>BSBN01001120.1:0-642500 GCA_027924645.1 Cunninghamia lanceolata
ACTCCTCACTTGACTTCTAGTACCCTCATCCTTCTCCTTATGTCAAATGTCACATTCAACATGGTTGTGATCATGTTTTGGATGATATTATATTGAATTCTATGTACTCATGTGTTATAACAGTATGTTATGCATGTTGTTTGGCATGAGTGTAGCATGTTCTTGTATTATGTGAGTGTGTTTGTACCCTTGCATTTGTCTCTCAGTATAGTGGGGTGGCCCTGAGGGTACTACATGATTTGGTGATGTTGTACCACCATTGGGGATTCAAAGATCTTTGGGATTCTTGGATTGCATGAAAACTTGGCCATCTTGATGGCATGGTGAGTATTAGGTATTACTGTATTTGCAATAGTTGTATTTTAGTTTTATTTTACAAACTCGTGGGTTAAAAAGTGAGATTCACTTAACTTACATTATCTTAGGATCCATATGCTTTTGGTGGTTTTTGTGTAGACAAGTCAAAGCCCACAACCCCATGAACATACCCATGAGACCATTTCTAAATAGCTCAAAAATCTAGGAAGATATGCCTCATAGAGTGGGGAAAATAGACTTGTTGATTCCCTTGCCTTATCTCTTTTCTACATTCCATTCAACAAGTTAGAGTTATAGTCTGAACTACAATGCAAACTAGAGTTGCTAGTTGTAGTCAGATTCTAAACCTCAAAGTGTAGTTCAACCATATCTCAGAAACCCAATGCAAGTGCAAGTTACATTTAGCTTCTAGAGTTTGAGGTAGTTGGCAGTCCAATATTTAGAGATCCATTGCACTTTGTAGAGTATTGGTTTTCAATGTCCTTCAAAGCCTAATGTGTCATAGTTTCCAAAGTTTTATATCTACTTGCACTTTGTAGATGTGCAAATTGTGAGTGAGTCCTAAAGTTTAGTATGATTGTTGGTTCAAAGTCTAGAACCTAATTACAATTGTAGATGTGAAAACTGCAAAAGGATTCCAAAGACTAAACATCCTTTGAATCTAGGAATTAGAGTTCATTTTCATGATGTAACATGCAAACTGATGGAGCCTTCCAATGTTGAAGTGGTACTAAGGTCAGAGTCTAGGGTTGGCTTGTTATTTGCACATTGCATGTTACTGATGGAACTCAAAGTTTGTGAGGATGTAATTTGTGACTATGGACCGAAGTCTAAACTAACCTACATGTAAAGTTGTGAGGTACGACCTAGGTCTAAAGTCTAGCCTCCTAGGGATTTTATAGATTTTCATGTATGTGCTAATATTTCCTTATGTGAATTATAAGGATGCCTCCTGGGGATTACCACATTTGGTAGGGAGGAAATGTTAATCTTGATCGGGAGTCACCATAAATTCAAAGTGATCATTCCTTGACGTACAAACATGATCAACCTAAAGATCTTTTAGGTACACATAGGTGGTAATCCGAATTTAGGATATCTTTGCAATGTTGACCCCTTAGTAGGAGGGAAGGCAATATGGTAGTTCTCACCCTTTTCAAGCTAGAGAAGAGGTTCCTCATGGGATAGTGAAAGGGAATGCTCTAGGAGCCCATGATGGTCTAGAGTGGCGGAAGTACCCTTTCAGGATGTGCCTTGTTGAGGTGATAAACATATGGTAGATGAGGACAATGTGGACACAAATGACATGAGAGATTTTCTGTGAGCCAACCCACCTACTTTTGAGGTTCCACTAGAGGAATAGAGGTTAAGAACTGGCTCTTGAACCTTGATATATGTTTTGTGATGCATTCGTATAGTAATAATACCAAGGATCAATGTGACATTATGCACTTACATAGGGTTTCTTCTACTTGGTGGTGCCAAGAGGAGCAAAAGCATCACCTAGATATTGCTATAGTCTTGTGGGAAAAGTTTTTGGAATTGTTTCATTCCTAATATCTTTCTGATCATTACAAAAAATAGCATGCAAGTGAGTTCCATGATCTTCAATAGTTTGGCATGATAGTAGATCAATATGAGAATAATTTATTCAAGTTAAAATAGAATGCAAGAACAATTGAGGATGAGGGAATGTTGGTGCAAAATTATATAAGAGGATTAAATGCCCATATTAGTGGAGGTGTTTGGATATTAGAACTGAATAACTTAGAGGTGTTGTTGATTGAGGAGAATTTGGCTAAAGGGTATGGTGGTTAGGTGGTAGTTTAGGCAATGGTTAATTACTAGTTAGGTACAAGGGGATATCATCCCCAAACTAGGGGACCTTATAGAGAACCTTTAGAATCATCCAAGAATACCTAGCAATAGAAACAAAAACCTCAACAGACCCCTTAGAGTGGAAAAGGGTATGATAAGAATTCTCATATGAAACAGATGTTTTACTATCATAAGAATTTCATATCTCGACCAAAATCTCAAGGTGGATAAACTAATTCTAGTCGCTCAAGTTTTTAGCAATCGAGTGCACTTTAGCCCATTCCTACTCAACTTCTAGGATTGTGTTATTCTTGTGATTAGGAAAGCTATTATACAATGACATGCCCTCATGGATCAGTGACAGTTGGGGGTCAGAATGTTGTAGCATCAGAGTTGACAGTGGGGGATGTTGGTAGGTCACAGAGTTTTTGTTGCAGTAGACAACCACCAAGCAGAGCATTAGGGTACAATGGTCAAGACATCAAGTTTATTGGATGGTGTGCATGTTTCTATTTTATTTAATTCTGGTGCATCAAACTCTTTTATTTCCCATCCTTGGTTGAGTGTAGTAGGCTTGAGGATACAAGTGGTGCAGGTTGAGTTAGCTACTAGTGTTAAGGTGGTTGTAGACTCCCTCATGAGTGAGTGTGTGTTGGATATTGGAGTCTTCACCACCACCATCAATTTGTGAATCCTACCCTTGGGATCCTATGGGATAGTCCTTGTATGGATTGGCTCAAAGTACATTAGGTGAGTATCAATTATTGTCATAAGGCTGCTAAGTGTACTGATGATTTTGGCCATCTAATTGAGGTAATAGGGGTCCTTAAACCCATATCTCTTTGCATGATTTCTGTTATGTGGTTGAAACAAAGTATGCGAAAAGCATGTTAGATATTTTCCATCTCGATAAGTGATTTTTTCTATGAATGAGTGCCATGAGGTATCTCTTAATGATCATCCTCTTCTTAGGGAGTTTATGAATGTGTTTCCTAGTGTGATTTCAGGTATGCTACCTAAGCAAGATGTGGACTTCCATATAGATCTCATTCCTAGAGTAGAGCCGATATCACATGTGCCATACTATAAGACCCTCAAGAGATTAGTGAGCTCCTAGAAAGGACATATTTGTCCTAGTGTATCCCTGTGGGGTGCATCAATTATATTTTTGAAGAAGAAGGATGGATCTCTTCAGTTGTGTATTGATTACCAATAGTTGAATAAAGTGACAGTGATGAATTGATATCCCTTGTTGAGGATCAATTAGATGAAGGGAGTTAAGGTATTTTCTAAAATTAACTTAAAGTTTGGATACCGTCAGCTCTGTATCCATGAGGTATATATTCATCATAGCACATTTCATACTTTCTATGAACACTACGAGTTCATAGTAGTCCCATTCGGGTTAACAAATGCTCCCTCTATGTTTATGAGTTTGAAAATGGAGTGCCTTTTACCTATCTTGAATATTTTGTTCTTGTATTTCTTGATGATATTTTGATCTATTCAAGAATAGTGGAAGAGCATGAGGTCCACTTGCAACAGGTTCCTCAATGTTTGTGTAATAACCAATTATTTGGTAACTTGGCAAAGTGTGAATTCTTCTTTTGTGAGGTGTACTTGTGCCATGTTATCCATAGTGATGGTATTTATTTTGATCCCTCAAAGATTCAAGCCATTGTAGATTGGCCAGTACCTATGAATATCATAGAAGTTTATAGTTTCATGGGACTAGCAGGTTATTACTGACAGGCTATTGTAAGGTCCTAACACTTTAGTTCAAAATGTGTCAATTATGTCGACTGGGTAGTGTCCAAGGCTGTATGCAATAGGGGATATTTTTGGACATCTAACTTAGTAATAGATTTTTTGAATTTTTGAAAAGCTTGAAACAAAATTTAAACTATAAAGATTGAAATCTTTAAGCTAGAAACCATTTGAATTCCTACTCTAGAAAGCATATAAACTATCTAAGAATCAACACTTGTAGTTTAACTATGAATTCAAAACAAAGGCAACTAACTACTAACTGAAATAACATTTAACATATTGTAATCAATAGATAACAACAATTTTATGAAGGGAGTGGATGCTTCAGAAATTTCAAGTAAACAGAATTCAAAGATCACTAATTTAAAACCATGACTTGCAGGAACACATAACAGAGCTAAGCACAAAGTGACATCGACCTAAACATAACATACACAAAATAGAAATGACAACATCAACAATAAAAATACTTATCTATTGTATAATCCCTCGAGTCGCCAGCTCTTGGGAGATCCTACTATCGATTCAAATCACATGTAGTACTTTAACAACTCCAAAGTAAATCCCATTCATAATACTTCCATTACTCAGAACAGATTACTCAGAACAAGACAGGTGGTATTCATTCATGTCATAAAAGTATCACAGAACATAGTACAGAGAACATAGCTAAATAGTATTTAGAATATGTCATAACAACATGATCCTTGTTTTGGGAAACTACATATATATACTGCACTACTACAAAATCCTAAATTTTAGATGGCGGGTAAATTCCATTGAAGAAGTCTTTAAAAGAAAAATAGAATTACAAACTAACTAGATGTCTTTGAAATAAAACATATTAAAGGCTCTGAGTGGAGCTGTAAAGTCTTAAATATGCTCAACAGAAAATAACAGGATTGCTTAACAAAGTCTACGATGTATGCCTAAATTTTTGGCACCCTAAAATTCTGGCGCTCTGACTCCAACCGCTTTGAAGTCCACTCCTTCCGTTAGGCAATACATGGAACCCTACATAATTACACAAGCTCTACAACAATTAAGTCAACATTAGTGGCTAATTTTAATCAATTTAAAAATAAAGATTTATACATCATTTTATCAAAAATAGATAAATATTGCTTCTAAAAGTAAACAAATTGGCATGGCAAAGGTGATTAGTCAGGGCAAAAAGGGTTATATGGCTTGTTATAAAAATGAGGTTGTTTATACCTCATCACCCCTCCCCTTCATGAGCAGTGTTGGAAACAAGGTAGATAACTGAGAGGGGGGGTGAATCAGTTATCTTAAATATTTTAACTTTCTTTCCTTCTTTAACAAATAGTGCAGCTTCAAAACATATAAGCATACATAACCATGAAAGCAGAAATAAAATCAACACACATAACATAATGAGTTTTACGTGGAAAACCCTATTAATGGAAAAACCACGGGGTGACTAACCCAAGATTATATTCCCTGTTAAAAGAATAAGAAGTACAAAAATGGCACTTGCCAATTAGGGCTCACTGCCCGAGCACACTACTCACAAGAGGCACACTGCCTACAAGAGACTCACTATCTACAAGGTTTTATAGAAAGTAACCAGGTGTTTGAACTGATGAGAAGCATCTTCCAATGCTAAGGTTCAGTTCTGGTTAGGCTCAAAATACTAATTTAATGCACTTCATTCTTCCTTTGTTTTGGTGTTGTTGTTCTGTCACATACTGGACTTGTCCTGCTGCTTCCACACCTCTTTCTACCTTTCCTCACACACTATGTCATCACATGCACACCTTTATACCGAAATCCATTTGGTATATATATCCACATCAAGGATTTCAACATCTATCTAGTCGGCAACCGGAATACTCAAGATATTTCTAAGACACTGATCTATTGGCTGAATCCATGCTTAATATGTTATACGTATCAAAGACATAGACATAGAAGTTATCAATCATGTCGGCCAACCATGTATGATCCCTCGATTAGCTTGATCACCATCAATTTCTCATCCGGATTAAAGTCTGATGCTCTGTCGGTCAATTCTTCCTTAGTCTACTCTGCCTGTCAGGACCCCAACACTTAGATTCTTATATCTTTTCACTCATTCATCACTGGAGGCTCAATCTCTAGAATATAGTAGTCATGATACTCCTCTTGACTTGCCCAAGTCTACACTTTGCTAAGTTACACCCTCTGAGAGATCCGGACCTGATTGTTGGACCTTGCTGCATGCTCTGTTCTTACTCACCGAACCAAAACACTCTTCACTCTGTCTTCCGGTAGAGACATACTATGTACTGTAGATGTGTGGGAAAGACTTTGTTGCCATCAATGACAACATTCATGAAGCCACATAGTGTCTCTTGCCAACAATCGTCCCCTTTGGCATTGATGGCAACACTTAGTGAAAAATGACTAAGTGTTGTAGCAAACTCCCCCTTGGCTGATGCTCTGTCTTATGTACACTTTTATTGGAGCTCCCCCTTAGTTGGATTCCATATTTTTCACTACTCCTCACTCCCCCTTTGACATCAATGGCAAAGGGTGGAATCTGCACACCAAAATTTGCAAAAATCAATCTATACATAGTCGTATAAGTATATATATATGTTGTACTTACATATACTTAAGTATATCTACAAAAGTGGTCTTCAATTGGACAAATTCTGTTGCCCAACTCTGCTTCATCTTGTCCAAAATTGAGATGTGACCACTCAACAAAAATACAAAATCTTCGACCCTTCTTAAGTCTACCAGATCACTGGTCTGGGTTGTGTTCTAAGCATCAGTTAAGGCTTCATGCATTGCCTCTAACTTAGGGATAATTATCCCTCTTAGTTCACTCATCCTACTTATTCTATTCTTCTTTTCCTTTTCAAGCCTCTTTATTTCATTTATAGTGGCAATAGCTTGACACTCTTGATTCATTATGGATGAGGTGAGAGGATCCAAATTCTGAGATAAACTTGACAGTTTACCTTCTTGTTCTACCACGTTCTTTGTAATGTCTTCTGTCACTGTGGACCAAGATAGACAAAATTTGTACATTTCTCCACCATCTTTAAGAGCATTTTCTAGGCTCTTTATCCCAATATATAGGGTTCTCCTATCATTAGCTATGAGTCCCTATACTTCAAAGAATCTCTTTCCCAAAAATTCTTTCCAGACCTTTTCTTCTGCCGATTTCTCTAAGGAATCAAAATGAATGTTGACAGAGTTTATCAGAGTTTTAATGTTACCAGATGGAGAGGTGGAAGGATCCTTTTGGAAGGATGGCATGATCTTCTCTAGCATTCTTGAGGCAATTTCAATCAGCTCACAATCTTCCATGTGAGACTTCAGAAGCTTTTCTTTTGCTTTAGCTTGGGCAAATGATGCTATCTTCATTGTTTGGACCAGAGAGAGGGAATCAAAATTGAGTGGTCCTTGAAAGAGTTCCGGTTCATCTAACTCCATCATCTCTTTGTTCAAAAATTCCTTTACTGCCTCTACAGTGTCTCTTGCCGGAGACTGAGTCTTTTCTTTTGGAATCTCTGAGCTGTCATCAAAGATCTTCTCTGTTTGCTCTTCTTCTCTTCCCTTTACCTCTTCTTCTTGACTCAGTTTCTCCTCTTCTCTTCCTTCTCCTTCAGTTCTGGAGTCTGCAGGGGGATCTAGAAGAGAGATGTTAACTTCTTCATGGACTTCCTCTTCTGGAACAAAGGAATCCAAGTCCTTAGACTTCTCCTCACTTATCTCTTTTGATTCTTCTACATTTTTCTCAGTAGATTCTTCTTTTGATGTACTTAATCCTTCGACATCCATGGTAGAAGGTTCTTCATCTATTTCCTCTATGATAGGAAGGTTAAATCTTTTGAGTGCATTCCGGAGGATGTCTTCTGTTTATTTTACTACATGGTCAGTCTCTCCAAGCATTAGTTTGTTCATTCTTTCTTTGCTCTGGAACTCATCATTGTAGTCCTTAAAGATCATGTACATTTGTTTTGGAGTAATAGAAGGATAGAGTTGAATAGCAATCTGCTCTTGGATCTCTAGGTCCTTAGCTTTAGCATTCTCCTTTCTCAATTCAAGTTCCTTCTCTAGACTTTTGGGGATTAGAGAGATGATTTCAATGAATGTTTTATTATAAATATTTAGATACCTTACTGTAGCATCTTCCAAGATCTTCTTGTCAGCGTCACTATATTCATCATAAATTTAGTCATTGGTTGCAGATTCCCATCCACAGTGACTGCTTTGATGACATCATCAATAGAGAGAGTAGGCCTTTCAACAAATTCTTCTGCCTCTTCTTCCTTGTTTTTACCAGCAGAGGATTCCCTAGAAGTTTTATTCTTCTTCTTCATTTTCTTAACTTCCTCATCTGACTCTGTTTCTTCATCATCCTTTTGGCTTATGTAGGACCTTGTGGCCTTTGTTTTTGTTCTCTTTTCTCCCTTTCCATATGTCTTGGCTTCCATTTTTGAGGCTTTTGAGCTCTTAGAAGTGGCAGGTGCAAAGCTCTTGGAGGATCTAGCCCGGGAGGAGGCTTGTACCGGAACACTTTCTTTTTTTGCTTCTTGTTTCTCTTTCTCAGCTCTTTCTATTTTCTCTCTGATTGCATCAACTGCCTCCTTTGATATGCCATATCTTTTGGAAATTTCCTCTACTTCCCTTCTCACTTTTCTTTTTTATTTCTGGTTGTCTCAGTTCAACATGTATTTTCACACTTAATTCTTGAAAGGTTCCAAACCTTTCTGCCTCAGGGTCCTTAGGCTGACTCAGCAAGTGTTGGACATGCAACTCTAGGATTTTCTCATCTACCTCATAGCCCATTGGCATAATCCAGACTGTTCTGGTTTCCACTACCTCCATTAGGCATTGATCAGTGTCTACCATGAAACACCTTGTATCCTTGTATTTTTCAACTATAGATTGGGGAATTCTTTCTCTTGCCTGCATCATACTTTGGAAGTTCTTGAAGTATCCCCAGAGTGCTGTACTTTGAGCCTGTTGGGTCTTTCTCTCTGAATCAGCAGAGGGTTTGCCAGTTCCAATGCACAGGCAGATTCGGCCAACAAATACAGGAGGTTGCGTGAGCTGCCTCCCCTTCACTTCTGGTTCTGCCGCACCAAGGGGGGAATCCCTATAGCTAAAGATTTGTCTTTGACTCACCCAATAGAAAGATTTAGCTTTACAACAATAGGCAGAATACTCTCATGTTTGGACCAAGATTTGTGTGATAAATCACAAGGTTGGCATTGTTCTTGGACATATCTAACTGGTTAAGTATGAGAGTATGCAGGGGTCCTATTTCTATTCCTACAAACTAACAGGTTGCATATTTGAAATGATTTATTTTATATTTTGGATGAAAGACAGGGGGTTTTGGATCATAACTACTACACAAGGGCAGACCGGTGCCTATCTCAGGGCAAGGAGTCAACTAGACGTATACAAGTGAATGATTTGCACTGGCATTCAAGTTTCAAGGGGCTGGATTGGTATTTGCCTTACAAACACCACCCAAGACTGAGTATTTAGCTGCCTCTACTTACACATATCCTAGCTGACATACATTCTTCTTCATACTTAACATAAAATAGTTTAATCCACTCCTTGAATGGAAGTCACAAATCAAGCATGCAATACAAAAAATCTATATTCTAGAATCTGAGGAACCCTTAGCAACCAGATTCAGAAGAAGCGATGCATACAGCAAATGGAGACAAACAACTAAACACATGCAACAATGCATTTTTCATATAAAACACAACATGAAACTAAACATATGTGCAAGGTGCATTCAAATGCAACTCATAAACTCACAAAAGAGACAGAACAACCAAGAAATGCTCTATTTTTTGTTATTTCCTCTAAAAATTTGCCCAAATCTTTAACAACCAGAAAAATGAGTGACACAGTTCTCTTATACGTCAAGAACGTGCACTCAGCATTAATTACAAGGTCTTTTCAAAATGCTGCCAAATACAATGCACCATGAAAAATGGCACCCAAAGCAATCAATACAGCGAAGAGAAATAGAGGAAAGAGCAGGTGAGATTGGGAGTCATGTCACCGCCTAGAGATTTTTCATTAAAAATGGTAGCTGGCTTGTCCCTTCAAACCTATACCTCTGTAATTTTTGCCATTAATGATGCAGTGAACACAAAAAAATTACTCCTGCTCTCTAAAAATTTGAAACTGGCTTCCTCCCCATCGCCGAGATCTATGGCTTCAATTCACGTTGACAAGTCGCTGACCAATTAAAAAGTGCCATGCATGCAGCCTTTTCCTTTTTGACTTTTGCAGCATGAACACATTTTACCATTTTCACCCATTTTGCCTTTTTCGCCTTCAAATTTTTGTATATGCAGTTGTATATACATACAACTGCCCTTGGACACATGGCAGCATCTTATTGGATCACCATCGCTGAAAAAATGCATCTCTGAGTTATCAGGCCATTGCATCTTTTCCTATATCTGAAGTTGCATATGCAATTGTATATACATACAATTACAACACATACAAGGTGCGGACCCCAAATCATTGTGAAACAAATTGAAACTGCAATCGGGTCCAGCTTGTACATTCCCTTTGTATATTACGTTGTACATTACACATACAACATGCAATATACAACCCACAGACTCCAAACTAAAATCTGCCAAAACACATTCTCCTTTCGTGTCTGGGTTGTATTTGCGCTTTTGTACATTGCATTGTATATCACACATACATACAACCCACGGAACATACAACTATGCGGGCCCACCATGCTTTTGAAGACCGTTGACTTTGACCACAACCTGCCTTGTACGTTTCATTTGTATATGCCCGTTGTATGTTTGATTGTATATTGGGAACATACAATCCCAATATACAACTGTAGATTTCACCTGGCTCATAAATGCAGTTAACTTTCTGGCCACGTTCACTCCTTGCACATGCCTGCTTGTACATTCACTTGTATATGCAGTTGTATGTATGAAACAACATACAACCCGATATACAAACAACCCGATATACAAAAGAATGCCCTTGACTTTTCAACTCTGCACTTGTATGCACCCACCAGGCCCGATTTAATAATTTTTGAAGTCCGCCAATGTACATTCGCACTTGTACATACAAAGACACATATAAGAGGCCATATACAAAGAACGATACATACAACTGCAAAGGCTGAGGGACTTTGGAACTTTTTGGGTTTTTCTGAAAGGGCCTGTAGATGAATACTTGAAACCCAAACTTGTAGCAGGCACCAATAAAGCCTTCGCATCACCAAGCCCATACATGTAATCTTTGATTTGTATGGCAACTGGTCTGTCATTTTGCCATACCCAACCACTTGATTTGGGTAGCTCATTCATATAGTAAAAGAACAAACATAGTATTAAGCCACCATACTTGAATGAGTTCTTCTTGTCCTTCTTGATCTTCTATAAGTTTTCTAATAGTTGGTTCAGGAGAAGGTCGCATAAATCATAATCTGCATTTTCCCTTAGCATCTGATATGTAGTGTATATTGCAGTTCCAGACACAGAGTTCTCCCTGCTGGAATGATATATTTTATAGCCAATTATCATAGAGGCAAATTTGATATCCGGATCTGTGATATCTTCTATTGTCATTGCTTTTTTGTCAAACTTTGATCCAGTAGCCTCACTTACTATCTGGTTCTTGATAGATTTGAGAGCAGACAACCCACTGAATGAGTGTAATCCAGTTACTGCCCTAATTGCATCTTTTGTTATCTTGAAGGGCTTCAACAACCATATGAAGTTGTCATGTATTCTGCTAAGAACATACCAGACCCATTCATCTTCTGCAAAACAGGGAAAGTGGATGCAATGTCCAAAATGCTTATCCCAAATGGCCTTATATTGAGGTTTGAGTTCAAAAGTTTCATCTATTAGTTGTTTATGGTAGATATCCATCATCTTTGATTCTCCAAATTCCTCAATATTGGCATGGATGTATACCCTAACATCTTCCACATGCAGAACCCCATGCGGAATGCTAGAAAAGGTGCCTAAAGGATCAACTTCTAGGGATTTGTAGGGGTGTTTCTTGAACTTTGGGTGCAGCCTATCAGTGATCTTAACAACCATAGGAGTAGCCATCTTTGCAAAAGATTTAGAGAGAGATATTCAGAAATCAAAATACCTTTTTACACTTCTAGGGTTCACAATATGCACCGAAAAGATCGTTGGTTGAATCAGATTCTACGGTTGATCTTTGAGAAGGTTGTAACAATCTTGATGCTGAGCTCTTTCTTTCTTCTTCTCAAATGCAAGTGTGCAAATGATGAATAAAGAAACCCTTTTATCTCTGTTCAAACCCTACTTTCGTATTGCAATAAATGCACAACTTAAGTTATTATGGATGCCTTGTTCATCCTTGTTCTGAGAGAGATCTTTCTGAATCACTGAGATACACTTAGAATTATTTCTAGTGATAATTGACAATGTATCTTCCTTCCTCCAATCATGCCATTTATCCACAGATCAAGATATTTCAATTTTGAATCATACCAGATCTAACTGTGAAAATCCTACTTTTACCGGATTACTGTCAAACTGGATCAATCTTGGCTGATTAAACTCTTCAAAACTCCTTGCGGATCATTCATATTTTTACTGAAGGTTATTTGGATATTTCTCTAAGAACCCTTTAATCCACAACATTCCATGTGCCAAAGTTAGGCACCAATTGACTGGCTGGGGGAATTTATTTTCCTTTGTGACTCCCCCTGAGCCAAAGCTCATCTCTTTAGTTTTCGGAAGGAATATCAACACTAGATTCTGGTGCAAATCCATCCCCAACATTTTTTGTAGTTTTCTTCACCCAAATCTTGTTCATCTCCCTTTGAACTTCATCCACATTCATTTTGCCTTTTCCTTTATCTTGATTTTGATTATGATGCACCGGACCCCTTTTCTCCTGATTCTTACTTCTGCAGAATTTGGCAATATGACCGGATCTATTGCAATTGTAACAAACAACATTTCTTTGCATATTTGACTGATATCCTCTTGATCTGCATTGATTAGCCATATGTCCCATTCTATTGCATGCAAAGCATCTTCCATTGAATGAATTGTTTATTTGCATATTTCTGCATTCCTGAGATTTGTGACCATACCTTTTGTAGTTGAAACACTGTCCGGAGAAGGATAAATTAGTCTGATTCATTCTTCTTCTGCACTGAGTTGCTTAATGACCGAAGTTGTTGCAATTGTTGCAGTATCCATTGAAGGATGGATATCTTTGAGCATTTGGTTGCCTTACCGGAGGTCTTCTAGGCCTATTCCTTGGATTTCCTGATCCAAAGTTCTTCTGACCAGATCCAGAGCTTTCACCTTTCTCATATCCCAAGCCATGCTTGTCATCTACCCTCTTTTGGCTTTCAAGAAGAACTTCAAGTTGAGCAGAGCTTATCTTGAATTTCTCTTTGTATTCATTTGTTGTTTGAAGATCTTGTTTGAGAGTGTCTATCTGATTCTCAAGTTGTTCTTCATTGTCTCTAGCTTCTTCAAGATCAGATTCCAAATGCATGATTATTCTATCCATTTTGTGGCAGTCCTCTGACTTTTCTTTGAGAGATTGTTTTAGATTATCTTCAATTTTTCTTTTCTCTTCAATTTCTTGGGTGAATCTCATAACCCCCGATTCCATTTCATGTCTTACCATAATGACCTCTTTTGAAAGCTTCTCACATAGCTTGTTTTTCTCATTCAGGTTTTCATTAGTATCATTGGCTTCACTTTGACTTGCTAATTGTTGAAGTAGTTCCCTTCTCTTTTTCACAGAGATACTCAGTTTTTCTTTTAGCTCATTTATGAAATCATCAGCTTGTTTGAGTCTTTCTCTCAAGTTATTGACTTCAGAGTGAGATTGTTCAAGATCATCTAGGGTGGACTGAAGTTGTTCCTTCATACCATACATATCCATTGAGATTCCTAGATCTTCCTCAAGCTGTTAGGCTCTGTTTGGAGGAACTTAGCTTTGATACAATTTGTTGGAAACAAGGTAGATAACTGAGAGGGGGGGTGAATCAATTATCTTAAATATTTTAACTTTCTTTTCTTCTTTAACAAATAGTGCAACTTCAAAACATATAAGCATACATAACCATGAAAGAAGAAATAAAATCAACACACATAACACAATGATTTTTACGTGGAAAACCCTCTTAAGGGAAAACCACGGGGTGACTAACCCAAGATTGTATTCCCTATTAAAAGAATAAGAAGTACAAAAATGGCACTTGCCAATTAGGGCTCACTGCCTGAGCACACTGCTCACAAGAGGCACACTGCCTACAAGAGACTCATTGTCTACAAGGTTTTATAGAAAGTAACCAGGTGTTTGAACTAATGAGAAGCATCTGCCAATGCTAAGGTTCAGTTCCAGTTAGGCTTAAAATACTAATTTAATGCACTTCATTCTTCCTCTATTCTGGTGCTACTGTTCTATCACATACCAGACTTGTCCTGCTGCTTCCACACCTCTTTCTACCTTTCCTCACACACTATGTCATCACATGCACACCTTTATATCAAAATCCATTGGGTATATATATCTGCATCAAGGATTTCAACATCTATCTAGTTGGCAACCAGAATACTAAAGATATTTCTAAGACACTAATCTGTTGGCTGAATCCATGCTTATTATGTGATGCGTATCAAAGACATAGACATAGAAGTCATCAATCATGTCAGCCAACCATGTATCATCCCTCAATTAGCTTGATCACCATCAATTTCTCATCCGGATTAAAGTCTGATGCTCTGTCGGTCAGTTCTTCCTTAGTCTACTCTACCTGTCAGGACCCCAACACTTAGATTCTTATATCTTTTCACTCATTCATCACCGAAGGCTCAATCTCTAGAATATAGTAGTCATGATACTCCTCTTGACTTGCCCAAGTCTGCACTTTGCTAAGTTACACCCTCTAAGAGATCCAGACCTGATTGTTGGACCTTGTTGCATGCTCTATTCTTACTCACCAGACCAAAACACTCTTCACTCTGTCTTCCAGTAGAGACATACTATGTGTTGCAAATGTGTGGGAAAGACTTTGTTGCCATCAATGACAACATTCATGAAGCCACATAGTGTCTCTTTCCAACAAGCAGGTCCTCCTGCTCTCTGATGAGCCCTATGTCTCTTTGCATCCCTCATTCTATTCAGTTCATCATATTTGGAGCTGAGATCATACATGTCTTCTGCCTCCTCATCCAAATGATCAGGATACTTAAGAAAACCTTTGTGCAATTGAATCCTCATCTTCCATGCATGTAAGTCCCTAGGATCTTGCTTTGTAGTGACCAAAACTACAGGGAGTGGCTGAAGGAGTAATGGAGGTCTATATTGCATCCCTATCCACTTGGTCTTGAGCTGCTGTAATATTTTTGTTAATGCCTTTGCTCTTTTATAAGACCATCTGATATTGGTTGGAGAAATCATCTCCCTTCATTTGAGATACATAGGTAGGGGAGTATACCGCTCCTCATAGGCACTCCATGCCCTATCTATTAATTATGGCCCATTAACTTTGAAATCTTCAAAAAAAATCTTGATACTTTCTTTATACTTGTCCTTCATAGTTTCATAACTTTTAATCCTTTGGAATTGATCTTTGAAGGCAAAGTGCTTTCAGTTAGGGTATCTCATTTGGAGCCCCATAGTTCTCTCTACCTGCAAATACTCCCTGGTCCTATCCTTCCAATGGATTTGATTTTGCATATTAGACATGAAGGTTCTAAGCTGTACCTTTCCAACAAACAGGTTAATGAAGAAATCACTGTATTTTTCCAAAAATGGATTATGTATGAAAAATTCACACAACAGAATTTGTTGAATAGGGGGTGCCTCTTTGAATGCTTCTAGGAATTGTTTATCATCTAGATCATGGGGTAAATTGCAGGAAATTCTCAAAATTTTCCATCTCAATAAGTGTTCATTGAGGAACATGGAATATAATCTGGATGGCTTTCGACAAGCTAATAACAACTCTCCAATCTAGCATGCATCAGTTTTCGCTTGGTATAGTCTGTCAAATGATTCTTTCAATAATACCATTTCCTTCTTAAGTTTGGCATTTTTTGCCCCTGCCTGTCTGAGCAAATAGCACCTTTCCATCCATTTGGCCAACATGGGAGAAATGTGAACTTGAAACCACTCCATTTCAGTCAGTTCAATTTGTATTTCTTTGGATTCCATAGTTGGTTTAATACTAACTTCCTGTAATTCCTGTGCTAGCTCTACAGTTTTACTAAGAGCTAAATTAAGTTCTAATTTATGTCTCTCCTATTCCTCTACAAATGATTTAAGGAATCGCTCCATATTGACAGTCAATTTTTTAATCTATGCATCCTTTTCTAATAAACTAACCACATGTTCCTTATCTTTTTCCTCAATCTGTTTCATTTCTAACTATAATTCCTCAATGACTTTACCCTTTTGTTCCAATTGAGTTCCTAGGGTTTTCATTTCCTGATCTTTTTGTTGCAAAAGTTTTATTCGTATATCTATTTCTTGTTGTTGTTTGGCTATATGCTGCTCATTTTGTTGGAGTTTATTTTTCAATTGTGTTATTTCTTCCCTTAATCCTTCTAATTCCACTTTTAAGATATCAAATTTTTCACTTTCTGTATCATTAGCAAGAGAGGGAACAAAGATTTTTTGTATCATTGGCAAGAGGGGGAACAAAGATTTCTGCATCATTGGCAAGAGGGGGAACAAAAGCTTCTGAATCATTAAAAAGAGGGGGAATTGTGTCAATTCTATGTTCTTCTAGTGGCCACTAAGTGGGAGAAAATGTTTCCACAGACTCATTCTCTTGAGCCTCTTCTTCTTTAACAAGTACATAATTTGGGACTTGTTCTCTTTATTCTTCTTGATCCTTTTTAGGTGGATCATTCTCTCTCTCAGATATAGGGACATCAGTACTTCACAAGGTTTGGCATTCACTTGACTGGACTGGGTTCTCACTTGGTTGCCTATGTTGTCTTTTCTTCTTAGGTACATGTGGTTGGTCACAAGCCGCAACATAGCTAAAATCATAAGCCAATCTTTTACTTCTTCTCAAAGGGGGAGGTTTTTGCAATTTCATTTTAGGCCTCTTTTCCTTTTTATTGGGATGACTAGTTTCATCCTTGGAGTCCACTAAATCCACATTTTCCTGCTTTTCAGGGCTTTTTGGCACACTATATGGCTTGGGTTGTTCTTCAGGGTTTAGAGGGTTTGACAAATTTTTTGACGCTTCACCGACAAAAGTTGTTGTGGCATTTTGTGGCATAAGGGAAGGTTCTCTTAGGTTTTGTGCCACCAATCCAGATGACGTACCTTCCTCAAAATGGCTAGAGGGTGCAGGTTTTTCAAATTTCTTGAGAAATTTTTACCATTTCTCGTTTGTTTTTCTTTTCTTAAGGATCTAGTGTTTGCAAATTAAAGAAATAAGGTCATGGTGTTTCAATGGCCCTGGCCCAATTTTAAACCTCTCAATCATATGTACAAGGGAATCACTGAGGAAAGCAGGAAGGTTAATCCTCAATTTAGGGTTTTCAACGCCATGGCACAGGTGAATGAGCAGACAGAAGGGAGGACCAACTATAGTAGCACATTGTCCTTCACATGTGAGATACTTGATTATCCATGCTACCGCCACTCGCCACAACTCTGCAATAGACATTCTTTGAAACCCCTTATTTTTTCCTCAGGTATTCACAACTAGTAATGGTTGAGGCTTCCCTTCCCTTATGAAAAGTTCTATAAGTTTTTGGTAAGATATGTTCATAGTTTCTGATAGATTTAGACCTTCATTTTTAATACCAGATAAGCTAGAAATAATTCAGGGACTCACCTTAAATTTCTTTCCACGTACAATCATCTATCCATCTAAGAAGTTCTTGACAAACTCTTGAACCAGTTGTGAATTATGCCCCTCAACATTTTTCATGAATTCTAGCCATCCCACCCTTTGAAATAGTTCTGAAATATTATTGAGTGCCAATAACTTATCTGTGGAAGTAGGTTCTCATTTGCGCTTTGCTCCCCCCATTCTATCCTTTGCTGGCAACTCTGCTAAGTTTCTACTAAATTCCATGGCACACCAAGGTGAAAATTGTTTCAGACAAACTAATATGTAGATTAACAAAACACAATCTTTATGGCCACTTGTAGTCTGATAGGACATAGATTAATTCATAGCATTCAACTTCTCTATTTCTAATCATTACCTTGCATGGGATGGAATGGGTGAGCCACCACCTCTTCTAGTGAAGGTATAGTTCACACAATTTACTAAATTTGGAAAAGATGGGGGAACATGTCAATTTATTTAATTTTATTCAAAATAATTTACCTACTTAAGACAAAAGATGTACGTACCTTACAATCCATCATTGATTTGAAATTCACCTCATGTATGTTGACGTAAGGGCATCATAGATGGTGGTGTTATTATCTTTGGATGGGATGGTAAAGGTTGGTAATGGATTTATTATTAATGAAGATGGAGTGGCTACAAAGTGTTCTAATTATTATGATGATAGGTTGTCACAATAATTTTATTTATTATGGTAAGAAATGACAATATAGGGCATGAATTTATGAGGTGGCGGAGGTATGGAAAAATTTAGTGATGACAATGGGTATATTGTTGAGGATGTTAGAGCATTATGAAGAAGGGGAAATCACAAAATTTTGGAGCATCGCTAAAAGATGCAACTAGAGTACAGGAACAATTTTGGAGCATCACTGAAAGATGCAGCTGGACTAAAGGAATGAAGTTCCATAGCATCGCTAAAAATTGCAACTGGAATGAAAGAACAAAATTCTGGAGCATCGATAAAAGATGCAGCCAGAATGGAAGAACAAGGTTCTAGAGCATCACTGAAAGATGCGCTGAAATGTAGGAACAACAAAGGAACAAGTTCTAGAGCATCGCTAAAAGATGCAGCCAGAATGAAGAATGAAGTTCTGGAGCATCGTTGAAAGATGCAGTCGGAATGCAGGAACAAATTTCCAAAGCATCGCTAAAATATGTGCCGAAATGCAAGAACAAAAAAGGAACAAGTTCCGAAGCATCACTGAAAGATGCAGCCATATTAAAGAACGAAGTTCTAGAGCATCGCTAAAAGATGCAGCTGGAATGTAGGAACAAATTTCTAGAGCATCATTGAAAGATGAGTCAAAATGTAGGAACAAGAAAGGAACAAGTTCCAAAGCATTCTTGAAAGATGCAACTGGAATGTGGTTCTTGGACAAAGATGAAGTCCTGTAAAATAATAATGAATTTTAGACAAGTACAAAGATGAAAACATAATAAGAATGCTCCAAATTAAGTCATGAGTACATACTTTCATCATCATCATTTCATTTTTTTTAATATTTAGCTAAAAATTATACTGGCTCTGTCATAGTAGAGTCAATACATTGGGTTTCTCCTTGCATTTCTACCATTCACATAAATTCTTCTTTGTTAACAAGTTTGTGGTAGATTCATAATCGATGACCATTGATTAAGAGAGTTCGAGTGTCACCATCTATGGGTTTAAGTTGCACTACTCCATTTGGAAATACTTTAGAAATCTCATATGAACCCAACCAAGGAGTTCTAAGTTTACCTTTCTGATCCTTGTATTTGGAATCAAATAACAGTGCCCAATCCCCATTATGGAACTCTCTTTCTTTTATATGTTTATCATGCCAGGCCTTTCATTGTTGTTGAACTTAGTCTGGTGAATAGCTTCCAGTCAGAGTTCATCTAATTCACTAAGCTACAGGCCTCTTTCAACCTGGACTTGCTCAAGGTCAAGGCCTACCTCCATTATTGTTCTAAGCATTTGAAGTTCAAATTCAATGGGTAAGAGAGGTTTCTTCCCAAAGACTAAATCATAAAGAGTAAGACCGATAGTTGATTTCCAGGTTGTATTATAGGCCCAAACGGCTTCAAGAATTTTCTGGCCCAGTTTGTTCTTCCTAATGAAATGGTTTTTGTCAAAATGTTTTCAAGCTCCCTGTTAGTGACTTCTACATGACTATTTTCTTATGGGTGATAAGGCAATGAATTTTTATGGCTTACCTAGAAATGATCAGTAAAGGCTAGCAAAACTTTGGACATAAACTGGGGTCCTTGATCTGTGACAATTGATCTAGGGGCTCCAAATCTGAGAAAAATCTCATTATGCAAGAAGTCAGCAACTTGTTCTTCCCTACAACTCTCAGGGCTTGGACTTCTACCCACTTAGTCAAATAGTCAATATAGACCAAAATGTATTCTTTACCCTATGAAGGAGGATCTATGGGACCGATGAAATCCAATCCCCACTTTTCAAATGGTTCAAAAACTACCTGCAGCTACAGAGACATCTCATTGGATGCCGTGGGTCTTCCTACCCATTGGCATTCATCACAGTGACAAACATAGTCTTTTACGTCTTTATGCATAGAGGGCCAGTAATACCCTGCATCTAAGATTTTATGGGACATCTGTTAGAATCAAGGTAGACAACTGAGAGGGGGGGTGAATCAGTTGTCCCAAAACTTCCTCTTTTTAATTACTTAAATCCTTCTTGTAATTTAGAAGCATAATCATAAATTAATCATGGAAACATAATGCAATCATTCAAGAGTAAAAACACATTAACACATATGACACCAAGATTTTGACATGGAAAACCCGGTTAAGGGAAAAACCATGGGGTGACTAACCCAAGATTGTATTCTCTATTAGAAGAATAAAAGGAACAAAATGGCACATGCCAATTAGGGCTCACTACCTGAGCACACTGCTCACAAGAGGCCCACTGCCTACAGGAGACACATTGTCTACAGAATAATAAATATTACATACTTGAACTAAAGAATAGCATCTTCACCATGCTTGAGTCAATTTCATTTAAGCCCAATACTTCTACTTTGCTTTTCACACTTCTCATCTCCACCAAGATACCTTTTAAATGACTTCACAACTTCTTATTTATACAAGACATTTGACTTTGGGATAATCATCCAAGTCAGCATACATTACAGAGCAAATACAACTTGACTAATTACAAAAGACTTCATGCAGATCAACACACTGTCGGCTACACAGATCTGAGACTTCAATCTTCTTTTAGAAACAAGCCATGCTTCACAGAACATCTTCAAGATTATCTGCAGGATGTGTAACTCATCCGGTCAGCCAGACTTTAGGAAGAACAACATCATCCGGAAGTAATTCTTCAATTACGAGCTTAATCTTCACTGCGGACCACCAACACGAACTGGACACAATCCAAAGACCACAAGCTTTCCTGAATCACCAAGAACATCCACCCTACTTCTACTTACTGAAATCTCTCTCCTTCATCTGGAACCTCAAGAACATAGTCTGTCATCACTGTTATATTGGAATAGATGCTTGTGGACCTCCAGACCATGAACCAATTGAGTTCTTAATTCAAATTGACTTCCTAAATACTCCACCAAATCTGCAGAATAAGATATTACATTTCTGGATCTCATCGGACCTTTCTGTGTCACTCTGTCACCTCTGAACATCTGCCAGAACTGGTTTAACTCAAGTGGCCATAACTTCTTTAGATATTCATGCGGACCTCTCAAATATTTACTAAATCATCTTAAGACACATATCTACAAACCCTTTGAAGCGCATCCTCTGATCTTCATCTTAGCTGGGATCTTTACCTTACTGTCTTCAATGTTCTTCTCTGTTCCTAATAAGACTAATTTTCTCAATATCCTCAGCATACAACTCATCCAATCCTTATCATCAATGCAACAGGAGTATGTTGACATCAATGACAACACTGGTTAGGCCCATACTTGCAACAATTTGCCCCTTTGTCATTGATGGCAACATATGATGTGAAAAACTGTTTTAACCATCAAGACAAGAACTTCTCCTTACTGACTGTCATAGCTTCCCCTATCAACAACAACCATTCACATGTCTTCTCTTGCTTTACTACTCCCCCTTTGATCATCAATCACTTTTGTTTTTCACATGTCTTCTCTCCCCCTTTGACATCAATGGAAAAGGGCACATACTTGCATCAATACCAACTATTCCCCCTGAGTAGCAGCTTCTCGTCATCAATCCAGACCACAAGATATGACTATGAGATCCACCAGACTGATGCACATCAGTGCACCTTAATTCAGAACCGGAGGGGTAATAACCCCTAACTTCTCCCTGATATACTCAAAAGAGTCCTTAGGTAGAGGTTTAGTAAAAATGTTTGCAATCTGATCCTTGGAAGGCACAAACTCCAATCTGACTTCATTCTTGTTCACTTGCTCTCTCAAAAAGTGAGACTTGATGGATATATATTTTGTCTTTGAATGCAACATTAGATTTTTTGATATATTTATTGCACTTGAATTATCACAGAAGATTGTGATAGGTTCCTCATACTCCACTCTTATGTCCCTTAGCATTTGCTTCATCCACAATACTTGAGTGCAACTACCTGCTACTGCAATATATTTTGCTTCTGTAGTGGACAGAGATATTGCCTCTTGTTTCTTGCTCAACCAAGAAACTAATCTTTTCCCTAAAAAGAATGCTCCACTACTGGTACTCTTTCGGTCATCCACATCTCCTACCCAATCCGTATCTGTATATTTATGAAGTGAGAAATAATGATCTCTAGGATACCATAAACCATACTCAACTGTCCCTTTTAGATATTTGAGAATCCTCTTGATTGTCATGACATGAGATTCTCTAGGATTAGTGTGGAATCTAGCAACAAGACCAACATCATTCATAATGTCAGGTCTAGTTTGAGTAAGATACAATAGTCCTCCAATCATTGACCTGTACTTTTTCTGATCAGTCTTAGGAGAGTCATCATCTTTGCTCAATTTACACCTAGTTTCCATGGGAGTACTCATTGGTTTTGAGTCTTCCATTCCAAACTTCTTCAACAATTCTTTCACATATTTGGTCTGTGAAATGAAGATTCCTTTCTTTGTTTGAGTGATTTGCAGACCCAAGAAGAAATTCATTTCCCCAAACATAGACATCTCAAATTCACTTTTCATTTGATTTGTAAAAGTCTTGCACATACTATCTCTTCCTCCAAAAATGATATCATCAACAAATACTTCAACAATCAAAATATTTTCATGTTCAATTTTGAAGTACAAGTTACTGTCAGCAGTACCTTTGTTGAAATCAATCTTCAAAAGATGCTTATCCAGTCTTTCATACCAAGCTCTTGGGGCTTGTTTGAGTCCATATAGTGCTTTCTTCAACTTGCAGACCATATCACCATGATCAGACAATTGAAATCCATCCGATTGCTCAATGTATACTTCTTCTTCCAAGTCACCATTCAAGAAGGCAGACTTGAGATCCATCTGATATACTTTGAAGTCCTTGAAGGCAAGAAATAATCTGACTGCTTCAATTCTTGCCACCGAAGCAAAAGTTTCTTCAAAATCAACTCCTTCTACTTGAGAGTAACCCTTGCAGACCAATCTGGCTTTGTTTCTGACTACTTCACCATCTTCATTTAGTTTATTCTAGAAGACCCATTTGGTTCCAATCACATTCTTGTTTCTAGGTCTGGGAACAAGATCCCAAGTGTGATTTTTCTCAATTTGCATCAGCTCTTCCTCCATTGCTTTAGTCCAGCTTTCATCATTGCATGCTTCATTCATTGTCTTTGGTTCAATCTTTGAAATACGACAATAATTTTCTAAGTCTTGAGCAATCTTTCTTCTTGTTTGAACACCTTTGCTTTTATCACCTATGATCTAATCTTTAGAGTGATTCATTCTTACATACCTAGGAATTTTGGGAGATTCTTGCACTTCTATTTCTTGAACAGGTTCATTCAGACTATATCTTCTTCCTGATTCTCTGGATCAATCTGCATCTAAATTTTAGAAGGGGTTTGGACCAAAACATCATTCTGATCATCTTCATCATATTCATAAAACCTTGAGGGTTTTTCAACACCTTCATCAACCTTCACATTTGTACTTTCTATCATCTTTCTCAATCTCTTGTTATAACACCGGTATGCTTTGCTTTGAGTAGAATAACCCAAGAATATTCCTTCATCACTTCTAGCATCAAATTTTCCAAGGTCTTCATCTCTTTTAATATAACATTTGCTACCAAAGACTCTGAAATACTTCACAGTGGGAGTGATGCCAAACCAGAGTTCATAAGGGGTCTTACCAATATTGCTTCTGATTTGTACTCAATTAAGAGTATAGACAGTAGTGCTTACAACTTCTCTCTAGTAGACCTTAGGAATATTTGCTTCCATCATCATGGTTCCAGATGCTTCCTGGATGGTCCGGTTCTTTCTTTCCACTACTCCATTCTACTGTGGAGTCCTTGGAGCAGACAACTATCTTTTTATCCCATGTTTCTCACAGAATTCTATGAACTCACCGGATGTGAATTCTCCACCTCTATCAGACCTCAGACATTTTATGTTTAATCTGGTTTCATTTTCTACCATGGCTTTGAATATTTTGAATTTCTCAAGAGCCTCAGATTTCTCTTTCAGAAAAATCACCCACATCATCCGGGAGTGGTCATCAATTAATAACATGAAGTATCTATCACCTTGCAAACTCCTAATTCTTGCCGGACCACATAGATCAGTATGAACTAAGTCCAATAATCTAGTAGAAGACTATTCCTTACTTTTGAATGTGACTCTATTTTGCTTACCCAACTGACATTCTTTGCACAAACTATTAGTAGGTTTCACCAATCTTGGAAGATCTCTTACAGCCTGAGTGTTGCTTATCTTGACGATATTATCAAAATTCACATTACACATTCTTCTATGCCACAACCAACTTTGATCAATCTGAACAAATAAACAACTTTTACCAGTACCAACCAAGTGGAAAATATTACCTTTTGTTTGAGTACCGGATGCAATCTCTATTCTGGAACTTTCAAAGATCTTACATTTTCCATTCTTGAATCAAAGATCATAGCCTTTGTCTACCAACTGTCCAACACTGAGAAGATTGTTCTTCAGACCTTCAACATACAGTACATTATTGGTTTTGTTCTTTCCATCAAAAGAAATAGTTCCTCTACCTTTGACCTTGCCAGCAGAATTATCACCAAATTTTACAACTCCACCTTCATATCTTTCCAAATCTATAAACTTATTTTTGTCACCTGTCATATGGTGGGAGCATCCACTGTCAATTACCCAATCATCCTTTTCTTCAACTTGGGTAGCCAGAGATCTTTCTACCATTTTATGATTGACAGATTCAGAGGGCATTAGATCTTCTTCATTGATGGCAATAAACACCCAGTCACTTCCGGATTTGTTTCCTGTCTCTGATTCATCATCTATTATTCCTTCATTATCATCTTTATGAATGTAGTAACACTTATTTTGAAATCTTGATCTATTAGGGTTTGGCCTAGAAAATCTTTCTGAACACCTTGAGGCAAAATGACCAATCTTATTGTAGTTAAAACATTTGAAAGGCAATTTTCCTTCATACTTACCAGATCCTCTTGGCAATCTTTTTGCAATGAAAGCCTCAAGTTGTTCAGCTTCTAATTCATCCTCTTCCAGATCCTTTCTTGCTTTCTCATACCAAGAAGATTTTATTGAAGAACTTTCACCTAGATCATATCTTTGTTTGCCTTTTGTAGAGGCACTAGCTTTGAACGTTGATTCAGTCTTGGGAAGTGCATCACCAAACTCAGCTAACTCGAATGCAAATATCTTACCAACCAATTGATCCCTTGTGATAGTTGTTAAGGATCTGATTTCCTTAATAGCAGCAACTTTGTGTTTATAAGCAGGACGTAAGGATCTGAGAACCTTAGCAACAATTTCATCTTCATCTAGAACTCCACCAACACATTTGATGCCACATACAAGCTCATTTACTTTTGTCATGTAAGAGGTGATAATCTCATCTTCACTCATCTTCATGTTTTCAAATTTTCCTTTCAGACTCTGTAGCTTGGCACATTTAACATACTTGTCTCCTTCATGCAGAAGTTCCAGTTTTTCCCAAATCTCATGCAATTTTTAGATCTATAACATTTGTCAGCTCTGAATCAGATAAGGCACTTAGTAGAGCTTCTTTAGCCCGAAGATTGTTTTCAGCGTCTCTAATTTCATCTACAGTTCTCAAACCATTCTATGGAGGAACATACTTCTTTGAAACCATGATCCAATATTGCATTCCCATACATTGCAAGTGGCATTCCATGTGACTTTTCCAAAGAGTGAAATTGGTTCCATCAAACCTCAAGCTATCCTTCTTATAGGAAGACATCCTGGATCTCCTCAAGTGGTTAATCTCTTTTAGAGGAACTTAGCTCTGATACCAATTGTTAGAATCAAGGCAGACAACTAAGAGGGGGGTGAATCAGTTGTCCCAAAACTTCCTCTTTTTAATTACTTAAATACTTCTTGTAATTTAGCAACATAATCATAAATTAATCATGGAAACATAATGCAATCATTCAAGAGTAAAAACACATTAACACATATGACACTAAGATTTTGACGTGGAAAACCCGGTTAAGGGAAAAACCACGGGGTGACTAACCCAAGATTGTATTCTCTATTAGAAGAATAAAAGGAACAAAATGGCACATGCCAATAAGGGATCACTACCTGAGCACACTACTCATAAGAGGTGCACTGCCTACAGGAGACACACTGTCTACAAAATAATAAATATTACATACTTGAACTGAAGAATAGCATCTTCACCATGCTTGAGTCAATTCCATTTAAGCCCAATACTTCTACTCTGCTTTTCGCACTTCTCCTCTCACCACATTCTCATCTCCACCAAGATACCTTTGAAATGACTTCACAACTTCTTATTTATACAAGACATTTGACTTTGGGATAATCATCCAAGTCGGCATACATTATAGAGCAAATACAACTTGACTAATTACAAAAGACTTCATGTGGATCAACACACTGTTGGCTACATAGATCTGAGACTTCAATCTTCTTTTAGGAACACGCCATGCTTCACAGAACATCTTCAAGATCATCCACACGATGTGTAACTCATCCGGTTGGCCAGACTTTAGGAAGAACAACATCATCCGGAAGTAATTCTTCAATTACGAGCTCAATCTTCAATGCAGACCACCAACACGAACTGGACACAATCCAAAGACCTCCACAAGCTTTCCTAAATCACCAAGAACATCCACACTACTTCTGCTTACTGAAATCTTTCTCTCCTTCATCCGGAACCTCAAGAACACAGTCTATCATCATTGTTATATTGGAATAGATGCTTGCAGACCTCCAGACCACAAACCAATTGAGTTGTCAATTCAAATTGACTTCCTAAACACTCCACCAAATCCACAGAACAAGATATTGCATTTCCGGATCTCACTGGACCTTTCTGTGTCACTCTGTCACCTCTAAACATCTGCCAGAACCGGTTTTACTCAAGTGGCCATAACTTCTTCAGATCTTCATGTGGACCTCTCAAACCTTTATTGAATCATCTTAAGACACATATCTACAAACCCTTTGAAGCGCATCCTCTGATCTTCATCTCAGCTGGGATCTTTACCTTACTATCTTCACTATTCTTCTCTGTTCCTAATAAGACTAATTTTCTCAATATCCTCAACATACAACTCATCCAATCCTTATCATCAATGCAACAGGAGTATGTTGACATCAATGACAACACCGATTAGGCCCATACTTGCAACAACATCCTCTTGGCAGAGTAATGACCTCTAGAGGGATCATCATGGCAAGCTCTGAGGGTGATGTATGTTTCATCTGATCTGACACAGCATCGTAAAACTAGATCAAGTCCACATCAAAATAGCATCCCATTAATCCATTTGAACTGAGCACTTTCTCGAATGAGGCATTTCTTTTTTTTGACGTAAAGTTTGGTGGTAACTCAGAAGTAGCAAGATAGTTGGCAATGTCTGCAAACCAGGGGGTTTTAATGGAGATGGAAAATAAATTTTCATTTGGGAATTCATCTTGTACAGGAACACAATCTCCATTGTCTTGTTTGATCTGGGATAAGAAATTTGTGACTATGTTGAACTTCCCAGGTTTATAAATGATGGTCATGTTGAATTCTTGGAGAAGCAATAACCATCTGATTATTCTTCCATTTATTGTAGGTTTGTTCATTAGGTATTTGATAGTTGAATGGTTTGTGAACATAGTTACTTTGTACCCTGTGATGTAATGTCAAAATTTATTGATTGCATGAACCACATCTAAGAATTCTTTCTCCGTAGTGGTATAGTTCCATTCGGTGGGAGTCAAATTCTTACTAATGAAATAGATGGCACATTTTCCTCCATTCTCATCGTCTTGACCTAAAACTACTCTGATATCATCATTGGAAGCATTTGCATAAATATGGAAGGGAAGGTTCCAGTTAGGTCCACATAGGACAGAAGCAGAAATGAGTCTCCTTAATGATCTCAAATGATGTTTGACATTCTATTATCCAAAAAAAATCTATATCCTTTTGGAGAAGATAGAACATGGGGGTTGTAATCTTGCTAAAGTTTTCTATGAATCTCCGTAGTACCTAGCATGTCCTAAGAAACTTATGACATTAGTTTGGTTCTTTGGAGTCTCTAGTTGTTGTATCACTTTGATTTTCTTAGGATCCACTTTTATCTCTTTAGCTGAGATGTGGTGTCCCAACACTATCCCTTGTTCTACCATTATTAAACATTTTTTGTGGCTCAGGGATAGCTGATGGTCCTCGCATTGCTTCAACACCTTGTCCAAATTTTAAAGAGCTTCATCAAAAGTGGAACCATACACTGCAAAGTCATCCATATAGACATCCACACAGTCATTTACTAGCTCAACAAATATGGCTAGAATATCTCTTTGAAATGTTGTAGGAGTGTTGCATAGCCTAAAGGGAAGAACTCGATATGTGAATGTTCCCCAAGGACAGGTAAAAGTTGTTTTGTTTTGGTCATCTTTTGCTACTTGTATTTGGTTATATCCACTGAATCCATTCAGGAATGAGAAATACTTCCTTCCAACTAAATTATCCAAGACCTGGTCTATGAAAGGTAAAGGGAAGTAATCTCTATAGGTGGCTTTGTTGAGCTCTCTATAATCAACACACACCCTCCACTTCCCTTTTTTCTTTGGGACTACTACCAGAGGTGAAACCCATTTGCTATCAGAGATGGGATAGATGAATCCTACGTGCAGGAGTTTCTTAATTTTTTTTAACAATATCTTTGAGAGTAGGGTTGAATCTTCGATGTGGTTGACGAACAAGTATAACATCTTCAGTATAGATGTGATGGGTACAAACACTTGGGTGTATTCCTCTCATGTCTATATAATCCCAAGAAAAAGCTTTGGATCTATTTACCAAAACATCAAACAATTTGAGTTCATCTGACTCTGTCAACCAGCTGTTGATATTTATTTTTTTTCCTGGTAGTAGCATGATAGTTTTAGTTCTGGGGTAGTTGGAGGTGATGGTATGAACTTCTCTCATTAAGGTGTTGAGAGGATAGCTATGCAATATAGTCCTATGGAGTCTGGCAATATCTTTGAAGAAGTGATATGTTTTCAGAATGATATTAGCTAGAGGACAAGGTATTAATGTTGTGAATTTGGTGTAATCATGTTCGATATCATCAGTGTGGATCAGGTATCCTAAAATCTCTTCTAATTCTAAAATTTCTTCATCACCTGAGTCTACAGCAAGATCTTGCATGTTGTTTTCCAATTCATCTTCCAACTCTTCACTGTGTTGTTTAATGACTACCATAGCAAGTGAGGCTAGATTCTCTTGTTTGTCGGAACCATCTAGTTCATCAATCCAAACTTGGTTATGCGCAGCAGCTTGAGCAAGGGGATACATGAATAAGTGTTTGCTATTGGGACCATTTGAAATGTTCATTCCTCCTACTCTGCAATCAATCTTAGCTATAACTATAGCTAACCAAGGTCTGCCCAATATTATCAAGTAACTATCCTTGGGTGTGAGGGATTGAATTATTTGGAAATCCACTGGGTATTCTCAATCGTCAACCTTGATAGGAACATTTTCTAGGACACCCTAGGGAATAGCTATGGATTGATTTTCCATTTGCAATATGGTAGTTATGGGATGCAAATCAGTGAGTCTTAGTTTTTCCATAACATCCACCATCATGACGTTGATGGTTGATCCCAAGTCCATGAGTGCATTAGGTATTGCTACCTCGTTGATTGTCACTGTTATGAGTGGACTACCTGGGCCACCATATTTTGGGGTTGAGGGTTTTCCAACCAAAAGGTCAGCTAGGTATCCATCAATGTGCACAGTATTAATCTGTTTCAGTTTCCTTCTTGGTGTTTTTATGCACAATTGTTTAACTAGCTGGTTTAGTTCAGTAATTTCTTTAATCCCCTGTAACAAGGGAATCTCGATATGTAGTTTTTTAATTTCTTGTATTAACACGATTTCAACAGGTAAGGTCATCGTCGAAGGGTTGTTCAAAGGAGTTGCTTTGAGGTGCTTGGGAAAAGGTGCTTGAGGTCTCTTTTTCAAGGTGGAATCCTTCTTTGAAAGATCTATTGAATGTTGGCCAACTTCTTCCTGAGGTAACTCGTAAGTTTTAGATGGGGATTGTTGAAGAAGCTTCCCTTGGTCACTCGTTGGGTTCTTTTCTAAAGGTATGGAAGGTGTCTCTATTCCTTCAACAAATTATGTATTTGGTTTGTTAAGAATCTCAACTATGGTAGGCTGCTAGAGTGCTTTTCTTGACCTCAACTGCAAGTTTCCACAATAGATAGCGTTAACCCCAACCATGTTTTCCTGGTCTATAGAATACACTAGTGTGGTTTGACGATTATTCTTTGGATTAGGGATAGGTTGTGTTGGGAGTTGTGGTTGGTTGATCTGCTCATTTTGTTGATTATTTTGGGGAGCTGGAAAAAGGTTATGCTATGGATTAGGCATCCCCCTTGGCCCATGATAGAATTGATTTGGAGTCTGATTCCATTGAGGCACAGGATTTTGAGGGTACCATTGTTGTTGAGTCTGGTTTGGCCATTGTGGGTTTCCCCAAGACTGGTTTGCCCATTCAGGTAGACCCCAAGGGTAAGGTCCCCAATTAGGTGGTGCTTGAGGCCAAGGTGTTGCCCATTGACTATTATTCCAATTATTAGGAGGTCGCCAAGAGGAATTTGAATTATGGCTATAAGAGAAATTCCCTCCAGGTCTTTGATTCACAAAATTGATCTCCTCCTCAGTGTGAGATGACCTTTTCTTAGAATTTTTGATTGCATTCAGGATCTCACATTGATCAGTGGCATGACTCTTTTCACAAATTTAGCAATTGTCAGCTTTATCCAAAGGACACTCTCTTAATAGATGTTTGTTTTGACACCTAGGGTAGTAGATGGATAAGGTTTCCGGATTACATGTTTTGGCCTGAATTCCATCCAGAGTGGTGTTTAGCTGAACAAGAATGTCAATTTTCAAATTTGTTATTTCCTCTCACAGTTTACCTATTCCATTTGAGCCTCTTAAAAGACTAGATTTACGGATACCTCCTCGAGTACAGGAGAAATTTTGGCATAACTTGGTGATATCACTGAGTTCAAGTTGGGACACATCTCCATTTCCCATTAAATCTAGACTTCTCCTAGCATCCTTATCAAGTCCTTTGAGAAATATGGTCTTCAAAATTTATGGGTGTATGGCTTCTTCACCATATCATTCAGTTAAAAAGATGAACCTATCAAGGTAATTTTCCAAGCTCTCATCTTCTTTTTGCCTTAGTTTGAACAATTCCTCTTTCCTATCACTAACTCTGTAGTAGCTCTGATATTTGTCTAAAAAGACAGTTTCCATGTCATCCCATGTAGTTATCGACCCTGAAACTAATCCCATGAACCAATGCATTGTAGCATCTCTCAGAGTGGAGGGAAAGAGTTTAAGTTTTTGGTTATCATTTTTGTAGTCATATGTTTGACATAGGACTTTGAACTCGAAGAGGAACTGGTCAGGAGCTTCAGAGGATAATCCTCTAAAAGTCAGTAAAATGGATGGTGAAATGTTTTTCATGGGTGCATCATCATCTTCGTTGAGAGAAATAGGATAGGTAAATGTCCATGCTACTCTTCTTGGGTTATCACCATCTCCTTGGTTTGCTCTCCCATTGAAAGGGTCATTATTGTGATTGTCAGCCATTATGTTAAAAGAAATGTTCTCCTCCTCAAAGATTAGGTTTATTGGATGAATGATCTCCTCTTCAAAGGTCTGGTTTGATGGTTGAAATTCTGGGGTATTTTGGGAGGTCTCAGGTTGATCCTGATCAATCAATTCATAACTAAGTTCTTCAGTTGAGACTTCTACCTCCCTGCTTATGGTTGGAACTACTATTGGGGGGTTCTTGGTATGAATCTTCCATGTGGACCTCATTTCCTGACCATGCAGAAAAAGAATTCTGACAACTCTTTTTCTAAAAGAGGTATCCAAGCATTCTCCTATTAACATTAGAAAAGAATCATCCCTAGCAATGGCGCCAAAAAGTGATAGGCTATCATAAGATCCTAACACTTTAGTTCAAAATGTGGCAATTATGTCAACCAAGTAGTGTCCAAGGTTGTATGCAATAGGGGATATTTTTGGACATCTCACTTAGTAACAGATTTTCTAAATTTTTGAAAAGCTTGAAATAGAATTTAAACTAGAAAGTATGAAATCTTTAAGCTAGAAAGCATTTGAATTCTTACTCTAGAAAGCATATAAACTATCTAAGAATCAACATGTGCAATTTAACTATGAATTCAAAACAAAGGTAACTAACTACTAACTGAAAGAACATTTAACATCTTGTAATCAATAGATAACAATATTTTTATGAAGGGAGTGGATGCTCTAGAAATTTCAAGTAAACAGAATTCAAAGATCAATAACTTAAAACCACGACCTGTAGGAACACATAATAGAGCTAAGCACAAAGTGACATCAACCTAAACATAACATACACAAAATAGAAATGACAACATCAATAATAAAATTACTTATCTATTCTATAATCCCTCAAGTTGCTAGCTCTTGGGAGATCCTACTATCAATTCAAATCACTTGCAGTACTTTAACAACTCCAAAGTAAATCCCATTCATAATACTTCCATTACTCAGAATAGATTACTCAAAACAAGACTGACGATATTCACTCATGTCATAAAAGTATCACAGAACATAGTACAGAGAACATAGCTAAATAGTATTCAGAATATATCATAATAGCATGATCCTTGTTTTGAGAAACTACATATATATACTACACTGCTACAAAATCCTAAATTTCAGATGGTAGGTAAATGCCATTGAAAAAGCCTTTAAAAGAAAAATAGAATTACAAACTAACTGGATGTCTTTGAAATAAAACACATTAAAGGCTCTAGGTGGAGTTGTAAAGTCTTAAATATGCTCAACAAAAAATAATAGGATTGCTTAACAAAGTCTAAGATGTATGCCTAAATTTATGGCACCCTAAAATTCTGGTGCTCTGACTCCAACCGCTTTGAAGGCCACTCCTTCCGTTAGGCAATAGATGGAACCCTGCATAATTACACAAGCTCTACAACAATTAAGTCAACATTAGTGCCTAATTTCAATCAATTTGAAAATAAAGATTTCTACATCATTTTATCAAAAATAGATAAATATTGCTTCTAAAAGTAAACAAATTGGCATGGCTAAGGTGATTGGTCAGGGCAAAAAGGGTTATATGGCTTGTTATAAAAATGAGGTTGTTTATACCTCATTAATTACCACCCGTATGTCCTAGACTTTTCAAGATTGGCTCATCCAATTAATTCTCTTCAGAGGAAAGGGAAGTGGTTTGTTTACACATATCAATGCAAGAAATCTAGTGTTCGAATAAATGGCTAACTAGTGCACCAATCCTTGTAGTGCTTGATCCTGCAAGGGATTTTGTGGTTTACATGGATGCATCATTAGAAGGTTTGGGAGAAATACTTATGTAGGAGGGCTAAGTAATTACTTATGAGTCACATAAGGTCAAGGATCATGAGCTAAATTATCCCACCAATGATTTAGAGTTGGAAGAAGTCATTCATGCACTTGTGCAATGGAGACATTTTCTTTTGGGCCATCGATTTAAGCATCATAATGACCATTGTAACTTATAGTACATCTTCATTCAACTAGACTTAAATGCTCAACAATGTTGATGGATGGAATTTTTATGCAAATATGATTTTGGATTTTAGTACATCATGGGAAAGGAGAACATGTTCATCAATGCTTTGAGTAGGAGGCAACATGAGCTTTTAATTTTATCCCTGAGTATGGATCTGTGGGGGTGTATTCTGGAAAAGCTCCTAGAAGATTTGTGGTATCAAGAGGCTAGAGAAGAGTTAGAATCTAATAGGACCCTTGGGTGGAAGTGTTCTAGTTATTCCTTGGAGTCCAATGGACTATTGTAACATCTTGGTTATATTTATGTCCTAGGTTTTGGTAGCCTTTGTCATGTTGTGATAACCAAAGCACGTCGTGCTCCTTACGCATCACATCCTAATGTGAAGAAGATGCATGCCAATCTTGTTAGTTTTTCCTTTGGGTAGGAATGAGGCATGATTTCATTGATTTTGTTGCTAGGTGCCTTGAGCGTCAAAGAGTTAAAGTTGAGCATCAGCATCCAGTAGGTCTCCTACAACCACATGATGTTCTTGAATGAAAATGGGACATGATTTCCATAGACTTTATTGTTGGGTTACGTATGTCTTCTTATTATCATGATTCCATCATGGTGATAGTAGACAAGTTGACCAAGGTTTCCCATTTTTTACCCATGAAGGTATCCTATAGTGCTACATCGATGGCACGTACCTTTATGGAGGAAATTGTTTCTTGCATGGGGTACCTCATAAGATCATATCAAACTGTAATCCTATTTTTACATCATTGTTAATGGACATCCTTGGAACATGCCTTGGGTGCCCAACTTAATTTTCTCAACACCTATCACCCCAAAATTGATGGCTACATGAAAAGCATGAATCAAGTGTTAGAGGATATGATTTGCATGTACGTCATGGACTAGCAATACCATTGGGATGACTACTTGTATTTGGTCAAGTTTTCTTATAACAATGGTTACCATAGTTATCTTGGTATGTCACCTTGTCAGGATTTGTATGGGAATCCATGTCATACTCCCCTGAGTTGGGATAGGCTTGAAGATTGAGTTGTTCTCATCCCTGAGATGCTTCAAGGTATGGAGTAGTAGGTAGTTTGAATCAGAGTAGTTTTTGACTACCCAGGATAGGAAAAATAAGTATGTTGATGCCAAGAGTTTGGATTGACATTTTTTAGTTGGTGATTGTGTATTCTTGAGAGTGTGACCACATAAGAGCCTAATCCAGTATGGAAAAGTTTTTAATCTCACACCACATTTTTTTGGGCCTTTTGAGATCCTTGAGAGGATTGGTCTAGTTGCCTATCACCTTGCCTTTCCACCTAGTCTCTCATGCATCCATGATGTATTTCATGTTTTAGTTCTTAGCTAATATATCCTAGATGTGACACACATACTTGACTGGGGTGCCTTGAAGAACGAGGACGGCAAACAACTTTCTTTGGAGCCTATTCATATATTGGAGCATCGAAGGTTGGAACTTTGGGGTCGATACCTAGATCAAGTAAGGGTCCAATGAGACCCTTTGGATGACTCCACAACTACTTGGGAGGATGTCACATAGTTGAGAATGCTTCACCCTTACCTTTCTGAATGCTTCTAGGAGTAAGCCTAGTTCTAGGGAGGGAGGATGTAATGCCTCTAGCACTTTTTACTTGTTATATATTGGGCCTTTTGTTTTGGATATGCTATTATTATTAGTGATGATGTTTTATTATGCCATCAAGGTGTTTTCTAATAGAAATTTGTATTGGTATCTAGTTGTTTTTCATATAGATGTATATGTTGTGATTTTATATGTTGGATACTTTAGTGTTATCATTCCACTATTTTGATATGCGTATGTATAGTGTACATATTTGTTTATTGTACATGGATTAGTACTATGGATTATTTATAAGTTATTGCATCTGTATGATTATGGTTGATGATTCATGTTAGGTATGATGCTTATCTAGTTTATATGATATGATGTCATGTTGGGTGTTTATGTTTTGCTTTGGTTATTATATATGAGCAAGTACCTATGATGTTTGACCTTAGTGTGTAGGTACAAGATTATTCCCCAACGGTAGTTATGAATGAGATGATTGTATTGGGTTAAATGTAATGTCCCCTTTCAAACAAAATTAATTTGGTGGATTTATTAGTCCATTCATATTTTTCCATGGACTAATATTAAAAATAAGGGAAGATATATTTAATATTTTAATTATTTTTCCCATAAATTAAGGAAATTATATTTTACTGGGAACAATTAAATATTATTTAATTAGAATTTATTGCACAAGTGGGGGTGTGGATTTGGTAAGGACCTTTTTAACTTCCAATTGCTAATTTTGAGTGATCACAACAACTATGGCAAGAATCTATGAAAGGATCAATGACAAGTTGAGCTTGCAATTAACAGTTGTTAGCAACAGTTATTTTTGGCATGCAAGGTGGAGTGGGAATTTCAAAATGATCTTTTAATTATTTTCCCACCAAAATGAGGCATGGATTTTGGGCACCCAATTTGGGCTTGATGCTTATCAATATAGGTTTTGCTACATACAGAGGATCTTTTGGCAATTTATCATCTCATATTTTCTGTATTGAACACTTGTGTTCTTCAGTTTTCTTCCGTAGATGAAAACCCATAGGATTTAGTGACCTATGGATGAAAACTCATTGGTTTCTAGGATTAGAGGATGGAAACCCTTTGGTTCTTGAGGGAATTCTCATCCAGATATTACATTGGAGCTTTAAAGTTTGGTAGTTTCAACTAGTTTTCAGTGTTAGTGTGTTTACAAGATTTTTGAGTTGCAGTTTGGATTTCAGTTTGTTGTAGCTTGTTGTGGATTATGTCACTATGGTATATCAATATTGTTATGATGATATTATCTTCCCATATCAAACATTGAAGTTGTGGAGTTATTGGGTTTTTCTGGAGCAATTTATTGTCCCTTTTGTGTGTGATTTGCATGCAGATTTTGCAATTTGTGATTTTAGTGTGATGTAGGTGTTGTTACTGTTGTGTGGAGTGATTTTTCTATTAATTTGATGTTCATGTTCATTTCTAGGAGTTGTAGTATCCATCTTTCATTTTTGGTTAAGTTTGGTAGTGAATTGGTGAAATACAAAGTGTGTATTTCAGCATAATTATGGAGATTTTGCATTATTTACTCCAGATTTAATTTTGTTGTTTCTTAAGGTGTTTGATTGTTGTATCAGTCCAAATATGATGTAAAAACCTATGAATATCAATAATATCAGTTATGTGAGTTTTCTATCTCATTTGGTGCATATTTGGTGTTAACTAGTAGCTAGTTGTGTTGAGCTTGTGTAGTAATGTTGGTGAAATTTATTTATGTGATTTTCAGATCTGAAATCAAATTGAATATTTCAGTTGGGATATTGTAGTGGTATTAGATCTATGATCTTGCCAGCCTTTTGGAGAAGATAACCATTGTTGCAGTTTATGCAAGTTGCATGTCAAGTTTTGGGGTTGCATGTTAGTTCTAATTGTTGCATGTCAGTGCTTGGTTGCATGTGTGGTATCAGCAATTTCATGTTTGTGTTGGTGATTGCATGTTAGTTTAGCAGTGGAAAAATTTTTTGTTGATGATTTAGAGGGAAAGAGAACTTAGGTATCGAAGAAGAGAGTAGAAGAAATTGCAACAAGAAGAGATAATGGCAGAAGAGTTAGACCCTGGAAAATAATTTAAAGAAAAGATGGATGAAATGGTTCAAGGGAAAAAATACCTTGTAGACATGTTTGGCTAGATGTTTCAATGGATGCAGAATAATTCAAACAATAACTTGATAACAATAGAGGAGCTATTAGAGGGCAGAGTCAAATAGTAAATGAAATCAAAGCCTATCATGACAAGTACAGGAATCTTGATCCTGATATTCAATAGATCATCTCCTTCAGAGATTTATACCACTTGGGAATGGAGATGCTAGAAGAAGAATCAGAAGCAAAGTTTGAAAAGAATAAGGTAGATCTAGAAGAAGATGATAGTTTAATCCATCCTAAAGGAGATGATTCAGAAGAATCCTCAAGGGAAGAGGAGTAAATGAGTTCTTTAAAGTAATGAGATAGAATCAAATGAGTGGACAAACTTCTCTAATGATGAGGAGAATTTTCAAATGCATGAAGATTGGTCTACATAGGAAAATTAAATTAACTTTCAATCTTTTTTCAGATAACCCACTTTTTGAGATGGATGCAGAGATCTTTTATGATAACACACTTTTTGAGGTGGAGTTCCAGGATGACCGTTTTGAGAGGCATGCACAGGAAAAAAGTGTCTCACAAGATACTAATGATGATTTTCATCTTGCTGAAATTTTCAAATTAGAAACTAATGATAAGCAGTTGGATCATTCTGATGATGTTAATTTAGAAAATGAGCAGGTTGTTCCAATTCAAGGAACATATAAGACTAATTTACAAAAAAAAAAAATTGAGGAGCATTCACTTAAGCAGAATGTTGGTTTTGAGCTTGCTATAATTTTTAGACCAACAACTGATGGTAAGCATTTTGATTATCTTTTGGATTATAGTTCAAGGCATAAGAGTAATCATGATAGTAGAAGCAAGGATTTATTGCATCATTTTGATAATATCATTACTATATTTTGTCATAATGAGAAGTATTCTAACAATTATGTAAAGATGAAGGGTACAAAATGGAAAGGGGATCCTTTCTCTCAAGTTCAAAATGTCTCATGCATGATGGTGTGTGATCCTGGTGCTTCATCTAAAGAACCACAAAAAGGAGTTATTGAGAAATAAATGAAGGCTGAATTTTTTTGTGGATTTAATATCATAGTTGTAGATAGATTCACCATTCCATGAACTTAGATAAGTAGACAAATTAATACAACCTTGAGTGAAAATAAGGTATGTTTTGAAGTCCATGCCATGAGAACTAACAAGGTTATGGAAGATCAATGTCTGTGTTTCTTAGAACACCACTCCACTTTTGAGGACAAAGTAATAATGAAAGAAAATACAGTTACAAGAACTTCTTAGGAGTAAGTAGTCAAGGCAGCAAGAGGTTTGGTAATGGGAAATGGTAATGCTTTTACTTTCATGCATCTCAAGATTTCATGTAGAACACTTTCAATCCAAACAAAGAGTTATAAAAGTTTACAATTTAAGTTGAGTAATGAATCAAATCTGATTATGGATATGATACATAAAGTGTTAATGATTGGGCAAAAGATGATGATTTCTGTGTTAATGGATTGGGAGAAATTGACATGATTATGGATGTAGGATGGTTGCATTCCTTTGATGAGTTATTATAGATTCACAAATCCAAGGTGTTTAAGTTTATGCCTAAAGGAAAAGATGTCATGTTTGGAGGTGTCTCTAAGGAAACTCCGAGAATGTTCATAGATAAAAAAACTTTTTGAAGAGGCCAAGTTTCATGGGCAACAAGTTGCTTGATTCTTCCCACTAAGTATTCACAAAATAAGAAAGGCACTTATCATATTTATATTCAAAAAAAATTGGACCAGCATAGTATGGTTTTTAATGATATTCCTCCAAAACTATCACCAAATAGAGGATTCTAACATGGCATAGAGTTGAAAACAAATTTGTATCAGGAATATGCATGGGCAAATGATGTCACATACTGGGGCCGAGACACTAGTACATAAGGCATACAAGAGGATGCAACATGAGAAGCATTAGAAGGGTTTGAAAAGGTAAACAACTCATATCATGTACTTATCATTTCAGATTTCTCACAAGCACTTGTTACAGAATGTGATGCTTTAGGAAGGAGATATGTTGGAAATATTTGCACTATTGAGGAAGTAATTAACACCTCCAAAAAAATTCAAGAAGATGATTAGTATAATGTGAGATTACATAATCCTTGTGTAATGATTTCCAAAGGTAGAAATCAAGTTATAATGAGAAAGAGTAGTGAGGTTGCCATGACTTGAAGTTGTAGGCGGGTTGTTATCTACATTCATAGATACTACAATCCACTACTTTCAGGGTTGTTGATTTTGAAGGGTTTTAGAAGTGTGTAGATGTTTGTGGAGGGATTTTCAATCATTGTATGGTTAATCCTAGTTTCCATATTGCTGACATTGTTGATTTACTATTGTTGCACCCTTTTGATATTGTTAATCTTATTTTTTCCTAACTTTTGATGGATGATTGCAATAAGGTGCACCTACATACAAGTTGATTTGTACACATTCATGAGTATTACAACCTATGGTATAGTGAGAATTCCAGTCATGGGAAATAGTATCTTCCAATTTGTGACTACTAATGGGGAGTTTTCAGTCCTTACATGGCTTTCCACCAATGTTACTTTGATCATATTGATGAATTTTGCACAGGTTTGTCATTCTTGTAGTTGTTACGTCATTTGTATATTGCTAATTTTGATGATTTCAATTATGAACAATTGTAGATTGGTACATTTGGAGGAAGTTTATTTGCATGATGATGTTAGCAAAAGCTCTCCACTATTAGTGAAAATTACTCCATCCATCATAACACTAATTTGGAGAAGATTCAAGGAGGTTGGTGACTGTTATGATTTATTTTTAGCTTACATGCAAGTTGATTTGTGTTGTGCTTTAGAGAGGTCAATCCACGATAACATTGTGAGACCCATTGGAGCTCAGGACTATAACCATGAAGCAATTGTTTGGGATCCTTCATCACATAAAAAGAACAAATGGGTACAACAGAAACACAATGGTGAGAAATCAAGGCAGATATTAATCACTAGGGAATATATAGAAGAAGCTTTCATGCTCAAGGTAGTAGACTTCATTGAAAGAGAGCATAAAGATGTAGATGATGAACATAGTAGATTCCATGATTATTGTTGGCAGGGGTTGTTCTTTTTTATGGTTATGGGATTGATATGTTATAAGCATTATAGCATGTTTCTTGCATGGGTGCATTTGAACATGTATGGTGCTCCTTAGAAGAAGATTCAAGATAATAGTTATAGGGAGGCTAGTGAGTTCGTCTCTCACATGGATAGGGTGTATATTTTCCTGAGCCTAAGGTGAAGAGGAGAATTTTGAGGGTAACTCATGACACACTTTTGATAGTCCATCTAGGACAACACAAAATATATAAGCAGAGGAGAGAGAGGCTTCTCCAGATGGAACTGAATAAGGATTTCCTCAAGCACACTAGGGAAAGTATCTCTATAGATTTCATCATTGTGTTTCCTTGAGTTCATGATGGACAGACATAGATAGTAAATAAGTGGGTGGAAGGATACTTGAGAAATCATGTTTCAAATCTAACATGGGTTAGATGGTGGCACCTTGGAGATCGTTTCTACAATGCTATGCATCATATGTTCACTGGTATGGTTCTACTTAAGGCATTGAGTGTTTATGGTGAACTAACTGTCATTGGTTTGATGTATACAATTGAAAGGATGGAGGTTGCATATCCCCTTGTAACCATGAGTGTTCTAGTTCCTAGATTTACCAGAATGTTGAGAAGAAGTTAGATACAACATGGAACTTTCATTGGTTTGATGTATACAATTGAAAGGATGGAGGTTGCATATCCCCTTGTAACCATGAGTGTTCTAGTTCCTAGATTTACCAAAATGTTGAGAAGAAGTTAGATACAACATGGATTGGAGAGTTTACAAAAACTCTATAGGAGGATGTTGATCAGCTTGTGAGTTGTGGAGAACCAAGGCATTTTAAATTTGAATTTCTTGAGGACAAGAAATTTTGGAAAGGATGGACTTGTAATGTCCCCTTTCAAACAAAATTAATTTGGTGGAATTATTAGTGTTAATATGTGGTGATTGATCATGCTGCAAGGGTTGCAGGTAATGCAGTAAGGTAAATTTTGGTGACTTTGTTAGTTGCGGTTTCCCCCCAGAATAATTAACGAGGGAGTATATTTAATAAAGGTTTTGGCAATTAGTTTTTTTATTGGCCAACATGTAAAAACCCACTTTGTACAACCGCCATATGGCTTGATAAATAAGCGATTGGAGAAGGCGAAAAGCCGCGAGTCAAGGTTGAGATTGTAATCGTACGTTTTGCTAGATAATAATATTGGATGGTTGTGTTTGTGGATGTAGCCCACTTTGGGTGAACCACGTTAAATCTCTATTGCCAATTTGTGTTATTTTTCTCTATTTTGTGTATTTAAATCTGCATTATAATTGCTAATTGTCATTGATCTGGTCTGCCATTGAACCCTAACATAATCTTAACAATTAGTCCATTCCTATTTTCCTGTGGACTAATATTAAAAATAAGGGAAAATATTTATTTAATATTTTAATTGTTTTCCTATAAATTACGAAAATTACATTTTACTGGAAACAATTAAATATTAAAATTAGAATTTATTGCACAAGTGGGGGACGTGGATTTGGTAAGGAGCTTTTTAACTACCAATTACTAATTTTGAGTGATCACAACAACTATGGCAAGAATCTATGAAAAGAGTCAAGGGGTTCATCTTCTTCTTCATAGTCAGAGAGACAGAAGGGCAAAGCATTTGTCATAGTTGTAGATTCTAAGTCAAGGAGATGGATCCTTGATTTTGGAGCTTCACAGCATATGGCTTCATCATAGAGCATGTTTTCTTCCTTTCGGACTTGTTATACACCACATATCCTGATGGGTAACAACACGTAAATGTGTGTTTATGGGAGAGGGTCTATTGACATGGGTGAAGGATATTCAATGATGCCATTTGCATACCTTCATTATCAACTAATCTTCTTTCTAAATCTATCAAATCATACATAGTGGGACAAGGAAGAGCGTTGAGCTCACACTAGATTATGTGATCATTTGGGATTTGTAAACCAATGACATTCTAGCATTGGGGAGGCAAATGACCAGTCTAGACTTTACACCTTCTCACATTTTTCTCTCAATGTTCTTTCAACTAATGTTCACACTTATGCATCTAGTGTGAACACTTTTCAACTAGTGTGAACATTAGTTGAGCTCACACTAGATTATGTGGTCATTTGGGATTTGTAAACCAATGACATTCTTGCATTGGGGAGGCAAATGACCAGTCTAGACTTTACACCTTCTCACATTTTTCTCTCAATGTTCTTTCAACTAATGTTCACACTTATGCATCTAGTGTGAACACTTTTCAAGAGGTGCAGTATGGTCCCCTGAACTTTCAAGTATTTTCATTGACTAAGGTTCTAAAGACATGTTGATATTCCATCTCCTTCATCTCCTACTTCTATCAAGTCCAATGTTGTTTATCTAGGGCTTCTCATGATTCAATGCAATAGGATAATATTCATCATCTTTCAAAGACATCTCCTTGGGATGAGTACTTGACATATCCATCAAGTTTGTTTTATGAGTCGTCTTATAGATTTGGAGGATCTTGTTAAGGACATTCATATCCTCTTTGATGATAGTTCCATCACAACTATTGTGTCTTCATCTTTGGTTCTTGTCCATCAATTTCCACATGGTTCTAGATTGTCACATTATTTAGTTAGGCCTAAAACTCCTAATTTGATTGTGGCACCTTTTGACACCGACATGGCAACATTTGAGCAACTTCTAGAGACATCATACATTCTAATTTGTCTTCTCTTGTGTTTCTTTTAGGAATGGGAAGATATCCTACATACACCTTTGTGTTTGTTCTTCATAAGGGGAGAAATCTTGTTTGACGATCATGAGGCCTCTTCAACATTCAAAGTCGAGCATCTACTATTAGAGCAAGAGACCACACTTTGAGGGGGGGCTTCATGGTCACGCTTCTTTTCTCTCTATTTGGAGGGGCTTCTCTCTCTTTTCTTGGGGACAAGGGGAAGAAGGGGCTTCTTTCTAGGGAGAATTTTCCCTCGTATGAGGTTTTATCTTTCCTAGTTCCTTGAGAGACACATTTTGTACATAGGTACCTAGCATGGACACATTTGCTAGGACCCATCCATCCATCTTTTATGCTTATGGGGGGTTGTCAATACATTATTTTATTTTCTTGCATTTAGTTATATACTTTATTGCATTATATGCACCTAAGATAGGATAAGCTTACTTATGTGGATATCTACTTGGTTAGGTTGTATTTGCATCATGTGACTTGTACTTTCCTTGTTTGGAGTTGTACTACACATGTGACACTACATCTCCTTTTTCCCACATTGACATATCTTGGTGGTGTATCTTATATACACCCACTTGTAGCTCTCATATGAGCAATCTCTCGATGCTATTGTATTGCATCCTTTGATTAAATACAATTATTTGTGCTTTCTATTAGTCTTTTTTGATCTTGAGTGGTTTCTTCACAGATCTTACAAATCACCCCTCACACAAAAGTGACAATTCATACAAACGAATTATTTGAGTGGTTTCTTCACAAACCACCCTTATACAAAACTTGCTACTGAAGTGTCTTCCTTTAAAGATGAACTTTTCTCTAAAAGTTTGGCTCTTTACCAAGTTAGCTTTTTCTTGGAAGTCTCTATAAAAACGTAGCCCATTTAAGATGAAAGGAAATCAACCCTTCAAATTTGATCCTTAGATGCAACCATTTCATAAAAAGGGCCAAAAACGATTCAGCTTTAGCATATCCGTTAAGACAAATCCTCGTTAGACTTCAACAAGGCAATGGAGAAGTGGTTCCTATTCCTATTAGCCTTTAAGCTTTCTTTGTTTTTAAGGGCACTACAAAAAGAAGCCCTTCAAATTTAATCATCTGATGGAATCATTTCATAAAAATGACAAAAACAGAAAAAGAAATTTGAGTTTAGTGGATCCAGGTGCAGGTTTGATTATTAAGGTCATCCAGCTTACTCGCCAGCTTAGTCATCAGGTTGAAGCTCAGGAAAGCTTTAATAATAAGAATGGAAAGAATCAATGAAGGGCTCTACAAAATGTAGTCCTTCAGGAACAGAAAGAATGATCATTGAATCAATTTGAACAACAAATTATGGACTTTGCACAACCATTCAAAAACCACCAAATTATGTATGTCATGGTGGAAAAAAAACCAAAATTATAAACTAGTTCAGAAATCAAAAATTTGAATCCAAATTCAATCAAAAGCAACAAATGATTGCAGCGACAGAATAAAACAGACTACCTAGAATAATTGTAGTTTCTGTGGATAATAATAGACATAATTCGTCTACTGAAAATAATAATACATAAAATATATATGAGATATCTCACAGAAGGATAATTTACGTACACAGCAGAACTATCTTTGTAAGTAGCCCAGTGGAAAAATTATAAATTTTGTAAGAAGCCAATGCAAGAATGTAAGGATTATCTGTTTTGTTGATGCTGGTAAATATAAGATATTAATACCAAGCAGTACTAAGTGTACACCGTCTATTCATGGTCTAATATTAGAGAACAATAAAAATCAACTGATAGAATTCAATGGTCTTTGAATGCAAATTTGAATCCAATCCAATCTCTCAAGGCAGAGATAAAACCACTTCAATCTGAGCTGAAACCGGCACAACTGCATAAAATTGTGTCTTTGACCAAACTGCATCTTTGAGATGGATCCACTTTAGCTCTTTGTTGCAGATATCTCTCATGACAGAACTCTTGATTAGGTCATCAGTTGAGAGACTGTCTGTGACAAGCAAAGCCTGGCTGAAGAATGTAACCAACCATTGGAGGCCCCACAATTAACATGAGCCAGAAACAGGAATATCCAAGCTGCATCAGTTGCCATTAGTGAATCTTTTCTGATAAAGCTTTAAAGAAAAGTAAAGCATTAACACTTAATTTTGCTACAATATCAACAAATTTACCTGCAGGAGCATAGAGGGAGCGTCATTCATGTGAGTCCTTGTACTCCTGATTTGTGCAGCAGAAGGGCTGTTGGCATTGGTGATGTCCCAAAAGGTTCTCTTCCTTCCTACTGGTGCAGGGCCAGGAGATTTAAATCTATTGGATTGACGGGGGCTCTTTAGACTACCAGCTTCACTAGGGTATTGAACTCTTCTTCCCATCCTAAGTGATGGATCACAGACATTTCGTGGTAAGGAGTTAGTATTGTTGCCTTCTGGCATTAGAGGCATAATTTTTCTTAGCCTTTCTGAGGGGGGCTTTGCAGAAGAACTCGATATCAGTATGGTGGACTTCAAGGCATTATTTTTATCATTTGGCTGTGTAAAACTCAGAGTTTCTTCTTTCTCTTGTGGAGAGGACTTTTGTTTGGACTGGTCTAAAGAGGATTTTTGGCAAAGCTTACGAATAAAGTCATCTTTCTGTTTGAGCTGTAAACTGTGCTCACGCTTGAGATCCATTATATCAGCTTTGAACTTCTTTTCTTTAATAGCAAACTCCTTGTTTAAGTTCTGATTGTCCATCTCCAGGGTTCTGATTTTTCTTTTGAGCTCCTTAATAACCTCCTCTGCAGCTTTACCGCTATCATGAAAAACTCGCCTTGGGGTTGGTTCAGGTGTTGAGCATTGATTAATCTTTGAGTGGTATCTGTCAGTCACCTGAGTCTCTATTGCAGCAGGAGTTAAAGGTGAGGAAGGGATGACAATAGAAGAAGAGGACAAAGCAGGGGAAGATGTCACACATTGACTTTGCAATGTAAGTACTTTCTGTTGATAGCGAGCAATCTGTGTTCGCAACTGCTGGTTCTCCTTCTGTACTTCAAGCAGCAGCTTTAACTGTTCAGTCTGGGATTCGGGAGGTTGAAACTCTTCATGTGCAACACAAGCCTGAAAAACAAATAAATAAGATTCTGTCATTTAGTGCCTAATCTCAATACAATTCTCTACAAAAACTTTATGGTTCATCTCAATGCAAATATTTATGAAAATTTTTGCACTCAAAGCAAACTGTGATTCATAAATTACCTTTGTGCGAATCTCTTTTGCCCTATCAGCCCAATGAAGAGTATTTTGGGTTTCTCCAAAGGTCTGAATACTAGGACTTATATTTGCAATCATTACTGTATGACATGCCCCTCCCAACGAATCCTGCTATCCCATGTGTTAATCATCAAAATTAACTCCTCTTATCTATCTAATGTACAAAGAAACAGGAAGGAAGCAAAGAAAGTACTAATTCTTCATCATTAAAATGAATTATAATTCTAACATCCAAGCAACAAGTAAAGCCTTCTTGAGTTCCCTGTAACAGTTAGTTGGATCTCTGAAGTAGATCTATGCATGTCTATGTATATTTGGTGAACTGAGAGAAATCAGCAGAGGTAATGCACACACACCTTGAGTAGTTGTGTGAGTTTAGAGTTTCTATATGGTATATGTTTTTTGCCTTCAACCAAGGCATTTATACAGCTGCTAAGTGCAAGAAGTGATCTATTTATATTGGCTCCTTCCAGAGATCTAACAGTTCGGAGATCTGTCGCAAGAGCTCTCTCAGAACCAGCCAAATCTATGAGAGACAATTTGCCAACACGGGTAATAGTAGCAGAACCCTCATTCTCTTTGTACTCTGCTACAACCTACAATGTAAAGATGATACAAGATTGGGTTTAATATGTCCTGAAATTTCTGTTCTAGCTATGCATGAATGCAAAAACAAGTCATACCTGCAAGATAGCATGTGATCGGGATGATGTCTCATTCATTCGAGTGGGTTCAGTTGTTCTATTCTGGTTACCTTGTTGAAGTAATGCCATGACCTTTGACAACAAAGGATGGCAAAATTTTAAGAAAAGTTCTATCTAAATGAGTTGAATGATAAAATCATTTGAAATTGTGAACAAGACAGCAACATACTTCATCAGTAGAGTAAGCCTGATATTGAGTAAGCCCAGCTGCCACAATCCCCTAAACATTCCAGAATTAATCAATGGGTTAGAAGATGCATGCAATGAAACAATATGGGATCAACCAATAATAAATGACCAAACCATACCTGCTTATCTTCTCTAAGAACAAGAGGTCTTCCAGGAGAAAGCAAATCTCTAACTGTTTCATTATAGACTTCCAGATAAGACAAACGAACAACATGGTGACCATCACAACTCCGTTGTCTAAGCTTCATAAACAAATCTTTAATGGCTAAAACCATCACTCCTGGATTCTGTATGGTACCCAACATTGTATATGTCTTCCCTGCACCAGTTGCTCCATAGCAGAATACAGATCCATTTCTCCCTTGTAAGACACCCTCTACAAGGTCTGCCGTTCTGCAACATAAATCTAAACATTGGATTCATGACATTGCTAATGTGCACAAGGAACAAACTGTATGTAAAGCAATTAACTATTGATTTTACTCTTCTAGTTCAATTTCAACAGCTTTGACTTTGTGATTTGTTCTCTTGAAAAAAATTGAGTTCCTGCTATAACAAAGTTACTAAGGAACAGGGAAATGGCAAAGCTAACTGTTGAACTCAATAGTCAACATGAAGACATTTTAAAATACAAATTTAAACATCCAATCCTACCTTTAACGATATATATTCATTGCTATGAATTCAGTGAAACTATAAACCAAGAATTCAGATGGTTTGCTCTAGTTATGAAAATGCCAGAGGTTGTCACCTTGTTTTTCACTTTTTTGTTACAATTGAACTCACATGGACTGAACATTAGGGATGAATTCCAACAACACACTTTTTGCAGATTGATCTAAACCATGATCAGCATTACTTTTTCTTAAACCAGTGGAAGAATTTACAGCAGAACTCTAAAGTCCTAAATCACTTTGTCCCAATGTCCCAAATTTGAGTCCCTCAAAAGGGTTAAAGCCTAAGCAATTGTGCAGATCATAATTTTTGTTTATTCACAAAAATCTCAGTGAACGCCCTAGAGACCTTAAGAATTGGAAGCTATCTTCAATGGTCAGTCCTAGGCTGTGGTTTTAAACTCCAATGCACTCCTTGATCAGACCCTTTAAAAAAAAAATTCCTTCACCCCAAAATAAGTATATTGCTTTATGTTACTATTGCATATGTATGAACTGAGCATGCCTCTAACTTCTAACAAACACACTTTTAGCAGATAGGTTTAGACAATTATAAGTGTAACTTTTTTTTTACTGAACATTAAAAAATTTACAGACTCACTTTGTAAAACAACGTCCCAAATGTCTCAATGGGTTCACCTAAACCATTTTGCAGAACATAGTTTTTCTTTTCTATTTTTACAGACATTTCCATAAAAATCGCAGTGAATCCCTGTGGAGCACTTAACGATTTGAAGCCATGTCTCAATGGGTTCAACTAAACCATTTTGCAGAACATGGTTATGCTTCCTAGGTTGCTGTTTTAAAATCGAATAAACTTGTGGATCAAACCCTTTAAACCATCATTCTTCCTCAAGCATTTTGCAGAACATAGCCTTTTTTTCTATTTTTAGAGAAACTTCCATAAAAATGTCAGTAAATCCCTGTGGATAACTCAAGAATTAAAAGCCATTTTCACCTTATAATGGTCAGTATGCTTCCTAGGGTGCTGTTTAAATATCCAATAAACTTGTGGATCAGATCCTTAAAACAATCTATCCACCCTAAAATCTCTACATGACCTCAGCCTACTATCCTAATTAATGTCAGAGGTTCAATCCACACTCCAGCAAAGCCTGAAGAGTGCCTGCCTAACGGTGCCAATAGAAGTTCCTTGGTTTGACTCCTAAGTGGCTAGAGTGGGATGTTGGAGGTGTGTGGGCAAAGCCTGAACCTGTTGGTGGCTCACAGGTAGAGTGCCTGCCTAATAGTACCATTAGAAGGTCCTAGGTAGTGTCCTAGCTAAATGGATAGTGGGGTATTGTGGAGGTTGGAAATGGAAATGGAAATGGAAATGGATCCTTTTATAGTCTACAATGTCGGGTGGCCTATTTTTGGGTCTACAGGTGGCTTATAACATATGAGACTACCTCATACTCCCAGTATGAGGAGGCACCTAACTGTGATTCAAATATGAGGCATACATACCCTACCCCCTGCAGGATTTGAACTTGTGACCTCTCGTTCAAGAGGTTCTATCCCCACTCAAACAAAGCCCTAATCTGTGGAGTGCTCGTGGCTGCCTGATAGAGTGCAGCAGTCTCAATGGGAGACTTTAGGTTCAGGATCTAGCTGCTTGTTGTCATAAAACAGTTAAGACATTATTCATTTAGTGTTTTTCTTACTCATTAAACTAGCCCGTGATCCAAATTTCCTAATCTAAAGTTTTCTTTGTAAAACTAAAGACCAACCACGGTGATTGAAGGAAACAGCTACTTACGTGGTACGGTAGACCTCCTCCTGACCAGTCGTGTCCGGGAAAGCTACATCAAATGCAAAATGCCGGCCTTTGACCCTCTTGAGCCTAAGATAATCAGTCTCCATGCCATATTCTGTAATATATACATCCCTCTTGTTAACAACCCTAACGCAACTAGTGGAACCAACTTCTTTCTCCTTTCTGGACATGGGCCTCAATCTGACATACACCATAATCCGAGCGCCCTGTTCCCCGCCTTTTCCCCCACCGCCTTCTGCTATGGTCTCCAGCTGACCACCCACAAGCCCACCAAGGCACTTGGTCTCCTTATGCCCAACCCCAATCATGGTGAGCCTCCTGGCCACACCTATATTGCCTGAGGGAAGTGGCTTTGGGCACGAAAGCACCAAGCGATCCAGGCTCAAATCCCTACCCCTCTGTTCTTTGACCCAATTGCACTGACCCAGTACCTGTACTGCGTCTGTTTTTCCTGGGTTTTGAGAAACCTTTGATTTCCGCTTCTCTGCAGAGGCCAGTGAAGTCATCTGGGGACTCAGGAGATCAATGCTTGCATGGCTGGGTTTGAAGGGCTGGTTTAGGGGCCTTGTAGAAGTAGAATTATTATTACTGCTGTTCTCATTGCTCTCTGCAATATATCTCATCTTCTCCTTGAGTTTATAGTGAGGATTCCTCATGGCAGAATTATGATCCTGTTCATGTTCATCTTCTTTGAGACGTGTTCTTCGAGCTCCGGGACTAGTCACTGAATGTGACCTTGTGGCAACTGGCATGGCGGCTTAAATGCTGCTTAAATAATACTGGAACAAAATTAGCCCTTAGAACGGATGTTGACAAGGAAAATTGCCCTCACCCATTTGAGATTTCTAAGCGAAATTGCCAGAGGGATGGAACAGAAGTAGAGCAATCTCAAAGCAGTAGGAAAACAACTATTTTACTGTGGAAATCAGATAATCACAAACAAATGGGAGTTATGAGGAGGGATTGAGATTGAGATTCAATCATTCTGAGACTTGGGCTGATCAAATGACAGGACAGCTGGCATTTGTTGTTGCTCGTGTATTGATCTCAGCTGTCCGTTGCTGTATGAATCGACGGTCGAGATCGGGTAGTTTTGAATTCAAATATTCGTCAACGGTTGTATTTAACGGTCTGATTAATGTTGACTCTTAAACGGCTGATTTCTAATGTGGGGCCCTTTGATACAGTACTGATATTCTGCAGAGATCCGACGAGGTAATGATCTTATGTTCGAAATCTTGCGTTCCCGAAGGGCCGGATGTAATAATTTCATGGGGCGTTACTGTTTTGCTTTGGGGAAGTTACGGGCCTCTTCTCTCATTAAAAGTGGGGCACCCTTCCATACCATTGAAAAACTGAAATGGGAGGGGATTTTAAATACACACACCACCTAAATTGATAAAAGAAAATAAATGCTTTATATAAATTATTTACTTAACTAACAAGTAATTTAGATAAATAAGCTGGGATTTGAAAAAAATTAATGTTAAATTAAATATGAAAAATAAATAAATTTAAATGTGATATTTAGTTCTAATTTTAATGTAGATGTTTATGTCTAAATGTCAAGAATTTACTCGTTGAGGTGTTGGAATTTTATGATTTGTTGATGACCTATTAATTTGATTGTGGGCCTCAATGTACATGGACCTAAACTATAATTCATAAATCTAATTTGGCAAAAGGTGGACTATTAGAATTTGCTTGCCTCAGTTTATGATGTCAAAATGTTTGTAAGAGTAGGCAATGTTTAGGATAACCTTTAGGGAATTTGTTAAATTGCAAGGATCAAGCTCTCCTTAGTCAGACCCTTAATTGACCGGCTTTGTGGCTCTAAACAAAGGATTGCATACAACAAGCAAACATGTAACGGACCTAAGATGATGTATTATAATAAGTCTTACTAGAATGCTCTCATAGATGCTCAATAACAAGTCCTTGCATAACCCCTAGAATATCTTCAACCCAATGTTCAAATAAGAATGATTGTCCTTAAATACAACTTGTTAGGAAAAGGTCTCTCAACCTTGCATTCCTAATGTTCGCATTTATTATTTATTTATCATTAGTCCTCACATGGGATGTGGCATCCCACTTTGAGGTGGCACTCCTTGCCACGTGTCATTGGCATCTTATGAAATGTGTAAGAAGTTGTAAGATAATCTAATGTCATTATGACATTGTAAGATGTGGGAGTTACTTATGATAGATTCTCTGATGCATGTAAGAGCACGATTATAAGGAGTTACAAAGTGGACCAAGAATCTTGACCTTCATTATGATGTGTAAGAGACATAGTAAGAGGTGTAAAAAATCATCTTTGATGACGTGTAAGAAGTGGGTTATCCTTTTTCGTCTTGGGGAGTTGTTATTTCATTCTCTAGTGGGTTGTTTTTGTCCTCTAATGAAGTTGGACGTCCAAGTTCATGAGAAAGGTCTTGAAACTTCTAGAAAGATGCTTGTAACTCTTGGACACATGTCATGAGGCCTTTTTTCTTGTTGATTACTTAGCTCATGGTTTTAGCTAATGGTTTTGGGAAACCATTTATGATATTCCTAGATGCCTATGCCTATATATTAGAGGTGTAGAGTTTTCTTTATAGGGTTATGCTATTGGATTTTCTCTAGAGGAGCAAGATGTAGATCTCCATGTTAAGGCTTTGAGCCTGCAAGTGTATTGTAAAATGTTTATTGTTGTAGATTAATACATTGGTTTGATACTTTGGAGTGTGAGGTTTTTTACCCGAAAGGGTTTTCCCCACATATATTGGTGTATCTTCTCTTGTATTTATTCTTCTTCATTCTTGTTCTTAGAAGTGTTATTTTACATGTCATTCTTGTGCCAAAATCTAGTTAGATCTAAAAACTACATTGCTCAAAGGATTAATGTGGGAAATTAACTATGTCTTGATTCTGCTTTATAGGCATAGTTGTATGTAGTTGTATCAAGCAATTTTGTTATGAAAATTATGACACTGAAGGTGCATACTAGGTATTTTTTTCTTACATTTGGTATTAGAGCAATGTGTTAGCTATAGGAGTTGTCTCCTTGGGCTATTAATCCTTGTATGAGTGGAAGTCTTGTAGTTGATCTTGTTTTTTAGGGTACACCAAACACTTGAAGGAAGGATAAGGTAGAGTATTTTGGAGTTGGTATTGTGGTTACATGTAGTATGCTATTGACCTAGAGCTCCTATTTGACAATATGTAACAATCCTCATGCATGGTGGTTGTGTTCTTTAATTCGATGGTCATGTGCAATAGAGTATTCATGTTGGGTGTATGTTCTTAGCTCCCTGGTCACATGGAGAAACTTGGGTTGTCTTGACTATGGTTTGATGTGCTTACATTGGGTGCATGGTTTCAGCCCTTAGCATTGGACAGCACTAGTTTACTAGCCCTAAATGCATGTAGGATGTGGAGTTGGTCATTGGGTGATATGGAAGCTTCTAGAACAACCTATTTCCTCTGTATGCATGTACATGGTGGTGGTTGTGGAGTTGGTCGATGGCATGGAGTTCATGGACAACCTTTTCTTCATATTGGTTGGTTGTACTTGTATAAATCATATTCATGTTGATTGGATCTATAGGTTTTTTATAATTTTCATTCAAAATCTATAGTTATGCTTATCTATGATATTCCATTGTTCTAGTTTAACCATTTTGGTGTTTTTGAACTTATGGGTCTTCTAGATGATAAGTGGAATTAGATTTGCATGCATGTCTTTGACATGGATTCTTTTTAGGTTTGAATCTTTAACAAAAATTTGTGGTTTTCTAGATCTGCAAAGAGACTATTTTTCATAACGTGAGTCTCGTGGGGATATTTCTAGATGCAAGATAGTTGCAGGTTTGCATGTATGCTTTGTGCATGGTGCAAGGAGGTTGTTTGTAGCTTTCTCAGTGTCGAGATGTTGGTACATGATTGGTCACTTAGTATTTCTACTGTGGTTCTTATTGAGTTCGTAAGTTGATGTTGTCTTCAGTTATGTATTTGTGGTAAATCAATTCTAGGTTTGATCTAGTGCTTGAGTCATGAAGAATCTACATTATTATCTTTTGTCTCTGATTTTCTTATTACTAATCTGGTGCTGAGTTTTCTTGTCTTTGGGTATATGAATCCATGATGTGCACTATAGCAAAGTTCTATGAGTTTTGTAGTTTCCTTGGTTTCAATTGGAGCACTAGCCATGCTTTTGTCACCCTTGGATGCCTCTTTTTTATGCTAGTGATTGTTAGGAATTTACAGGTAGATCAAACGAATTCCACATAACCCAAAGGAGATAATGATGCATACAATCTTACAGATTTACCATAATTCAAAGATCAATAAACAATCAAAAAGATAACACAAGATATACCCTAGGAAAACCCTCATTGAGGGAAAAAACCCAGCCTCCAAAAGCATCCATACTCAATGTATTATTCAGCAATAAGAAATTACAATACACTCATAGAGTTTCCATGAACACCTCTAAAACATCAAGCTCCTCTAATGCATCCTCCATGTATCCAAGCATGAATCCACACATCCCATGCCATGCTTTACAATATGCACTCACAAGAGAAAACTCAATACAATGATAGCCTCTCACACAGCCTACAGATTAAGAGCCAACCCTAACCACTAACCTTGTGCTTTCTTTTATAGACTCAATCTCACACAAATACAACTTGTGGTATTGGATAAAACCAATGTGACTCAAAACCATGAGCACAAAACTATTGACCCCAAAATTAATTATTTTGCACAAATAATAAATATTTGCCTTATGTCTCCCAATGTTAAATACAACTTTTACAAGTGATACCAAATAAATATTTAATGTGGCTAAACACATCAATTAAGATGCACCACAAAAGAATATTTATCTTACTTATTAAATCAATTAATGTTATGCAAGGTGAACAACACCTTTTTCTCAACATTCTCCCAATTGTTGTATACATTGTATAAGGGTCAATCAATGAAATACATCATCATAGGCAAACATGAAACCACATGAATCTCCAACATGCTCTAGTGCTCCATCAAGATACCTGCAATAAAATCAAAGTAACCACCATCTCGAGAAAGAACTCCTCTCATCCTCCAATGTGCCACCTATGGAAGAAAAGGAACATGTCAAGGTGAAGATGCACCAATCCAGAGAACACAAGCATCAAATCCAAGTGATAACAAAGGCTCCAAGTAGCTATCAAAGGTAAAAAACCCACATGACTGGAAATAGCACCGATAACATATGCTAATACATCCAACCATCCATACCTCATAGGTATCAAACAACATCAGTAAACTCATGCCAACAACATATCAAACCCACATACCACAATAATAAGCTCCATGTATAAAACATGTCAATAAAGAACACATACATCCAAGAACTCCCACTACATGGGTAATGTCAAGTCTGAAAATAGATCCAAGGCATACCAAGTCTACCAATCAACACTCAACCCAAGGTGTGGCTCATCAACAAGCTAATGTAGTATCAAGAACAATCACAATGATCCACACATACAAGTTAAATCGCTACATACTCTCTCATAACATGTCAGCATAACTATCCCAAGTCCAACCATATCAACATGATCCTCCAGGAAGTAGCCATAAGACAAAGGGAGAAAACCTGTAAATCATAATGTCCTACCAACACCTCAAAGTGCAAAGTTGTGTCAAGTATGATCTCCTTTACAACCCCAAATGAAAAAAACCTCAACAACACCCAACCATTCAATCTCATAGATCAAATGAACATATGTAACATGTAATCAACATGGATGTAAGCCTCTCTAATCAAGGTAGATCAAACTCATAATTATTCCATAACCAAGAATAAAGCCCAATCACATCTCCTAAAATCCTCATAATAGAAATCATAAATCAAACCATATGAACAAAGAGATAACCATGCCAATGTCCCTCAAATGAACTCTACAGAACCAATAACCATAGCTCAAGATCCATAACCATGAGAAGATAAAACATAAAGCAAAATGCATCTAAAAGGATGGGCAATACCTTATAGATGATAAACTACCAAGTAGACCAAGAGTAGGGAATGAGAATGCCCCTCTAGGATGCACCAAGTCACAAAGACTCTCTCCAAGAACAGTCTCCTCTAGGTCAAAATGAACTCACATCCATATCCAGGTGTAGGCTCCTCAGTCTATCTACTAAAACCTCCAATGAGAAACCATCTCAACAAGTGTCTCTAATCCCAAGAGAAGTCCAACCTCACGTAAGTCTCCAAGTTTCCAAGAGTACCTCCATGATCAATCCATGCTAAACTCCAAATGCAACATCGCACTATCATGAAGCTCTCAAGCACATGATCAATGTACTCAATACCAAGAGATCCAACAAGATCACTGTCAATGCTCCTACTGCACATCTACATAATCAAGAAGCCCATCATGACATCATGATCTAACCATCTCCTTCTAAGAGATCACATGCATCAATGCACACATCCTATCTCAAGATAACATATATCATGTCAAAACTCTAATCTAGAATCAAGAGTCCATCAAGACACAATAACAACATCTCTAAATAAAGGATTAGCATGTCAAACTAACAAGTCATAAACTGACACCTCAACCAAAAAATCCAAAAGTCTTCCATGGTAAACCAAGATGTCAACATCTCCAATCACATGAAGATAACCATCTACTGACAATAGAAATCAGGATGTCAAAGCGTTCACTAAAACAAGTATAATAATCCAAGAGCCTCTCCAAGACATCCACAACCACTGAAGAAGATCATCCATCACTAATGATGAATCCATATCACTGCCAAACCTCCCAATAAATCGTGGCACCGAGCTATACATGGCAACAAAGTAATCATCTCCTAAATGAAGATCATCCATGGCCCCAACACAATCAAGGAATCCTATTGTAACATCAACAACTCCCAAAAGGTAAAGTAAAACCATGATCTCCAAACTAAGAAGATAAAACCATCACTGTCAAAAAGCTCACATAAAACTATGTATCCAAGCTATCCATGACATCATGATAAACATGCTGTAAGTCCCAATAACCAACTATCCAGACACTCTAATCATCCATCCTCTCATCTCAATGCAACATACCAATGTACAAATGACCATAGACAAGGCCAACTAACAAAGTCTGCATAAACACTGAATCAATCTTGTGGATAAAGACAATCCACATATGAGTCATCCCACTGTAGCCAAGGGGTAGTTAATCCACAAAACTACATAACTCAAAGATCCAAAACAAATGTAACATGCAAACTCATCATCACACTAGTTACATGCAAACTAAGATATCAAAGAAGATAACCTATAGACTCCAAGACTCAAACCCTAAATCAATGCTAGATTTGATTTGCCAAACAAGTCCACAACACAAGTAACCATAGTCAAGGAACTACCAAGCATCCAGTTGATAAGAAGAATCCCCTAAAACTACACCACAACACCACTTGTAATCATGAATCAAACATCATAGCCCATACCTGTCAACCGCATACATGATCATGTCATGTCAATAAAAAAGTGTACTTGCATATCCATGACACCATAATCATCATCAACGTTGTACCTGTACTCAACTCCCATTGAAATGAGACTCCAAGTCTCACACATGTATCAATCATGTCCTCAAACTAGAAGACAACCTGTGTACCTATCTCCATCAAAGTTCAAACTCTGAAAACACCTGTAAACATATAACTAGAAGCACCAATTCTCAAAACCTGCTATACCATGCTGATGGTCACATAGCAACATGCACTCCCACAATTTTGTGCCCAAAAATTCATTTGAATGCTCTCAAAATCGTACCCTGAATATCTAGCTCCCACAAGTGATCAAACAAGTACCAAACTCTCTCTACACATCAAACTAAAAATATACATTATCCAATCTGTAGTACACAACAATAGCTCTTTAACGCCTATCCGAAATCAAAAAATTTGATTTCGTATGCAAAAGTTATGAGCATAAAACTGTCTTGGAGATATGTCTGCTTCAGGCACCAAATTCTAAAACAAATAGACAAATCTGACAACCAAACCTACATCACTGCGTAGTGCTCAAAGAGACCTTTCCGATGCCTATAAGAAGTCAAAAAACTGATACTGTAGGCGAAAGTTATGCCTCCCAAAAGAAAATGCCCTCTAAGGGCTAAAAGTGGACCCATGTTGGGACTCTATCCGTACACTAATGATGTCATCGCTGATGCAAGCATGACTGGGTGTTGAGGTGGTGGGTGACATGGTGTGTTTGGCTAGCATCATTACTTTGACTAGCAGAATAAAAAGGAAGTTTAAATTTGTTTTAGTTTTTTCTTCACAGACCCCACAATATAGTTATCAAAAGAGTAACTTTTAATAAGGTCCAAATTTTTTATTCGCTGTCAAACTTATAACCGCCTACAAATATTTCTTTATCAACTACCATAAAAATCTCCCACCACCAAATTTAATTAAAAAAAATTGTTTTAAAAATCCCCCACGGGGGGCTCCCTCGTCGGCAACGCTGACTACCGACTCGGCCATCGACTAGGGCCTGGCCTGCCGAACCAGGGGCCTAAGGCCCACTAGTCACAGCCACTGCCAGTCGGTAAGGTCAACCACCCTATCGTGGCGGAACAGGCGTATGCCTGCCGCCGGCATAGGGTCAGGGTACGGTCTGTGGACTGTACCCTCCTTGTAATTTTTTTTTTAATTTTTTTTTAAAATTTTCCAAACTATAGTTTCACATTCAAAATTAAATTTTCATTTTTTTGCAAACTATAGAAAGGAAATTTCATGCACGAAAATAATTAATTTTTTTCCTTGTACCTGCAGATTTGTACAATGGTACATTCAACTTGGGTAAGGGTAAATTTTTTTGCTTTTTTCTCCAGTGACCTAAATATGTCAAATTTTATATTAATCTTCATCTCTCGGACCTCCTGAATCCAACAGTGAGGTCCATTTTTTCACAGGAGGTCATTTGTGAAAAATCCCTCCTCAAAACCCTCACAAAGCACATTCAAGAAACCCTTTTTCCAACTTAGTTATAAACCCGGATCTGCAAAAAATCACTACAAATCTTCAATCCCAAAGCCCTCAGATCTACAAACAAAAATCTACACAAAATCTTCATATCCTGTATTTGTCCAAAATCTTTCCTGCATTGTCATGGATTTAGCTTTGCACTAGATCTACACAAACAAGGGTTATAACAAAACATGAATATGTGAAACCCCACAAACTCAAACCATGGTTCTGATAATATGGCTACTAATCTCGTAGATCTATAAAATAGTGTTAATGCACAAAAGATCTACTGCAACCCACAATTCCTTCCAAAGATTCTCAAGATGGAGGAAAACACCCATAACCATAATTGTATAGATACATCACATGCAAGCACATACAAGTAGCGTGTAAGTACATGCAAGCCATGAAAAGCCTTAAAGCTATGATACCACTTGTTAGGAATTTACAAGTAGATCAAACCAATTCCACATAACCCTGTAGACACCTAAATTTGTCCATGTCTTTCAACACCTTGTCGACACATTAAGTGAGACATCATATGACATTTTGTCCTAATCCCACTCCTAATCCAATTTATCCCACTAGACAATTAATTAAATAAATCCTATTTATTTAATTAATTTCCCTCACATGTTTCAATTAATTCAAATAAAATATTTGAATTTGCCCTCACCTTTCATCACAATCAAACACATGTCACATACTGCATTTCTCATTTAACACACTTCACATGTCCCACTAATTTAAATAAAACATTATTTAAATTAGGTCCTCCCTACACTTGTCACATGACTACAACTCCTCATGGGGTGGGAAACCCTATTCGATCCTAGCCATCCACATCGTTTAAATCAACTTTCAATCATAGCCCTTCATTCAAATCACTCACTTCCTATAAATCAACCATCACCTAAGACATTTGATAAATAAGTTTCAAGTAGCCTCATGTTGTTGAATTTCCTCTAGAATCTAGTTGCCAAGTATCGTTATGCTACTGAAATAGTGAGCACCCAACATTCATCCTTTTAAATCATGCATTCCTATGCAAGATTGAGAAAAGCAATGGAGGTGAACCAAGTTTGACATAGGAATCTAGATTAGTTTGTTGTTTATGCATTTGATTTCTATGATTATTTTGTACTTCATTGTGCTTGTTAGAGTTTTATGCTTCATGTTTGTGATTTAGCCTTGATTTTTACCCTAGCTATATTTGGTGAACCTGACGTGAATCTTGCAAATCTAACATTTTTTTGTTGATTTTGGGAAGTCAAGTTTTTTAGGTGACCTCCAGGCCTGAAACAGACCTCGTTGTTGCGTTCGGGAGGCCTCGTAGGCGAAAAATGACATAAAATGTGCCCTATTTCACTTCCAATTTTTTTTTGTAATTTTTTGAAAAAAAAATTAGGGTTGCAAATCCGAACCATATGGATCCATAGACCCCTCTGTCTGTACTGATTAAAGTTCATATTACTCTTGCAAGTTGTAGGTTTTAAATTGGTTTTTTGTTGCAGGGTTTATTTTATTACAGGTCGATTGTTAAAACCTCCACTTCGACACCTTTAATCTCCTCCGCTTGCCAAAGCTTGTCACCTCCACCTTTTACTTGGTCGCTGCCCGTGAATTCACCCAATTGCCACTTGCATTTGCTTCCGCCACCGCTCTGTTCTTTCTCTCAGTCAAAACCCTCTATGTCACCACCCAAAATCTCTGTCGACTTCCATCCACCACCCAATCCGTACCCTCTCTGCCGCCTTAGAAAACCCTAGTGCTCACCTTGGTCACTGTTGATTCAGCTCTGTCACCACTTACAGATAAAGTCATCACCACCATTCAGGAAACCCTAAGTCTTCCCCTGTACCCACTCCATACCACCCGGTCATCACTGCCTCTTCATACACCGTCGCAACCACTCGCTCATCCTTCGACTATCGACATAAAACCCTCTGATCCAGTCTTCTTTATCGTGGTCTTCAAAAGTTTGGTCACCGTGCTCAAACCCTTGTTGCATACCTTACATTGCCACCACTTACTATGGCTCAACTGCCTATTCTGTAGCCCTAGCTGTTATCTGGTTTTGGGCTCCCATAGTCCCTGCCTCCGGCCTGAGGTCACATAGGTGACCAGTAGTTAGCCCCCCATGCTTTTTGCTTTTTCTTTTCTTTTATTTTTTTTCTTTTTTTAAGCCCTCAGTCATATGACCGACTGAGGGCTCTGCCTAATACAAACCACCAAACTTAACCATGACAGTTAACCCCACCCATGTGACCAGGAAACAGCTTAACAGCTAGTAATTAATGCTTAACTGTCAGACCTGCCTCTTCCTCTTACATGCCCTAATAGGGCACTATTTTTCTTTTCTCCATAACTTCATCATATGGGGTCAAAATTTCACAAAAAGGACTCGTTGGAAAGGTGACTTAGCCAACTTTGTAGTGGTGTAGGTTTCATCATTAGATTTTACCAGGTTTACCTGTTATTCATAGTCAAAGTCAACCCTAGTTTCAAACTTCAAGTGAGCATATCTTGAGCAATTTTTATCAGATTTCAGTGCAATTTTTTTAAAACAGCTTAGAATTTCCTAAATTTTTTGAATATACAATCCATTTTTCTATAGTTATTCATCTAACATCATATTTCATCAGATTGCTCATTTTTCACATAACGCACTAGGGTTTGCAAGCTTCTTGTTTGTTCTTGGTTTTGGTGACTTTCAGGTGTTCATACATCATTTGAACAGCATCAACATCAGTCACAACAACAGGTGAAAATTTTCAGGTGCACTCCATTCATCTTTCATCTCTTTTCATTTCTTCATAATCATTGTTTGCAAACACACTTCAATTTGGCCATAAAAAGAAAAACTTGTTTGCCTTCACATTTTGATTTGGGCATTAAAACGAATCATTGTCTTCAATCACACATTCAAATTGGGCATAAAATGAACCATTGTCTTCCTTCACACATTTGACTTTGGATTAAAAATAACAAGTGTTTTCATTGCTTGGTGAACTTGAATGTGATTGAAGGTGTGTATGCTCTTCTCATGCGCTTTGTGCGATCTTGAGAATCAAAAACACCTCTCATCCATTCACTTTCACACCACACATTTCATTTCTAAAGGGAAATTAATAAGTGTGAGTGTGAATCAAGTGTGCGTGTGTATGCTCTCTTCTCGCACCGTAAGGTGATCTTGGAGATCAAAAACACCCACTTGGTTTGCTTTTGTCACCTTTCCTAGGAGGCCTACTTGGAAACACACCACTCCAAGGGATGAACTTAACTCTAGCGTTCTAACAGAGTATAAATAGCGAGGTGTGAATCGAAAGACACCCTCTTTGGAAGTTGAAATCTTATTACTCTTGGCTAAGCCCCAAAGAACTTTATACCTTTGGGAAGTGAAGGTGAAGGGTGGGTTACCCCTTTCTCCTGACTGTGTGGCACTATTTCATTTTCATTTCATGGAATTGGACCCCCTGTACCTTGAGTATATTGGGGACATCCTTACTCAACTTGTGCAACCTAGAGTATGACCTAATTGGCCACACCTACCTGCATAATCCTAGGATTGTTGATGTGTCTTCCACATGTCTTCCTAATCATCACATTCAAATTTTAAATTCAAACTTGCTTATGTGTCTTGCATGTGTGATTCATGTGTGTACATGTGAAATCATTTGTTTGCAAATTGCCAAATCAAGCTATCAACACAAACACATAAGTGCATGATTCTAAACATTCTTTCCAACACTTTCATCCTTGTCCTTTCATCCTAATCAGACCCTAATCATCCTTGTCATTCACCTAATCCACATCCTAATCATCCTACTTGTCCATTCCTAATCATATCCTAATCACCTCATCCCTAATCATATCCTAATCATTGTCTAATCACTCTACATCATCATCCTAGTCCTAGTCAATCACTAGTCAAAATGGTCCTAATCCTTAGCAAGCCTACGCCCAATCCTAAGCCCAAGTTCATACTTAAAATAGGCCCTCCCTCTAATCCTCATCATGAAACAAAGTCAAAACCTAAGCCCATACTTAGAGGAGGCCCTCCCTCTAATCCTAATGATGAAATAAAGTCAAAACCTAAGCTCATACTTAGAGGAGGCCCTCCCTCTAATGCTAATGATGAAACAAAATCAAATCCCAAACTTATACTTCAAGGAGGCCATCCCTCTAATCCTAATGATGAGAACAATCCAAAGCCCAAAATCATACTCCGAGGAGGCCCTTCTTCTAATCCTAATGATAAGACAAATCCTAGACCCAAAATCATACTTTGAGAGCCCCCTCCTCCTACTTCTAATGATGACAAGAATCATGTTGCATACCTTGAGGAACAAGAAAAAATACAAAGACTTAAAACATGTGTGACACCATGCCAACATTAGATGATAAGATCCTAGCACAACTACAATCCTCATCCAAACACTTCACCAAATAACCCAACCTCTAGACCAACAAACCATACAATGATTCTAAGCCATCATTCAACAATTTCAACAAATCCAATCACCTCAAATACAACACCTCCTAGCCCAAGCCCAACACTTCATAGCCACTTGCTAAACACAACCACAAATTCCACCACAATCCTATGTGTCACCTCCATCGTCACCCCCTCCACTTCATACCAACATAGTCCATCCACCTATCAAGTCAACCTTACATCAACCTATCCCTCTTATTTCCATGTCAATGCCACATCAACATATCAATTCACACCCCAACAAGAACATGTGATCCTAAGTCACCCCTTGAAATGATACCAAGTGCCTTTAAGTTCTAATGCTACCTTTGACAAGGGGAACACTAGTCTAGCTTATCCCTCCTATAAGTATATTGTACCACCATCCAATCGAATGCCTATCCTAAAGCCACCATGTCCTAGTCCTAATCCATTGGTCCCTCCACCTTCTAATCCATTAAACCCTTCATTACCCCCACCATCATCTAATCCTCCATCAACTTCACGCCCTAAATTCAAACATTGCAAAAGCAAACCTATGGAGTTACCCAAATCCACCCATCCATTATATCATTCATCTACCTATACACTTCCAAAGGATGTGATCCAAGGGATACTAGCAAAGAGTCAACCATGTCATCAAAGTCCTATCCTTGAGCCTACCAAGGGACCTTCCAACACCATGTCCATTCCTACAACCCCTTCATGTAGTCCCCAACCTATCGAGCCTCTTGAAGAGTCTCCCCCCATGAGTCCAAGTCAACCACCATCATGCTCCTATGGAACTGACCATCAAGAGCCTTCCACTTCCATTCAAGAAAGTCAAGAGATATGTCAAGGGTATAGTCCTAAGCAAGGGGAAACATCAAGCCCTCATTCTAATCAAGATCAAATCATTTTCATTCAACCCATCCATAACATGTTTCTTTTCCATGATCAAGACATTATTCATGATGAAGAACCTATCCATGAGCAACTTGATCCTATCCATCCCCCACAACCATTCATGAGCAAGATACCCAAGACCTACATACTCCATCTAATAAAAGTCTTGTTGACTTACTTGAGCATTCACCCCGTTTCATGGCCTTCCTTCAAAGCAAAGAAAATTCTCCTCCATCTAGCCCTACCCATGATGTGCAAGCATCCACTTGTCATGATGAGACACTTGGCTCCCAAGAAAACATAGAAGATCAAACCAATACCTTGGATCTTAGTAAGCATAATGAACATAATCAAGATCCTAATGATCCTTCCACATCCACTATCAACCCCATTTCAAGTCCACTATCATATCCCCTTGGTCTATCCACCTTCATCCATGAATGCTCCTCCCTAGGACAACAACAACCATTGTATTCCACTTTATCTCCTCCATCCAATAATGAGCTCAAGTCTAGTGTCCAAACTACACCTAGTCCCATAGTCCATCGTATACTCCAAAAAATGAATTACCAAGGTAAAGGCTTAGGCCTTCATGAACAAGGTATTTTGGAGCCTATCCATGTCAAAATTCCTCCATGCTCATATGGCCTTGGATATACACCCCAAGGTAACCAATCTCAAGATGTTGGTACTTCCTCCATGCCTTCTAAATCCACCACTTTCCATCACAAACCTTATCATATACCCAAAACATTTGTTGTCATTCCACCTCCACTATCCTACAAGTGTCAATAGCATGTGACCATACACCTTCCACCATCCACTTTACCTCCACTACTTCCAACTCCTAATTTCATGCCATTCACTTTACCTCCACTTCTCCCTACCCCTAATATCCCTATCATTCAATCGCCTTATCCACTTATCCATAAATCTCCTCCCAATCATGATCAACAAATGCACACATCATCTAATCATGAAGCTTCCACCCATCCCATGGGATTAAAAAACAAACATTTGGATGCCTCTATTCACAAAGCCAAAAATCCTAAGGATCCTCATACCTTAGGACATCAATTCAAAAAGTCAAAGCAAAATCCATCTAAAAATCTATCAAAGCCCATACCTTCAAAAGACAAGGTCAAAACTAAAATGGTTTGGGTACCTAAGCAAAAAGCAATCAAGTCAAATGAAGCATTCACATCTCAAAAATACCAACAATCCCAATCCATTCAAAAATCCCATTCCATTCAAAAATTCCAAAAATCCCACAAGTCAAGCAAAAATAATAAAAATACTAAGTCCATGTGGGTCCATAAATTCCTAAATCTACCATCCCCTAAGCAAAGATCCCCATTACTTCCTACACCTCCTCCAAATCAAAAGCTTCAATGTTTATCGTGATGTGTGTAACCGTTGGTCATGATTCCTTTCCATGCTTCTATTTCTCCATCTTTCATCCATTATCCTACTTATTTCACCCCTCACCTCCTTATGGTCCATGCTTTTGCATAAGCCTTTCATCCATCCTTTTGCATAAGTCCTACATAATCCACTATCTTTCCATGCATAATCCACATCATAATCCACTATCCACATAACTCCATCTCCCTCTCATGCAAATCCTTACCAACATCTATGGGCATAATGACACTTGACATGGTCTATGAGATGAAAATCATCTCTAGTGGTGTTGGTATACAGATTTGTCACCTAACTTTATATTATTTTGCCCAAGAAGTGACAAATGTATCCAAAGTTGAACTAGTTATAATAATATTTTACGACTAATTCTCTACTTATTTTACAAGGTGGCAGCTACCTTCAAATAATATGCAATGAATTTAAATCTATGTTGCTTTTAACCAGAAATCTAGAAAGGTAACACTTTTAACCAGAAAGCTTAGAAAGGCAATAATACACCTTACAATAACTGAATTTTGAAAGAAGTTCAAGACTTCGAAGTAACCACCTTAACAGAACAATAAAGAAATTCACAAATATAATATAATCACCACCACAAAATATTCACCAAAAGATAAACATCTCATAGCAATGAAACGAAGTAGATATCCAATACTCCAATATAGATAAGAGAATAACCACTGGCAATATATTCAACATAAGAGGAATAACATCCAAACATCTATAATACAAATTTTATGCCTGCCTGAACTTCACCACATGTATCTTCTATATTAAAGTAATTGAACAGAAAGAGCACAACAAAATTTATCTTAATGAGGAATCAAAGTTGGCCAAAAAGATCTCCCCATTGTCTCTGAGCACCCATATATATAGTTCACATACAATAACTGTCTTTAAAGAGAACAGTTTCTTGAAGACAACTACTTTAAAATAATAATAATAAGTCTTGAAAACAAGTCTTTAGAGCCAAATTTTAAAGAAATAACATAAAACAAAGAAAGTAATCATGGAGCTCCCCCTTCGCCATCTTTTGGGTCTTCAACGTTCTCGCCATCTTTCTCATCCATCAAAGCTTCTCATATCCTTTTCTTTATTTTGTATTCCATGTACCTAGTGACAATAGAAGTAATGTTTTTACTACCAGGTGTGGTAGTGATGTGCAATCTAGTCCTCCATTTAGCTAGAACCTTATCTGCTTTGGCTATCGTTTCATGAATGTCATCACCTCTGGATTTGAAAGAATTGAGGTACACCTGCATGTGGCCTAGCTTCCCCAGTGATTCTCTAGTGACAATTTCAGGGTCAGCTATCTCCTTATAGAAAACTTCTTTGAATTTTAGAGATATTTCTTTAACGTCTAGTAGCTTTTCCCTTAACTCATCTGTAATATCTACTTCTAAGAGGTTGCCATCCTTTTTGATTTCAACTAATATCTCAAGATATTGACCCAACACCTCATTGATTTCTACAATAAAATTATCATACATTGATAATTTCCATTCCAAAGTGTCAAACCAAGATGAGTCTATGTCTTTTGGATCATTAATCAATTTCTCCTTGATCAGTGACAAGGAATCCATGGCTATTAATTCTGAGACATCTTTAGAAAGCACGTACATACTACCCTATTCTTTTCTCACCTAATGAAGTTCAGTAACTAACTCCTTCCTTTTGTCAAACACCCAAGAATAAGTTAACACAGATCTGCTAAGGAAGAATAGAGCCTCACAAGAGAGTTTTTCCATCCATTCATTAACAACCTTGGAAAAATTTAGATTTTTCTTTATTTGTTGCATGGTATTGGAATCAATGCCTTCAATACTAGAATTGGAAGCTTCATGAGATGTGGGAGTCACAATGGATTGAATAAAATTACTTAAAGAAAGAAAGTGAGACTGCAATTTCAAATTTCTTTTCTCTCCTCCTTCACTCTCTTGATCAAAGCACCAGCAAAATAATTTGCATGATAAACATCACCTTCGAGAGTAGAGGGGCCCATGTCTACGTGACTTATTTTATAATCAGCCTCAGTTATTTCATTTTCATTCAAATCTTTAACTGGATCAACAATTTACAATAGATGATGACCAGATGTAGTATTAGTTACCATCCTGGACATCCTCTTAGCCCTTTTAGGCTTTGAGGTACTTTGTAGCAATTTGGCAACTATATCAACTTCTACTGTCATTGTTGGGACATTTTTCCTTTTCTTTTCAACTACCTTCTTTAACCAACCGAGAGCAGACGTTGCCATACCAGCATCTTTGTTACTCACAATAGTTTTATTCTGATCAACCAAAGGAAAAGAAACAAGAACTTCTTCATCCATAGGGGAAGAGGGAACTTCAAATAATGGGAGAAAAGCACTATCATCAACAATTTGTTGGAAGATAGAATCAGAATCCACAATCACAGGTTTCACCATATCAATTTTCTTCTTTGGAGTAGGCAAAGGCAAGCTGTCTTATTCACAAGTTAATTTCAATTTTGCAACTTCATCTGGCCTTTCACCATCACCCCCAGACTGTGAATTAGTTTTAGATTGTGTTGCCTCTTGTCTCCCAAGCGCAGTATGAGCACCAGAACTTTGTGCAAACCCTTGCTCATTGGTTCTAGATGTTCTTTGCTCATAAGGAGAGCCTGCATGTCTGTGCCATTTTCCTAGCAACCAATTCTCTGTTCCTTTTAACACTATAGTAGAATGAGATTTTAAATCCACAACCTCCTTCTCCAACCAGTTAATTCGGGGAAGGGGTTTTGAAATCATTATTTGATACTCAGCATCAATGACTTCCAAATTTTCCTCAATACCTTTTGGGATTTGAAAAGGGAGGCCAAAAACTTGAATCTAACTCAAAGTGAGTCTCATGCAATCTCTTATTTGCACTTCTCTATCATCAATAAAGTCTTCCCAGAAATCCTCTAAATGAGGGCGATGTTCATAAGACCCTGAGCCATGGAAATTTTGTTGTAAATATTTTTTTCTATCAAAATTTGCTCTCATGGACAAAGAATGAAAATTAAATTCACTAAGGGCCTGCTCCACTCCTTTCGCAACATCATTAGTTTTGCAAGTGTATGAGGATAGCGTCAACGGGAAAGCATATCCTTTCTTTCTCATGCTTTGATACTTGACATTCATGATAGACATTTGTCTACAAATCTCTAGAAAAATGAGAAAATCACTTGCATAGCGGGGCAATTTTGTCGGGGCCTTTTCATAACCCCCTATCCACAGATAGTTGAATCTATTAAACTGAATGTAAAAACTCCCAAACTCCATAATTAAAGCAGCGACCTCATGAGAAATTCTAAGTTTTGGGTTTCCATCAAGTTTCCTCACAATAAACATAAGAAAAGCATCATTTATATGGCGGTAATCTATCATCCCAACTTCTCTGGTAAGCTAAGGAAAATAGCTATACACAGGTGTGTCTGGTGTCAATGACCCTTAAGGTCTCAACCCGGCCCAAACAACCTCTTGACTGGCTAAAATGTACACCAAGTATGAGCACATATGGAAAGTGGCAGTTTGCTGGAATTTAGCCAATTGCTCATTTAAATGATAACTAATGATCTCAGCCTAGTTAATGAATTGGTTTTCACTACATATCAACAAAATAAACTGACACATCCAGTATTCAAAAGAATCTATAGTTGCACTCCCAACCACGCGATGTAACAAAGTGATAATGTCAGAAGGTCATCTTTGAAATGAGATCTCTTCAATTTTGGAGGCAATTGGGACTTACCTCTTTTCTCAAACTTTAGCTAGTTTCTCACAATTGAGTTCATGCACCAGTCTTCATTTGCCTTGAATTACTTTAACCCTTTTGCAACAGACATATCGTCAAAGTTCTCCTTTCCCAGAATCCTCAACGTGCGAGAGATAACACCAGAGTCAACTTTTGCCACCACAGAGCCATCTTTAGCTTTGATTTCTTGTGTTTCTAGGGCGTATCTCTGCATGCATGCAATCACCAAGTCAACACTCTGCATAGAAGTTGGGAAACCTCCAACGTGCACTAATCCACTCTACAAAATCTTCTCTGCAATTGGTGACTTATCGTTTTGTTGCAGATGAGTCTAGAATTCTCCCAAGTCAATATGCCCGAGCTTGATATCTTTCAGACCGCTCCAGCTACTCTCAATGCCCAAAGAATGAGGGGCTCCTTGATATTTAAATTTCATCCCAAATCACAAGAGCAAAGGTACAGAGAAAAATCACTATGCATTCAGAGAATTATGACAGAGAGTAGAAGCTAGTATAGTAGAATGACTTAGAGAAAATACTGCCACCATAAATAAATATGTCTATGCCATTATTCTGACACGATGTGCTTGTAGTGATTAATTAATGTTGCATTAAATTCCTGCCTTGAGAGAATGCCACCGTGATTTCACATGCTTTCCAAAAATTCTGAAAAGACACCCACAAATCGAACCGTACACTTCATTAAATGAGGAAAGAATGCCTTGAAAAATGAAAAAAGCCTCTGTGTCGCAGAGTTGCTGAAAAATGAAACTTGATAACCACAAGTCGGGGGTTATGAAGTTTTGAAAACCTCTGACATACCGACAATAAAGGGTCTAGAATGCGGGCGGGAAGACTCGACAAAGGAAAGGCAAGTCAGGAGGTCGGGGAGTTAAGGAACTTTAGAACCTTGTGACATAGGTTATGAAAACTCAGAAACCCACGACGTAGTTATGATAACTTAGAAACTTGTGACTCTTTTAAGGATAATACAAAGGCGACTAAGGAAAAACAAACCTTACAACTAAACAATGAATTAAAGATTCAAAAGGAATGTTAAAATCTGCATGACACTAAATTTGAAATTTAGGGTAACAAGTGGGACTATCACCATTCATGGAACTAGATGCTTGAGTCCCTCTCATCCATATCCAAATATCCCATTCAAAAAAAAAAGAAATCAGAAAAGTCAAAAAAAGTTAAAAAAAAGGAAAAAAAAAAGAAAAATCAAAATAGTAAAGAGAAATCCCTTCGTCCAATGGTGAAAACCACCCTTGGTGGTGCCTTGGATAAGTACCATGATGAAAACCTAGCAAACAGACATCATGTGTAGGTCGATCTTCTATGTCACTTACACTTGGGGGCATGTTGTCTCATCCAAACTATCATTTCCAACCTATCATTTTCCATCCTCTCATATCTAATTTTTTCATATCATATCCTACCATCCTTACCCATTACGCCCACATACATAGACTTATCCTATTGAGTCCATCCATCCTTCCTTCTTCATTTTGATCTTGATAAAGTTATGGGGACAAAATGTTGACAAAATGTTTTGGATATCTCTTGATATACCTCATCCTTCCAAACCGATCCTATCATCATTCTATTGTCATAGGCTTTGTCATGAAAAATCCTAAGTATTACCACCTAGAATGGGGCATGTTATTCCTATGTGACATAGTCTTTGGAGATCACATCCTAGCCTCCTTTATGATACATCCATCCATTCCATTTGCTATCACCCATCCTTTTGTCTATCCATTCTACATCCATCCTTGCATCTAGACTTGGTTTTCCCTTGTCATTGGTATCTAGCATAAAGGCTATCAAAATTGTCATCCAATGCCATCCCAAATCTTTCAAAAAACACAAAAAAATCAAAATATTCCAAAAACACAAAAAAATCAAAACATTCCAAAAAAAATCCAAAGAAATCAAAACATTCCCAAAATTCCCAAAAAATCAAATATCCAACAAAGATCCAAGCAATAAAAATCAACCTAATCACTCAATCAATTCATCAAATCACTTCCTCAAATCAATCAAACCACTCCAACAAAATTCTTCAAATCAATCCTCCACATCAATCCAAGCCTCACAACCAAATCATTCCAATCATCACAATCAATCTCATCAATTATTCCAATCAATTCTCAAATCAATCCAACTCATCAACTCAATTCATCAAACTCAATCAATTCATCACTCAAATTCTTCCAATCAAACCAATTCATCAACTCAGTCCATTTCAAATCGATTCAATTCATCCAATACAATCAATCAATTCAATTCATCCAACCAATCAAATCATTCCAACCAAATCAATTCTTCAAACAATCCAGCCAAATGAATTCACTTAATTCTTCCAATCAAATCAATTCTTCAAATCACATTCATCAATCAAATCACATCAATTCTTCAAGTTCATCAAAGCAATCCAACATAATCATCAAATCAATCAATCCAAGCAATAATCTCAAATGCAAGTCATCATTAATCCATACCAATCAAGTCAATCAATCAAGTCAAATTATCCAATTACATCAATGGTCTTGATCCTAGCCTTGTTGTAAACCAAATCAATTAATCAATCAGTCAATTAATCAAATCCTAGTGTTGATTCGCATGGTCAACAATACTAGTGACAATCAATCAATCAATTGTCTTATACAAGATGTTGCATTGTTGAAACCAGACCAAGCATCTTATACGACATGTTTAATTTCCTAGAACCAGACATCAATCAATCATCATCACTCAATCAATCAATCATTGGTTTACGACTTGACAGGGGCAATACCTTGGTTGTTTTTGTATCATTTGTGCATGCTTGCTTACTTGCTTGTGTGTGTCATCATTTTCATCTTGCATTTGAATCAAATCCATATCATTTCCAGCTAATAGTCATATCTTGTGTATGTTGAATGACTTTTTGCATTATCCTTTGCATCTAAGGTCATATCATACCTTTTGTGCATTAGGACTTTAATGTTCTAAGTTTACTTTCTCATACGTTAGACAAGGTTGTATTATGCTGGTGCACAAGACACATCGTCACCTTGGTCATTATACCTTGGTGCATAACATCTAGTGCTATATCAAACTCCATGGTTTCTCACCTTCATTGCAGCATAACACATCATCCATTTCTTCTATTCATTCCCTTATCTTTCTTCCTTGACCAATCCCTTTCATTTTAAGAGCCTACCCGTGTTTGTCCAACCTGCCTATCCTCTCGAGGGAGCATCATCATCCTATCTTTATCATCATCATCCTTTTCCTCTATCCATATCTTAGCTTCTTTGAAATGATGTTACTTCTCTTAGTTCCGAACATCATCTCAAAGAGGGGCAAAATGTAGACACCTAAATTTGTCCATGTCTTGCAACACCTTGTCGACACATTAAGTGAGACATCATATGACATTTTGTCCTAATCCCACTCCTAATCCAATTTATCCAACTAGACAATTAATTAAATAAATCCTATTTATTTAATTAATTTCCCTCTCACATGTTCCAATTAATTCAAATAAAATATTTGAATTTGCCCTCACCTTTCATCACAATCAAACACATGTCACATACTACATTTATCATTTAATACACTTCACATGTCCCACTAATTTAAATAAAAACATTATTTAAATTAGGTCCTCCCTACACTTTCCACATGATTACAACTCCTCATGGAGTGGGAAATCCTATTCGATCCTAGCCGTCGACATTGTCCAATTCAACTTTCAATCATAGCCCTTCATTCAAATCACTCACTTCCTATAAATCAACCCTCACCTAAGCCATTTGATAAATGGGTTTCAAGTAGCCTCATGTTGTTGAATTTCCTCTAGAATCTAGTTTCCAAGTATCATTATGCTGTTGAAATAGTGAGCACCCAACATTCATCCTTCGAAATCATGCATTCCTATGCAAGATTGAGAAGAGCAACGGAGGCGAACTAAGTTTGACATAGGAATCTAGATTAGTTTGTTGTTTATGCATTTAATTTCTATGATCATTTTGTACTTCATTGTTCTTGTTAAGGTTTTATACTTCATGTTTGTGATTTAGCCCTGATTTTTACCCTAGCTACAAACCCAAAGGAGATAAGGATGCATACAATCTTACAGATTTACAATAATGCAAAGATCAATAGACAATTAACAAGATAACACAAGATATACCCTGGGAAAACTCTCATTGAGGGAAAAAACCCAACCTGCAAAAGCATCCATACTCAATGTTTTATTCGGCAATAAGAAATTACAATACCCTCATAAAGTCTTCATGAACACCTCTGAAACATCAAGTTCCTCTAATGCATCCTACATGTATCCAAGCATGAATCCACACATCCCATGCCATGCTTTACAATATGCACTCACAAGAGAAAACTAAATACAATGATAGCCTCTCACACAGCCTACAGAATAAAAGCCAACCCTAACCACTGATGCAAAGCATCATGGTCAGCAATTTCAAGGTTCAAAACTTCAATGGAACCTTTCACTGTTTTCTTCTTGACAGAGATTAAGCTTCTCTTAAAACAGGGTTCTAACTCAGAACAACACATTTTCTTGACACCAAAGTGAGGGACTTCAGGACACCTCTCACCAAGATTCCTAACTCCAACCGAGACTCCATTTAAACTTCTATTCAACCCACTATACAGGGTCTGCAGGACAGCAACCTCCTAGACTATCACACATCTCTGCACCATTGAAAAAAAACTATCTCCATGTCTACCTTGGAATGATCTATTCAATATAAACTCCATCTCTTTGTAATAACCAAACCAATCACATGCCTAACTCCCTAATGCCTTCAATGACAAAACAAACAAACATGATGAACAAAACTCACTACCTTCTTGACATGACTGCTGTCCTCCTCTCATCCTCTAACACATGATTCTGCAGGGGTCTTTCTCATGCCCACACTCACCATACACAATCTCCTACCCCTGAAACCTTCACAAGGCTATGGATAACCTATTTCACATTCCCTTCCATTGATTAGAAACAAGAAAATACCAATAAAAAGAAGGAATGCCCATTAGCTACTCAGAGATACCCTACTCAGAGTTTTGGGACAGTCAACAGAAAACAGTCAATTTCTCCCTCCTAATGTAGTTTCAAGAGCCCAAACAAGGTGCACAGGATAGGTAATTCAACCACCTAAACATCCATCACAAATTCCCTTCACCCCCAGGCGGTACAAGTACGGATTTATGCAGAAAACAGTGATTTTTTTAAATGGAGACAGCAATTTCTGAAAAGAACAGTTTTTGGAAAACTACTGATAACTTTCACCTAGCATCATTTAAAGACTCCAAACCAAGTTCAAATCAAAGGTACTTCAAAACTCTTTCCATCCATTATAAATTTGTGCCATGATAGTGCTGTACATGTACGGAAAACTGCAGAAAAACAGTGATTTTTAAAAGTGAACAGCAAATTCAGAAAAAAAACAGCTTTGGGGAAATTAGTCATATCTTCCACTTAGTGCATTGTTAAGATCCCACACAAGACTCAAATTAAATCTAACACCATCTACTTTCCATCCAATATGCTAAGAGCTTCTGGTGAGTCCGTACAGTCGCGGGTACTGTAGCAAAAACAATGAAAAAACAGAAAAAACCATAAAACAGAGCTTCTTTTGGTATTTTTTTCCAATCTAATCAATAATCTCCGTACAATACCACCTCCCTAGGCTTAAAACAAGCCTTAAACATAGCATGGAGTGAAGTGGGTCGATCCAACTGCCCACCATCATGCCTTTTTTTCAGTTTTGTAACTGCAGCATAAAAATAGAAACTGTCTTCTTTTTTTGAAACTGTCTTTGAAAGTGACTGTCCACCGATTGTTTTGGTGATTAGAAATCTTTTAACAAGTGGTCTAACCTTGGAAAAGGTATTAACACAACTACACCTTTTGACATGCCTTTAAAAGGCTAAAAAGCATGAAAATGTAATGACTACCTATACAAACACTAAGACTTAATGACTCTTGCAAACTTAACATGACTGTCCTACTAGGACTTAACAACATAACAATAGGTTCATTTAGACATTGGGCATAGTCTATTTACTAGTATGGATTTCAAGCCTTATACATCAAGAAAATGGTCTCAGAGACCTTATTAATCCAAACAACCTCAAGTAAAATCTCAACAACTTAGTGCTCCTGCACCAACCACTAACCTTGTGCTTGCTTTTATAGACTCAAGCTCACACAAATACAACTTGTGGTATTGGATAAAACCAATGCGACTCAAAACCATGAGTACAAAACCATTGACCCCAAAATTAATTATTTTGCACAAATATAAATATTTCTCTTATGTGTCCTAATGTTAAATACAACTTTTACAAGTGATACCAAATAAATATTTAATGTGGCTAAACACATCAATTAAGATGCACCACAAAAGAATATTTATTTTACATTAGTAAATTAATTAATGTTATGCAAGGTGAACAACACCCTTTTCCCAACAGTGATGTGGGTTGTCTATACCTGCAAGTTGCATGGAAGACTCATATGTGGGATGATTATACCCATAGATCTTTGCAGTGCTAATGGTGTTTTGTTGCATTAGGGTTCGTCTATTGACTATTTAGATGCATGATGTTGTAGACTCTAGTTTGGTGCTCTTTCGATCATCATGAAGCATTAGTGAAATGTAGAAATGAGATAGTAAGATATATGGATGGACTAGCTTTGATTCATGTTGTCATACTTTGGGATGTTCATGCATTTATGTAAGAGTATTTGAGTCACTAGTAGTTACCTTCTTGGAGCCTGCAACAATTATCTTCCTTTTGGATATCATGGTTTTACTTTGCCCTTTAGGAGCTCCTAATGTTATAGTTGGGTTATTTGATTGTGTGGGGGGCATGAATGATCTCTAGTTAGGAGATGTTTGTCATGATGTCATGGATTTCTCTAGATCACTTGCAGTGGGAGCTTTGGTAGTGATGTGATATTGTATCATGGAGGACTCTAGATCTTTCTCTCTTTTATAGTCTTAGAATGATATGGGTGCTCTTAGAAGCATATATGTTTGTTGGAGATAGATGATCATCTATAAAGATGATGTAAATCACAATGTTATTTGGAGTTCCTAATTCCATGGTTGGAACTTTTGTAATAATTTGAGGTAGTCTTCTGGTATTAAGTACAATGATCATTTTGCCTTAGGATATTCTAGAGATTCTAGCAATATAGTTAGAATTTTGTTGGCATGAGTTGGTTTGTTGGGTGACCATGGATAGTAGATAGATTTGGGTGAGGCTAGAGATCTCTTGTTTATTGGGATCATGTGTTGGAATGATGAGTCTTTGATGAGGTTTCAACTGAAAGACTAAGGAGACTTCACCTAGAGATGAGTTCATCATGGACCTGATGAGGAGATTGTTCATGGAGAGAGTCTATTTGGCTTGATGCATCTTAAAGGAGCAATCTCATTCCCCACTCTTACTAGACACTCAGTAGAAAATTATCTTAGAGGTATTGTCCACCTTGTACTTAGATGTATTAAGTTTTATGTGTTTTATTTTCTCATGGAATTCACTATGGATGTCAGTTCTAGATGACTTGCTTATCGAATACATAACATGATGTATTTTTTCCTTTAACTTTTCATATGCATATGTTTGTTCAAGAAGACATTTATTGAGGAGTGCAGGGGATGGTTTTGGGAATTTTCCTTGGTGATGGGAATGTTTATTAGTTTGATCTTCCTTCATTTGAGAATCTTATACCCTTGTTAGTTTATTGATGTGATTTATGTTGTGTTTGACCCTAGGGTTGAACAACTGGATGTTGGTAAGGCTTTTTTATTTGGGGTTTTGGAAGTGAGGATCTTACGTGTCACAACTTTAGCACTCAGTGTTGTTGGTAGAAGGACATGGTATGTGATATGGTTTGTATTTTCTCTCTATGGTCTTATGTCTCTTCCTCAAGCTTTGTATTCATATGATATTGGAGTTGGGATATTTATGGAGCTATTGTGATCGCTATGCTTGTGGTCATTTACTATTGTTGTACTTCATTATTTTTTAGCAATAGTATGTGTGCTCTTTAATTTCCATCCTTTATTATGTGGAGAGCTTGGGAGAACTGAGAGAGGTCAAAGGTGAGAGAGTGAGCAGAAAACTATTTGATGAATTATGCTTTGTATTGCAACAGGTTGGTTGTAGTTTGCAAATCATTATGTGTGTTCTTTGATACAAGTTTGATGACATGTGATACACCCTTTATGTGAGTGTTGATTGGTTTACTTTGATTTTCTTTAGTTGGCACTAGACTAGACATTTCTCATGTAATGGGAGTCCTTGGAGGTATATGTGTCCTTGGTGGACAGTTCTCATTAGACTACAATATTGAGGGTTTTTCAAGTTTTTTGCACATTGGTGTGTTTATTACCATGGGAGGTGGTAACCTTGATCAAGATATTGCATATATAGGGATGGGAGTTGTATTATGGGTTGGATTGTTACACATATGTTTCCTAGGGTTGTCATTGATATCAACACTGTCACTAGGTTGTCATTGATGTCAACACTATCATGATGATGTGATGGTGTTCATAGTTGGATGTCATGTGTAGAGAAGGTATAATTCATGGTTGGATGTCATGTCCCATCCAACAAGAGAAGAGAGAAGATTAAGTTCATGGTTGGATGTCATGTGCAAAGAAGGTATAGTTCATGGTTGGATGTCATGCCTTGGTCAGTGTAGAGTTGAGTATGAAGTAATATTAATATGGAAATTAGAAGCACAAAGATTATCAGATGTGTTGCTGATGTTACTGATGGCCTGAAGCATGTATGTTCCAAGTTTCATGATGATTGGATTACTGGAAGAATGTTTTGTTGTTGATAGGTGAAAGACAGTGTTGTTTCTATGAAGGTGTTATGTGTAGGACAATGGAATGTTCTACATTCCTTCGCATTTGCACATATGGCTATGCAGTTCTAGAACTATGTTCAGGGTGTAGTGAAGGTGACAATTCCAAGTTTTTAGGTCATTTATCCTTCTGCTGTGAAAGTTATGCATGATAGAGTACTGACATGTGTTCTGGAAAAGTAAGCTAGTGTTGAAGGCCTATTGGAATGCTCCGCATTCCTCCAAAAATGAATGATTTCCCTTGTAGTTTTGAGGAAATTACATGCTTCCTTGCAATTTCAATTTTATTGGTGGTCCATAACTCAAATTTTCAAATGACAAAATGTTGTAGTGTGTTCCAGATGGCTTATTGTTCCCTGAGTTCATGGTTGAAGATTGCAACACAATTCTTTGATATGTGGAGGCAAAGGAGTGTTTGGATATGTTGTATGATTCATGTGGACTCATTTTCAAGAGTTTCATGAAGATCTTTCTTGTTTCCAGTACTGCACAAGGTTTTCAAGTTGATGTGGTCGTTATGCTTCAAGTTTTCATATGTTTTGCTTAAGGTTATCATATTTCCAAATTAGCAGAGTATGTGGAGCTAATTCCTTGGTGTTTGAAGCTGTGAAGGATGTTTTGGACCTGGTTAAGCAAGTGTTGAAGTCTGCAAGGCATGGATCTTTTGCTGGTGTAACATGTGGTTTTGTTTAGGACCTATCTTCTACACATTTCATGTTGTATATTGTTTGGCTGACTTGTAAATGTATTTCTCATATTGTCTCTAGCCGACAAGAAATATAATAAATGTAATATCATGTATAAATAGTGAATCAAATTGAGTTAGGAAGAGGTGTGATTGCAAAGAGATTGATAGAGCTCGCATACAAAATAAGGAGCAGAATGTATGCATGTTGATGTGTGACTGAAGGAGCAAAAACATAAGTTGTTGATGTTGTCCTGATTCATCTTGAAGACATATTTGTGATAGTGATCAAGTGTAGAGTGTGCCTAATTGATCAGATCATCAAAAGAAAGTGTGAAGAGGCAGAATTGTAATCATCAAAGGTGTGAGTTTCAATGTTAGTTTTTAGACAGTAGAAGAACTATCATACTGTAATATTTTGTAAGTGTGTTCTCAATTCAGGAAGTAGTAGCTTCCTTGGGAGTGACCCTAGAACAAAGTCTTCAGGGAGTAGAAGCTTCCTTAGGAGTGACCCTAAATCAAAGTTATCAGGGAGTAATAGCTTCCTTGGGTGTAACCCCAAAACAAAGTTATTATTCTTGAGCTTCATATATTGTGAGTTAATCCTCACCGTGGTTTTTCCCTTCTAGGGTTTTCCACGTATATCTAGTGTTATGTGTTGATGTGCATTGTGTTAATCTTTCATGCTTATGTTGATGCTGTAATGCTTAAGCTTTAATCTGCTCTAAGGAAGTTAAAGTTTGTTTAGATACTGATTCACCCCCCCTCTCAGTCTCCTTGTGTGTCCAACAATTGGTATCAAAGACAAGTTCCTCTGAGGGAAGATTAACCACTTACGAAAGGTCCAGGATGGAACAAAGTGGATCCAGCAAGATACCTAGGTTTGATGGAACCAATTATGCTTTTTGGAAGCTAAGGATGGAAGCCTATGTCAACTCTCTAGGGTGTGGTGTTTGGGAATCTGTCAAGACTAGTTACAAAGTTCCTGCTACTATTCCTACAAATGTAGATGAAGTCAAAAAGTATGATAACAATGCCAAGGCAAATTTTGCTATCATGAGTGGGTTAGCTGATTCAGAACTTTCAAAGGTAATAAGTTGCAATTTGCTAAAGAATTTTGGGACAAACTTGAAACCATTTATGAAGGAGATAAGAAAGAAAAGCAAGCCAAGATGCAGATCTTCAAGAGCATATTTGAGAACCTAAAAATGTCAGAGGATGAAGACATTGCCGGATATATGTTCTAGGTGAATGAAGTGGTCAATGGCATTATGGGTCTTGGTGGAGAAGTGAAGGAAGATGAGATTGTAAAGAAGGTTCTGAGATCTCTTCCCAAATCTTACAGTCATAAGGTTGCCATTGAGGAGAATGTGGAGTTGGATACATACACTATAAACAAATTGTTTGGTTCCCTTCCTGCCTTTGAAATGAGAGAGTTTGGCAGTGATGCTCCAAAGAAAGAAGCTACTTTCAAAGTCAGTATGAAGACAAAAGAAGAAGTTGCTGATGAAGATGAGAGATTTTATGAAGTAGAAGCAAATTTTTTGAGAAGACTAAAGAAAGGAACTGGAAAATACAAAGGTAAATTACCCTTCAAATGTTTTAATTGTGGAAAGGTTGGTCATTTTGATTCTAAATCTCCTTTCAAAGAATCAAGGGATAGTAACAGAAGAGACAAGTTCAAGAGAAGTCTCTATTCCATAGAAAGCAATTATTCTTCAGAAGATGAGGATCATGATGATTCAAATGATGAAACACTTTTCATGGCCCTAAGTGTTGGTAACAAAAGGGATGATGCTAGAAAATGTGAGAAGATTAATGCCTTGCAAACAAATCAAACCAATGAAAGATCAATGGTCGTATGGACTGCCTTTCATGCAAGAGAAGAATCCAAGGCTTGGGTAATTGACAGTAAATGCTCAAATCATATGACTGGTGACAAGGAGAATTTTGTCATCCTTGAGAAGTGGGATGGTGGTGCTGTCAAGTTTGGTGGTGATGAGTCAACACAAATATATGGAAATGGTGCTATAACTATTGATGGGAAGAGTAGGACTGAGGATGTCCTCTATGTCAAAGGGCTAAAACACAATCTTCTCAGTGTTAGTCAAATGTGTAGTAAAGGGTATAATCTCACCTTTCATGCCAAGGGTTGTAAAATCAGGAAGGCAGTGTCCAAAAAACTAGTTGCAGAAGGTATCAAGACATATGGTGATATCTATCATCTGAAAGAGGAAAATGGAAGAACATGTTTATTGGCTCAATCTAGTGAATGTTGGTTGTGGCACAAAAGAATGGGTCACAACATTTTTGATAATTTGGTAAAGATTAGTTCTTCTCATGTAGTGAGAGACATGCCTAAGATAATCAAGCCTACAAGCACAGTATGCATAGAATGTCAAATGGGAAAGTAGACAAAGACAAGTTTCAAAAGCAAGGAGTATTCCTCTTCAAATCCATTGGAGTTGATTCACACTGATCTATGTGGCCCTACAAGAGTGAAGAGTCAACAAGGTGAGAGGTACTTTATGTTGTTTATTAATGATTATTCTAGAATGACTTGGGTTACTTTCTTAAGAGAAAAATCAAATGCCCTTGATAAATTTAAAGTGTTCAAAGCTATGATTGAGAATGAAGTAGATGCTAAGATCAAATGCTTGAGGTCTGATAGAGGTGAGTTTACTTCAAATGAATTTGAAATATTTTGTGAAGATCATAGTATTAGGAGACATCTGTCAGCTCCTAGGATCCCTTAGTAAAATGGGGTAGTGGAAAGGAAGAATAGGACTATGTAAGAGATGTCTAGGGCAATGATGAAAGATGAAGATTTGCTTGATATGTACTAGAAGGAAACAGTTCATACTATTGTCTATCTAATCAATAGAGTGTAACTAAGGGTCAACAACACTAAGACCCCCTATGAGCTTTGGTATGGAAGACCTCCCACTATTAGATACTTCAAAATTTTTGGTAGCAAATGTTACATCAAAAGAGATGAAGAAGACCTAGGAAAGTGTGACTCAAGAAGTGATGAAGGAATCTTTCTTGGCTACTCAACCAGAAGCAAGGCTTATAGATGCTATAACTAGAGGTTGGGAAAGATGATTGAAAGCACAAATGTCAAAGTGGATGAAGACTTGTAGCAGATCTCACAAGAATCAAAGGACTCTGGATTTGACATCTTCCCTTGCATTGAAGAAGATGAAGAAGAAGAAGTAAAAGAAGAAAAGGAACAAGAACCAGAGAAAGTACCTAAGACTCCAACAAAGTATGTTTAGAAAAACCACTTAGAAGATCAGATCACTGGAGATAAGAATGGAGGTGTACTGACAAGGAGAAAGTTTGCTAAGACACAAGAGCAAGTAAACTTGTGTTTGTTATCAAAAGTAGAACCTAAAACCTTTGCTAAGGCTAGCAAAGATGATGGATGGATAAAGGTAATGGAAGAAGAATTGGATCAGATTGAGAAAAATCAGACATGGGAATTGGTTCCCAGACCAACCAATAAGAATGTTATAGGAACTAAGTGGGTGTTCCAAAACAAGCTGAATGAAGAAGGTGAGGTTGTAAGGAATAAGGCAAGATTGGTATGCAAAGGATACACACAATTTGAAAGCATTGACTTTGAGGAAACTTTTGCTTTGGTAGCCAGGATAGAGGCAATCAGGATGTTCCTTGCTCTTGTAGCTCATAAGAACTTCAAGGTATATCAAATGGATGTTAAGTCAGCATTTCTAAATGGTGATCTAGAGGAAGAGGTTTATATTGAGCAACCAAATGGTTTCCAAATATCAAAAGATCTGAACATGGTATGTAAACTCAAAAAGGCTTTGTATGGTCTCAAGCAAGCACCTAGGGCTTGGTATGCTAGGTTAGACAAGTACTTACTTCAGTAGGGCTTCAAGAAAGGTACTACAGATAGAAATCTTTACATCAAGGAAGAAGGGACATGATTTTGATAGTTGCAGTATATGTTGATGACATCATCTTTGGTGGAGATGATGATATGTGTAAGAGGTTTGCAGAGGAAATGCAAAAATAATTTGAGATGTCTATGATTGGTGAGATGTCCTTCCTTGGACTTCAAATTTCTCAACTAGAAGGTGGTATCTTTATCTCTCAAGATAAGTATGTCAAACAATTGTTGAAGAAGCTTGGTATGGAGGATTCAAAACCAGTGATTACTCCCATGGTCACTAGATGTCATTTAAGAAAAGATGATGAGTCTCCAGAGGTGGATCAAACTATCTATAGATCTATGATTGGGGGATTGTTGTACCTAACTACTTCTAGACCTGATATTATGCATGAAGTATGTGTGGTTTCCAGATATCAAGCCAATCCAAAGAAAACACGTGAGAAGGCAGTGAAAAGGATGTTCAGATACTTGAAAGGAACTCTAGATTATGGATTATGGTATCCAAGAGGTAATGACTTTGACTTAAATGCCTACACTAATGTTGATTGAGCAGGTTGTGTTGATGCTAGAAGAAGTACAAGTGGAGATGCTTTCTTCTTAGGAAGAAGATTGGTTTCATGGCAGAACAAGAAGCAACATTCAGTGTCCTTATCTACTACAGAGGCAGAGTACATTGCAGTAGCATCCTATTGTACACAAGTGTTGTGGATGAAGTAGACCCTAAAGGATATCAAGGTGTTGTATGATGAGCCTATTCCTATTTTGTGTGATAATATAAGTGCTATTAATATTTCCTAAATTCCAGTGATGCATTCTAGAACCAAGCATATAGCAATCAGGTGTCACTTTTTGAGAGAGAAGGTGGCAGATAAGGAAGTGAAATTGGAATATGTTCCAACAAAGGATCAAATTGTGGATATTTTCACAAAGACTCTTGCAAAGGACATTTTTGAGGATCTCCGACAAAGGTTAGGGGTAATTTCCCCTCCTTGCTAGATGCAAAATGGTGCATCTATCGAAGGAGAGTTCATGTCATACCTTTTTTCCTAGACTGATGGTGATTGCCTCTCAGGGGGAGAAGGTAGTGGTTGCTAATAATAGGGGGAGGTTGTTACAAGAAAGAATGTGTAGGTATATGGTCACTGATGAGCAGGTAGTGGTTTCCCTTTGTCCTTGATGTCAAAGGGGGAGAGAAGTAGAGATGTGTTTCCATCAATGCCAAAGGAGGAGATTGTTACACATATGGTTCCTAGGGTTGTCATTAATATCAACACTATCATGATGATGTGATGGTGTTCATGGTTGGATGTCATGTCCCATCCAACAAGAGAATAGAGAAGCTATAGTTCATGGTTGGATGTCATGTCACATCCAACAAGAGAAGAGAGAAGATATAGTTCATGGTTGGATATCATGCCTTGGTCAATGCATAATTGAGGATGAAGTAATATTAATATGGGAATTAGAAGCACAAAGATGATCAGATGTGTTGCTGATGTTACTGATGGCCTGAAGAATGTATGTTCCAAGTTTCATGATGATTGGTTTATTGGAAGGATGTTTTGTTGTTGACAGGTGAAAGATAGTGTTATTTTAGTGAAGGTGTTCTATGTAGGACAATGGAATGCTCTGCATTCCTCTGCATTTGCACATATCGCTATGCTATTTTGGAACTATGTTTAGGATGTAGTGAAGGTGACAATTCCAAGTTTTTAGATTATTTTTCCTTCCATTGTGAAAGTTATGCATGATAGAGTACTGAAATGTGTTCTGGTAGAGTAAGTTAGTGTTGAAGGCTTGTTGGAATGCTCTGCATTCCTCTGGAAATAAATGATTGCCCTTGCGGTTTTGAGGACATGTTTATGGATGTATATTACATGCTTCCTTGCAATTCCAATTTTATTAGTGGTCTGTAGCTCAGTGTTTTTTGGACCTGGTTAAGCAAGTGTTGATGTCCGCAAGGCATGGGTCTTCTGCTTGTGTAGTGTGTAGTCTTGTTTAGGACTTGTCCTCTACACGTTTCATGTTGTGTGTTGTCTGGCTGACTTGTAAATGTATTTTTCATGTTATCTCTGGCTGACAAGAAATGTAATATCATGTATAAATTGTAAATCAAATTGAGCTAGGCAAGGTGTGATTGCAAAGTGATTGATAGGGCTTGCATGCAAGATAAGGAGTAGAATGAATGCATTATGATGTGTGACTAAAGGAGAAAGAGCAAAAGTTTTAGATGTTGTCCTAAGTCATCTTGAAGACATTTTTGTGGCATTAATCAAGAATAGAGTGTGGCTAACTGATCTGATCATCAGAAGGAAGTATGAAGAGCAAAATTGCAGTTATCAAAGGTGTGAGTTTCAATGTCAGTTTTCAAACAGTAGAAAGACTGTCATACTGTAATCTTTTGTAAGTGTGTTATGAATTCAGGGAGTAGTAGCTTCCTTGGGAGTGACCCTAAAATAAATTCTTCAGGGAGTAGAATCTTCCTTGGGAGTGACCCTAAATCAAAGTTATCAAGGAGTAGTAGCTTCCTTGGGTGTAACCCTAAAACAAAGCTATTATTCTTGAGATTCATATATTGTGAGTTAATCACCATGGTTTTTTGTTGGAAACAAGGTAGATAACTGAGAGGGGGGGGGGTGAATCAGTTATCTCTTATATCTTTACTTTCTTTTTCCTTTTATAATTTGTGCAGCATCAAGACATATAAGCATATATAATCATGAGAGCAGAAATTAAAATCAACACACATAACACAAATATTTTAACGTGGAAAACCTTGTTAAGGGAAAAATCACAGGGTGACTAACCCAAGATTGTATTCTCTGTTAAAAGAATAAGAAGTACAAAATGGCACTTGCCAATTAGGGCTCACTACCCAAGCACACTGCTCACAAGAGGCACACTGCTCATAAGAGGCACACTGCCTACAAGAGACTCACTGTCTACAAAGTTTATAGAAGGTAACCAGGTGTTTGAACTGATGAGAGGCATCTACAAATACTGAGGTTCAGTTCCAGTTAGGCTCAATATACTGATCTAATGCACTTCATTCTTCCTCTACTCTAGTGCTGCTGCTCTGTCACATACCAGACTTTTATTACTGCTTCCACACTTATCTCTGCCTTTCCTCACACCTTATTTCATCTCTTCTATATGTACACACACTCATACTAAAATCCATCTGGTATATATATATCTACACCAAGGATTTCAACAACTTTCTAGTCGGCAACCAGAATACTCAAGATATTTACAAGATACTGATATGTCAACTAAATCCATACTTAATTTGTGATGCGTATCAAAAACATAGACATATAAGTCATATATCATGTCAACCAACATTGTATGATCCCTCAAATAACTTGATTAACATCAATTACTCATCCAGATTGAAGTCTGATACTCTGCTGGTCAGTTCTTCCTTAGTCTACTCTACCTGTCTACAACCCAACACTTAGATGCTCATATCTTTTCCATGTTTTGTCATCGGAGGCTCAATCTCTGGAATATAGTAGTCATGATACTCCTCTTGACTTTTCCAAGTCCGCAACTTGTTGAGTTACACCATCTGAGAGATCCAGACCTGTTTGTCAGACCTTGCTACCTGCTCTGTTCTTGTTCACCGGACCAAAACACTCTTCAATCTGACTTCTAGTATAGTCATACTATGTGCTGCGGATGTGTGGGATAGACTTTGTTGCCATCAATGACAACACTCATGAATCCACACAGTGTCTCTTGCCAACATTTTTCCCTTCTAGGGTTTTCCATGTATATCTGGTGTTATGTGTTGATGTGCATTGTGTTAATCTTTCATGCTTATGTGATGCCATAATGCTTAAGTTTTAATCTACTCTAGAGAAGTTAAGGTTTGTTTAGATATTGATTCACCCCCTCTTTCAGTATCCTTGTGTGTCCAACATGGATATGTTGTGAGCAGAACGTCTATCATTGGTTGGGGTTAGATGGATGTGAGTGACTGGTTGTAGTCTTTTTTTTGCTAGTTTGGAGTATGTGGTGCATACTCAATCTTGTTTTGGAGGAGACTAGATTATGTTCAAGTCCTAGATTGAGGTGAGATACATTAGTGTGTCTGTGTGACATTTAGTGTGTCATCTTGGCTTGAAGTTCTTATCTTTCATGCTTGGGCATGATGGAGGATGAGACATTTATAGTCAGGATGGTGGTCATTTGGAGGATGTTGTGAATGCTTCTATGAATCTCATAGTACAATGGAGTTTAGTTGGGATATCATGGTGGTAACCTTGGTGGTTCACGAATTTGTTGGAGTTTCCCTTTTTCTCTTGCAAGGTGCTCAACAAGTGGGAGAATGTTAGGAAAAGGTGTCTCAACCTTGCATTTCTAATGTTCACATTTATTATTAAATTTGGATTTATTTATTATTTGGCCTCACATGGGTTGAAGTGGGTCACCCCACTTTGAGGTGACACTTCTTGTCATGTATCAACATCTTGTGAAGTGTGTAGGAAGTTGTAAGAGCATCTAATGCCATTATGACATTGTAAGATGTGGGAGTTAGTTATGATAGATTCTATGACACATGTAAGAGCATGATTATAGGGAGTTATAAAGGGGACAAAGAATATTGAACTTTGTTATGATGTGTAAGAATTATATATGACATTGTAAGACATGTAAGAAAGCATTTTTATTATGTGTAAGAAGTGGGTTTCCTTTTTGGACTTGGGGAGTTGTTATTTCATCCTCTAGTTGGTTGTTTTTTGTCCTCTAGTGAAGTTGGATGCCCAAGTTCATGAGAAAGGTCTTGAAGCTTCACTTGAATGATGCTTTTAAATATTGAACACATGTCATGCTCGGTCTCTTTCCTTGTTGACTACTTAACTCATGGTTTTAGCTAGTGGTTTTGGTAAACCATTTATGGTTTTCCTAGATGCCTTTGCTTATATATTAGAGCTACAGGAGAGGAGAGTTGTGGAGTTTTTTCTATAGGTTTATACTGTCATATTTTCTCCATAGGATCAAGATTTATATCTCCATGTTAAGTCTTTGAGCCTACAAGTGTACTATAACATGTTTATTACTAAAGATTAATGCATTGGTTCAATGCTTTGGAGCGTGGGGTTTTACCCGAAAGGGTTTTCCCCACATATATTGGTGTCTCTTCTCTTATGTCTATTCTTCTTCATTCTTGTTCTTAGAAGTGTTATTTTACATGTTATGATAACAAATTTTAGTTAGATTTGAAATCTACACTGCTTTCCTCAAAGGGTTAATGTCTAAAATTAGTTGTCTTGATTTAGCTTTATGGGCATAGTTGTATGTACTTGTATCAAACAATTTTATTAAGAAAATCATATGGTACTGTGATAAGATCCACACATATAATTATGAAAATAATATAATGTAGAAGATAGATCCCACACAACACAAGAGATGTTTGTGGGTCAAGATGCCCTAATATCCAATATATACAGAAATAGAATAAACCCTTGAGATAGGGTAACACCAGACAATACTCCTTATGGAAGAAGCCACTTCACACTTTATCTCCAAGAGACCCCAAATACAATATCATACTCAACCTATCTCCTTACAATGATATTCACCTTCTTTATATAGACCTCCTTCTAATAACATAATGAAGGGGCAATCTCAATGAAGGCCTACTCATCACCTAATATAATTAATTACACAAGTTGTCCACATGACCCAATATAACTAACTTAAGGGATGTGTGCCACATGTTAGCATCTCCATCCACCTAAATACATTATAATATCATATTCCTAGGTACATAACATGCCATCCCTCCTTGACATGTTTCATCCTTGAAACATGAGAAGAAGCCAAATAGAATGATTGTCTCAAGTCACTACAAATATGATGTCATGACCAATCATCCAACCATCCATTGTTGATCTTTGTAATGATTTAGCTCAATGATACCTAGATCCTATAATTCATCCATAATTTGTTATAGCCATTTAATTACATTCCTTATCATAGTAAGTCCTTTTCTACCATGAATAGTTATTACTTCTATGATGCCAATGATTATTGTAGTTTTTCCTTTTATTCCATATAGATCCATAGTGATTTTCTTGTTGATTCCCTATATTATCATGCCTTCATGATTATTTCCTCCATGATTCTTGCCTCAAAATGATGTGGATGCTTATATATTGCACCCTTTGTTATCACTGGAACCTTCTCTTATTCTTCACCATTTTTTACCACTTGTTTTGTTGGCCCATGAAGAGAGTTACTTGTCTCCTCTTTTTTCTCTACATATTGCTCCTCTTTTTAATCCTCTAATTCATTGGTGCAATCTTCATTAGATTCATGAACTTGCTCTTCCTTGATCATTTAGTTGACGCTCCCTCTCCATTTTCCTTTCCTAATCCTGATTCTTTCCTCAATAACCATATCCTTTCTTTAGATGATGATCATCCCTATGAATCATTCTTCAATGGATCAAGGTGTCAAACTAGCTTTGGACCTGGCGTAATACTAGTTCCTCCTTCCGGTAAGTTGATTCCCCTTTCCTTCCATCTCAATTTTTAATGCACAAATAATTTTTCTAAGTACGAAGCCCTCATTGCTATCTTGCATGTCATGTTATCTCTCAACATCAAATTCATTCATCTTTACAGTGACTCTCAATTGAGTATAAAGCAAATCATTGGTTCTTACTAGGATAAACAAGACAAACTTTCCCAATACCATGACTTGGCTTTATCACTACTTCATAAATTCTCTTCTTTCTCCATTAAGAGTATACCCGTAAAGACAATCATCATGCGGATGCAACAGCGAGTGTGGATTCCCTTGTTTCCTTTGATAATTTAGTGGATGATTATCATTTTATTATTCACACATTTTCTTAATTTATTGGCTATCATGGATAGTTCTCCCCCTAACACTCTTTTGCACTATAATATCAATTCTAAGGAATGGTACTCCCATATATTTAATTATTTGTGTGATGGTACATTCCTAAATAACTCTTCTAAAAGTGCTCACACTCGAATTTAAAAGATTGTAGCACATTCTATCATCATCTCCAATGTCTTGTATCAGTGATGTTACAATGGCCTACTTTTTCGTTGTCTGATTAAGTCTCAAATACTAGTTGCCCTTCAAGAGGCCCACTCAGTTTCTTGTGGGGGGCATTTTGGTGTAGATCTTTAGTCCAAAAACCTTTTTCAATGGGGTACTATTGGAAAACCATGAAACAAGATTCTTTTTCTTTTGTTAAGAAACCCCCTTAATGTCAATAACATAGCAATCTAATCCGAGCTCCCAACAGGAACATCATGCCCATAAATCTCCTTGGCCATTTTTTGTCTGCCATCTAGGGCCTAGATCTGATTGGTAAAAGCTTTCCACCCTCCTCTTAGGTTCATAATTTCATTATTACCACCATAGATTATTTTACAAAATGGGTTGAAGTTGCTCCACTTTGATCCATGACTACTGAGGTAATCTGCTAGTTTTTGCTTGATAATATCATTTCTCAATTTGGACTCCCTTCTGCCTTTGTTTTTTAGAATGGTTCCTCATTTAGGAATAAGGATGTGAAGTAGTTCCTCAAGAAATTTTACATTCAACAAAGATTTTCTACACCATATTACCCTTAGTCTAATAGTTAGGCTAAGGCTTCCAATAAAATAATTGAACATATTCTCTATAAAATCATGAATAAATAAGGTAAAGATTGGCATACACAACTCTTTTATGTATTATGGTCCTATTGCACAAGAATTCATATGGCTACTAGTACTACACCATACAATCTCATGTATGTCATCGATGACATCATGCCTTTTAGGCTAGATATTATGTCCTTATAGGTTTCGCTTCAAGAGCTCATTAATGGTGAAACTTATCATGAGCAAAATTTGAAATAGATTGAAATGCTCAAGGAGCATTGCATAAATGCTCTCAAACATCTCCAAGCTTATAAAAAACTCTTAATCACAACTATAATTAGTGTGTTTTGCATCATAGTAGGTGATTTGGTTCTTTATGAGAATCAATGTAATGTGAATGCCCCAATTGGTGCTAAAAGGAAAGTTCAATCGAAATTGGTTGGGTCCCTACATTGTCACCTCCATTTATAGTTATGGAGCTTATGGACTCTCTACAATGGATGGTAAGCCTCTTAAGGAACCTATAAATGATATTCATCTTCATCGCTTTCCTTGTTTATGAACTGGGAAAGGATATTGGTAGATCCTTAAATTTATGTTTTGGGGGGCTATTGACCCCTATTAGTTATGGTTTGGATTTTCCATTGGGAGAAGGAACATATGTACAAATAAACATCTTTGTTCCTCTAGGAGATTCGATATGAAGTTTTTGTACTCCTGACATGATTTAGTGTCATGCCCCATTCTTTTATATAATGGGAAGTACTTATAGAATAGTACTTTTGAGGTCTCTAATAATGATCCTAACGATTGTTGTATGATCTCTCATTTGGTCTACCTCTTTGCTCATAATTATTTCTTAATGGAAAATTGATGGCGTTCACACTTTGTTTCTTTGGGTAGTAATCATTCCCACCCCTATAATCATTATTGTTGTTATTCTTCATTAGTGGGATGTATGTCACCTCATTGGTGGTGGAATTGTGATTGTTTATCAAAATCTTTGGTGCCGAGGGATTGTTGTTCCCATTGTCTTGTATTGTTAGTCTCTCATTAGCATTATAATCTTCCCTTCCATTATCGATGGTGGTTTGGTCTATCCTTAAAACGCTCTCAAGAGCTTCTACATATGATTTATAAGGAATATTTTGGACCTCCTCCCATGTATACCTATTGAGGGCATGTAAGAAAAGATTGCACAACTCCCTATGGTCCATGTTTGGTGCACTAGTTAAAGAGTAGAGGACTTGCCTCTACTATGTGATGAAATGGGCTACCAAATTATTTACATCTTGTTTTACACTCAGGAATTCATGAATTCCTATTTTGACCAGCTTATTCATATCGAAAGTTGCAACAAACTCACCAATGAGCTATTGAAAGAGTGAATTGATGCCTTAGGAAGTCTATAATAATAATAATACATAGTGATTACTTCTAAAGCTTTTAGAAATATTCTAGTGACCACCCCGTCCTAGGGAAGAAATTCTAATACTACAATCGTGTAAGCCTTTATGTGTGAGTTGGGGTCTCCTACTCCCTTGAATTTAGGAAGTTCTCAGAGAGACCATGACAACATGACATTATAAATCAAGTGATCTAGCAACTCTCTGAGGTATTCAAGGTATGTTCCTAAAAAGAGATTAAGTGTGGAGGGAGTAGTTCCCCCAAACATAAGCCTTCTAGGTGGAGCCTACTACATTTGTTGTATTTGAAAGACCATTCCTAGTTTCTCATATCTAGGAAAAATGGATAATTAAGCGTTGTTGTGTTTAAATTTTAAAAAACAAGTGGGAGAGCTTGGTTTAAATTTTGAGTGGTAAGTATCCCACTTGATTGGTTTGGATTTTTAAAGGAGGGTTTTCCTCCTGGTTGGTTCAAGGCTACCATATTATATGACGAGGGTAACGGAGGTGCAAAAGCCTCTTTTCTAGCATTCCTAGAGTATAAGTTGATGTACGAGGGTAGTTGATTTTCCCTTGGCTTTGTTCATTTTTAGTGATAGTGAATGAGTTTGCATGTGATCAACACCTTGGAGATCTAGGCCTTTCCTTAACTTTTTCATGAAGAGGTTGTTTGGCACCTCTAGCCTCAAGCATCATGATCGATTGGACTAAGGTGGGTATGACATCTTTGAGCATTGCTCCCCTATTCTATTTTCTTGGTTCTTGTCACATTGAGATGGGTTATTTTGAGTTGGGGGTTAGGTGCCCCTATTGGTCCTTTCTTCTAGAATATTTTCTAGCACAACTTATTGTGCCTTGAATTACTCAACAGCTTCATGAGCTACTCATGCCTCCTCTAAATGCCTTTCTAGATAGCTCAACTCATTGTCCATTTGGGTGTTCATATCCTAATAACTTGTGATGGGATGGTCTTGTCGATGAATCTCAGACTAAATCAGCACTTGATGTGCTCTACCTTGACTACGATTGGGCTAGAGCATGGTGTCTCGACTCTAAGTTGTATTGTTGAAGGTTAGAAAATCTTGAGGTTCTTGTCACCACCTTTTGAGTTAATATTTTCAGTCATAGAAATTTGAAATTGGTGTGAGTGGATCTAGTAGAAGATACCTATTGAAGGTGGGAGTAAAAGATTCATTAGGGGGACTATTGATGGTGGTTTTAACACACAGCAACGCAGGTGTGATTGCTGGTCTCACACCTCTCTTGAAAAGTATCTTACTCCAAGTAAGACTACTCCAAGGATAATACAGCTAGGTCTTAGCTTGCTTGGAATCTCTCAATGGTTATGTTCTAGCTATACCTACAAGGGGTCTTACATGCAATCTGCAAATCTTCAGGTTTGGGGCAGCAAATACACATAAACCCCGTTATGATTTTTAGCTAATAGACCAAAATAAAGTGCTGCTGAAATTTCTATTCTAACAACTAATCAGTGGGTTTAAAGAAAATGCAAAAGGTTTAGGGTTTTAGAAGGATCCTAAGTGGCGTTCACGATGCAAGGGTTATCCTTAGTAGACAAATATTCCAACTTTAAACTAGTTTTCTGAGTTACCAAACTAAATGGGTGTTACAGTGCTACAGAAAACGATGCTATCTTCAATGGAAGTCGAAAGATTTTCAGACCACATTCATTCATTAAATACCCAATAAATGGCAGAACTTAACTCGTAAAATGCAGTTGAACTTCAGCACAAATAATAAGCCCAGACTAACTTTACACAGCTATTTACCATCAGCAAACAACTAAAAGTATGGACTTGGAGCATTCATCAAATACTGCAGCAAACCATTAACATCATAAAGCACAACTAATCTAACTATGGGAGAGCAAGAAGCAAACCATGAAAACCACAATGAATCAACACAAGATACAAATTCTCAGAAATACCGCAGAAACTTGCTTTGTATTAATTCAAATGGCACAGAGTCAACAATTTGGCATCAAAATCTCTCTTACAAAAGTGGAAATGGTAGCCCTTTATATAGAAAGCAGCATACCCTAGCTCTCAAATGAACGGTGGAGATTAACTCAACACCGACGGTCCAGATTACATCAAGAATAACCCACATTAATTCTCGGATTACATTTTGTCTTTTACGAAAAAGACGAAAAAAATAGCCCCAGATACATTGAATCTAGTCATTTTGACTAGCCAACTCAACACATTAGTGAAACGGCTTATTTTGGAAGTGAGGAGAGGACAAAAATGAGTCACATGTTGTCCAGACACATCAAGTTTACAATAGTGACGGGATTGAATCATCAAAATATTCAAATAGTATTAAGATTCTTTATCCAGATTGATGTTATCCTCATTGGCTAGCTTATTTCGATAGATCAACCATGCTTCAAGCACCGGATTGATGTCAGATGGGTCTGGATCTTTCAAATGATGTACTCTGTAATCGAATACTTCTAGCTCCCGACTGAACCTGGTGTATATCCTTTCAAAATCTACCTCTGCCCTGTGAAATGCTTTGAATTTAGCTCTGAGGTCACTTGCTTTATCCAGCCGTTCTTCCATGCTTAGTGTAGTGTCTTCAAATAGTATAACATGTAGCTTACCTTTGCATTTCTTGGCTTCAAAAGGAGTATAATCATCAAAAGACTCCTTCCTACAGCTTCTCAAAGCATCACTGATATCGTATATGACAGATCTCAGTTCTTCGTCGGCGGGTTTGTATGCCTCCTTTACCTGTTCAAAGGTTTCCTTCCTCAGAAGTAACTGTTGATACCATTCAATAGCCTTTGGGAGCCTATCCCCAGTCAAAATATTTTCTGTAACCAAGGTTTGAGCTGGTAATTCTCGGATCCCCTTAATTCGCGGATACATGTGGGAGTAGTATTCGTCGAACGAATCACATTCATCACGCAAATCCTTCCATTTTTTATGCAAATCCACCGCTTGTTGGTGGGCTTGAGCAGAGGCACTTATGGCGTCGCATCCTGCCTCAAAAACACCCATCAACCAATTCTCGACGCCTTGGGACTTTGACCTTACCTCACTCAGCTTTGCTATCTCATCGGTGGATAAGAAAGTAGGCACTGTCCTTATATCACCTCCTGCATCTACTGGCTTTACTAGAAATTGAAGGCATGCTCTGAGCTCCTCATTTTGCTGTTTTAATTCCTTTTTGGACATTTCGTCCTTATCTAACTGTTCCAAAATTGACGTAACTGATCCCTTGAAATCATCCACCCTTTGAGCACGGGTGGTTGGGCCTAAATCAATTGTAGATATCACATAATCTTCCGCCCTGACCTGATCTATTGTTACGTCAGCCGGAGGAACTGCTACCTCCGCGATCCTTGAGCCTAATTCGCTCTTGTAGATCCTCGATTGAACCTTAGCCTTTTTCTATTTTTGAGGCTTTTGAGCTTGCGATAGGATGGTGCTTAAATCAATTTTCATTACTTCAATCTGGGGCTCTAGATACACCATCCTACCTTGCAGCCATTCGGGAGCGGAAGATTTGTTCAACTCAGTAGCTCCATCCTTATCCTACACAGCCAATTCTTTAGAAGGTTCTTGTTCTGGCTCAGGACTCTTCTCCTTCTCTCCTTGGGCCAATTCATTTAGGCTTTCAATCACATTCTCCCGCGCAATCTTCAAAACTTCCTCTGTCGGATCTTTGCTTGGGGGACTATCAGATATATCAATTATTTCCACGCCATCTGATGTGTCGAGGAGGCTTTTATCATCCACACTGGTCACTACTTCCTCATTCTTTTCAGTCATTACTCCATGCTCTTGCAACTCCAACTCTGTGCACACCTTCTCAATACCTGTCAACAAAGGTACTTCCAATGATCCTGCAGGCATTTGTGAAATGGGAATAGCACAAGAAATTGTGAAGGAAGGTGTACTAATTTGGGTCAAATTAGCTAAGGCCAGTGATAGGGAAGAGGAAATGGTAAAGGGTGAAGAAAAGGCCAACGAGGGCAACGAAAGTGGGGGCGATAAGATGGTTGATACGGAAGGCAATGGTAAGGGAGAAGAAAGGGTAGATGTAGTAGAGGGGTATGTAATGGCAAGAGTGGGAGAAACAGGGTTGCTGAGATCATCGGAGGAGATTGCCAGTGAACAGGAAGTGGTAGTAATGCCAGAGGTAGGAGAAGTGGAAGGAGATGATTCCTGCACTATGACAGCTGAAGTGGTGGAAGAAGTAGATGAAACGGAGGGAGGAGGGATAGAAGTAGAAAGGGTGGAAGTCAAGATAGCAGTTCCTGTATCCGGTATGGGGGATTGGGTGATTGAAGGAATTGAATCATCTTTGGTGGCAACATCCTCCTTGCTTGCTGCTTTCATTTTTACCTTCTTGGCCTTGGAGGCCTCCCCAGCACTACCTGGCATGTCTTTCCTCTTAGAAGCTCTGGCCCTAGGAGGTGGATCTTTCTTCCGAGGAGATCTTACAGGAGGCTTCCTCACTTTTCCTGCCCTTGTTGCCAAAGGGGCATGTTCCTCAATGTTTGAATCCTTCTCCCTAGTTGGCTCCGTATCATCTGTCACTAGTATGGGCTTATCTTCCTCTTCGCCGGAGTCTTTGTCTGATTCAACTACCGTATAGGTCAATTGGACTCCTTGCCCCCTTAGGACACCGAATTGTGCTCTGACCCAGGCTTTACTTAATCTAATTGGCTCCTTCATGATCACATCCAAGGAGCTTTCTTCAACGTTCGCCCAATTGGGTAATGGGATGGGTAGGTGGTATTGTGCCTCCCATGGGCCTCTGACCATGACATTTTCATTGTCCTGTAATTGGTCCGGTACTGCCATTATATGGAATTTCTTAATAAAATCCAACGACAGCCTTGCATGCGCCCTTTTCATGACCTCATAGTCATCAGGGCAGTTGGCCCATAAATCTTCAATATGGTCCTTGTGAAACAACTTTTTGCTTACGAACTTCTCCATTACTTGATTCGGGTCAAAGTGGCTCCTGGCATTGTAATAGTGTAAGTTCAGGAGTTGGAGCTCTTTATTCAAATATTCAGCTGAGGCGAGAGAGGGGCATGCGTAGAGTCCTTTGCCAAACTTGATGGGGAACTGGACGTTTGTTCTGTGCAGGTGCTTGAGCTTTCCTGCGCATGGTATTATTTGCCTAGACAGTTCTAGGAGCACTGTCTTATCATCGGGGTATCTTGGCAACCTGTATGCCATTCCAGTGAAGCCTTGTACTCTAATATATGTAAATTTTTCAAACTGGATATACCACCGGCCATATTGGATTACTTTGTTCATGGCCTCGGCAGAAATCCTCAAGGCTGTATTACGTTGCAACTTCCTCGTTATATACATAGTGAATGCATCGTTGACCTGCTTGAAGTGTATCAAGGATTGAGACAAAGTCAACTGAGGATAGCCTTCATATACCTTGACCTGCGTCTTTTCATCGTTTCCAATTTCTCCAATCTTGGACAATCCATTGTAATGATTCATTCTTGCCAATGCATAAACGACGTAGGATGTCCATCTGAAATACTTTTTCTCATTGAATTTGCTGAAAGCTTCATGTAATTGTCGCTAATGATCTGTGACCAATGGAACTTAGTTCCCTTTAGTACTTCTGAGATTATAATGAACATCCAATCTTCAAAGGTGGAAGCAGTTGGCAACCCATATACTCTGCTCAAGAAAGTTATGATATCCCCAATTTCATCGTGGAAATCACTTCTGTATAATACTATGGGGAGTTTGACGAGAGCAGATTTTTTGCTCTTGACCCAATGGTCATTTATATGTTTCCTGCATCCTTCCACATCCTTATTATATGCTTCCTTGGATGCTTGTCTATCAGGCATGGTCATGGTTTTATGCCATGGGATATCGAGCATCTCTGCCAAAGCAGGCGGGGTCAAATCAGCTAGGATTTCTCCGCTAACTGTCTGTATTTGTCTAGATACAATATCATATCTGTCTACACAGCTAGCCATTAACTCTACACATTGAACTGAGGTGGGGAAGGCAGCTACTTGTCCAAGCCCACTATCCTTTAGTCTCTTGGCCCTGGGAGTTGGAGTGGGTCCGAAGATTCTGAGTCTAAAATCATCTAGGTCGATATGACCTAGATCGATGTCTCCCACATTGCTCCACCCAGAGTGGATTCTAGTCTCTGGGGGTATCCCTTTGAACTCGTACTTCATAGCTTAAGCTCGTGCAGTCATCTAATCTGCAAAACTAGACGTTATAAGCTTGTTGCCAAGTCAGCTCCCTAATATACTCCTAGGATTAGATAAAACCAATCATAAATCTATCATTCATTATAAGCATGCATTCGAAGGAAAATTAAGTTAACATAAAAAGGGTACTGCATGCAAGGAGATATCAAATGTTGCAAAGAATTTCACTTAAAACCATCATTATCACAGCATCACAACATTAATTGCATTACTTTGAACAACCTTCTCTAAAGAAATTTCAACAAATTTGGCCATTTAGAGGGTTTTGCGCCAATTTGAAGGTTGTCCGACCTTGAACAAGAAAAGCGCTATAATTGAAGCTGTCCGACCTTGGCGGGAAAATAAGGCAGGTTCGACCTTGAATTAGGGTCTGTTCTTTGTGTCCTAGATTTTGCACTATTTTCTGGGGTGTCTGACTTGCGCGAGATTTGGAGGTCTCCGACCTCCAATGGTTTACAAGTCGGTCGGTGGGCAATCTAGCGCAAAACAATTGCTGATACAACATGGCTTCTTTTTGCGTGGAAATTAGGTAGGTCTGACCTGCGCGAGCTTTGACAGGGTCTGACCAGGTTGGATACAAGGTATTTTAGCACAGGGTCAGACGGAGGAGATTTTAGCGCAAACAAGTTTGAGGAGCCCTCCCGGCACGGTTTTCAGGCAACATCGACTTCGCGGGGAAATATTCGTCATCCGACTAGGTCGGATACAAGGCATTTTAGCACAGGGTCGAACGGAGGAGATTTTAGCGCAGAAAGTTTATGGAAATTCTGAAGTCATCCAACCCAGTTAAAGAATGGCATATTGGTCACGAGGGTCGGATGAAGTTGGTTTTAGCGCAACTGGGTGCTAGGCTTTGGCGTTAAATTCAGGGGTGTCAGACCAATTCAAATGGCTTTAGCGTTGAAGGTTGATTGGAGGCCGATTTAGCACCGACTTGGTGCGCGAGGTTTGTAGGACTTAAACCCAAAAAGTCTAAGTTTGCCTAAGGCCCTCCAGTTTTTGGTCTTTTACCAGAATTCTAGTCTAGGGTTTTGAAAAATTGAAGGGACAAATTTGCCAAACCCTAACCTAGAACTATCATGATTCAGCAATCATCATTCGAAGACAAAACCCTAACGGCCCACTTCGACTTGCTCAAAAAACCTAAAAAACTTGAAATAAAGAGGGTTAGAACCCTACCTGCAAATGGCGGCACGGATTCGAACTTGCCGGGGAGGTTGGGGGTTCGAGCTTGGGTGATGTCGGTAGGGAAGATCGGAGCTCGAGATGCGTAGTCAAAAAAATGCAATTAAAAAAATGAGTTAAAACCCACTTAATTCCCTATTTAAACCACACCATTCCGTCATTAACACTTGGGAGTACAGACTGTCAGCACGGATTTGCAGTTGGTCCGACTTGGCGGAGAAACTGGAGGTCTCCGACCTGGTCGGTCGAGGGAAGATTCAGCGCAAATCCGCGAGGTTCAATGTGCCCTGCTTGGTGGGATTTTCAAACTCATCTGACCTGCGGGGCTCTTTTGGGGATCCGACCAAGTCAGAGGTTGATGTTTTTAGCGCAAGGTCAGTTGGAACGAATTTTAGGACAGAAGGTCCGACAAAGGGAGAATTAGCGCAAAGGTTGGAGCGACAGGGTTTTAGCGCATAGGTCAGTCGAAGGAGATTTTAGCGCTAGGTCTAACAGACTAAAAATCGACGCATAGGTTGGTTGAGGCCAGTTTTAGCGCATAGGTCGGTTGATGCCAGTTTTAGTGCATAGGTCAGTTGAGGCCAGTTTTAGCGTGAAATACTAAATCAAGGACCTCAAAGGGAAAATAACAACCCACCCTAGCAGGTTTGAAGTGATTTTTTCAATGCAATCTTTCTATCTAGGGCATAAATACTTTAGACCACACAACCACCTTGAGAGATCAGAAAACCAAATGACCCACTAGCCAAAACAAAAGAGGGGAGGGTCCCCATGTTTAGAATGGGGCGTGTGTGCAAGGCACAACAAGGACCTACCCCTATTTTTTTTTCTAATTTTGACATATTCTATGGGTATCAAGGATACTATAGAATAATATAATGGAGGTGAAAATAGAGAAGGATGAAGATGGAAAGAATGGAAGAAGCATGGAAACATAAACTAGCTCACCTAAAAGGATTTTCAAGTTCATGTCGAGTTTACCAAAATATGTGTTTCTCAAAATTGACTCAAGCATAACGTGAATGATTTAAACTTCAGAATAGCACATGTACTACACACTTGCTAAAGGCACCCACTTAGTCACTCCTACTCTCATGGAAAGAGCTAGTCGAGCGAGGGTGGGACTAATGGGATGCTCTGCTCATGCAGAAATAGAACATCACATATATAAGTATGTTGTCATGGTCTGTTGTATTGTGATGTGGATGGTTGATTGTGTTTTTGTTATTAATTAGATGGATTTGAGATGTCAACTCTTGCAATACATTCAAGTTGACATTTTTTTATTTCTATCTAGTGATGTTGATTTCTTGTCTAATTTCTTCACAAAAATAGTTTATGATCTAACCCTGGACTTCAAAGATTTTCATGATGCAGGTCCTTGTTGTATTTTTCTCTATTTGTTGTGGGATTTGAGCTTGTTCTTGAACTATTTCTTCAGTGGGATCTTCCTAAACTAACAGGTTCTATTGGATCTCATCTAAGACTGCCTTGATCTAATCTTCTCTCACTCTAGGGCACATTGAGTATGAACATTGAATGAGGGGAAAGAAGGATTGGAAAGGATGTTGAGCATGTTTGATGTTTTTAAGATTTTGAGCATTGAATTATTGAATGCCTCATGATGAAATCGAGGGCTTTCTCTTTGTATATTTTTTTTTCAAGTTTTATGAAGTCACTAAGTATCTAAATGACTACAGAAATCAAACTAATCTACTTTTTTGGTATTTTTCCCTAATCTCTAATTTTATCTAATTACTACTTCTCGAAAACAAAATTTATTTTGAATGGATGCAAGATCTAATATGGATTTTCCCAATGCAATTTTCTATGCTTGTAGTGTCTTGTGCTCTGATTTTCTAGATGTAAATTAATCTAATACAAACAAGCAAAATGTATCTAAGATAACATTTAAATCTAGTAAAGCAAGAAATTCTAATCTAATAAAGAAGAGATAAAGGAATTTTATTCTTCAAGGGCGAGTTGAATTTTCTAATTACTAAATCAAAGAAGATGCTTTTCAAAAATAAAGGAGCCTATGAAAAAAATATTTTGCAATTAGTTTCCTGATGGCTTGTATCCTCAAGGATCTAGTTTTTTGATATCCTCCTTTGCAATAATTGGAGCCTTCACTTGATGATAGGGAAAGACTAGGATCTTATGGTAAATTTAGAATTGTATGAAATATTCAAGAAGCTTAAAATATTTTGCATGTAGAATGAAAGAGGCACATGTATCCTTATGGAAGCATAAGATGCTTGGGGAGAATTACAATAGCATAAATGGTAGAGAACCTATTCTAGAGACTTGGAACCTTTTGAAAAAGAAAGCCAAGTTCTAGTAGTACATGTTGACGCATCTAGGAGCCTGTACTGTAAGCCAAAACAACCTTCACCAAACACTTAGAAGCAACATGAGAAGCTATTTCACCAAGACAATGAAAAATATACATTGAGATGAGATAAAATACAATGTACAAACCTAGGAATAAATAGCTAGGTAAAATGAGGTATGGGAATACCAACCTCCAACTACCTCAATGGCAAAAGAAATAAATGCACCTAAACATTAGCCTAAGTAAACTTAAGCCTACTCTAACATCCCCCTTAAGTGCAACTTAGGGAGATTATTATGCAATATGAGGTGCAAAAATGGGTCCCAACAACAAGGCCATATTAGGTACCCATGTACAACTACAATGCAATGAAATGCAATCTCTCATAATTGGAGAAAAGGAGAAAAACCTTGTGGGAGAAAACTCCTCTCTAAAAGAGAGAAAATAAAAAATGCTCAAAAGCAAAAAGTGAAAGGAAGGAGGACTCCTCAAGACCCCCCAAGGACAACTTCCTTCACCCCTAACATCAATCACAACAAAAGATAGAGAGGAGATGCCAAAGGTTTAGTGAAGATGTCTGCAACCTGCTGCTCCATAGGCAAATACTCCAAACTAAGAACACCCTCCTGAATGAACTACCTAATGAAGTGCATGTGGATCTCAATATGCTTAATGCACTGATGCTCCACTGGGTTGCAAGAAATATGAATGGATCTCTAATTGTCACACCAAAGAGTAGTGGGATGATCAGCAGGAAAGCCAAACTTAGCCATCAACTATTGAAACCAAAGAACCTCTTGACTAGCCAAGACTGCTCCTCAATACTTAGCCTCAGTTGATGATAATGCAATAGCAGTTTGCTTCTTGCAAGACCATGAAACTAGACCAAAGACAAGATAGAAGTGGACTTCCAATCATTAACATCACTAGCCCAATCTGAGTCAGTGAAGCCCACAATCTCAGTAGCTCCTGATGAGTAGTGAATGCCAAACTGTGTAGTGCCCTGAATGTATCACAAGATATGTTTGGCTACCTTTCAATGACTCTCTTGAGGATCTTGAGATAAATGGGAGACAAGACTAATTGCAAAGGAAATATCAGGATGACTATGTGTCTAGTACAAAAGGCTTCCAACCAACTACCTATACAAGGTAGCATCAACTGATGGAGTAGTGTAAGTGGTAGACAACACAACACCTGACTAAAAAGGAGTAGGGGATGGCTTGCAGTCAACCATCCCAAATCTCTGAAGCAAATCAAGAGCATACTTCTACTGAAAGATAGGTATACCAGCAGGAGACAGATGAATCTGAAGACCAAGGAAGTAATGCAACAGACTAGAGTCAGTTATGTCAAAACGCTCCATCAAAGCTCTCTAAGTATCCTTAATCATGCCAGGAGAACTCCTTGTGAGAATCAAGTCATCCACATAAAGAGCAAGAATGAGAAAATACCACCCATGTCTTTGAATATAAATTGTAGGATCAAAGTGACATATAGTGAATCTCGAAGCAAGCAGAAAACTATTCATCTTCTCATACCAAGCTTGAGGAGCTTGTTTGAGACCATATAATGAACATTGCAGCCTACAAACAAGTGAAGGGTCCTGCACAAAGCCTGGTGGCTACTCCATGTAGATCTCCTCCTGAAGACCATCATGTAGGAAAGCACTCTTCACATCCATTTGATACACTAGCCAACCCTGAGATGCATCAATAGAAAGTACAAGATGAACAGAATCCATCTTGGCTATAGGAGAAAAAGTCTTAGAATAATGAATACCTTCAACCTAAGGAAAGCCCTTAGCCACTAGACGAACCTTATACTTATCAATAGAACCATCAACTGCAAACTTGGTATGATACACCCACTTACATCGAACCAACTTTCTTCCCTTATGAAGAGGAACTAAATCCCAAGTATGATTCTTCATTAAAGAAGAATACTCCTCAATCATAAGCCTTTCCCATTCTAGAACACTTGAAGCATCTGAAAACTTTTGAGGATCAGTAGAAACTATATGACTCAAAAGACTAATACCTGAAGTTCAGGAACAAGTACAACATGTAGCTATGGGATCACCTGCAAGAGAACCAGCATCCTCAAGAAGTGTACGATCCCATAACGGTCTTGGGGGTGTAGATGGAGGAGGAGATGGAGAAATGTCAACAAGATTAATACCATCATCACGAACATCATCATCATCATCATCTATAGGAAGTAAAACATCATCTGAAGAAGAACTAGGATAAAGAGAGGAAGGGGCTTGTGATTGAGAATCTTTCAGAGTGAAAGACTTATCAAAATGAACATCATGATGAAAATGTACCTCTCAAGTGACCGGATCAAACAACCGATAACCCTTCACATCCTCACAATAGCCAACAAAAATGAACCGTTGACTTTTCTTCTCCATTGCTTTGCCCCTCGCATTTGGAATGAATGTCCATGTATCACTGCCAAATAATCTGAAAAAGGACACCTTGGGCTTGACTTGAGACCAAGCCTCCTTGGGAGTCATATTTCGCACTGCCTTGTGAGGCATACGGTTCTGAATGTAGTTAGCACAATTGATAGCCTCTGCCCAAAATTCTAGAGCCATGAACCAAGACTAAAGCATACAATTGGCCATCTCCCATAAGGTTATATTCTTCCACTCAGCCACACCATTCTGCTGAGGAGTGTATGGCACTGTGTGCTAATGAAGAATACCTCGAGCAAGGAAAAATATTGAATTGCCTAATTGACATATTCTCTACCATTATTTGTACGAATCTTTTGAAGGGAATGCCCTGACTGCTTCTCCACAAATGCAAGGAATGTCATGAAAAATTGAAGAACCTCATCCTTGTACTTCAAAAAGTACACCCATGTGTGTCAAGAGAAGTCATCAATAAAGGTGAGCACATACTTAGCCCCTGAAAATGAAGGAGTTGGGAATGACATAAGGTCACTAAGCACCAACTCAAGGAGTGCCAGAACATATGTGGCCATACTCTTTGGAAAAGGATCCATATGATGTTTTCTAAGAACACAACCTTGACAAACTCCATCAGAACAAGAGATCTTAGGAAGACCAATCACCAAATTCTATGTTCTCATCTGTTGAATATATATGTAATTCAGGTGCCCAAACTGTTCATGCCAAATCTTGCTCACAAAATCTGCATGAGCAATAAGGGATGATCCTGATGAAGACTCAAATCCATCAAACCTATACAAATGGGCTACATCATCAACTATCCCTATAGCAACAACCTTCTCAGGATCCTGTAACTCTTGAATAGTCACATCAGTGGGAGAAAACTCAACTACCTTCCCACCACCATGATGACAAATCTGATAGATGGAAAGCATATTATGTGAAATATTAGGAACAAGAAGAACATCATCAGTACAACCATCTTGCATCTTAACTGAGCCTACTCCTACAACCAGAATCTGTGAAGAGTTCCCAACCGCAATATGAGAAGTGCTACAAGAGGAAATAGAATCAAGAAGATCCTTAGCATGAGTCATATGATGTGAAGCACCAAAATCAAGAATCCAACTATTAGTAGTAGAGGACGAAGCCCTTGTTGTGAGAGCTTGCCCTTTTCCCAAGGAAGAAGACTTAGGCATGGCAATATTGTGCTTCCTCATAGCTTCCTCCAATGATGCTAACCTTTCAAAATAATGTGCATCATTATGCCCTGACTTTCCACAAAAGAAATAATTTTCCTTCTTGTTCTTAGATTAGAGGATGACTCCCCGAAGTTAGAAGGAGAAGGAGGTGGAGGATTAGTCTTCTAATCATTCTTCGCCTTAGGCTTGGAGGGAGGCTCACCACCTATAGATGAATTTGTCTTGGGCTTATTCTTGTTCTTACCTTTTCCCTTGGAAGATTGAGCCATCAAAGCATGACTCTTAGGAAGAGCATCCATCTGAATCAACTTGGCCTGCTCCCTAGTCAATCAATCACAAAATTCCTCAAATGAAGGCATCTTATGATCTTCTCCCATAGCATCCATAGTAGAATAGAAGGTAGAGGGAAACACTTGAAAAGGACCTCTCAGCTTAGACAAGATCAAGAAAATACACTCCTTATCATTTTTGGCATGACCACATAGTTTCAATTGCAACAAATCAACTTGAGTCGGGCAAGGAAATCCTAAATAGTGGGGAAGGCATTTGGAGAGAGAGAGAGAGGGGTGAGATTGGATTCAAGTTACAAGATCTTGAACTGATTGACCTTACCATTCACCTCGGCAAGCTTATCCCACACCTCTTTAGGTGTCTTACACTCTGCAATGTGAAACAACAAATTATTAGACACATGGAGACCTATGAGTCCTCTAGCCTCATCCATTTTGTTTGTATGAACAAATTGCTCAAATGGTTTAGTGAACTTAGGTTGATCAACATCTAACATTTGCCAAAGACCCCTAGATTGCAACAACTGTGATATTTTGAGATTCCATGTGTGATAGTTGTGTGGAGTGAGCAATTCAATCCTTGGGTCCAACATGACAAACAAGGGAACACAAAGGGCCAAAATGCAATATACACACCCAAAATAGAATGAAAAATGAATTTACAATTCCTGAGACCAAATTTGCCAAGTAATACTAACAGAAGTAACTGAAACAACTTGCAACTTCAAGCTACTTGAATTGTCAAAAAATGGCAAATTTTTTAGAAAATACCTCATCTACAACAAAGTTTGTTGAATATATCTGCAAAATATGAAGAGGAAAAATTGTTGCAGCAGCTTCGGCAAAAAAATTATTGTTGGAAGGTGACCTACACCATGTAGAAACCACGTCACCATAATCAAGAGTGCCAAATCACCATCCAAACAACCGGCAAGCTGAGCATACAAGTCACAGCCGAGCACTATGCACCACTTCCACGTGCAAGAGAGTTTCATAGTCACGTGAGCCTTGCTCATGATAGATGAGGGGAGAGAATGACTATATAAATAGCCAAAGAATGTGCTTTGCCACCAATGTGGGACAAAGTCCCTGTGAAATGCAAATTAATCTGAATGCCCAACACGAGCCCACCTCCAACCGCTGTAGGTCTCTAATGAAACCCTAAACAAATATTTCTCTACAAGAATTTATAATGTATATAGTCTATTGCAAATATATATCATCCCCCAAAACAAAAGGTGATCCACATAGGAAAATGCCACCAATGGTTGTTCCGTACAATGGCTGCTGGTAGGCGACACCAATCTGCAAGCAACATATTTTACTTCATGCTAAATATGATGCTCTTGCAATGTGATGTGTTGCATATAATGCAAAGATGAATGAACTCAAAAATCTTATCTGAAAAATGCAGCCATTGCCTCCCTATTTTAAAAAAATATGGACCTGTGGAGTGGCCGACAAGGCAGGTGGAGACCTGGTTGATTTAGGTAGCGAACCTCCAAAACTTGAGCTCCCAGCCAACAAAAAAGAATAAGAATAATATATATCCTCTAAAAAGAAACCAATGTTGGAGATATTGATGCGCCTGGAGATATTGATGTAGGATTTAAACTCCAAAGAGTTTCAAATGCATAAAATCTAATCAGAATAATGCCTCCCAACAAAGAGAAATGCCAAATTGATAAGCAATCTGCCAAAGGAAAACTAATCGCTCCTCATGATTCTCCCCTCACCCACGGGCTTCAAAAGATCTCAAACCTGGTGAAAACTCAATGAGTAGGAAGGGGCTATAGTCACAGTCGCTCTGCTACCATGTTGACGTACCCAGGAGCCTATACTGCAAGCCAAAACAACCTTCACCAAACACTGAGAAGCAACACGAGAAACTATTTGACTAGGACAATGAAAAATATACATTGAGATGAGATAAAATACAATATACAAACCCAAGAATAAATAGCTAGGTAAAATGAGACACAGGAATACCAACCTCCAACTACATCAATGACAAAAGAAATAAATGCACCTAATCATTAACCTAAGTAAATTTAACCCTACTCTAACAGTACATAACCTCCTTTAAAATTAAAGGGAGAGCGGGTATTTATAGCATGAGAAGCAACACTAATGGTTAGTTTGGGAGATCACAAAAGGACTAATTGAGAGATAATAAAAGACTAATTTCAAGAGATAACTATAGAGTTGATTAAGAGTCAAGAGAAGAGGAGAATCAGTCAAGAGGAGTAATGGTTTAGTCAACACTAGAGAGAACTCTCAATCATGAGAAAAAATGAAATCAAAATGGTTGGAACTAAAAGAAATCACACGTGTAAAAAGATGATATAGGGTCACCCCTTTCAAGAATAAGGTCACCCCTTTTGCCAAGGAAAGTTTCTTGGGTGACCCTACAACTTAAGGATGTGTCACCCAAGTGACCCTAAGGTATCTCAAGCAAGCCTCCAATTGAGAATCTACAAAAGGGTTTTTGGTATGCATGAAGACTTGGAACTTAGTTCAGGAGCTAAACGAGATGGAAAAGGGGACTAAATAGGTTGAGGGGAGATGTCATCAACCATGAATATTCCTGAGAGGATATAACTCATGCCTTTGAGGGCCACGATATGGATCGCCAAATCATCATTGGACTGCCATGTCAGCTTGTGCATTTTTAGGCACTTATAAGCATGCCACATGTACTCAATTAATTCATGGTTTAACTTAAATTGACACAATAAGTGGGGCATGCCAATACTTGTATATTGCACCTTTTACTTTATAAAGTTACCCATGTCACCACATGTCACAATGCCAGGGCTTCCTATGGAAACATGTTCTTTCTAAAAGTCCCATGAGCTATTAAATCTGACCTAACCTAGAGTATCATACAATGTGCATTTGTCAAGATGTAGCCTCTGTCATAACTACATAAAAACTCCAAAATACCAAAATTGGATCAAAGCAAGGAGGCCCACAGATGTCGCAAGGCATGTTTATTCTTTAGATGTTGAGATAGGATGAATATGACACCTATAGTGAAGGATTCACTATAGTTTTGGTGACTCTTAGGGGTTCTTTCACTTGCAAAAGGAAAGGGACCCATAAGTGTATCTATTGAGTGCAAAGTCAGGCAAAAAGATTAAAAAAATAAAATTTGGGAAGACACACACCCCTTCATAGATTGTTCAAGGAAGCTAGGAGCTTCCACTATTGATCATCCTTAGGTGGGGTAATCTTCATCAATAATCTATACCTACACTGCAGTTCTAGTGCATTCTCATATATGACCTACTAGACTTGTGGGTTGGTCTCTCACATGAGTGTCCCCAATTCAATAGTTCGCTTGATGATTGCTAATATCTCTTCTATTGCATGGATGTAGGGGACAACTTGTCGAGCTCAGACTCATCTTGGCTTCTGTTCCTTATTTTTTCCTAAAATGCACTTAGGGGGATTACTTTGTCATTTGAATCCATGGATGAGGGGAGGTTGTGCTTGATGAGGATGTGAATTTAGGCCTAGATATCAATGACTAATTTCCCCACAACTCCTAATTATGCCTTATACTCTTGAAGCATCATGTCCTTGTCAAGGACATTATTTATTTGATGAGAAGTTAAGGATTTTCTCTTTATTCTTGTGGCAACCAACTTCATGGTATCTGCACTAGATAGTTGCATAATTATAGAGTGAACTAAATCTAGGACCAATACAAGAATGGAATCCAAGGTGTCAATCTCCTTCTGCACCATAGAGTGGAGGGCTTGGGCATACTCAACAAGATTTAGCAGCACCGATGTGAGATTAGTAGCTAACTTCAATTTCTTTCTAGTATACCCAGTGGAGGGCATGGATGAGTTCCAACAAGCCAACAAATAGCTTGAGTTCCTCGACCCTAGCCTAGAGTTGTTGGATTTCTTGCTTGGCTACATCTAGCCTCTATTCCAAGTCTTCACCTTTCTTTGTAAAGCATTCTATTATTTTCTTCTAGGTCTCCCTCTATTAGAACATAGTGTTATTAGGGGTCATACTCTTGTAACATTTATATATTGTTCTAATATAAGATTATAAAACCTTATGCTTATTATATGCTTTATAAAGCATAAACCATTTAATAATTAATAATCTAATAAACATAATCACAAATGGTTTTTTTGAATAGGTGTGGCAAGTACCTTTTCAAGTATTTGGCCACCCCTCCTACATTAAAGGAGCTTATCTTTAATTGAGAAGAGATGGATCATCAAGAGATTTTGTAAGATAGTGATCTATATCACTCTACACAGGAAATTTAATATTGACCATATAGAAGTAAGGAGAAATGATATCCCCAAGTTCTGCCTATAATTTTATATATGATTTTGTATGTGTTTTATAATAGAATGATGCTTTATGGAGATTTTTACCCAAAAGGCTTTACCCCATGTATATATTGTGTAATGTGTTAAGTATGCACATCTTGTAATTCTCATTTTATTTATTTTATATTTTATTTGTAATGATAATTTCTAACATGGTATCAAAGTAGTTGAGGTTGTACTAATCATTTTTGTATATTTTCAAACTTGGTTATCCATTGAAGTGAGATTTTAGACAATTGAAAAATGCTCGTTGTCTCTTCAATAAAGAATGAAAAATTTAGTGATCAACAGTTAGGGAAGATCTCTAGTCTGGGTTAAATTTAATTATGAAAAATTTATCTTTATCTTAGGCATCATGTTATAGTTGTTAGTCAAGGAAGATAAAGCTTACATTTTGCAAGAAGCACATCTCCCGTATAATTATTTCATTGAATATTCGTTAAGTTACATTCTTTCCATTACCTACCTTAAATATTGATGCTTTGTATTTCTCCTGAAACCCTTTTAGTTTGTATGGGTAATCCTACATTTCTACTCAACTGGTTATCCAAATCACAAAACAATCCATAAAAACTAATTGGTTTTGTGACAAGATCGCCGAATAAAGGTTTCACAAGTATGATGCACATATATATTCTCACAATGATTAGAATTATTATTTTAAATTCAAGAGAAAGAAAGTATGGGTAGCTTCCTCAATTTTTATTGCATTAGTATCTTAAGGATGCTAGAATATACAATTGTCTATGACATGTAACAAGTTTTTGGATGATATCTAGAATATGCATTAACAAAGGCACATAAACACCAACACACTATCATAGATCCATCTGAATAGGGTGATGATATGAGATGATAACTCAAAAATTCATGTATTGTCTGAAATGTTGTTAGTTGTTACCATAGAATATGCTCCTAAAAATATTGATGGGAAAACATGAAAATATTATGAACACATCACAATAGAAAATGTACCCAACAAAAACAATCGATTTGTATACAATGTAAAAACTAGAATAAAATGACTACATGCAAGAGGAAATCAAAATACAATAATAACAAATATTATATATCTTCAATACATAACTTATGAATGGTACTCCCTCTCGTTAGTATTGTGGCTCCACAAGCTAAATGACATTAACAATTGATTATACTTGATAATAATGTTTCTTCATTATATAGTATGATAAAGACAAGGAAAGTTGCAACTACCATAAAACCAAAAACTTGCAGTAAGTATTATGTTAATATAGATGATAGCTATGGTGAAACCATATTCTGTCATCAACTGAACACATTGGAGAGTCAGATTATGTATCCATTTGGCCAATAGAGCCTTGATTTTCTTAAGTTGTTTACACATAGTCACCAATCTCCTAATTTTTTCCTATTATTCATAATTAAATGACAAAAAGTATTAAGAGGAGGACTGATCGATGACACTTTATAGATACCAATTCAATGTTTATATATATGAAAAATGATTCAAATTATCTTGTCCATTCATTTTTTACCACCAAAACTGCATCAAATGTCAAGATAAACATTTAAAAAACTAAAAAAATGTTAGTGTAGGTTTTTATTTCCTAGTGGGTTATTTATTTTTCCCTATATTCCTAGGTTTTTCCTACACTTCTATTAATCTCGCTTAGGTTAATAAAGCATGTCTTATTAGGTGAGTGGTTGTGAGGTGTCACCTTCCTACATGTGAGCATCCATTAGCTATCTTGGGAATATACTTTGCTATTTTAGTCCGATAGATGGTTTCTCCTGATTGGTCGGTGTTGCCACCTCCTCCGTCTTCCTAGTCTATATAAGCATGCTACCTGGCTTGTATTTTGCATCTTTTGCTTTTGCATCCTCTTAATGCTATTTTGCTTCTAGCATTTGCATTACTCTCTTGGACACTAACTCTATGTTGCTATTTTGATTTTGTATCATTTGCATTCATAGTTCAATATCTATTCTTTTGCACTAGTTTTCTGGGTTAATAATCTTTTCAGATTCCAACATGATATTAGAGCCTTGCTATGTGCAAGAGTAGATTTTAGTTTCCTTATTTGAGAGATTCAAGGGGGCTAATTAAGCTTATTGCAGTTTTTCAAAAAACCCAGTATGCTCTTCTCTTGCATCTTCGGATGATCTTGAGAATCAGAAAAGTTTGACAGAAACTTTTTTAATCTCTAGAGTTTGCACATGTGTTTTATGAAATCTAGGTGATTGCAGCATTTCTGGTTATACTAGTAGCATTTCCAGTTGTTCCAACGCGTCCAAGAGGCTTGAGAAAGTCAGATTTGGCTTTCGTTTCACCGAAATCAGAGACCGTCATACACAGTTGCGGAACTGGGGTTTCAAGCTCAAATCTGACAACCAACTTGCATATTTGGTGTTTTCAATCAATATTGCAGGTTCCAGCATGCTTTTCTTGTCTTAGGTAACTAATTTAGCCTTTGCATGCCATTTTTGGTTGCTGGGGTCATTTTTTGTTGCTAAAGGCAATCTGTTTACATTAGAACTACTTCTTATGTACATCAGCAAGAAAAATGCCTTCTGGGTTTTGTTCGAAACACAGAAAAACCATCTAGGTATGTTTTAGTTTTTGCATGCAATCTATATAATTTGCAGAAATGCACTCAGAAAGCTATAGGAGGACCCCTCTCCATTGGCAATTGCAGTTTTGAAGGCAGTTTTCAAATGCTTCGTTCTTACTCATACAGACTCTATTTCCCACGATTTTTTATTTTATTTTGGCTATTGTTTTGTTCTCTATGCACTGGTGCAGATTTTTTTTTTATTTTGATGCAGAGATTTTTTAGAAATTGCAAATTCTCAGTCGTGACACTGCATAGTTCTGGTTTTGGGAACTTCGGAGGATCATAACTTTCACATACGACCTCGTATCGAGGTGATTCATTTTTGAAAGTGCATGATTTTTCGAGTAGATCACAGTGGTGCTATTTATTTCTCTGGGTATTGTGCCAAAGTTATATTTTTAGCATATGCTCTTCGTGAGGGTTTTGTAATGCATTGAAATCAAGACCACTTAGTATTTCTTGTTAGTGGCAGTTGTAAACGCACTAATATAAAGTGTCAAATCATATTTTATTGGGGGGTTCTTTGATTGAGTGAAAAGGGGGGGGTTGTCTTGGTTGGGTTCTCTTCTTTTCAGCATTTCTTCTTTGCTTTTCTTCATCATGGATCAAACAAATGTGCCCATACTAACTCCATACAATTACTTTGAGTGGAAATCACACATGACAATTCACTTAAGGAAAGCTAAATTAAATAGGATAACTATGGGACTTGAAACTGAACCTGCTAAAGATGAAGATAAGCCTAAGTGGTTTAACAAATATGATAAGGCATATGGAACATTGTGTTTGTCTATTTCTCCTGATTTTATCTTTCACATTGAGTCTTTGAATACACCAAATGAAATTTGGACAAAGCTAGAAACACTATTTGGCACACAAGATTCAATGAGGGGTCATATGTTGGAAAATGAACTAATTAGTTTAAGTCCAGACAATTTCAACACAATCTAGGATTTCTTCACTAAATTGAAATCACTAAGGTTGCAGTTAAAACAATGTGGAATTGAAAAGAAAGATGAACAACTGATTATTAGTATTCTCTCTAAGCTAAGTTCAGAATATTCTATGTTTGTTTCTACTTTCTATGCTACTAAGGGTGCACTTGGTACTCAATTCACCATGCCATCTTTAGATGATTTTGTTGTCAATCTCACTCGGGAATAGGACAAGCTAATCTAGATGGGCACTCTGAAGTCCTCTAAGTCACATGCCTTGGCTGCCAACCAAGGCACAAAAGAATAGAAAGGACAAAGTAGTAACAACAATAGTAAGGATAAGAAACATAAGAATAGCAAGGAGAAGAAGGATCAGATAACGGTTGCTTCAAAAGCAACTAATGAGACCCAATCTTCCAAGGGTGACAAGCCTAAGAAAGAGAGGGTCCAATGTGCCAATTGTAAAAGACCCGGTCATGATGAACATAAATGTCTGAAGAAACAAATTGATCACTTGACACACATTCTTGAGAAGAATAATATCAGTGTTCCTGAGTCTATCAAACAGAGTTCTAATGAGGGGTCTAACAAGGTAAAAGAAAACAACAAGGGGAAAGGAAAGGGCAAGGCCCTTGTTGCAGTTGCTTCTTCACCATCCACTTGGGTTCTTGATTCAGGTGCTTCACATCACATGGCTTCATCTAAGGAAGAACTTGCATCTTTGGAGCCGTGTACTATGCCTTCTATTTTGATGGGTGATGACACTCCTGTTGAGGTGTGTGGGAGAGGGTCTGTTGATGTGGGGGATGGCACATTCCATGATGTTCTTTATGTGCCCTCATTATCAACTAATCTCCTATCGGTATACCAGATCACTCACATAGGTTCAGGCAAGTGGGTTGAATTCACTCCTGATTTAGTGGAGATTCGTGAGTTGCATAGTGGTTCTACAGTTGCAGTTGGGAGAGCAGATCATCAGTCACGACTCTATTTGTTTTCTCACTTTGTTCCTAATCCTCCTTTGACTATTTTGCTCACTCATTCTGATGATGTGAGTAGATTATGGCATGAACGGTTTGGCCATCTTAACTTCTGGTACTTGTAACAGCTCAACCAGCAGAGCATGGTCATAGGGTTGCCTTCAGTTCAGTTTTCAGGTGGTGTTTGCCAAGGTTGCATTCTTGGTAAGCATCCTAAGGAAAAGTTTGACAAAGGTAAGGCATGGAGAGCTTCACAGATACTAGAGTTAGTTCACAGTGATTTGGCTGGTTAATTTCAGCAGGGCCTGATATGTCCTCACATTCATTGATGACTTTTCTTGATATACTTGGGTGTACTTTCTCAAACAAAAGTCAAAGGTATTTGATCATTTTCAAGACTTCAAAACTTTTGTAGAGAAGCAATCCGGGAAAGCCATCAAAGTTTGATGCACTGCTAATGGTGGTGAGTATGTCAACCATTAGTTTGAGAGGTTTTGCACTTCAAAGGGGATTGATTTGCAGCATTCAATTCCATACAATCCTCGGTAGAACAGTGTTGCAAAATAGAAGAATAGGTCCTTGAAGGAAATGGTGAACTGCATGATTCACTCTAGATCTCTTGCACCATAGTATTGGGTAGAGGCCATTAACTGTGCTTGTTATATCCAGAACCGTGTTCCTCACCGAGCCTTAAAGGGAGTCACTCCTTTTGAAGCTTGGAGTGGTCGTAAACCATCAGTTAAGTACTTTCAATTTTTTGGTTCTCATGCATGGGCCCACATTCCTGCAGAGAAACACAAGGCCTTGGATCCGTAGAGTAGACCTTGCATATTTGTAGGTTATCCTGATGGTGTGAAGGGTTATCAGTTTCTCCACCCTACTACACATGAGTTGTTCATTGAGAGGAGTGTTTAGTTTGAGGAGGGCTCTTCGAGCTCACTTTCTATCACTTCTCCAACTCCTACCTTGACATTGGAGTCACTTGGGATACATGATAGATCTGAAAGGAAGCTAGGTGTGTGGAAATCGCTTCCTACACTAATCTAATGAGGAGAGATGTATGCAAATTCAATTTTAATTCTTACAACTACAACAACATAGAACATCTAACAGAGATATTGCAGCAATACACATACACACAGAAAGTAGACAGAAGAGAGAGAGAGACAAGATATACGTGGGGAAAACTCTTACGAGTGAAAACCCCACACTCCAAAACATGGCTCAAATGTATTACAGTAAACAATAATAGATTACAATACAGTTTCAGAGCCAATGCTCTTTCAGGAGTCTTCAAATGTCAAATCTAGAGATATTCCAGCAGCATAACAGTACCTATAAACCACACTACTTATCTCCCATCCAAGCACCTATTTTTATAGAGTTTACAAGGAAAATATGGAACCTTCTAGAGATGGGTGTCCATCTTGGACTCATGCCCCAAAACCCACACCTAAGGACACTTGTCCAACATCCCATCCCAATGTGGGTGCCTTGTCCCAAGATAGGCTATGACAGATGCTCTTACACACCTTACAACTGTCATAGAATCCATCATAACTAACAACACTTACAGCTGTAAGAGAATATGTCATACACTAACTAAAAATATCTTATTCCTCTTACAACTTGTCATAACCTCCCTTAACCACCCAAAGATGCCTTTCTCTCATGCAAAGATACTTAATTATTCAAGGGGGAAACCGCAGCTGCCAAAGTCACCAAAATTTATCCTGCTGCATGTACACAAGGTGCCGACTATGCCAACTCAACATGGGATAAATAAATACAACATTAGAAATTTGCAAAGGTTGAGACACCTTAATTCCCAACAAGATCTTCTGATGAGTTAGATTCACCTGAGCAGTCGTCTACCTCCACTTCTGATGCAAAGAGTGATTCAGAGGACTCACCTCCTTCCTCTCCTAATCATCATTTAGAGGTTGATGATTCTCCTCCAGATTCTCCATCTTCTGGTCCGCTTTGGGCTAGACAGACCTTGCAGTCTGCAGGTGATTGGGTTGGGGATCCATCAGACACCAGGCGGACTCATTCACAGTTCCAGGATGCTCCACAATTCTTCATTGCTATTGCCTCAGATCCACAGTCTTTTCATGAGGCTTCTGGTATTCCTGAGTGGGATACAGCTATGTAGGAGGAGTATAGTTCCTTGATGAGGAACCACACTTGGGATCTTGTCCCTCTTCCTAAGGGAAGAAAACTTGTTCAATGTAAGTGGATCTATCAGACAAAATTTGTAGCAGATGGGTCGGTTGACAAGCATAAGGCTCGCTTGGTCGCCAAAGGATTCTCCCAGGTTCTTGGGATTGACTACTCTGAGACTTTTGTGCCAGTCACCCGAATGAATTCCATCTAACTTATTCTTGCCATTGCTGTAGCTAATCATTGGGAAGTACACCATATGGATGTGAAGAGTGCTTTTCTTCACGGTGACCTTCAGGAGGAGATCTACATGGAGCAGCCACAGGGGTTCCTTCAAGATTCTTCACTTGTGTGTCATCTTCGGTAGTCTCTCTATGGCCTCAAACAGGCTCCTTAGGCCTGGTATGCCAAGATGGACTCCTTCCTTCTATCAGTTGGATTCACTCGGTGCCATTCTGATCCCAATGTCTACATTTTGGAGCAGGATGATTCACTCCTATTTTTGGTTCTGTATGTTGATGACTTACTGATCATAGGGAGTTCTTCATCCACCATTGGGGCTATTAAAACTACCCTTCATGATAGGTTTTTGATGACTGACTTGGGCTTGTTGCATTACTTTCTTGGGATTGAGATCTACCAGTCTGCTTCTAGGATCACCATCAACCAATCCAAGTATGCTCTAGATTTGCTCTCGAGGTTTCATATGGCTGACTGCAAGCTTGCTCTGACTCCCTTTCTTTCTGGAGTCAAACTTGAGGCTCAGTGTTCTCCACTTGTTGATGGCACTTTGTACCGACAGCTTATTGGGTGTCTCATTTATCTGACCCATATGAGACCTGACATTTCATATGCTGTAGGCATGGTCTCTTGATTCATGCAGGAGCCTCATGAGCTGCACTGAAAAGCAGCCAAGCGGATCCTTCACTACATTCAGGGTACTCACAGTTTTGGGATTCACTATACAGTAGGCATTGAGCTTGACTTGGTGGGCTACACAGATTCAGATTGGGCAGGTGATTCTCAGGATCAAAAGTCTACTTCAGGTTACAACTTCTCACTTGGTTCAGGTCCTGTTTTTTGGTCGAGCAAGAAGCAGTTTGTTATTGCTCTATCTTCTACTGAGGCCGAGTATCCGGGGGCTGTGAATGCCACCACTAAGGCCATTTGGCTTCAAAAGCCTCTCATTGAGTTTGGTATCCAGATCAGATGACCATCAGTCATATTTTGTGACAACCAGAGTGCCATTCAAATCTCACAGAAACCAAACACATAGAGGTCCACATGCACTACATCTGAGAGCTCATCCATGGCCACGTCATCGACCTTCGCTACTATCCGACTTTTGAGCAGGTTGCTGATATCTTCACCAAACATTTCACTAAGAGCAAGTTCCTTCATTTGCGAGCTTTGTTGGGGGTGCAGGATGCTTCATCTTTTGGGGGGGCTTCTTCCTCTCACTCAGAGTCCTGACTCTACTTTTGGGGGGGTCTCTTCTCTCTCTATTTTTTTTTGGGGGGGGGGTTTGCTCTCTTTGGGGGAATTTTATGTACATGGGTACCTCATCAGACTTGATTTGCCGGGACCCATTTCTACATCCACCTAAGCTTCGCTTATGGGGGGTGTTAGTGTAGGTTTTTATTTCCTAGTGGGTTATTTATTTTTCCCTATATTCCTAGGTTTTTCCTACACTTCTATTAATCTCGCTTAGGTTAATAAAGCATGTCTTATTAGGTGAGTGGTTGTGAGGTGTCACCTTCCTACATGTGAGCATCCATTAGCTATTTTGGGAAGATACTTTGCTATCTTTAGTCCGATAGATTGTTGCTCCTAATTGGTCGGTGTTGCCACCTCCTCCCTCTTCCTAGTCTATATAAGAATGCTACCTAGCTTGTATTTTGCATCTTTTCCTTTTACATCCTCTTAACTCTATTTTGCTTCTAGAATTTACATTACTCTCTTGGAGACTAACTCTGTGTTGCTATTTTGATTTCGTATCATTTGCATTCATAGTTTAATATCTATTCTTTTGCACTAGTTTTCTGGGTTAATAATCTTTTCAGATTCTAACAAAAAAAAGATTATTTATATTTTAAAAGTATGTTTTTAAATGGATTGTTCCAAATTGTGTACTTGTATTTGGTATATATAGGAAAACAAGTTACTTTAAAGTGATGTTTAAAAAACACTCAAGATAAACATTATAAAAAGATCATTTATATTTTTCTTTAAAAATATTGTAAATTAATCTATATTTCTATTACAAATTTTAAAAATAAGTTTTTAAATGGATTGTTCCAAAATGTTAAGATAAATATTATATAAAGAAAAGATCATTTATAGTTATGTCTATAATGCGAATTGACAAGACCATCCAACTCTTGCCAAAAGGAAACAATACAATCACACACCAAGAATCCAAACCTACCACTTGTCTATTGGAAGTTTCATTGAGCAATTCACGTCGTTCACTTTATGACCTGATAATAATCTTAAAAACCTCTTTGGTGTACCCGTGACACACTAAAATGCGATTGATATATATATATACCATAACTTTGTATGTGTGTATATGTATGCATATATATAACAACATTGAATACCACTATTATCTTCTCTTCTTGGCATGTCATACCTTGGTTTTGCCTTGAGTTGCTTGCAACTATATGCATCCTCTATGATCTTAGCAATTGTTAAATCATTTTTTGTCTCTCTTTATATCTCCTTTCATCCATAACTAAATGAACTACTTTAGGAAGTTATCACAGAATTAATGAGCACCCAGGTGATATCACAATATTTATGTTGGTTGCATATTTGGAAATGGTGGTTTATTGTACAACTCGATACTTGATCATAATACTCGAAGAGGGGTTTGGAGCTCCAACAATCACAACCCAGGTAAAATTTTGTTTAATCAATCCTTATTATTCAATTTAGATCATTGCGTGAAAAGAGAAATTGTGACAATAAATTTTGAAACTTGGAAAATAAAATGATGCATTGTAAAAATATAAATAGTTCGTTTTTCTTTCTCTATGCCTATTCACAAGTTAGCAAATCATTGACGACTATGATTAGTATAATTGATATTGTTGGAACGATTCGTTCCCACCACCAACTTTAGGTAGTATACACGTCCACTTAATCTTGTTAGTACCTTTGTAAACTATGTCGTTTGAAATAGTTGCACTATAAGTCTACAGTAGACTAAATACTAGTATATCTATATTTAAAAAATATATCTAAAGGACGCCGAGAGATATCATTCTCAAGGCAATGTAAATAGAGATGAATGTGTGTCTTTTAATATGCCATTCCATGTAATGTTTCTTTCTTTGATCTTAGTGGATAGTGATGGCTTCTTTGAAACTTCAATCCACCCTCCTTTCCATCCTGCTTGCATTTTATTTTTTTATTTTTTCTTTTATTCCTTTCACCTTCTCTTTTTTTATATTTTTATTTTTATTAGAATCTTATAAAATTTCATAGAATCTAAATATGTTTATGAATCTTTTAGCTCTTGTTCTCCATATGTGCTATGAATGTAGGAATGCCTCTCGGTGTAATAATTAAAAATTAATAATGATTCACCAATTCTCACAGATATATTTCATTAGTATAATAACATGTAGTCCACTAATGGGATAGGTGTAGATTGTCATTTATATCCTAAGTTACTGACATGTGGTTTTTAAATAATTTCATAAATATTGTCATGTGAAATGCCTTCAAACATGGTTAATGGAGAAGAAATCTTGGACATTAAACATGTACGACTATATCTAATTTCTACTGTAGCATACACATCCCATTAATTCCTCGTCTCTCGCATGCAATGAACAACAATTCAATTCATATTTTGATTAATTTGTATCAAGCCACCACCTACAGGCTAAAGCAGATTTCTAAGATATTTAAAAAAATTGAAATTAGATAAGTTAATTAGGAAAATTTAATTTATTCCATGTCAAGTTAAAAGATTATTAGATTCATGATTTCCTTCTAAGTCAATGAAGATATACTTGGAGAAATTTAATGGAGAAAACTATAGCAGAACATTTCTACAATGTTTTCTAATTCTTTTCAATAGAATCATAAGCTATTTGGCTTATTTAGCTTATGACCAAAAGAAAAATACAATATGATGCAGGTCAAGGTCCAGGAGCTTTGACAAGCTACTGAACCAGGCAGCAAAATGAACAACACACAACAATGAAATAAATAACTCTTTATTCATATGAAATAGAAAACATTACTCGACAGGAGTACAATGGTCTTCATACATGCCTTGGCCTAAGCCTTACAATCATTCCAATAGTCAGATCAGACTAACTTATCTTTCCTATGAAAACCCAAAACAATCTTTCAGTAGAAGCCAAAAAAACTCACCATGGAGAAGTCAACCTCTTTTAGTGTGAAATTTCCCTATTTATAAGCATTTGAGGCAGCCACCACATTTATCACGTGAATAGGACACTTGTTGAAGTCATTAAATGGCTCTTGGATCGGTCGTACATGCGGTCAAAAACCATTTTTGTCACTTTTCAGGTGCTTTCAAGTGAAAAAGTAGGAAAAAGTGACCCTACAGGACATTACGAGAAAAAGTGACCTTACTGGACATTGCGGGAAAAAGTAACCCTGCTAGACATTGCGGGAAAAAGTAACCCTACTAGACATTGCGGGAAAAAGTGACCCTACTGGACATTGCGGGAATTTTGGGGTCTACTAGATATTGCAAGGATTTTGGGGTCTACTAGATATATCCTATTGCAGACATAAGTGTCGCATATCCTGTTGCAGACCAAAGTTCCGCCTAAGCATAACTTGCTCAATTTTTCTTAGAATCTTGCACAACTTGGAATTTTGGACACCCATTTAGCTTTTTAACAAGATGACATCATCACTTGGATTTTTGTGGGATTTCAAGGGTCATCTGCATATATCCATATCATGTTGACACTGAAAGTTCCACTTTTGCATAACTTGTCTGATTTAGCTTAGATCTTCACCAAAATTGAAATGTGAGCACCCTTTTGGATCTTCTTCAAGATCAAGTCAACACTTGGTCAAGAACCCTTAGGAAATTCTTCAAAAATTTGATTATCAACTCATGCAGCAAAACAAGAAGGAAAACAAACAAGAAAGAAAGCAAAAAAATCTTTTTGGTTGACGAGGATTGCTCATAGACCCAGATGCTCTTGCATCAGACACGTTGGGTAACTGAAATGTTCCATGAGTTGAAAACTCATGAACACTTTGGCAAGTCTAGAACCCAAATTCCATACTTGACTAGCTTTACAGCACTCAGCCAAGAAGCTTCATTTGTAGCTTTGTTCTTCCATCAGACCAGGTATTCCATGTAGTCCTTTCCTTTGGTCTTCTTAGCCACTTAGGAGTTAATCACTTTATCTACTTCCATCTTCTTTTCAGGTAACTATTCTAACCATCCTTGTCCATCAGGTAAACGTGATTGTGTACCCCCTTGTAAACTTGTTTCTCCTTCATGGAACTTGTACAGATCAACAACATTGAAAATAGGAGATATGTCTATCCCTACTGGTAATTCAATCTCATAGGCATTGGATGGGAACTTCCTCAACACATTGCACAGTCATATCTTCTTTAATTTCAACTTATTGTATGTTCCCTATGGAAACCTTTATTTCCTTAAATGTGCCAAAATTAAGTCTCCTACCTAGAACTCTTGTTTCCTCCTATGCACATCAACATATTCCTTGTATTTGTTGGCACTTTTCTCCAACTTTTCCTTCACTTCCTTGTGAACAAAATGAATGTATTCTGCAAAATCTTCTACTACAACACTCTTCCTTTTCAAATTTCCACTATCTCTGAGCTCATCAACACCTCTTGGGTTATACCCATAAACTATTTGGAATAGGCTCTTTATTGCACTTCTATTCACTAAATTATTGTAAGTAAAATTTGCTTGTGCCAAGAGAAGATCCCATTGATGTCGTTTGTCTCCCACCAAACATCTTAATAATTTTCCCAAACTTTTGTTCACAACCTCGATCTATCCATCAGTCTGGGGATGATAGGATGAACTAAATCCTAATTCAGTGCCCATCTTCTTCCATAATATATGCCAAAAGTGGCCAACAAACTTTGTATCCCTATCAGAAACTATGTTTTTAGGTATTCCATGTAGCCTGACAACCTCTTTGAAAAACAACGTAGCTATGTGGGATGCATCACTAGTTTTCTAGCATGGTATGGAATGAACCATCTTTGAAAATCTATCCACTACAACAAAAATAAAATCATTACCTCTCTGTGTTCAAGGCCCAGTCCCACAAAAAATCCATACTTAGATGCTCCCACGGTCTCTCTGGTATAGGCAATGGTTGAAATAGTCCTGTGTTTTGTCATGCTCCTTTAGCATGTTGGGAAATTATGTAGCTTGTACCAGTCTCCTCACATATGGGATAATTCCAAGCCAAAAATAACCCTCACAGTTGTGTCAATGTCTTATCTATTCCAAAATGTCCACTCAAGCCTCCACTATGCTTTTCTCTTATTATATTCTCTGTCATTAAACATCTAGGTATACACAGTTTCTGTCCTTTGAATAGCAAGCCATCTTGGATGAAATACTCCAACTATGGTGTCCTATCTCCCTCCACTAGACTTCTACTAATTGTCCATGCTTCCTTAAAATCAGGATCATTAGGATACAAATCCTTCATTGCATCAAAGCCAACAACATTGAACATTAACTCATTCATTAATAAACACCTTCTGCTAAGTACAATTGCTACGTTTGACTTACCACTCCTATGTTTCAAGACAAAAGAATAACTTTGCAAGAACTCCACCCATTTCATATGCCTCTGGTTTAACTTACCTTGACTATTGATGTACTGCAAGGCATGATGGTCTGTGTACAATACAAACTCATTAACAACAAGTAATGCCTCCACTTCTTTAAGGCATGCACTATAGCATAGAATTCTTGGTCATAAACTGAGTATTTCCTCTTTTCTTCATTTAGTTTCTCACTGAAGTAGGCAATGGGTCTACCTTCTTGACTTAACACTCCCCCAATTGCACTACCACTAGCATCACAATCCACTTGAAACACTTTGCCAAAGTCTGGCAATGCCAACACTGGTTGTTCTATCACCTTCTTCTTCAACAACTAAGAGCTCTTTTCTGCTTTAACATTCCAATGGAACTCTTTCCTAACACCCTTCATTGTCTTAGTGGTTGGTGCACATAATCCACTAAAATTTCTTATGAACTGTTGGATTAGGTCTGGACAACTGAGAGGGGGGGTGAATCAGTTGTCACACAATTTTATCTATTTCTTTCTCTTAATCTTCTTTTATAACTTATAATCATTAATCAATCTCACATGAGTAGAAATGAAAATAGTACACTTGACACCAAGATTTTTGACGTGGAAACCCAGTTAAGGGAAAAACCACGGTGGGGGTTAACCCACAAATATTAATACCCTATTAAAAGTATTTTTACAAATGGGAATGCACATGCATTCAGGCTCACTTCTCAAATGGAGGCTCACTACCTATGGAAATATTACAAGAGAATAACAAATATTTGAATTGATTAATAGCATCTACTTGTTCAAGAAGTTCAGTTCTGGTTAAGTACAAAAATTGATCTTACACATTTCATCTTTGCTTTGCTCTTCTTACTGGTCTACCTTCATTTGCACTTTAGATTTCTTCTCTTCTCACATACACCTTATTCGCACACACCATTCACCTTGAATCATCCAATTTCATCAGCTATATATATCCGCAATTGGATTAATAGTCGACTTTAACAACACTTAGAACTTTAATGAATGCTCTACTCTATCAGCTAAATCTATGTATAACTTAAGGTGCGGACCAAAACTTACTCTTAAAAATCATTACTCATGTCAGCCACACTCACTGATCATCACTATTTGTCCAACAAACAACTTCCATACATCTGGAATCAAGACCTTCTACAAGGTTGGCCTGTTCTTCTTCTGTCTACTTCTTACAAAATGGAACCTCGTACTTAGAGGCTAATATCTTTTGAATCCTTCATCACCGGAGGACAAAAATCTGGAGTTAGATTATCTTGACAATGCACATGACTCCCCTAGATCCGTAGCTAATCATGACTTCCCACCGAAGAGATCCAAACCAAAACATCGGACCCTATTACTGCTATGTTCCTAGTTGCCTAGACTTAGACAAATTCTGAATCTAACTTCCGGTATGAACAAGGTGTGTTAAGCGGATGATTAGGATGATCCTAGTTTCCATCAATGACAACACCTATCAATACAAAGTAGTGTCTCTTGCCAACGTGAACTTCCTATATAAGCTCGCCAAGCCATGAAAATTTCTAGCCTCAAACATGTTTCTGGGTGAAGGACAATCCACTATTGCCTTAACCTTCTCAGGGTCCATCTTCAACCCTTCTTTAGACACTACGAAACCTAGATATACTATTTCCCTCTGCATAAAACTACATTTATCCATGTTGATCAGCAACTTGTCTTCTTTTAACCCTGCAAAATTGCCTTAAGGTGTAGAAAGTGCTCCTCTTTTGTTTTACTAAAAATCAAAATGTCATCCAAATAAATGATAACAAATTGGCCAAGGAAAGGCTTCATTACCTCATTCATCAATCTCATAAAGGTACTGGGTGCATTTTTCAACCCAAATGGCATCACTATCCACTCATACAATCCATCCTTGGTCTTGAATGTTGTCTTCCATTCATCCCCTCTCTAATTCTGATTTGTTGGTATCCACTCTTCAAATCAATCTTGTTGAAGTACTTTGCTCCACTCAAACAATCCATCAAGTCATCCATATGAGGCGATGTAAACTTGTACTTAATGTTATATTGTTTATAGCCCTTGAATCGATGTACATTTTCCATTTCCCATCTTTCTTAGGTTCTAGTATAACAAGTACAACACACGAACTAAGGCTCTTTCTAATCAGCCCCTTATCCAATAGCTCTTGCACTTATCTATTCACCTCTTCATTTTCCATAGGTGTCATTCTATATGGTGCCTTATTTGGTAAGCTTGCACCTGGTATCAAGTCCATGCAGTGACTTATGCTTCTAGTTGGAGGTAATCCATCAGGTAAGTCCTTCATTAGAATGTCACTAAATTCATTGAAAATTTCTTGGACTTATGTTGGAACTTCTGCCCCTTTCTCTGTTGTCATAATTTCTGCAATTTGAGGTAGGAAGGCATAACATATCTTCTCCTTTTTTATTTTCTTTAGGAACTATTCTCCAGTTACTAGACAAACCCTATTAGTTTTCTCAACTTCATCGTCCTTATCCTTCAAAGGATTCAACACATACTCAACCCCATCCTTCTTGATTTTAATACAATTACTCTTTCCATCATGAATGGTTTGCCTATCTTATTATCAAGGTCTACCTAACAGAATGTGGCATGCATCCATTGGCATAACATCACACATTATCTCATCTTTGTAATTCCCAATGTGAAATTTAACAAGGCATTGTTCACTTACCAATAATTGATGTCCCTTTTGTATCTAGGAAACCTTGTAGGGAGTTGGGTGTTTCAACCTTTTCAGTTTTATCTTCTCCACCATCTCTTCTGACACTAAGTTGTCAATGATGCCGCTGTCCATAATGACTTTATAGCATTTTCCTCCAGACTTACATCTGGTTCTAAACATATTTCTTCATTGTTACGGTTTCTCTTGTACCTTTTTTGGGGTTAGAAGAACTTTCCTCAACATCAAGGATTCTCCATCCTTGGTTCTTCTCCAAATTTTGGTGAGGCTACACTTTCCACACTCTCCTCCTTAGCTTATGCTATATGGACTCTAGTCTCTTTTCCTTTACCACTACTTTGTTGTACTTGAGGACATTCAATGCCCTATGTCCAACCTGTCCACATTAGAAACATGTTCCAATAAATCCTCTTCCTCTTCCAAAATTTACTCTATCTTAGGATTAATCACCCCTTCCTCTACTTCCTTGGGTAAGTCTGATCTGAGAAGAACTTGTTTCTCCTTGCTTGTCCTAAGAACTATGTCTAGGATTTGAATGCCCTCTTCCTTTGGAGGATTTACCTCTTCCCCTAGAGCTATTCTGCCTTCTAGAGATCTTTTCTTCTACCTTCAATACAAATTGATAGGCTTCTTCTATGTTGGTAATTCTGACCATGCTAATTTCATCTTGGATAGAATAATGCAAACCATTTACATACCTGGAGATCTTCTTAGCATCATCTTCAATGTGACCAGCCTTGATGTTCAATCTATAAAACTCTTTAGTATAGTCTTGCACACTTTTCTCCCTCTGCTTGAGGTTCCTCAACATCATAAACATGGTGATCTGACGGTCTGCATGCAGAAATTTTGCCTTCAACTTAGTTAACATCCTCTCCCAAGTTTTAATCTTTTCCTTTCCTTTTCTCTATCTCTCAACTTGCACACGATCCCACCATAGAGATGCGTGTACCTTTAGGTTTGCAACCACAAGTTTTACCCTCTTAGGGTCTTCAATAGATTCCAACTCAAAATACTTTTCCATCTTTGAAATCCAGTCTATCAACTCATCTAGTTTCAGACTACCACTATAACTAGGTAACTCTACATGGGATTTACTGACAATCTTTGTCATTGCACTCAAAAACCTCCTTTCATAGTCGTCTTCTCCTTCTTCTGTGTCTTCTTCACTGACTTCTTCCTCATTATCACTCACATCCTCTATAAGTATTCCTCTACATTGTGTTCTTTCCATTGCATCCAGCCTAGTTGTGATGTCTCTTAACATCTCTACCAATGCTGCATCCCCAGCTCTTGGAGCAGCTCCTGTTCTTCCTCTTAGTCGGTGTGCCATATCTGTAGACCCTCTGTATTTGTATGTTTTCCCCTTCACTCTGCCTACAAAAATCTCCTCAAGGTCCCTTGCACAACAATCCCACAGCTTCAAGGAATTCCAAACCTAAGCTCTAATACCACTTGATGCAAGTCAAGGTCCAGGGGCTTTGACAAGCTATTGAACTAGGCAGCAAAATGAACAACACACAACAATGAAAAAAATAACTCTTTATTCATATGCAATAGAAAAAATTACAGCAAGAGTACAATGGTCTTCATACATGCCTTGGCCTAATCCTTACAATCATTCCAATAGTCAGATCAGACTAACCTATCTTTCCTGTGAAAACCCAAAACAATCTTCCAGCAGAAGCCAAAAAAACTCACTATGGATAAGTCAACCTCTTTTAGTGTGAAATTCCCCTATTTATAGGCATTTGAGGCAGCCACCACACTTATCACATGAATAGGACACTTTTCAATCATTAAATGGCTCTTGGATCGGCTGTACATGTGGTCCAAAACCATTTGTGTCACTTTCCGAGCGCTTTCAAGTGAAAAGTGGAAAAAAGTGATGCAGGAGCATCTGGAAGCATTCAAAACAATTGAGACAATTGATAGTGAAGTTGCAGAGTACCAAGAGGGTGACCTTGGAGAATACTGCATTCGCATATCAAAGTCTGCAGAGCTGGATTTAGTTTCTAGACATTATCAACTACAGCATATCCAAAATTTAGATCGTTTGGGTTCAATTTTGGAGAGATGTCGCTATTAGAAGATTACTTGATTTTGCCTATTTTCATTGAGCAGAGTCGACAGTGTTTAGTGGAGTCTAATCAGCTTGCAGAGCAATTCCATGACTTGCAGAGCTAAAAGGAACAATATTCAATGAAGTTTAGGGCCTAGCTGACTTTTCCTGAGATCCACATGCAATTTCATTCATTTGCGAAGGAGTTCTAAATAATTAGGTCTGACCTACCTATGTACACACATTTCATACTAGCCGTTGCAATTAGGCTGACTTGATAAGGGTTTGAAGGCTTGTGAAGGATATAAATGAAAGATAAAGATTTGTTACAAGACACCAGTGATGGAATGAACAAGTATGCAAAGACATGAAGCAAATTCATAAATGTTTTGATCCGAAGAAGAAGCAGAACTACAGAAGTGAAGTAGAGTGCAGAACAGAGAATAAAATAAGTTGCAGAGCAGAGAATCAAGAAGCTGGCAAAAGAAATCATGAAGTAGTTATATGAATGTTTGTAACCCTGGGCTACGGCCTAGTGTCTGTAAAATCCTGAGTGGCATATGTAATGTGTTTTGAAATCTTAATATAAGAAGAATGAGCTTTGAAGGCTGGGTTCTTCCCTATTAGGGTTTTCCCAGGATATATCTTGTGTCATGAGTGTATGAATGCTCTTTCTTTCTGTTGTTAGCTATTTACTTCTGTTGTATCTCTGATTAATCATGTTGTTAATAGTGTAAGGCTGTAAGGTTGGATAGTCCCTCACCGGACCCTCCTACCTTGATTGCATCGAGTGGTATCAGAGCTGGTTTCGAATCTGCTGGGCTGGTTGTGAATCTGTTAGAAGGTGGCAAATTTGTTGGAAAGAAGTGTGAAACCCTAAAGTATACAGAAATCATCACAGACGAAAGATCAAGGAGGGGAATTTTCTGGTAAACTTTTCAAATTGAGTGTTTATCTGATTTGTTTCAATGGGAAAGATTGGAAAAAGGATGAAGAAAGAAAATGAAACCCTAATGTGTGAAAAGGATATTTTGGAAGAAGAATTATGTGAAATTAAAAGGTGTAATTCAGAGTTGTTGGAAAGGATGAAAGAACTAAGAGAAGATAAATATGATGCCCTTGAAGAAGAACCGAATGATGCAAGAAGAAGGAATGCCAAATTAGAAGCAGAGATGAAGTTGTTTGAAGATGTTGAAAAGAGATTTACAGACTTAGAAGAAGGATTCAAGTTGTTTGGGAAGGTGGAAAAGAGGAACATAGATCTAGAAGACAGTTTGGTAAAATTGAAAAAGGAAAATAGTTTACAAAAGAATGAAATATCAGGGTTGAAGGAATAGGTCAATCAGTTAAAACAGTCACTAGTAGAATGTAGAAAAGAGAATGCAAGTCTGAGATCTAAACCTAAACTTGGTGATGTTTCTTGTGATACTAATGATTTGTGTGATAATGCAGAAGTTTCTGAGATTGAAGATGACAATGTAATGGAACCTGCAGTTGTTGGTGATGCTATTGGTTTCAAAATCATGTAGAGAATGGGATATGAAGGAAAAGGATTGGGAAAGCATCAGCAAGGAATTATAGAACCTATTGAACCAATAATAAGATCAAGTGAAGGTCTTGGTTATGACAGAGGTAAGGATGTTGTTGCAAATTCAAACAAAATAAATCAGGGAAGAAGAGGTATGTATTGTTCACATTGCAATAGACATGAGCATGAAAAGGAATTGTGTTGGGATCTATATCCTTGTAAGTTTTGTGGATTAAGGAATCATTTTGAAAGGACGTGTTGGGATAAAATGAGGAAGAGAAAATCTATGGCAAGTTGTATATAGAAGAATTATGGGTGGATTGATGGGCGGGAATGGAAACATGTTATTTGTATGTTTAGGGGGAGGTATAGACTGAAGTATTCATGTTTTGGATCAGGATACAGAGAAAGAAGACCTTATGTGGAGCAGAACAAGGATAGTAATTCATTCTACAAAGGGAGAAATGACAAGAGTCACAAGTCTTATCACAATGAAGGATACAAAAGAGATGAAAGAGGATTTGATAGAAGACCATTTAGAAGAACCTATTTTCAAGTTTGGAGGAGGAAAGAATCAAGCAATGGATGTCAATAAGAACCTATTACCAGCAAAGCTAATGAAGGAGAAGCATTACATAATTCAGAGATAGTTTATGCAGAAGAAGAAGAGCCTATTGATATAGAGATAGTTTATGCAGAGGAAGAGGAACCTTTTGAGACATCAGATTTGATAGAAAAACCAGAAGAGGGTGAAGCATTGATCTTAAGAAGAATTATGTTATAGACTAATCATCAGAGGAAGCAATGCAAGAGAAGGTTTGTGTGAACAAGTGTGAAGCATAGCAGGGAAAGCAAATTCATGTTGCAGAGAAAAAGGGAATGATAAAATATTCTACTGGAAGAGAAAGTTTATATACCGGAATGAAGTAAATATGGATAAAGAAACATAGATGAGTAAAAGGAAAGTGTATGCAAAGAGGAAACTGTGAGATTTTGATGAGTGCAGAGGAAACTATGACATGAACCTGGACTTAGACAGAGTTGCAGGGAAGAATTCAAGAATGTATCAGGAAGTGACTTTATTATTCCAGAGAATGCATATGGGTATTGATTGACTCTTAATTGATTGAAACAGACATAGTGCTAGAGGCAGCTTGGGGAGAAGACTTGCTCAGACCGCCAATCATTGAGGCAGTGCAAGGCTTGCAGGTAGACTGTCGAACCTAGACATGACAAGATGAAGAAATGGGGGTAGATTGTGGAGAAGACTTGCTCAGACCGCCGATCATTAAGGCAATGCAAGGCTTGCAAGTAGAACATCAAACTTAGAAGAACTTGAGGCAGTCTTGCAGAGTGGACTTGAACAGACCGCCGACCTTGAGGCAGTTGCAAGTACCTGAAAACATACCATCAAACCTATCCTAAGGAACCACATTGAATTTTACATAATACAAACCAAAGTGAAGAGGCTCACTTTTCAATTAACCCCGAGAGTCTGATGTGGGAGCATCCGGAAGCATTCAAAACAATTGAGACAATTAACAGTGAAGTTGTAGAGTACCGAGAGGGCGACCTTGGAGAATACTACATTTTACCGCATTTACATATTAGAGGCTACGGAGTTGGATTTAGTTTCTAGACATCATCAACTACAACATATCCAAAATTTAGATCATTTGGGTTCGATTCCAGAGAGATATCGCTATTAGAAGATTACTTTCTTTTACCTGTTTTCACATAGCAGAGCCGACAGTGTTCAATGGAGTCTAGTCATCTTACGGAGCAATTTCGTGACTTGTAGAGCTAAAAGGAACATTATTCAATGAATTTTAGGGACTGGCTGACTTTCTCTGAGATCTGCATGCAATTTCATTCATTTGCGAAGGAGTTCTAAACAATTAGGTCTGACCTACCCATGTACACACGTTTCATACTAGTCGTTGCAATTAGGCCGACTTGATAAGGATTTGAAAGCTTGCAGAGGATATAAATGAAGGATAAAGATTTGTTACAAGACACCAGTGTGGAATGAACAAGTATGCAAAGACATGAAGCAAATTCATAAATGTTTTGATCTGAAGAAGAAGCAGAAGTGAAGCAGAGTGCAGAGTAGAGAACAAAATAAGTTGCAGAGCAAAGAATCGAGAAACCGGTGAAAGAAATCATGAAGTAGTTATATGAATGTTTGTAACCTTGGGCTATGGCCTAGTGTCTGTAAAAGCCTAAGTGGCATATGTAATGTGTTTTGAAATCTTAATATAAGAAGAATGAGCTTTGAAGGCTAGGTTTTTCCTTGTTAGGGTTTTCCCAGGATATATCTTGTGTCATGAGTGTATGAATGACTCTTTCTTTCTATTGTTAGCTATTTACTTCCATTGCATCTCTGATTAATCATGTTGTTAATAGTATAAGGCTGCAAGGTTGGATAGTCCCTCACCAGACCCTCCTGGATATTGCTGGACATAGCAGGAAAAAAGTGGCCCTGTTGGACATTGCAGGAAAAAGTGACCCTGTTGGACATTGTGGGAATTTTTGGGTCTACTGGACATTGCTGGGATTTTGGGGTCTATTGGATATATCTTGTTGCAGACAAAAGTGTCGCATATCCTGTTGCAGACCAAAATTCCGCCTAAGCATAACTTGTTTAATTTTGCTCAGAATCTTGCATAACTTGGAATTTTGGACACCCATTTGGCTTTTTAACAAGATGACATCATCACTTGGATTTTGGCAGGATTCAAAGGGTCATCTACATATATACATATCATGTGGACACTGAAAGTTCCACTTTTGCATAACTTGTTTGCTTTAGCTCAGATCTTCACCAAAATTGAAATGTGAGCACCCATTTGGATCTTCTTCAAGATAAAGTCAACACTTGGCTAAGAACCCTTAGGAAATTCTCCAGAAATTTGATCATCAACTCCTGCAGCAAAACAAGAAGGAAAACAAACAAGAAAGAAAGCAAAGAAATCTTTTTGGTTGATGAGGATTGCTCATGGACCTGGATGCTCCTACATCACAATATTTAAAATAGTATAACTAAAATTGTGTTGAAACATTGATACGAACAACTAAAAACATGTATGTAATAAAAGTGGATAGAACAATGTGCCTTTCAAGCACCTTCCACATGTTCACACTCAACCCCTTTGAGATTGGCAAAGATTTTCTTCTGACAGATTAGTCATACCTACTAATTGAACTCATTTTGTATAAGATCTTTGCATTATAAGGCAATGACATCTAGTCCATCCCCGATCTATAATGAGAGAACATCAATTCCATGATAAAGTACTGAGAAATAGTGAGACGTGAGCAAAGTCTATCTCTATTAGAAGAAGATAATATCATACCTCGTTGATGATCAATCTAGGGTTTCAAATCTTCTTGTGATCAAAATCAATTCTAAAACATTGCCCCTCAAATCCCATGTTGTCATCATAAAATTCATAAACTACTGACAAACAAGATTTTTTTTTTAAAATGGGTGAAGGATCCTTGGGGAAACACACAAGATCTTTTTTCTACCTTTGGGTTTCTTCGTGGTCCTCTACCTATTTGAAGAAGATAGATAAAATTCTTGAACGCACATCACTAATGGATGATGTTGATTTATTCACAAAAAAATGGAGGCTAAAATTTGGCCCCTATAATGTAACAACAAACTTAGCTGGTCTTGGATCTGTTAGGAAATAAAGTTTACATATATTAAATTAATTATTAGGTAGTTTGTTGGGTGTGAAGTTATTCCCGTAGGTAGTTTGTAAATGGGAAAAATAAGGTTGTATAAGCCAATGTATTGAATGTAAAATTACACGAAAGATTATAATGAAATTCCTCTTTATCTTTGTTATTATATGCAATGTAAATATTGTTATGTTGAAAAATGTCCCCTTGGGTGATTTTCCCTCTTAAGGTTTAGCTCTTGGGTCCTTAGAATGCATTTAGAGCATCTTGCATGTTAATTTTGACTCTCAATGAGAAAACCTTGAAGTCTTATGGCAAATAGGACCTAGGGAGTCCTATTTTGATGATCCCTGAACAAAAATAGCAAGGTGGACTTGGGCGCAAGCACCCTAGTCCTGCCTTATTTTGGGTTTGCCCTAAATTTAAATGTCAATTTTATAATTGTCATTTGGGTCCTATGCCTACATCTCAAGTTTGAATTACGAAATTCTTGGTGGGAATCTTTGTAGTTGCATATATAAGCATGATTAGGTTTTCATTTGTAAACTAGAAGATGATTGCGAACTTTATGAATATTTGTGATTTCAAGATATTCATTGTTGCAAGAGCAGAGCATTGTTATTGTGTTTGTGATTGCAGATTTGACTTCATCTTCTCATGTGATTGAAGAACCTTCATTTATGTGAGATCTACACTACAAGGTGATATCTATTATATTTTTTATCATTTATTATTTGGATTTTGCCTCTATCTCGTAGGGATATGCACTCTTATCTGACAATGATGTTCAGAAGACTTGAATGTCTCTCCAGGGCTTGATCGAGGCAAGCCTCTAAACACCACAACCCCCTCCCACACTCCTTTGTGATTGTAGGTTACAGGTACCGAGTTTCACGGAGTGGAGTTACAGAATAAGGTTGCAAACAAGGATTCGGGATCCAAAAGAAAGAAGATAAAGTTCAACATTTCGAGACAAGGACGCTAGTCCCTATGTCCTCCACTTTTTCTGGGGAAGAAACAAAAGATACAGTGCAGATTAGTGTCAGAAGGATATTCAGATTCTATGACAAAAATTGTACCTTGGACTAGGGCACTAGTCCCAATGTCCTGGACAGTTCTGCATCTCGAACATCGAAAGACAGTGAGTTAACAATCTCTGTCCTTCACCTTAGTCTGAAAGGATTTGCCATAATTCATTAATTTGCTTACTATTTTACATATTTAGGGTTTTAACAGTAATTGAGCATTAAATCAAGATATTGTTTGATACATCTAAACTTCCGCATCATTCCAAGTGGCAGCCCAACCTGATAGGTGATTGCTCTCACTTAGTGGAGATTCAACTCGGTTGATATGCCCTTGAATGTTTAGTGAGAAGGAAGGATTTGCCTTTGAAACCTAAACCAAAACATTTCTCCCCTTTTAACTCTAAACATTTTGGTGAACCTATTTTTTTGGACTTTTTGGCACCTTTCTGAGTGTTGTGTGATAGAATTGCATTCATTCATCTTATTACATTCGAAAAATTACAAAAAAATTGAAAATTTTGAAAAATTGACATTGTAGGCTTGCATTCTAGCATAATTTGAATTAATTGGCATTTAATTTCATCAAATCTCTATTATTTCCATTATATCTAATTTAAATTACATAAATTCATCATTTAGTATTCACTTGCATTGCATTTTCATACTTAATTTGTCAAAAATTGCTTGAAATTGTGCATTTTTCATAAAAACTGAGTTTTGCATTAGCTAGGATTTTTAGTCAAAATCTTGTTTCAAATTTTACTAACCTTTAAAAATAATCATTAGGACTGGTTTCTAATTGTAGTGTTGCATCATAGGGGCCTTCTTGCAAAATTTCATGTCTAGGGTTTGAAAACCTTGCATTTTCACTAGATTTGGCCTTATCGTCTCTCTAGAATTGCATTACAAGCGTGTTGTGAGGGATTTTGTTGCATTATTTGACTTATATTAGGGTTATTATCTACTTACCCTCCTCAAATTCCTTACAACACCCTTTCTATTAGGCATTTACATTGAAACTTGGTAAAAAATTGCATATTTTAGGTGTATTTTCACTAGGTTTTGACTTGTCATCACTCTAGACTTGCATCAAAAGCATGTTGTGAAAAATATTGCTGCATCATTGGTCTATTCTTAAGCATATTTTTTTCTTTCCCTCTTGAAAATTTTCACAACACCTCTTCTCTTAGTGATTTGCATTGAAAGAAGGTGAAAAATCAAGCATTTTGGATATTAAACATATATTTATCCTAGGGTTTGTTCTATTAGTTTGTGCATTGAGTGTTGCATGCTTTTGTATGAGTATTATAACCCACTGACCTAATATAAAAATCCCTTTAATAATAAGTAGAAGACTCATGGGATCTAGTGCTCCTGAAGAATACGATATTCCTACCCCTGAGAATCCATTGAATACCTTCTTTACAAAAGGAGACACAAATTTTGTAAGACACTATCCCTCATACAACAACTATGGAAGATCAAGTATTTCATGATGTTGAGGACACTATTGAGGTGGTCACACATGTACCTAATGAGCAAATAAACAAACTTGATAAAGAATTAGTCAATTTTCAAGCATTTGTTGAAAATGAAAGGATAGCGGAATAAGCTATACCTATGATTCACAACATAAGAGAGTTGATAAAAGAAGGACAAGATGGTATTAATTTTATCCAAGGTTTAACACATATAGTACAGAATAATGTCATGACGGTGACTGAATGTGCGAATGGTATTAATAACATGTCTGTCTCACACACAAGTATCGGCACCTATACCGACTATGGGAATATCTACATTTACATCAACAATTTTAACTACTAATGCAAATGCTTGTAGTAATACTACCACTGGTATTGGAGTATCTAATGGCACTAATTCACAAAACTACAAAGTTGTGGGATTTAACTATCAAAACTTGGTTACTAAGGTGACCTCTTCTATGAATAATTACTCTCAACCACCTCTCTATCCCATGTATTCTCAGCCACCTCTTACATAAAACTATTCGCAACCACCTTCCACTTATCACTATGTTCAACCACCACTCACCTATTCACAACCTCTGCTTGTCACTACTCAAGCTCAATCACCTCCACACTTTGGTTCTAATTCCTCACAACAAACTACATCTCCTAATGATGCCATCTTAAACCAACTCTTGCAGGGCATGACTTCTTTACAACAAAAGGTGACAAACTTTACAAATTATTCACAACCTAATATACCAACCTATCATGCCTGTAATCCCCTATCTTATGCAATCCTGAGAACTCCTATGCCTGAGAGGTTTGAGACTCCTCACTTTGAAAAGTATGGTGGAAAAGGTGATCCTAATACTCATGTGGCAACATTCATGACTGTGTAGTGATTTTTACTTTGAAAAAGATTTGTTAGCAAAACTTTTCTCGCGATCTCTCAGAAATATGACTTTTGAATGGTTTTTCTCTTTACCTCCAAATTCAATACACTCTTTTTCATAGTTAGTTGATCAATTTTTACAACATTTTCAAGCAAACATTAGACCTCAAGTCTTCTTGATTTATTTAGTTCATTGCGAGCAAGGTTCGAAAGAGAACTTAACTAAGTTTATTAGTCGGTATCAAGCCCTTTATGTACAAATTCAATATCAAATGAAGGATGAGGATCTTCAAAAGGTGTTTATTACAAATCTACAACCTAATATCTGTGATAAGATTCTCTTGATGAAGTATAACACCTTTCAACATTTATGTACTTCCCTTCATGTTTATCAACTTTCGTCTAGTCAGTATGAAAACCAAAACTCATCGGCTCAAGTTGGTCAATCCACGGGTAGACCATCAAAAAACAACTTTAAGAGGAATAATAAGACTTTCATCAAGGTTAATGGACAAAATTCAAACAATTTCTCACAAGTGTCTGCTATCACTAATCCGAAGAAGGCACCATTTCAACAAAGAAAGTTTACTTTGATATCTAAATCCTATCATTCTATCATGAATCAAGCTATGAGTAATAACCTTATGAAGCTTCCTTTGATCAAACCATTGGATCCTAGTAGAATGTAAGGACCTTATTTTGATGCTAATGCTTTTTGTCATTACCATCAGCAACAAGGACATGATACTAAATGATGTGTGTGTCTTAAACATGAAATACAAGACCTCATTGACTCGAATGTTATATAGGTATCGGGTGTGAATGATAATGGAAATAAGTCGGTTGCTCCCCTGAATCAAAATTTACAAATCTTTACTAATCCCTTTCCTAAGCATATTGATAATAACATGATAGAACAAAATACACTTGAAATAGAAAATGACTATCTGAACTACAATGAGATAAATGCTACAATAGAAGTGGATAAGTAAAATACCAAAGTATCCCCTCGTCCACGAATGAATGGTATTTATGCTAAGGTTCCTCCCCCATTATCCCTTCAAGGATCAAGAGATAATCATAATGCATCAGAAAAATAACTAGAACAACCAAAGAAGGAGACTCTGACAAAAGAAAAGATTGAGATAGTACAAGATAGTCCTTGTCACTACGATAGACAAAATCAACAAAATAAGAGAACTAAAACTTGGAAAATAGCAAGACGGTTATCATCAGTTGGAAATAATAGTGGTTCTCCTCCTCATAAGCAACAAAAGATCTCACATACACATGGATTTGAGAAAAAAGCATTGCATGGACTTTTTGACAACAAACAAGACTCTCATAAGAACCACTCAAGCTTCACACAAAACTTGATAGAGCATCTCTCCAAGAGACTCACAAGTCACAAATTTTAGTACGGTTGTACTGACAGGTAAGTATTTCTAACCCTTTACCTCCGTGTTGTTTTTCCCTCATGATGTGTTATGTGTTGTTTAGACCTCCTAGCAAGACCCTTGATACTCTTGTAAGGTCAAGGATACCGAGAGACCACCTCTGTTGTGACCCTTCTTCTATTTGTATCATCATTCTTCTTGTTGGAAACAAGGCAGATAACTGAGAGGGGGGGGTGAATTAGTTATCTCTATTATCTTAACTTTATTTTCTTCTTTTATAATTTGTGCAGCATCAAAACATATAAGCATATATAATCATGAGAACAAAAATAAAATCAACACACATAACACAAGGATTTTTACGTGGAAAACCCTGTTAAGGGAAAAATCATGGGGTGACTAACCCAAGATTGTATTCTCTATTAAAAGAATAAGAAGTACAAAATGGAACTTGCCAATTAGGGCTCACTACCCAAGCACACTACTCACAAGAGGCACACTACCTATAAGAGATTCAATGTCTACAGAACTTACAAAAGGTAATCAAGTGTTTGAACTGATGAGAGGCATCTACAAATGCTAGAGTTCAGTTCTGGTTAGGCACAATATACTGATCTGATGCACTTCATTCTTCCTCTGCTTTAGTGCTGTTGCTCTATCACATACCGGACTTGTATTGCTGCTTCCACACTTATCTCTACTTTTCTTCACACTTTATTTCATCATATCTATATTCACACACACCTACATACTGGAATCCATCTGGTATATATATCCGCATCAAGGATTTCAACAACTTTCTAGTCGGCAACCAAAATACTCAAGATATTTACAAATTAATGATCTGTCGGCTGAATCCATGCTTGATTTATGATGCGTATCAAAAACATAGGCATAGAAGACATCAATCACATTGGACAACAATGTATGATCCCTCAAATTGCTTTATCAACATCAATTACTCATCTGGATTGAAGTCTGATACTCTGTCGGTCAGTTCTTTCTCTATTTGCTCTGCCTATCTGGAACCCAATACTTAGATGCTTATATCTTTTCCATGCTTTATCACCGGAGGCTAAATATTTGGAATATAGTAGTCATGATACTCCTCTTGACTTGTCCAAGTCCACAACTTGTTGAGTTACACCATCTGAGAGATCCCTACCTAATTGTCAGACCTTGTTGCATGCTCTGTTCTTGTTCATCAGACCAAAACAATCTTCAATCTGACTTCCGGTATAGGCATACTATGTGCTGCGTATGTGTGGGATAGACTTTGTTGCCATCAATGACAACACTCATGAAGCCACACAGTGTCTCTTGCCAACAATCTCCCCCTTTGGCATCGATGGCAACACTTAGTGAAAAATTACTAAGTGTCACAGCAAACTCCCCCTTGGCTGATGCTCTGTCTTATGCATTGTTTTACCAGAGCTCCCCCTTAGTTGGATTCCACATTTTTCACTACTCCTCACTCCCCCTTTGACATCAATGGCAAAGGGCAGAATCTGCACACCAAAATTTGCAAAAATTAACCTATACATGGCGGCATAAGTATATATACATGTTATAATTACATATACTTGAGTATATCCGCAAAAGTGGCCTTCAACTGTACAAACTCTGTGGCCCAGCTCTGCTTCATCCTGTCAAAAATAGAGATGTGACCACTCAACAAAAATGCATATGCTTCTGCCCTTCTTAAATCTACCGGATCACTGGTCCGGGCTGTGGTCTGACCATCTGTTAAGGCCTCATGCATTGCCTCTAACTTAGGGATAATTATCCCTCTGAGTTCACTCATTCTGTTTACTATATCCTTCTTTTCTTTGTTCAGTCTCTTTATTTCATTTATGATGACAATGGCCTGACATTCTTGATTCATTAAGGATGTAGTGAGGGGATCAAAATTTTGAGATAAACTTGACAGTTTACCTTCTTGTTCTTTCACCTTCTTTTCAATATCCTCTGTCACTTTGGGCCAAGATAGACAAATTTGTACATGTCCCCACCATCTTTAAGAGTATTTTCAAGGCTCTTTATTCCAATGTCTAGGGTCCTCCTATCATTAGCAATGAGTCCCTATACTTCAATGAATCTTTTTCCCAAAAACTCCTTCTAGACCTTTGCTTCTGCCGATTTCTCTAAAGATTCAAAATGAGTGCTACCAGAGTTTACCAGAGATTTCAAGTTACCGGATGGAGAGGCCGAAGGATCCCTTTGAAATGATGGCATGATCTTCTCCAGCATCCTAGATGCAATCTCCAATAGCTCATAGTCTTCCATGTGAGATTTCAAAAGTTTTTCTTTTGCTTTGGCTTGAGCAAAAGATGTTATTTTCATTGTCTGGACTGGAGAGAGAGAGTCAAAATTTAGTAGTCCTTGGAATAGTTCAGGTTCATCTATCTCCATCATTTCTTTGTTCAGGAAGTTCTTCATTGCCTCTGCAGTGTCCCTTGCCTGTGACTGAGTATTATTTTCTTTTGGGATCTTAGAACTATCATCATAGATCTTCTCTGTTTGTTCTTCTTCTTTTCCTTTTACCTCCTCTTCTTGACTCACTTTCTCCTCTTTTTCTTCCTTCTCCTTCAGCTCCTGAATCTGGAATGTTTGCAGTAGGATCCGGAGGAGAGATGTTAATTGCTTCATGAACTTCCTCTTCTAGAACAGAGGAATCCAAGTCCTTAGACTTCTCTTCATCTATCTCTTTTGACCCTTCTGCATTTTTGTCAGAAGATTCTTCATTGGTTACATATAATTCTTCAACATCCATGGTAGAAGGTTAAGGTTCTTCATCTATTTCTTCTACAATAGGAAGATTGAATTTTTGAGGGCATTCAAGAGAATGTCTTTTGTTTCTCTTGCTACTTGGTCAATTTCTCCAAGCATAAGTTTATTCATTCTTGCTTTACTCTAAAATTCATCCTTACAGTCCTTAAAGATCATGTCCATCTGTTTTGGAGTAATAGAAGGATAGAGCTGAATTGCAATCTGTTCTCTGATCTCTAAGTCTTTTGCCTTTGCATTCTCTTTTCTAAGTTCAAGTACCTTCTCTAGACTTTTGGGAATTAATGAAATAATTTCAATGAATGCTTTATTGTAAATATTCAGGTACCTGACTGTAGCTTCTTCCAAGATCCTCTTGTCAATATCACTATATTCATCATAGAATTCTGTTACTAGTTGCAGATTCCCATCCACAGTAACTGCCTTAATGATATCATCAATGGAAAGAGTGGGCTTTTCAACAAATTCTTCTACTTTTTCTTCTTTGTTTTTGTTAGCAGAGAATTCCCTGGATGTTTTCTTCTTCTTCATTTTCTTAATTTCCTCATCAGACTCTGTTTTTTCATCATCTTTGAGACTTGTGTATGACCTTGTGGCTTTTGTTTTCATTCTCTTTTCTCCTTTTCTAGATGTCTTGACTTCTGGTTTGGTGGCTCTTGAGCTCTTAGAGGATCTAGTCTGGGAGGTGGCTTGTACCGTAACACTTCCTTTCTCTACTTCTTGTTTCTCTTTCTCAACCCTTTCTATTTTTTCTCTGTTTGCATCTACTGCCTCTTTTGATATGCCATATCTTTTAGCAATTTCCTCGACTTCCCTTCTAACTTTCCTCTTTATCTTTGGTTGTCTTAGCTCAACATGTATTTTTACACTTAGTTCTTGAAAGGTTCCAAACCTTTCTGCCTCAAGGTCCTTAGGCTGGCTCAACAGGTGTTGAATATGTAGCTCCAAAATTTTCTCATCGACCTCGTATCCCATTGGCATTATCCAAATTGTTCTGGGCTCAACTGTCTCCATTAGGCATTGATCAGTATCTACCATCAAACACACTGTATCCTTGTATTTCTCAACTATGGATTGAGGTATCCTCTCTCTAGATTGCATCATGCTTTGGAAGTTTTTAAAGTAACCCTAGAGAGATGTACTTTGAGCTTTAGCATCACCAAGTCCATACATATAATCTCTGATCTCGATTGCAACCGGTTTGTCATTTTGCCAAACCCAACCACTTGATCTGGGCATCTCCTTCATGTAATAGAAGAACAGACACAGTATTAAACAACCATACTTAAAGGAGTTCTTCTTATCCTTCTTGATCTTCTGTAGGTTCTCTAACAGTTTATTTAAGAGAAGATCACATAGGTCATAATTTGCATTTTCCTTCAACATCTAATATGATGCATATATTGCAGTCCCAGACACAGAATTCTCCCTGCTAGAATGATAGATCTTATACCCAATTATCATTGAGGCAAATTTGACATCCGGATCTGTGATGTCATCTATGGTCATTTCTCTCTTGTCAAACTTAGATCCGGTAGCTTCAGTTACTGTCTGGTTCTTGACAGATTTGAGTGCAGGTAACCCACCGAATGAGTGCAGTCCAGTTACTTCCCTAATGGCATCTTTTGTTATCTTGAAGGGCCTCATTAACCACATGAAATTATCATCCATTCTTCTTAGGACATACCCGACCCAATCGTCTTCTGTAAAATAGGGAAAGTGGATGCAATGTCTGAAGTGTTTATCCCGGAGGCCCTTGTATTGAGGTTTGAGTTCAAAACTTTCACCTATTAACTATTTATGATAGATGTCCATCAACTTAGAGTCTCCAAATTCCTCAATGTTGGCATGGATATAGACCCTAACATCTTCTACGTGCAATACCCCATGCGGAATGCTAGAAACCTAAAGGATCAACTTCTAGAGATTTATAGGGATATTTCTTGAATTTTGGACGTGGCCTATCAGTGATCTTTACAACCATTGGAGTAGTCATCTTGCAAAAGATTTAGAGAGAGATTTTCATAATGGAAGTACCTTTTTATGCTTTAGGGTTCAAAATAAGAGCCGAAACAAATCGCTGGTTGAATTGGATTTTGCAATTGATCTTTGAGAGAGTTGTAGAAACTTGTTGCAAAGCTCTTCTTTTCTTCTTCTCGAATGCAAATGTGCAAATGATGAGTGAAAGTACCCTTTTATTCTTGCGCAAACCCTAATTTGCTTTTGCAATAAATGCACAACTAAGTTAACTGGTTGCCCTGTTTTAAGAGAGATCTTCTCGAATCACTGTGTTACACTTGGAATCAGTTTTAGTGAGGATTGAGAATGTATCTTCTTTTCTTCAATCATGCCATGGATCCGTAGATCAAAGTATTTCAATTTTGAATCATACCGGATCTGTTTGTGAAAATCTTGCTTTACTGGATGGCTAATAAACCAGATCAATCTTGGATGATTAAACTCTTGCAACACTCCATGCGGATCTTTCATATTTTTACCAAGGGTTATTTAGATATTTTTCTGATAACCCTTTAATCCACAGCATTCCATGTGCCAAATTTAGGCACCAATTGACTGGCTAGGGGAATTTATTTTCCTTTGTGACTCCCCTTGAGCCAGAGCTCATTTGTTTAGTTTCCGAAAGGAATATCAGCACTGAATTTTGGTGCAGATCCATCCCTAAGATTTTATGTACTCTTTTTAACCCAAATCTTGCTCATCTCCCTTTGAACTTCATCTGCACTCACTTTGTCTTTTCTCTTATCTTGTTTTTGATTGTGATACACCGAACCCTTTTTATCCTAATTTTTACTTCTGCAAAATTTGGCAATATGACCGGATCTATTGCAGTTGTAACAAACAACATTTCTTTGCATATTTGATTGATATCCTCTTGATCTGCATTGATTAGCCATATGTCCCATCCTATTGCATGCAAAGCATCTACCATTGAATGATTTGTTTATTTGCATATTTCTGCATTCATGAGATTTGTGACCCTACCTTTTGCAGTTGAAACATTGTCCGAAGAAGGATGGATTAGTTTGATTCATTCTCCTTCTGCACTGAGTTGCTTTATGACTGAAGTTGTTGCACTTGAAGCAGTATCCATTGAAGGATGGATATCTTTGAGTATTTGGTTGCCTTACCGGAGGTCTTCTAGGCCTGTTTCTTTGATTTCCTGATTCAAAATTCTTCTGACCGGATCCAGAGCTTTCACCTTCCTCATATCCCAAACCACGCTTATCATCTACCCTCTTTTGGCTTTCAAGAAGAACTTCAAGTTGGGCTGAGCTTATCTTGAATTTCTCTTTGTATTCATTTGTTGTTAGAAGATCTTGTTTAAGAGTGTCTATCTGATTCTCAAGTTGTTCTTCATTATCTCTAGCTTCTTCAAGATTAGATTCAAGATGCCTGATTATTCTATCCATTTTGTGGTAGTCCTCTGTCTTCTCCTTGAGGGATTGTTTTAGATTATCTTCAATTTTCCTTTTCTCTTCAATTTCTTGGATGAATCTCATAACCCCTTATTCCATCTCATGCCTTACCATAATGACCTCTTTTGATAGCTTCTCACATAGCTTGTTTTTCTCATCCAAATCTTCATTAGTATCATTGGCTTCACTCTGACTTGCTAATTTTTGAAGTAGTTCCTTTCTCTTTTTCACAGAGATACTCAGTTTTTCTTTTAGCTCATTTATGAAATCATTAGTTGTTTGAGTCTTTCTCTCAAGTTATTGACTTCAGAGTGGGATTGTTCAAGATCATCTAGGGTAGACTGAAGTTGTTCCTTCATACCATACATATCCATTGAGATTCCCAGATCTTCCTCAAGCTGTTAGGCTTTGTTTAGAGGAACTTAGCTCTGATACCAATTGTTGGAAACAATGTAGATAACTGAGAGGGGGGGTGAATCAATTATCTCTATTATCTTAACTTTCTTTTTTTCTTTTATAATTTGTGCAGCATCAAAACATATAAGCATATATAATCATGAGAACAAAAATAAAATCAACACACATAACACAAGGATTTTTACGTGGAAAACCCTGTTAAGGGAAAAACCACAGGGTGACTAACCCAAGATTGTATTTTCTATTAAAAGAATAAGAAGTACAAAATGGCACTTGCCAATTAGGGCTCACTGCCCAAGCACATTGCTCACAAGAGGCACACTGCCTACAAGAGACTCACTGTCTATAGAACTTACAGAAGGTAATCAGGTGTTTGAACTGATGAGAGGCATCTACAAATGCTAGAGTTTAGTTCCAGTTAGGCACAATATACTGATCTAATGCACTTCATTCTTCCTCTACTTAAGTGTTGTTGCTCTATCACATACCAGACTTGTATTGCTGCTTCCACACTTATCTCTGCTTTTCTTCACACTTTATTTCATCATATCTATATTCACACACACCTAAATACTGGAATCCATCTGGTATATATATCCGCATCAAGGATTTCAACAACTTTCTAGTCGGCAACCAGAATACTCAAGATATTTACAAATTACTGATCTGTCAGCTGAATCCATGCTTGATTTGTGATACGTATCAAAAACATAGGCATAGAAGACATCAATCACATCGGCCAACAATGTATGATCCCTCAAATTGATTTATCAACATCAATTACTCATCTAGATTGAAGTTTGATTCTCTGTCAGTCAGTTCTTTCTCTATCTACTCTGCCTGTCTAGAACCCAACACTCAGATGCTCATATCTTTTCCATGCTTTATCACCGGAGGCTAAATCTCTGGAATAGAGTAGTCATGATACTCCTCTTGACTTGTCCAAGTCCGCAACTTCCTGAGTTACACCATCTGAGAGATCAAGACCTAATTGTCGAACCTTGTTGCATACTCTGTTCTTGTTCACCGGACCAAAACAATCTTCAATCTGACTTCCGGTATAGGCATACTATGTGCTACGGATGTGTGGGATAGACTTTGTTGCCATCAATGACAACACTTATGAAGCCACACAGTGTCTCTTGCTAACACTTCTATATTGCTTCTCCTCTATTTTCATTGTTGTACGTTGTGTCTGACAGACATAGCATTACAGTTGGTGACTTGGGGGCACCCTCCTACGTGACCATCCCTAAGACACTTGTTTCTCCTCTCTTGATTTATTGTTTGCCTTCCTCTATTGGTTCTATCTAACTGGCAAATGATGAAAAACATATTATACTGATATGGACCTAGTGTCCCTTCAGCAAGAGATCAAAAAATGGACCTAGTCCATACATGACGATGGAATTGATATATATTATCTGATGCTTTGCTTGTAGAATCACTCCATGTGATATCTTGATGTTGTCTTATCGCACTTACAAAACATAACAACACTTCTGCTCTGTGCACTTTGTCTATCTTGGATCTTACTTTCCTCGGCTCTTTATGTGAATAATCATATGCATTGTTGATTATATGGTTGCTAACACCTTTTCTTGTAGGAAATTGTGTGTTTGTGGGAACAATTGGTGATCATAAAGTACATGTCACCTCTAGGGGGCATGGGCTTTGTGAGAGCTCGTGTTCCCTTGTGTACTTTCTCTCTACCTTAATGTTCTCAATATCATTACATGATATCAACCACATTAAGGTGGGGGCATATATAAGGTAAGTTGTCTGATGATTTTGGTACTAACGAAGCATGTTTGAAGTCCTCTGCGGAGGTAGGATGTGTATCTCCGAGCAAGTGCACATCTTTCTTTTCCATATTGCAATCATTTAAGCCCTCTGTGGAGGCAGGGATGGTATATTTCTTGAGGAGATTGCACATCCTATCATTTTCTAAAAGTCCTCCAAGTAGGCGGGGAGCAGATCTGAGACTTTCCTAACCCTTAAGCGTGTCTTTGGTGATTACTGCATGATGAAGCCCAATCGTTGGTGTGTGCCTGTAATGTGCCTAAGATGGCTGCGAACCTAGCAATAGGTTTCTTCCATCGCTTGTTTGTCATGTTTTCTCTGTGTCTTCCATGTGTGTGTATATTGTGTTTGTTCCCAAGCATAGTTTCAAGATTAGTGGCAATGAGCTCCTCCTATGCTTTGGGATTTGTATGGCATGTTTGTTCTCAAGTGTAGTTTCAAGACTGGTAGTGATGAGCTCCTCCTACACTTTGAGATTTGTTTGGTGTGTCTATTGCCCCTTATGTAGTTTCAAGACTGGTGGCGATGAGCTCCTCCTATATTTGGGTTGTGTGTTTATTTTCCTTGTACTTGCATTTGCATTACATATATGAGAAAATGAAAAAATAAAATAATCACTGCATTCACTATATTCATTGTGTTTTGTGTGTCTTCAATGTTGTCTTCTTCGTGTTTTGCATGACTGTAATTGTCTTCTCTATGTTTTGCATGCCTGTAATTGTCTTCTCTGTGTTTTGCATGCCTGTTACTGTCTTCAATGTGTTTGGTCTGTCTTCACCGTGCTTGGCGTGTTTGCTGTGTTTACCAACCTTACTTTAATGCATGTATTGGCCTTGTGTTTATACATACATTAAAGTGGGGGCTAAATGTTATGTCAGAAAATGTCCCCTTGGGGGCTTTTCCCTCTTAAGGTTTAGCTCCCGGGTCATTAGAATGCATTTAGAGCATCTTGCATGTTAATTTTGACTCTCGATGAGAAAACTCTGAAGTCTTATGGCAAATAGGACCTAGGGATGCTATTTTGATGATCCCTAAACAAAAATAGCAGGGTGGACTTGGGTGCTAGCACCCTAGTCCTACCCTATTTTTGGTCTGCCCTAAATTTAAATGTTAATTTTATGATTGTCATTTGGGTCCTATGCTAACATCTCAAGTTTGAACTATGAAATTCTTGGCAGGAATCTTTGGAGTTGCATATATAAGCATGATTAGGTTTTCATTTGTAAACTAGAAGATGATTGTGAACTTTATGTATATTTGTGATTTCAAGATATTCATTGTTGTAAGAATAGAGCATTGTTATTGTGTTTGTGATTGCAGATTTGACTTCATCTTCTTGTGTGATTGAAGAGCATTCATTTATGTGAGATTTACACTACAAGGTGATATCTATTTTATTTTTGATCATTTATCATTTGGATTTTGCTGCTATCCCATAGGGATACACACTCTTATATGAAAATAGTGTTCAGAAGACTTGAATGTCTCTTCGGATCTTGACCAAGGCAAGCCTCTAAACACCACAACCCCCTCCCACACTCCTTTGTGATTGTCAGTTACAGGTACCAAGTTTGGTAGAGTGGAGTTGTAAAAGGAGGTTGCAAACAACAAGGATTCAAGATCCAAAAGAAAGAAGACAAAGTTCAACATTTCAGGACAAGGGTGCTAGTCCCTGTGTCCTCCACTTTTTCCACGATAGAAATGGAAGATATAGTGTAGATCAGTGTTGGAAGGAAATTCAGATTTCGTGATGAAAACTATACCTTGGACTAGGGTGCTAGTCCCAATGTCCCTGACAATTCTGCATCCCAAACTTCGAAAGACAGTGAGTTAACAATCTCTATCCTTCACCTTAGTCTGAAAGGATTTGCCATAATTCATTAATTTGCTTATTGTTTTATATATTAAGGGTTTTAAGAGTAATTGAGCATTAAATTGAGATATTGTTTGATACATCTGAACTTCCGTATCGTTCCAAGTGGCAGCCCAGCCTGATAGGTGATTGCTCTCGCTTAGTGGAGATTTAACTTGGTTGATATGCCCTTGAATGTTTGGTGAGAAGGGAGGATTTTCCTTTGAAACCTAAACCAAAACATTTCCCCCTTTTTAACTCTAAACAAATATTTAATATTGCTCTTCAGTTTTTATTTCTCTACATTGGTATTGGAGCTTATTAAAATCTCTATGCATGTGCAATGATGAGGCCTAAAGAATAATTGAAGTTTGATACAAGACATTGCAATATATTTGAAGTTTTATTGAAGCCATGTAATGGGTGTAGAAATCCATTCATGGAAGTGTGAAAAATGTTGAGATTAAGCGATGTTGGTGGAGAATCTAAGGAAGTCTCTAAAAGAAAAAAGGGAGTCATTTCATGAAATTTGGAGTCATTTACAAACATTGTATATTTGTTTGCTGCACATGAAGATGATGTTTGTTGTGTATAAAGAAGGCAGAAATAATATATGTGAAGAAAGGGCCTGTGAAGTGCATTTCAGATTGTTGTAGTAAGAAGTAATATAAGAGGCGGTTGGAGACTAGCGTAGAAAGAAAAAAATTATTTTTGAATGCTTCACAACTACACTGAAATGGAATCTTTGGATCAAGGTATGATATATTCATACTACATCTTTAGAGTTTTTCAACATATTTAGCAGAAGTAGTTTGTTGTTCCATAACAACAACAATTTAAAATAAGGAAGAAGTTAATATTTTAACGTTGAAGTTTGATGGAAGCCTGTTAAATGTTTGACCATACAAATGAATGAGATAGCAGCTCATGGAATATTATTATTGCAGTAGTTATTTGAGCCTCTTTTGAGTCTCTTATTTTTAACCGAGAAGAATAGTTTGCATAAGGAATACGTTCAACATAACACCATTCAAAGGCACTCCTAAATGGGTTTTATTCTGAGTTCTTGGTTTAAGCATGATGAATAGTTTTGAAGGTGAGTTAGTAGAGAAGTTTTATGAAGGCTTTTAGATTTGGTTTTTACAAATCATAGGTTTTTTTCTTCTTAGACATCACATATAAAGAAGTTGATCATTTATATGTCAAGAGTGTGTTTAGATTAATTGGGGATAAGGACAACTAAGATGTTGATATAGCTTTGCAGGTTTTTAGTTCAAAGTCCACCAAATGTTCTCCAATTATTTTTGGATCATATTAGTTTTGGAGTGATAAGGTTAATGTGTTAATTGAAATTAAGGTGTTTTTGTCACATTGTAAAAGGTACATTATTGGTGGAAACTGACACCTTCAAATTTGATAATGTTTAGTTCCAATATGTCACCAAATGTTTGTATTGTCAAAGCCATCTATGCTTCCACTGACAAAGATTTTAAAGACTCACATGCTTATGCTATTAGAGGTTCCAATGTGACATTTAACACGTAAAGTGTAACATAGTCATATCGGAGGATGGAGGTATCATAGGTAGGATGATCTTCACCATCTTGAGCTAGCTTCTCGCTTAGAGATGATGCCTTTAATGAGAAGCATATGTCTCATCACTAGTCCCTTCAGGACCAAGAGGGGGAATGCAGTGATTTTTGAGTTTGTGGATAGTTGAATCCACAAACTAGGGGAGTTGTTGTTGGTTTGTGGATAGTTGAATCCACAAAATGGCTATGGATATTTGAGTATTGGTTGGTGATTTTCTTGTGGATAATGGAGTGGATTCACAGGTAAATGTTGGATAATTAGAACATTTGCCTAGACATGAGGAGTTTGGGTTGATGTTGATGTAGAGTTGGACATTTTCCTAGATAGATGAGTTTGGGATGATGCAAAGTTGGACATTTTCCTAGACAAACAAGTTTGGACTAATGCAGAGTTGGTTAATTAGACATTTATCTAGACAGGAGGAGTTTAGGTTGATGTTGATACAATATTTCTTTTATTTTTTCTCTTTTGTAATGTAAACCTTAAAGGGGGGTTGTTAGGAAATAAGATTTACATATAATAAATTAATTATTAGGTAGTTAGTTGGGTGGGAAGTTATTCCCACAGGCCATTTGTAAACTAGAAAAATAAGGCTTTATAAGCCAATGTATTGAATGTAAAATTACATGAAAGATTATGATGAAATTCCTCTTTATCTTTGTTATTATATGCAATGTAAATCTTTAATATTGCTCTTCAATTTTTTCTGCTCTATAGGATCCACATTCTTTAATCTACCTTTAAAATACTAGGATGTATCTATTTTAACCAATATTGGAAACACCCTTCGCAATTTTAGGAGGTAGATGAAAATGTCAAAGAGGGGAACTCTATTATCTATGCATGCATGTGTGTTAAGATCAAATTTTCTTCCCCCCTTCAAAATATATTTTGCTTGAAATATCAAATGATGAATGATAACATACCATCAAAATAGAACCCCATAACCCTAGATATCTTCACTATATAAAAGCAAGATCATAGGATAATTTTTTTTATTGAGCCTAAATACCACTAAGCTAGCATATTGTGAGGACAACATTTCTTTTTATGATATACTTCATGTTAATGGTTTGAATATTTTGCTCACATGTCAAGGAAGAAAAAATAATTAGTTTCCAAACAAGCAAATTTAAAATAAGAGGAATGAATCTAAATTTTAAACTAAAATTGTTCACTTGGCAATGTTGCACCCAAAGCCAAACAATTATCTAGTTTCTTATTTACATATAAATTTAATTTGTTATGGTGGTTGTCACCTTAATAAACTATCTGAGGAGCAATCCTCGAAAGGATATCTCACTCATTGCTTAAAAGTTTTTATGGATTGTTTACTATATGTTTAGTAGGATGATCTTTTTTTTTTTTAAGAAACGTGGCAAATTATACATACTCATGAAAATCTCATATGATCTCCTTGCTAATGATCATTAGATCACCTTCATTTTAAGTTTTGTCACATTATTATAGCATATGTTATATGGAGTTGACTTACTTATTATTGAATCAATTATTATAAATAAACTAAGTCCATTTCATCATTCAAATTGACTATATTCTAGGATCAATTTCAAGTATCTCAAAATAGTTGTGCACTTAAGAAATATAATATGATCAAACTAGTTGTTATGCCTACTAAGGCTAGTATGTAATCATATCATAAATCTATTATATAAAAAGATCAAACTTACCTTGTAATAAGTTGTTTTACCTTACCATATTTAGACTATATATTACATGTACAATACGTACAATACATCTATATTTTTATGGAATACTATATGATCATTGGAAAATGACAAATGTATGTTAAAGGTATAATTAATTATGGTCTTTATTATTCATGCACCAAGAATCAACTTTATTTCATTATTGTGTTACTGACTATACTAGTGATCCTATTATTAGAAAATCTACCTCAGGATATGTCTTCAAAATATGTGGTAGGTTCTATCACATGGATGGAGTAATACTTAAATATCTACCTTCTATAGCCCTTTAATCAAAGGTTGCCTACAAAAGAATCTACAAAAGAATCAATGTGATTTAAGAGACTATTGAAAGAGTTTTCATTTGGGTACTAGTAAAAGTCCCACTTTATTATATGGTAACCAAAGCTATTTACTCTTACCAATGACTCATATTTCCAAAAATAAAAAACATTGAAGTTCATGGGCACTTCATTCAAGGGAAAATATTTCCATCATAACGTTACTCTCTAGCATTGCTAGACTAATTATCAAGTGGCAAATATACTATGATCAAGAAGAACTAGGCTAGGCTCCTAGTAATCACAAAAGAAATCATATATGCAGTATAATGCTAAACCTTTGTGCAGTACTAAATTCTCCAAATTCAAATCAATGCTTGGCCTTAAAGAGTTTTCATTAAGGCGGAGTGTGCATGACAATGATGCCACTAGATATAAGATCTAAAAGGCATAAATAAGACCTATAGGCATTATATATGACCCCTCTAGATGTAAGATCTGAAAGGCATAAATATGATCTTTAGGCATTATATATGGGTTGTTACATCCCACTTGTGCCCTAGATATTTTGATGGTTGTGCCCTAGTATTTTAATGTTGTTTCTCAAGCTTAGATATGTATATACACATATATCATGAATCATATTGTTGAATAGAGATATACAATGTATACATAACTGGTTCAATTAAGTTCATTTGACAGATGTTCTCATGTTTACCTGAATGCATATGCAAAGATGTAATGAGATATTGGAATAACTACTTGTGTTTGACCTAGTGATTGCTAGAAATATCACCTCTGAAGGGGGGAGTATCATCAAGTATGGGAGGTAAAGGAAGAGAAGTCTAGTGCCATCTGAAACCTAGCCTGTAAGTTTGAGACTGTCATTTAAGTAAGGATTAGAACTATAAGTCTAGAGTTCTCAGGTAAACCGCAAAGTTGACCTTAGGTGTTAGGATCACTAACTCATGCTATTGGTCGTGTAGCATCACCTTATTATCTTCTCTTGAATCAAAAAATTTAAAATTGAATCTGTTTTGAACCTTGGACATTTAATTGGCTCTTGAAAATAATTAAATAGTCGATCAAATATAAAAGAACTAAATGTATTAGCTATCGATAATTTCAAACACGAACTTATGTCAAGAGAATAGAAGAAATTTGAACTATGTTCATTTTAAACCAATACATATAGTTTCTTGGCCATCGTCCTTGAGATCACTCACAATTATCGATCCCACATAGAATGAACACTGAAGTATTAATTATTGGTTCCATATGAAAGATATTCTATGCTTACTAACTTAAACTCGCAGAAACTCTCTAAATGCAATGGCTTTAGTTATACACAAACACTCTAATCATTAAGGCTCAAATATGCATAATAACTTGTTAAACAAGTTGACTTATTCCAATCACATTAACTTATTCTAGCCCCCGTTTGCCTACATCATAAAGTGTATCCGCCTAGAAACATAGAGGTTTATATTTTGGTTTGAGGGACTTATAAAGCACGAATTACTCAACTCAAGGATAATAATATACGAGCCTATCGGCCTCCCTTGAAAATGAGCACAAAGATTTATGTAGTGTGTGACCTTATAAGCATATGGAGGTACATTAATAACCCCAACGAAGCTCTAAAAACAAATTTGATTTATATTCTAACCTTATAATCAGAAATGAAAGGAAATATTTAAAAATCTAAAATGCGTTGTTGATCGTGGGGAAGTGTCTAGTTGAGGTGGCAGACTTTTTACAGATCAGGAGAGATATATTTGGAACAGGATTTCTTTTTGAAAAACTTTTTTCTTGGCTGGTAGGAAGGAGCTCATTCAGAATAAATAAGAAGTGTTTGATAAGGGAGAACATCATTCTTTTGCATGTGGGATACACAGAGGAGATACGCACTCTTACACAGAAGCACAGAGACAATTGTAGTGCTTGGTAGGTGATTCGGTGAAGGAGACTAGTAGGAAAAGCAAAGAAAGGTTAAACTCAAGTGCCGACTTCGCACCCTCATCAGGAGAAAAAAATTTAAGCAGTAAGAGATTACTTGCTCTCAGTCCTTAACGGATAATTCATAGTAATTTACATTGCAAAATTTTGATAGTAAAAAGAAAACTATAGTTTGTATGGCTTGGTAGTAGGCCGATAGGACAGATGCTAACAAGTTTTGAAGCAGGCCAACATGGCCATTCCCATGTAAACTTTATAGCAGGTCGAGTGACCAAAAGCTATCTATAACTTAGAAGGTTGAATAGCCTAATATGCTCCAGCTTGAAAGACCGACAAACTTATATATTATTGTGTTGAAAACTATTAGGACCGACAAACCAGTTAGTTCACCATACTGACATGTCAGGTCAACGACTGTCAAGAAGATAAAAAGGGATTTTGTACTGTCATTGTGAAACTGTTAGGCCAAAGATTGTTAACCCTCATGGCCATTGGGTAGAAATTTTGAGAAGACTTCTTGTGAGAAGATATCTCCTAAAGAAGGAAAACAATAAGAATGACTATTTTATGACCGTCTAACCTCTCTATACAGTACTGGAATAAACATGAATTCTTGGAAGATATATTTATATGTAAATAGACTTCTTAGTTTCAATTGGTAGTTGACATCAATCTCGCCTTGGCAATCTTTGAATCTTTGCTTACCTGGTGTCAAAAAAGTTATGAATTAAGTAGAGTTCTTGAAAAATGGTGTTAAACAGTGGTAAGAACCCAATGATATCCTCATCAACCAGTGTGCAATGGAACAAGAGACAAACATGAAAGTTAATTCCTTTAAATAAATTATTGCTGAGTAGGGTGATAAATTGGACTACATGACTTCATTGTGTCATGTTGCGCTTAATTAAAAACCTTAGCTAAGGTGATGCTACTACCTGATAGTGTCAGTCCATTTTCTTGTCCCAAATACACACCCAGTTAGAGGTCATGCTAGTTAGGAGTTGCCTATAGTGTATGACTGACTAGGGATTGTGTAGGATCAAACACCAATGGCATTAGATTTTTCCTTCCATTACTTTTCTACGAAGGGCCGGGTCATTCCAGTAAGAATGACACAGGGGACTAGTAAGTCCGTGGATGGGCAGAAAAATGCCTTGATGATATTTTTCCTCCTCCGTTTCAGCAGTAACTGATTTCAAAGGACACTGTAAACTCAAAATGGGCTATAACCATGAAATGGTAGTAGGTACTTACTTTAATAGTTATTTAGTTATTTCTTCCAGTTATCTTTTATGCATGGCAAATTGAATCAGTTTATAGTTCTTGTTTATATATATATAATTATACTCTTTTGTACCAGTTTATGCTTAATTATACATCTATATCTATTAGTTGCTTAGTTGTAGTATATTACATATATGTCTATTGCATATCCATTAATTGCATAATTATAGTTGACATATGGTATCAGAGCTAGGTTCAACACTGAACCTAGGGCTCGTCACCACAAAAAAAAATTGAAATGAAGCGTTTTGGTTTCTGCCAGGATGTGGATTCATATCACTAAATGTAAAAGAGCTTGAGATCTAGTTTATTCTCAGCTTTGGAGAGTAACAAGTTTGAAACATGATTATTCATGCTGCACTCCACCCTCAAATAACAAAACCCTAGATGATGCACTTGAATGATTGAGAAGAGAAAGACAACCCTAGGTAGCTCCAAGAAGAAAAGCAGTGAGAACAACCATCATAAAAAATAGGATACCTAAAACTGAAAATAAATCTGTAACCTCTGTTGTACACAAAAATGTGTCTGATGACTCAAAGGAACTTTGTGTACCCACTCTGGGTTACCGACTAATTCCTTATTCTATATTTGAAGGGCAGGAAGAGCCCATAACTGGAAGTGACAATAGCTCTTAGATAAGGGCTCTGATATGTAAATAATGTAAAAATATATATGTAATATAAAAATTTTGTAGTGCTAATAAAATATCAATTTTGTTGTGTGTAACCTTTGAATTACATGTATGTAAGTAAATAATGGAATTAAGAGATTAAAAGAGTGATTATTTAAATAGGTATATTAAGTAATGTAAAGATGTCTCATATGCAAGAAGGTGGAGGGAAGACTGAACCCCTAGAGACTTCTACAGCCAAATTAGACAAGCTTTTGCTCATGATGCAAGACACCCAAGCCAGGCTCTGACATTTGAAGTAGAGGGAAGATAGACATACAAGAACTCATAATGATGAACATGAGTCTCAGTTTGGAGATAGAAATACTAGAACAAACCACACACATCAAATGAATAGTGAAGAACATACTTTTTCCTAGTCTAGTAAAGATAAAACAGTACATAGTGTCATTTCAGATGACATGAAAAAGGTTAAACCACCCCAGAATGATGGATCTGAGGCTAGTGATGCCATTGAGGCATGGTTAACTGGAATGGAAAAATATTCTAAAATCTGGGATTATATTGAGAATATGAAAGCAATATGGGGGGCTTACCAGCTAATGGGAGAGGCTGCCAGTTGGTGGGAAAACAAGAAGGCTAAATTAGGCTTGACGTCCGCCAATGTGTCATGGGAACAGTTTGTAGAAATATTTAGGCAATGATGGTTGCCTCAGTTATTTTTTGAGAAGAAATTAATAGACTTTCAAGAACTAAGACAAGGAGAACTTTCTGTACATGCTTATTGGGAGATGTTTACCTATTTTCTCAAGTACATTCCTCAATTCCAAAAAGATGAAAAGTACAAAATTAGAAAGTTTATTATGGGTCTCAACAACCTTATTGGTGGGTCTGTGGATGGATTGGTTCCTACTACTATGAATGAAGCCTATGAGAAGGCTATAAGACAAGAATAAAAGCTCAAAAAGGATGACTCCATTAGGGATAGAACAAAAAGAGGAGAAATTGGTTGCAAAATTCCCAGCCATTTAAGAAGAAAGGAGATAACTTCAAGTCCAGAAACAGAAATGCAAAAGGTTTTAAAGGAGGTCGTTAAGACAATCAAGGAGATAGAAGAGGTTTTGATAAATCCAAAAGAAGTAATGAGCAAAATAATAGAGGAACTGAAAAGAGAGGACCCCCAGGGGGATGTTATACATGCGGAGGTGAGCACTACGCCAATCAATGTCCTACAAGAAGTCAAGGAGGACAGCAACAGAGGAACCCTTTACCTCCCTAGTAGATAGCATTTTAGCAAAGAATCCATGTAGTAGTGGACAACAAACAAGCAAAATATCAGTTTACTCCGATAGAGACTCCAGGTATGCTATATAGAAATCCCATAACTATATTCATAGACACCGGAGCTATAGAAAACTTTATTTCTCCTAAATTACTAAGCAAGTTTCCTGAAAGAGCAGGATTTATGGCAAATTCTTGGACTATTGAGTATGCCATCTAGTCGAGAGCTCAGGTAGAGTAGTGTTTATTTGAGGCCAAGATTGAGCTTCTAGGCCTAACCACAGAAGTAGATTTATATGTAGCACCCCTAGGCACCTATGATGTCATTCTAGGCATGAATTGGTTGGGAAAATACAAAGCCAAGGTTGACTATTATGACAAAATAGTCCAGTGTGAGGATGATCTAGGAAATAAGGTGTTGGTGCAAGGCACTTGTCATGAGGTCAAGTTGCGGCAACTCTCCACTATACAATTAAAGTGAAGTGGAAGGAAGGGTTGCCAAATCTTCACAGTAAAAATGGAGGAAATTAGTGGAAACAAAGAAACTGCTTACCATGATGACCTAATGATGTATGAAACTAACTACCCTTAAAAGGAAAGTGAAATGGAATATGTGAAACCCAAGGAATCCTTTAGAAAAAATATCCTTATCTTCGAGATTACCAAGATGTATTTCTTGAAAAGTTACCCGGGTTACCACCAAAGAGGATATTTGATTTCTCCATTGAGTTAGTACCAGGAGCTACACTAGTGTCGAAAGCTCCCTATCGTATGAAAACAGTAGAACTTATAGAATTGAAGGCCCAATTGCAAGAGTTACTGAGCAAAAAATTGATTAGACCTAGTGTGTCACCATGGGGGGCACTAGTAATATTTGTTAAGAAAAAGGATGGGACCCTTTGTCTTTGCATAGATTACATAATGCTAAAACAAGTTAACCATCAGAAATAAGTATCCTCTACCCTGCATCGATGATTTGTTTGATTAGATGTGCGGAGCAGCAGTTTTCTCTAAAATAGATCTACGATCAGGGTATCACCAGTTAAGGCATAGAGATGAGGATATCCACAAAACATCCTTTAGGACTCGTTATGGGCATTATGAATTCATGGTATTACCATTTGGGCTTACTAATGCCCCAGCTGCATTTATGAACCTGATGGACAACATGTTCCATGACTGCTTGGATAAGTTTGTTCTAGTATTCCTAGATGATATTCTAATTTACTCTAAGAATGAAGAAGAACATTATCAGCATCTGCAAATTGTATTACAGTACGTGCACGAAAACAAGTTATATGGGAAGTTATCCAAATGCACTTTCTTTCAGAAAGAAGTACAATACCTAGGTCATATCATCTTAGAAAAAGGTATTGCTATGGATCTCGCTAAGATAAAAGCAATAACAGAATGACCCAGCCCCAAGAATGTACAGGAAGTAAGAAGCTTTATGGCTTAGCAGGCTACTACAGGAAATTTGTAATGAATTTCTTGCGTATAGCATACCCAATCACATCACTTCAAAGGAAAGGGAAAAGTATTGTATGGATAGAAAAATGTCAGAAAGCATTTGAGCTCCTTAAGGAAAAGCTAGTCATGACACCAGTATTAAAAGTACCAAACCCTGAGGGGCAATTTTTAGTAGTGACTGATGCATCAAGGGAAGGACTAGGTGGGGTACTAATGCAGAAAGAACATGTAATAGCTTATGAATCCCAGAAACTTAAAATTTATGAACAGAACTATGCACCACATGACTTGGAACTTGCTGCTATAGTACATGCTTTACAAATGTGGCATCACTACCTGTTAGGAAAACCATTTGATCTATGATCAGATCATCATGGTTGAAATATATATTTACCCAACCTAATCTTAATGCGAGAAAAAGACGATGGTTTGAATTGATCTCAGATTATGATTTTGAGATTAGCTACATTAAAGGGAAAGAAAATTGGGTAGCAGATGCTTTAAGCCATTGAAGGCATATTAATGTGGTAACCACAGTGCATTCAGATTTTAGAAACTGTGCGCTTCATCAGCTAAAGGATGATAGATATTACCAGTAGGTAAAGATGGCTCTACAATTCAATCCTCAAGATCCAAAGTGTGAGGGGTTCAGAATAGAAAATGAAGGGCTGCTAAGGTATTAAGGTAGAATATATATACCCTGTTGGTTTACAGATTTGTCATCCAACTCTATATTCTCTTGCCCAAACAATGACAAATGTAACCACAGTTGAGCTAGTTACAATAGTATTTTATAACTAACTCTTTGCTTATTTTAGAAGGTGGCAGCTACCTTCGAATGATACACAATGAATTAAACTGTGTTGCTTTTAACCAGAAAGCAAGAGAAAGGTAATGCTTTTAACTAGAAAGATTTGAAATGAGATTTCATACATCTACAATGAAAAAAACTAAAAAAGCTCAAAGACTTCGAATGATAATCGACAAGGAAAGAATTCAAATTCCCATCACCATGACATATTCATTCAAAGATAAACATTCATAGTAATGAAGCAACCAAATGATTAATTCTCCAATATAAATAAAGATAACCAATGGCAATGCATTCAACATAGGAAGAATGATAATTCAAACATCACAACACAAAGACTATATTTGCTCGAACATCCAATAGTATATCTCTTTCTATATTGAAGGAAACTGAAATTAGAACATATAACAGAGATATCTAACTTAATGAGAAAATCAAAGTTTTGCCCAAAAAGAAGATCCATACTATGTCCTACATAACATATTTATAATGTCCACATAATAACTATCTTTAGTAAAAAGAACAGTTTCTTGAAGACAACCATTTTTAAAATAATAAAGTTTTAGAAAAGTCTTTGAGCCAAAAAATCAAGAAATGCATAAAAGAAATAAAAGCTAATTCGCCACCCCTTTGCCTTCCTTCGGGTCTTCAACGCTTTCCCCTCCTTGATCCTCTGCCATCTTCTCTCGTACCTTAATTCTTAGCTTGTACTCCTGATACTTGGTTACAACAACAATGATGCCTTTGATTTGCGGAGTTGTAGTAATCTACAACTTGGTTCTGAATCTCACTAAAGTCTTACCTATTTCTGCCATATCTTCTTGAAAATCATCACCTCTCTTTTTAAAACCATTAAAGTAGACTTGCATAAGGCCCATTTTTCCAAGTGACTCACCAGTGATACTGTCAGGATCTGAGAGTTCTTTGCAAAGCATATTTTTAGCTTCTCTTATGATTTCCTTAGGATCCCACAAATTCTCCCCAAACTCATCTAAAATGTTTACATCTAGTGCACTGCAATCATTCTGAATACCAATCATTATATTGAGATACTTACGCAGGGCTTTGTTGATTTGTTTAATGAGATTATCATACATGCTCAATTTCCATTCCAATGAATCAGCCCAAGATGGATCAATCTCACGGGGATCATTAGCCAACTTTTCCTTTAGGACAGTTAGAGAATCCATGGCAACTAATTCAGAAATCTCCTTTGAAAGTACATAAGTACTACCCTATTCTTTTCTTACCTGATGCAGTTCATTGACTAACACTTTCCTTTTATTAAGCACCTAAGTATAACGCTGAGTTGCCTTTGTCAGGAACAACAAGATTTCACAAGACAATTTCTCTACCCACTCAGTAACAACTTTAGCAAAATTTAGATTCTTTTTAATTTGTTGCATAGTATTTGCATCCACTCCTACAATTTCTGAACTTGGAGCATCTTCAGAGGTGGGTGTCACTATAGACTAGATGAACTTTCTCAAAGACAAAACTTGAGAGTAGAGCTTGATGGAGACAGGTTGTCATTGATGTCAAAAAGGTGTCCTCAATTTGTTTGATGTCATCAGGATAAGTGTAGTCAGATATGCAAATATGGTTAGAGATGAGATGCTTCTGTTTGATCATGATATTTCAAGTTTTCCTCAGGATGGATTATAATGTTCTTGGTGTTTGGTATTGGTCTATGATGTTTATCATTGATCACAGGACTTGTTTGATCAGGTTTGGCCTTCATAGTGTTTTTGAAGTTGATCAAGATGTAATTCTTCATATTATGTTCTCAAGAGAACTTACAATGTGTCTTCATATGTCCTTTGGTAAGTGAGGTCACAAGGTGATTTGTTTGGGGTTGTCAAGTGTTGACAAATGTTCATTCATAGTAAGTGTGTTTGTGCTTTAGAGGAATTCGTGGTTAAGGAAATTTCAGTCATGGTCTCATATGTGTTTATGATGTGTGTTTGGTTCATATTTGGTATTATGATACTTTGACTCAATGATGCTTAAACATGGATGGTACTATATCAAGCAGTGGACATGATGTTTTTAGTATACAGTATATCATACAAGAGGTATGGCAGAAGTTACAGGTGCTTGCAAGTTCCAGTGACAGAAATTAAAATGACAGTGGCATTTAATGGTTGAGAGGTCTTCATTTCATATGTATAGTGATTGATGGTTTTAACATTTAAGTGCCATTATAATGATGTCTTTGTCATTTTAGTTGATGAAGAATGCTTCCTCTATGTTGAGTGATGAGATTAGTAAGTGAAGTATTAAACTTAATGTTTGTCAAAGAAGAAAAAAAAAAACCTAAAAATTAGGTTGTAGTCCTAAAAGTCTAAAGCCCTTAAATGTCTTTTAGATATCCTAATTTGATCCCTTCACTGCCCGTCATACAAGATTCACTTTTGTTTTTATTTTTCATTGACCTATGATGAAAGGTCATTTCACTTAAATGTAACTTGTAGGAGGGGTCCTACAACATGTGAAACCGGCCCCTATTCTTTCTTTAACTGATATCTTCAGTTTCTTCTATAGGCACGATGGGCGCTTGAACTATATCAAAGGTTGTGTTTAAAAACAAAGTGGGCGCGAATGTGAAGATCCATGGACAATATTTAAACCGAGATTTCCTCTCCCTTGCTTTAAAGTTGACATGCACATGGCAGTCAAAAGGTTTGCTTATCTGCAGAAATAAAGTCTATTATTAGACAAGGTAGATTTTGTGGGATTTGAAGATTTTTTTGAGAAATCTTTTTCTATTTTAGAACTCCTCGAAATGGATTCCCTTCATACTAACCAAAGTCTATAAAGGAGGAAATTTTATTTCTAAATATAAGAAAAAAATTATTCTTTTGGGGATTAGTGATTTTATTTTTTACTCCTCATAAAGATGAGTGTGTGTCTCAAAGGATGGAAGATAACAGGGCAGATTGGATATAAATTTTAAAGACATTATATTGTATATGGTGGACTTCATTTATGATTTGTAGGAAGACGATTTTTGAAGGATATTTTTTTTGGAAAGTTTTTTTGTGAATGAGATTATTTGTTTTGGTGCTTCATGGATGCAGGACAAAATTGATTGAAGATTTTTTCAGAAGAATTTTTTTTGGAGAAAATGAAAATGTTTTTGCAGGTGAAAATGAATAGTTATCATTGGAGAAGATAAAGAGTTTGAAGATTTTATTGAAGATTTATTTTGTTGAGAAGATGAAAAGATTGTTATATTATGAGAAGAGGAAAATGGATCTGAGAAAAAAAAGAATATGAATGGCAGAGGAATTTAATATTATTTTTTTGCAGGTTCTTTATTGAAAAAATAAATATATGCAAAGTTGAATATGAGGATTCTGAAGGATGTGAAAGGATTTTTTGTATTTCATATATATATTGGTTTTGCAAATGCATTATGTGAGAGTGATTGTTGTGTAGATCAATGAAAAAGATAATTTGACGATATAGTTGTGATGGATGTGAACCAATATGAAGACAACTTGTATGACACAGTTTGAATCAAATCAAGTATGAAGGTAATATGAAATTGAATCTAAATCAGGTGAATTGATTGAGCATCAGATGATTACAAATGGAGTTTGTATTATGCAGAGATGGGATAATGAATTGAATGGAAATAGAGTAACCCTCTGATTTTGTTTATCATTTCTATTAGTGATTGGATTTGCTAGTGAGGCACAATACACTAGTGAGGCTTGTGGTCAGTGAGACCTTCCTATGCCAGTGAGGAAAAATTTGGCCAGTGAGGTTTCTTGTAGCCAGCGAGGCTTGTATGGTTAGTGAGACCTATTTGTATGTATTAGGGGTTGGTGGTCCTTAAAGTTGTTGCTTCAAACATTGTAACCATTGAGGTTTTTACTTAAGCTAGTGAGGCAATTTTGGAGTGGTTTTTCTACCCCTGGAGGGTTTTCCACTCGTGCAAATCTTATGTCATGATTCATATTGATCTTCTCTCTGTGTGCATATGATTTACTTGTGAGGTGTTGTTTATATCCTCTTTTATCAATAGTCTTATGTATATGTGTTTAACAATGTCTTCCTCCTTTGTCTTGTAAACTAAAATTTGCAAAAAGTTAAAATTTATACAACACTGATTCACCCCCCCTCTCAGTGTTGTCCTGGACTCCTACAATTGGTATCAGAGCTAGGTTCCCTTTTGAAGCTTATTCAGCTTGGGTAGGTCCTATGTGTGGAGTTCAATGGGTAACTATAGAAGAAATAAGAACATGAGAAATGTCAAGCTTCATTCTGGTCAAAAGACACAAAAGACATCAACCATATCAAATTTAGATGTTGATGTTCAATCAGTTGATAAAGAAGCTTCACAAGTTGAATCAGTTATTAAAATAGAGAAAGAGTTTTCAGGAGTTCCTCTTTTTTATGGTTCAGATTTTTCAGTTTGGTGTATGAGAATGCATATTTATTTATCCTCTTTAGGATATGATGTTTTGATGTCAGTTGAGAATGGGTATTGTGTTACTAAAAATGACAAAGAAGCTCTTGAATGTAATCATGTTGCAAAGAAGGCCATATTATCTGCTCTATCTAATGATATTTCTTGTAAGGTTATGCATTGTGTAACAACTCAGGATGTTTGGAAAGAATTGAGAAGAATTTATCAAGGTGATGATAAAGAAGAGGATAGCCTAGTGTGTGAAGAAAGTAGTTGTGATAGAAGACAGTCACATGAAGAAGTTGTGGTCCAATCTCTTTCAGAAGAAGCTAACATCACAAGTGATGATGATCAGGAATATGATGAACAAGATTGTGAGATTGATATGGAAGGAGAGCTCATATATGCTCTGAGTGAACTCAAGAATTATAAGGAGAACCAGAAATTAATGTTGCAGCTACAACAAGAAAGAGAGTTCAAAGACAAAGCCCTCTCTGATCTTCAAGAGGCAAGTTTTCAGATTGCAAATTTAAGGACACAAATTGATAACTCAAACAATTTGATTATCAGTCTGTAGATAGAGATTGAGGAAGCTAAGAGGATAGCAGATGTTTCAAAATCTGATCTTGAAGTTAGAAGAATTGAGAATATGAAATTAGAGGGTGAATTGTCAATTTGAGAAAGGATTATGAAGGTCTCAAAGTTTTATCCAAGAAGTATCAAGAATTTGAAAAAAATACATACAAGTTACATGAGATGATAGATAAATAGAAGCATCATCAGAACACAACTGGTTTAGGATATGAAGAAGGAGAGTGTTCCAAAGCCAGAGAGACTCCCAGAAGGAAAATTGATTTAAGTCATCATGTTGCTGCCATAGTAGGTAAAATGAAGAGTGAAGCTGAGGAGAAGACCAAAAATGTGTTTGTCAAAATGCACAATGAGAGAAGAAATTTCAGAAGAATTGCTCCAATAAAACAAGCATACATGTATAGGTATAACTATTCATTTAATGGTTATTGTTATACTTGTAATCATTTTGGACACAAAGCAATTGATTGCAGAAGGAATACTGATATTGTTTGTTACAAGTGAAATAATGTTGGTCACCTACAAAGAAACTGCAAAATGGATAGAAGGAATGATCCTACATGGAAGCTTAACATGAGTGCTCAAAGGTACTATCAGTCATTTGATTATGATTGTAACATAGTTTTTTTATAATTGCAACACTCTTGGACACAAAGCACACAATTATAGAATGTATGAAAGAATTGCATTACCTGATTTTAAGAGTTGGGAAAAGAAAAAGGTTGAAAAGATTTGGATAAAGAAACATGAACAGAAGAAAGAGCCTGTGAAGGTTTAGAAACAGAAACATAGTCAAGAGAAGTCAATTACTAATCTTGTGCATCTTGCACAAGTCATTTCATCAGTTGCATAACATGGCATGAAGTAAGGGGGAGGTGTCAAATGATCTATCAATTAACCCCAAGAAGTTTCAGGAAGGAGATGATTTAATATGATGATCTTGTCTATCTATCATTCTTGCCATTCTTTGAAATAGTTGATGATGATGTTGCTAACTAAGTTGATTTTTTAGTATATATCAGTGATACAGGTGATCATTGGCTCATTATTCTTTCAAGATATTGAAAAGGTGTTTCAGGAGTTCAATGCATAAATTGTTAGACAAATGATCCTGATCATGTTGATGATTACAAAGGTTGAATTGTCATTGCAATCCAAAGTGTTCTTGTAATGTGTTGATGCAGGAAGAACTTGTTCATGCAGTTGGTTTGTTGGTATGCAAAATTGATGGATTGGATGCTCATATGGAAGTGTTCTTGATGTGATAATCTCACATGTTTCTTTGATGTTTTTCATCATTAATATGTTTCAGGGAGGTACGTACAAATTGTGTGGTTCTAGTTTTGAAGTGGTATCAGGTGTTCATGATCAATGACATGTTCAGTGGATGCAAGGTGTTGATTAGTTGTTAAAGGGTTTAATGCACAAAGAGATTGATGATGTTGAATGTCTTGTCATGTTCATATCATGTTGGTGTTCACAAAGATTAAGTTGTCAAGATATTGCAATTCAAATGTTGTTGATATTAATCTTCATGTATTTTGATCATGTGTGTCTTGCATGAGTTTTGCAGCTTTCAGGTGGATTGGACATAGTACCAAAAGAAGATGGTGCAACAATGATGATATTTAAGAGCAGTGAGTCATTTTTCTCAGGGGGAGACAATAGCCCTTGTCATCAAATGTCAAAAAGGGAGAGAAAAAGAAAGATTTCTTTATGGAGTTTTGCCATCAATGACAAAGGGGGAGATTGATGGAGACAGGTTGTCATTGATGTCAAAAAGGTGTCCTTAGTTTGTTTGATGTCATCAGGATAAGTGTAGTCAGATATGCAAATATGGTTAGAGATGAGATGCTTTTGTTTGATCATGATATTTCAAGTTTGCCTAAGGATGGATTCTAACGTTCTTGGTGTTTGGTGTTGGTTTATGATGTTTATCATTGATCACAGGACTTGTTTGATCAGGTTTGGCCTTCATGGTGTTTTTGAAGTTGATCAAGATGAAATTCTTCATATTATGTTCTTAAGAGAACTTACAATGTGTCTTCATATGTCCTTTGGTAAGTGAGGTCACAAGGTGATTTGTTTGGGGTTGTCAAGTGTTGACAAATGTTCATCATCCATGGTTATGTAGTGTGAAATGATGACCTTCATAGTAAGTGTGTTTTTGCTTTAGAGGAATTCATGCTTAAGGAAATTTCAGTCATGGTCTCATATGTGTTTATGATGTGTGTTTGGTTCATATTTGGTATTATGATACTTTGACTCAGTTATGCTTAAACATGGATGGTACTATATCAAGTAGAGGACATGATGTTTTTAGTATGTAGTATATCATACAAGAGGTATGGTAGAAGTTACAGGTGCTTGCAAGTTGCAGTGACAGAAATTAAAATGACAGTATTTAATGGTTGAGAGGTCTTCATTTCATATGTATAGTGATTGATGGTTTTAACATTTAAGTTCCATCATAATGATGTATTTGTCGTTTTAGTTGATGAGGAATGCTTCCTCTATGTTGATTGATGAGATCAGTAAGTGAAGTATTAAACTTAATGTTTGTCAAAGAAGAAAAAAAACCTAAAAATTAGGTTGTAGTCCTAAAAGTCTAAAGCCCTAAAATGTCTTTTAGATATCCTAATTTGAGCCCTTCACTGCCCGTCATACAAGATTCACTTTTGTTTTTATTTTTCATTGACCTATGATAAAAGGTCATTTCACTTAAATGTAACCTGCAGGTGGGGTCCTACAACATGTGAAACCGGCCCCTATTCTTTCTGTAACCGACATCTTTAGTTTCTTCTATAGGCACGTTGGGCGCTTAAACTATATCAAAGGTTGTGTTTAAAAACAAAGTGGGCACGAATGTGAAGATCCATGGACGATATTTAAACCAAGATTTTCTCTCCCTTGCTTTAAAGTTGACATGCACATGCCAGTCAAAAGGTTTGCTTATCTGCAGAAATAAAGTCTATTATTAGACAAGGTAGATTTTGTGGGATTTGAAGATTTTTTTGAGAATTTTTTTTCTATTTTAGAACTCCTTGAAATGGATTCCGTTCATACCAACCAAAGTCTATAAAGGAGGAAAATTTATTTCTAAATATGAGAAAACTTTTATTCTTTTGGGGATTAGTGATTTTATTTTTTACTCCTCATAAAGATGAGTGTGTATCTCGAAGGATGGAAGATAACAGGGCAGATTAGATAAAAATTTTGAAGACATTTAATGGTATATGGTGGACTTCATTTATGATTTGTAGGAAGAAGATTTTTGAAGGATATTTTTTTTGGAAAGTTTTTTTTTGTGAATGAGATTATTTTTTTTGGTGTTTCATGGATGTAGGACAAAATTGATTGAAGATTTTTTGAGATGAATTTGTTTTGGAGAAATTGAAAATGTTTTTGCAGGTGAAAATGAATAGTTATCATTGGAGAAGATAAAGAGTTTGAAGATTTTATTGAAGATTTATTTTGTTGAGAAGATGAAGAGATTTTTATATTATGAGAAGAGGAAAATGGATCTGAGAAAAGAAGAATATGAATGGCAGATGAATTTAATATTATTTTTTTTGCAGGTTCTTTATTGAAAAAAGAAATATATGCAAAGTTGAATATGAGGATTGTGAAGGATGTGAAAGGATTTTTGTATTTCATATATATATTGGTTTTACAGATGCATTGTGTGAGAGTGATTGTTGTGCAGATCAATGAAAAAGATAATTTGATGTGAACCAATATGAAGACAACTTGTATGACACAGTTTCAATCAAATCAAGTATGAAGGCAATATGAAATTGAATCTAAATCAGGTGAATTGATTGAGCATTAGATAATTACAAATGGAGTTTGTATTATGCAAAGATGGGATAATGAATTGAATGGAAACAGAGTAACCCTTTGATTTTGTTTATCATTTCTATTGGTCATTACGCCAGTGAGGCACAATATGCCAGTGAGGCACAGTACGCCAGTGAGGCTTGTGGTCAGTGAGACCTTCCTATGCCAGTGAGGTTTATTGTAGCTAGTGAGGCTTGTATGGTCAGTGAGACCTATTTGTATGTATTAGGGGTTGGTGCTCCTTGAAGTTGGTGCTTCTAAACATTGTAACCAGTGAGGTTTTTACTTAAGCTAGTGAGGCAGTTTTGGAGTGGTTTTTCTACCCCTGGAGGGTTTTCCACTCGTGGAAATCTTGTATCATGATTCATATTGATCTTCTCTCTGTGTGTGTATGATTTACTCATGAGGTGTTGTTTATATCCTCTTTTATCAGTAGTCTTATGTATATGTGTTTAACAATGTCTTCCTCCTTTGTCTTGTAAACTAAAATTTGCAAAAAGTTAAAATTTATACAACACTGATTCACACCCCCCCTCTCAGTGTTGTCCTGGACTCCTACAAAGCTTTATATTTTCTTTTCTCTCCTCCTTGGCTCTCTTAATCAAAGCATTTATAGAAAAATTTGCATGATAAGAATTCCCTTCCAGAGTAGAAGGACCTAAATCTATATGACTTATTTTGTAGGCTGCTTCAGTTATCTCATCTTCATTTAGGTTTTTCACGAGATCTATAATTTTTAGCATCTGATGCCCAGAGGTAGCATCATTTACCATCCTTGACATCCTTCTGGCCTTTTTAGGTTTGGAGGTGGTTTGTAGTAATTTAGCAACTGTATCTATTTCAGCTGCAACGATAGGCACATATTTTCTTTTCTTGTCCACAACTTTCTTCAACCACCTTGGTGAAGATGACACTATACCAGTATCAACATTGCTAGAAACAGTTTTAACTTGATTATCAACTGAAACAGAAATAGACACCTCTTCAGCAACAGGGGAAGAAGGGATTTCCATAACTGGAGGGAATGAACCATCATCAACAATATGTTGAAAAATAGAATCAGAAGTCACAAGTGTAGGTTTAGCTTGGACATTTTTCTTTTTCGAAGAAGGTAAGGGGATGCTGTCCAATTCGCATACTATTTTTAATTTTATAATTTCCTCTGATCTTTCCCCATCTCCTCCAGATTGTGAATTGGAATTGGATGGTAATGCCTCCTATCTTCCCACAGAAATGTGCACACCACAACCATGCCATCTCCTAGCTAACCAATCCTCAATTCTTTTTATCACAGTGGCAGAATGAATTCTCAAGTCCACAGCCTCCTTCTCTAACCAATTGATTCAGGGAAGGGGTTTTGAAGCTAGGGTTTGATACTCTTCATCAATGATCTCAGAATTTTCTTCAACACCAACTAGAATATACAAGAAAGACCAAATACTTGAATCTGACTCAATGTGAGTCTCATATAATTTCTTCTCCGAACTTCTCTATCATCTGTACAGTCTTCCCAGAAATCTTCTAAACTTGGGCGGTGTTCGTAAGAGCTGGAACCATGAAAATTTAGCTTTACATAGTTTTTGCTATCAAAGTTGGGCCTCATCGACAAAGAATGCAGATTAAACTCACTTAAAACATGCTCCGCCCCCTAGAAATATCATTGGTCGTGCAGGAATATGCAACTAGTTTCAAAGGGAAATCATACCCTTTCTTCCTCATGTTTCAGTATTTAACATTTACCACAAACATTTGTTTACAAACCTCCAGAAAAATGACAAAATCATTGGGGTACCTGTTGGTTTTTCTTCTGAATCAGCATCAGGGTTTGCCAGTTCCTATGCACATGAAGATTCAGCCAACTAATACAGGAGGTTGCGTGAGCTCCTCCCCTTCACTTCTGGTTCTGCCGTACCAAGGGGGGTGTCCCTATAACTCAAGATATAACCTTGACTAGCTCAATGACAGAAGGATTTAACTTGACATCAACAGGCAGAATACTCTCATGTATGGACCAAGATTTGTGTAACAAATCACAAGGTTGGCAACATTCTTGGACATAATGTCTGGTTAGGTATGAGAGCATGCAGAGGTTCCTAATCCTAATCCTACAACTAACAGATGGAAGGATGAGATGGTTTGAAATGGTGTTTGGAGTTATGGGACTTTCCTAGACCCATTGAACAGACAGATTCCCAAACCAGTGCCTTATCTGGGCAGCAGAGTCATATCTAAGACTGTAAATGTCTCCCCATGACAACATAAATTCATATCCAGAGGACCTAAGAATAATGCTACTGCCTAACAGCAACATGTCCAAGAAAGAGTATCATTAATGATCATACTTAATAGATCCTATGATGCAATCTATTTCCCTTTGTATCTGATCAAAAGCCTATTTAACTACTCCTTGAGTAGACGCAATAAATCAGACACACAGTATGCACATACTGAAAAACTTGGAAGCCCTTGACAACCTTGTTTGAAAGGAAAACAAATGACACACAGGAGACAATCAGAAACAATACACACACAGGTGTTTTTCATTTAAAATCAATCTGCATAGAAGGCCATCACAGAGAAAATCATCATTTACAAGCCAAGATAGATTAGTACACCAGACTAAGGACCGAGTCTGTAGCAAAAAATGCCTTTCAAAATGTGAACACCTTATGTTCAGAGTCAGAGCAGAAAGCCCAAAAACGTCCAACCTCTAAAAAGTAACACAGCCAAAACCATTTATACAGAACCGTGTACATTCAGCAATTAATTACATGGCCAGAAATCAAAAATTCGTCAGATACATCCCTCAGAAGGAATGGCGCTCAGAAAATGTAAATGCAGCAGACAAAGAGGAGCCTCGAGCCATGCGCCATTATCTGGGGGTCTTCATTCTCAATCAGGCAGCCTGACCATTTGTATTCCTCGCCCATACCCCTGCACGACCATCATTGATGGCTCAACCACCCACACTTCACTTGGAAACTATCGCAACCTTCAAACGGAAGCCTCCCGCCAAAATACGTCCTTCGCAGGTTCAAAAATAATGCAAGGGGAAAAATCCCACATGCATGGTGTGGAGACAACCTCGACGCTTTAAAAGCATCGTCACATGCAAACTAAGTGTCGAGTGCTTTTGCCGCGCTCGACACACATGCCTTCGTCCACAGCCCATCGGCCAAACATATACCATCGGCCTTCCTCAAAAAACTCCCGCCGACACCAGTTGTCTCGCCGATCGCCACATCTCCACAAGTCACCAACATCCCCATCGGCCAGAGGAGAACCATCGGCCAGCTCCACAAATCTCCTGCCGACCTCAAAGGTTATGCCAACTCCTATTGTAATCCCCTGTCGGCCAGACTACTACCATCGGCCAACCCGAAACATCCTCTGCCGATGATACCACTCACACCGATGACATTGCTGTCGCCAAGACAATCCTCCCCGTCACCCCGATGCCAGCTCCACACCCCTTGTCACTGAGACAAAGACCATCGGAGCAACCAAAAGCACTTCCGCCGATATCACCCGTCTCACCGACGAAGCCTCCGCACTACCTTATCGGCCAGACAAATACAATCGGAGCGACAGAAAACTCCACCGCTGACCACACAACTCACGCCGACGACACTTCCACCTATCGCCTCCATCGGTGTGACCAACACCATCAGAGCAACACTTCAAACCTACGCTGACTCCAAAAGTCATGCCGATGACCATAGGCTAACTACCACCTATCGGCCAGACCCACGCCATCGGCTCAATCAAAAACTCCTTCGCCGACATCACTTGTTACGCCGATAACCATACCATCGGCCAGAGTACCCCTGTCGGCCCAACTCTCCACACTTCATCCGATAGCCAAAGTCTTGGCTATAGCACTCCAAAACCCTCGTCGGCGAGACCTAGTCCGTCGGCAAGCCACAAAACACCTACACCGATAGGTAAAGTCTTAGCGATAGAGGATAATACGTCATTGGTACCAATCATGATCGCCAAGACACACTCCAAACTCATGCCGATGGACAAAACATGAAGACCCCCTCTTCAAGAAAGATGATGTGGATGTTACAAAACACTGAAGGGGTGCCAAAACTGGAAAATTTTTTGGATTTTATGGGATGGTGCCTGCATAAAAATTGCTCAAGAACTGACAGTCAATTCAGGCACCAACAGTACCTAGGTAATTTTTTTGGGGCATTTTCATAACCCCCCACCCTCAGATAGGTGAACCTATCAAATTGAATGTAGAAACTTCCAAACTCCAAGATTAAGGAAGCAGCTTCAGGTGAAATTCTTAACTCAAAATTATTATCCAATTTTCTGACTAAAAACATTAGAAAGGCATCATTTACACGGCGGTAGTCTTTCATTCCCACACCCTTTTTCAGTTGAGGAAAATAACTATACACAGGTGTGTTTGGAGTTAAAGACCCATGTGGCCTTAACCCAGCCCAAACAACCTCTTGACTGGCTAAAATGTATACCAGATATGAGCACATGTGGAAGGTTAAAGTCTCTTGAAATTTAACTAGTTGCTCATTCAAATAAAAACTAATGATTTCAGCCCAATTTATAAATTTATATTCACTGCATATCAACAAAATGAAACGACACATCCAATCTTCAAAAGAGTCTTTGTTTTCACTTCCTACCACACGATGTAGTAAGGTAATAATATCTAAAATCTCATCTTTGAAATGGACTATTTTTAGTGTTTGAGGCAGCTAAGACTTACCTCTCTTTTCAGACTTTAACCAATTTCGTGTGATAGAATTCTTGCACCAATCCTCATTTTCTCAGAAGAATTCCATCCCAATAGCCACGGACATATCTTCAAACTCTTGCCTTTCTAGAATCCTTAATGCACGAGTGATATTTTCTGGATCAATCTTTCCCACTACCGTCTCGTCTTTAGCTCTAATTTCAAAGGCTTCAGGAATGTATCTGCTTGCGCAAGACACAACCAAATCTTCACTCTACACAGAGATAGGAAGCCCCCCGCATGCGCTAAACCACTCTGCAATATCTTCTCTGCAAAAGGTAATTTATCATCTTTCTGCAGTCGAGACCAAAACTCCTCCAAATTAATATGGCCGAGCTTAGTGTCACTGATGCCAAACCAGCTACTTTCAATTCCAAAATTATGAGGAGCTCCCTGATATTTGAATTTCACCACCGTTGTTGGACACAGAGTGAAAAATGGCTAAGTACAAGAAAAGTAATGGCACAATACAGGAGTAATAGTAGCTGCATCACTTAGAGAAAAATCTGTAGTTAAGAGTAACTAAGTATGCCAGAGAAGTGCCACGATGTGTTTAAATGCGGAGATGAGGTGGCATTAAATTCATGCCTTGAGAAAGTAACCTTGAGATTTTCTCATGCTCCAAAAATCTTGAAAAGACATTCGCTTCATGCACCATACTCATCAGTGAATGATCATTATGAGCCTTGAGAACTGGCCCACCACCTTCTATGTCGCGTCCGGAGTCGCTAGTTGTTGAAACCTTAGAACTTCAAGTTGAGGGTTTCGAAGTTTCAAAAACCTCTGACTCAGCAACCACAAAGGGAATGACCTGGAGAAAAGACTCAGCAATTTAGCGCATGGTCGGGAAGTCGACAACTTTGTCAACTTCAGAACCGCGCAACAAAGGTTGCAAACTTTGAAAGATCAACAACTAGGTTAGGAAAACCTTAGCACACGTGACTCTTAAGAGTTTTCAAAGGCAACAAAGGGGAACACATGACCTAGGGACTTAGACAAATAATTGATAAAACATGTGAATGAACAATGAAAAATACAAGACCCAAAAGCAAAAATAGGGGGTAACATACCCGAGAGCACCGAACTTAGAAATTTGATTTGGAAAGAAGTGCACTCTACACCATATTCTGGACATCCTGGGGTTACTAAACTTATGGCAGATATTAAACCCCTATATTTCTAGGAAGGAATGAAAAAGGATGCGGCAATATTTGTGGCAACCTGCTTAGAGTGCCAGAGAGTTAAGGCTGAACACCAACACCTCCTGGGATTGTTGTAACCCAACACAGTACCTGATTGGAAATGGTAGATAATCAATATGGACTTCATCCAAGGATTGCCTATGTCCAGAAACAAACATAACACCATATTGGTAGTAGTAGACAGACTTACCAAGGTAGCACACTTCATACTAGGAAACTTAACAAATGGTGCACCCATTATTGCCTATAAATTTGTGCAAGAAGTATTTCGATTGCACTGAGTACCTGAGAAAATAATATCTGATAGGGATGCTAGAATGACAGCCAAATTTTGGCAAACCTTGTTTACAGCCCTGGGTACGCAACTGAACATTAGTTCTGCCTACCATCTTGAAACAAATGGTCAAACAGAAAGGGTCAACCAGATACTAGAGGATCTTCTACAAATGTATTGCATGGATCAATAGCACAAATGGGAGGACTATCTTCCCTTAGTTGAGTTTGCGTATAACAACTCCTATCAGTCATCAATAAAAATGGCACCATTTGAGGCACTATACGGAAGGAGGTGTAGAACTCCTATCAGCTGGGATAAGCTAGAAGATAGGATAACCCTCGGTCCAGAAATGCTCTCAAAAATGGAAGAGCAAGTAAAGTTGATCAAAAAAATTTAACAGAAGCTAAGGATCAACAAAAAAGCTATGCAAATGCTAAACAAACTCCTAGACAATTCGAAGTAGGAGAGAAAGTGCTTCTTCATGTCAAACCTCATAAAAGTGCCATAAAATTTGGAAAATCAACCAAACTTGCACCCTGATATGTTGGACCATTTGAAGTCCTAGAAGTTATCAATTCGATTGCTTATAAAATTGCTCTACCACTAGCTCTCGCCTGGTTGCATGATGTTTTCCATGTTTCATATCTTAAAAAGTATGTATCTAATTTTGCACATTTAATTGATTGGAGCTCGTTACAAGTATAGGAGCCAGGGGTAGTCTTGATTAAGCCAATCAGGGTGCTCGAGGTACGTAAGCATTGCTTATGTTATAGAGAAGTTACCCAGTGTAAGGTCTAGTGGGACCAGTACTCAAAAGACAGTGCCACCTGGGAAGAGTTTAATTAAATGCATTAGAAATTTCCTCATCTATTCAATGTTTATAATAGTTGAACTTCTTTCATTATGTTTAGATAAACAATGAAAAAACTTTTTTTACTTATTTGATACTCTAAATCATCGAGGACGATGATTCACAAGGGGAAGGATTTGTTACATCCCACTTGTGCCTTAGATATTTTGATGTGTGCCCTAGATATTTTGATGGTTGTGCCCTAGTATCTTAATGTTGTTTCTCAAGCTTAGATATGTATATACACATATATCATTAATCAGCTTGTTGAATAGAGATATATAATGTATATATAACTAGTTCAATTAAGTTCATTTGACAAATGTTCTCATGTTTACCTGAATGCATATGCAAAGATGTAATGAGATATCGGACTAACTACTTGTGTTTGAACTAGTGATTGTAGGAAATATCACCTCCGGGGGGGAGGAAAAGTATCATCAAGTACGAGAGGTAAAGGAAGAGAAGTCTAGTGCCATCTGAAACCTAGCATGTAAGTTTGAGACTGTCATTTAAGTAAGGATTAGAGCTACAAGTCCAGAGTTCTCAGGTAAACTGCAAAGTCAATCTTAGGTGTTAGGATCACCTAACTCATGTTATTGGTCGTGTACCATCACCTTATTATCTTCTCTTGAATCGAAAAATTTAAAATTTAATCTATTTTGAACCTTGGACATTTAATTGGCTCTCAAAAATAATTAAATAGTCGATCAAATATAAAAGAACTAAATGTATTAGCTATTGATAATTTCGAACACGAACTTATTTTAAGAGAATAGAAGAAATTTGAACTATGTTCATTTTTAAACCGATACATATAGTTTCTTGGTCATCATCCTTGAGATCACTCACGATTATCGACCACATAGAATGAACACTGAAGTATTAATTACTGGTTCCATATGAGAGAAATTATATGCTTACTAACTTAAATTCGTAGAAACTCTCTAAATGCAATGGCCTTAGTTATACACAAACACTCTAATCATTAAGGCTCAAATATGCATACTAACTTGTTAAACAAGTCGACTTATTCCAATCACATTAACTTATTCTAGCCCGTTGGCCTACATCATAAAGTGTATGCACCTAAAAACATAGAGGTTTATATTTTGGTTTGAGGGACTTATAAAGCACGAAAGATGGCTTTGGTCATCAGCCTCTTACTCAACTCAAGGATAATAATATACAAGCCTATTGGCCTCACTTGAAAATGAGCACAAAAATTTATATAGTGTATGACCTTATAAGCATATGGAGATACGTTAATAACCCCAACAAAGCTCTAAAAACAAATTTGATTATTCTAACCTTATAATCAGAAACAAAAGGAAAGATTTAAAAATCTAGAATGTGTTGTTGATCGTGGGGAAGTGTCTAGTTGAGGTGGCAGACTTTTCGCGGATCAGGAGATATATTTGGAACGAGATTTCTTTTTGAAAAACCATTTTCTTGGTCAGTAGGAAGGAGCTCATTCAGAATACACAAGAAGTGTTTGATAAGGGAGAATGTCAGTCTTTTGCATGTGGGATACATAGAGGAGATACACACTCTTACTCATGCAGAAGCGCAGAGACAATTGTAGTGCTTGGTAGGTGATTCGGTGAAGGAGACTAGTAGGAAAAGCAAAGAAAGGTTAAACTCAAGTGCTGACTTCACACCCTCATCAAGAGAAAAAAATTAAGTGGTAAGAGATTACTTTCTCTCAATCCTTAACAAATAATTCATAGTAATTTACATTGCAAAGTTTTGATAGTAAAAAGAAAACTATAGTTTGTATGGCTTGGTAGTAGGCCGATAGGACAGATGCTAATAGGTTTTGAAGAAGGCCGACATGAACATTCCCATGTAAACTTTATAGCAGACTAAGTGACCAAAAGCTATGTATAACTTAGAAGGCCGAATGGCCTAATATGCTCCAGCTTGAAAGACTGACAAACTTATATATTATTGTGTTGAAAACTATCAAGACTGACATACCAGTTAGTTCTCCATATTGACAGGTCAGGTCAACAACTGTCAAGAAGATAAAAAAAGATTTTGTACTATCATTGTGAAACTGTTAGGCCGAAGGTTGTTAACCCTCGTGGCCATTGGGTAGAAAGTCTAAGAAGTAAGACTTCTTGTGAGAAGATATCTCCCTAAAGAAGGAAAACAATAAGAACAACCATTTTTTGACCCTCTAACCTCTCTATACGATACTAGAATAAACATGAATTCTTGGAAGATATATTTATATGTAAATAGACTTCTTAGTTTCAATTGGTAGCTGACATCAATCCCGCCTTGGCAATAGTTGAATCCTTGCTTACCTAGTGTAAAAAAGGTTATGGATTAAGTAGAGTTTTTGAAAAATGGTGTTAAATGGTGGTAAGAACCCAATGATATCCTCATCAGTCAGTGTGCAATGGCACAAGAGACAAACATGAAAGTTAATTCCTTTAAATAAATTCTTGCTGAGTAGGGTGATAAATTGGACTACATGACTTCACTGTGTCGTGTTGCGCTTAATTAAAAACCTTGGCCAAGATGATGCTACTACCTGATAGTGTCAGTTTGTTTTCTTGTCCCAGATACGCACCCAGTCAGAGGTCATGCTAGTTAGGAGTTGCCTATAGTGTATGACCGACTAGGGATTGTGTAGGGTCAAACACCAGTCCAGATGGCATTAGATTTTTCCTTCCATTACTTTTTTCTGAAGGGCCAGGTCATTCCAGTAGGAATGACACAGGGGACTAGTAAGTCTATGGATGGGTGGAAAAATACCCTAATGATATTTTTCCTCCTCTGTTTCAGTAGTAAAGGATGATTAAAGTTCCAGATGGCTTAAACGGATTTCAAAGGACACTGTAAACTCAAAACCCTATAACCATGAAATGGTACTTACTTTAATAGTTATTTCTTCCCATTATCTTTTATGCATGGTAAATTGAATCAGTTTATAGTTCTTGTTTTTTTTTAAATATATATATTTAATTCTGCTCCTTTGTACAAGTTTATGCTTAATTGCACATCTACATCTATTAGTTTCTTAGTTTTAATATGTTACATATATGTATGTTGCATATCCATTAATTGCATAATTTTAGTTGTGACATGGCTAAACTCTAGATGTAAGACCTAAAAGGCATAAATAAGACTTCTAGGAATTATACGTAAGTCCTTTAGGCATATTGTAATTCTTTTCTCTGTAATTCTTCTACTTGTAAAAGCATTGTATTATATAAGACCTACAAGCACTATGTAGTGAACATGGGGAAGACTAGTTTGAGGAATCCTGGGCTCCAATCAAAACTTTTTAAGACCTCATTAGAAGCATCATTTTTTAGAACACTAGGATTATAAATTATGGTGAGATGACTTTCATGTAGTCCAGAATGCATGATCTTCATTTTGGCATATATTTGTGTCCCTATTTATCATTGTCAAAGAAGTCCTATGTTACTGAGGTACTTCAATTTTTTATATAGAAATTGATAGGTTATGCTCACTATTAACATTAAGTGGGAGTGTTAAAACATAATGTTATTAGGGGTCAATACCCTTATAACATTTATATATTATTCTATTATAAGATTATAAAACCTTATGCTTATTATATTCTTTATAAAGCATATATACCATTTGATAAACTATTAGATTATTAATTATTCGCAAATAGTTGTTTTGAATAGGTGTGGCAAGTACATTTTCAAGTATTTAGCCACCCCTCCTATATTTAAGGGGATTCTCTTTAATTAAGAAGAGATGGATCATTGGGAGATTTGGCAATCTATAGTGAACTTTATCACTCTACGCAAGGAATTTAGTATTGGCCATGTGGAAGTTTAAGGAGAAGTGATATCCCTAGGTTCTATCTATATTTCATAGACAATTTTGTAAGTGTTTTATAATAGAATGATGTGTTATGGGGTTTTTTACCTAGAAGAGTTTTTCCCATGTATATATTATGTAATGTGTTAAGTATGTGCATCTTGTAATTCTTGTTTCATTTATTTTATATTTTATTTGTAATGATTAGTAACCTAAGATCATAGTTTCTAACACCCTCTAAGTAGTCAACATCATGTGTTGACTATCCTAGGAACTTAGTTTCACTCTTGTTGTCCCCAGCTAATTAGTTAGGTCCACAATAGTCATTTGTTCTTTGACAATTTTTGCCTTGAAGTCCTCTACCTATTTGGTCATGAAATTGAATATGGCCTGCTTGGCTATGTTTTCTCCTTGGGTAGCCATGAGATCTAGCCTTACCTTTTCTAGGTCTATTTGAGCCTCAAACATACACTTCTTCACATCTTGTGCTTACACCTCCTCTATTTTAGTGGCCTTAGAGATAGTAGAAACTTGCCCCTATAGTGCCTTTATTATTGTTTTATGTGCCTCAATGGTTTCCTTTGCCTATCTAAGCTCCTCCTTTTTTTTAACTTTCCCTTAAGGGATATGAGAGAGGAGCGCATGACCTTTGCACCTTCCTGAAATAATTCAACTTGGTCTCGTGCTCTTGCATCCTCAATGCTCACACTTATTGATTCCATCTAGCAGTTGGTCAATTGCATTTGGCCTTCCAATTTCCCTACTAGTAGGGTGAAATGAGCAAGATGGAATGAATCCTATGTGAGATCATATTTGGTACTCATCAAGTTGGTTGTAGGAGTGGCATCTGTTAGGAATTGCATGCAGAAGATATTAATTAAATGCAAATAAAGATTAAACAGAGGAATGAAAAATACACAGAAATAATAATAGTGAGACAATTTTTAACTTGGTTCACCCAAACTCGGGCTACATCCACCAATAGAGAGTCCAATATTATTGTCCAGCAAATCAAACCAATTACAACCAGCAATCCTTGCAACTCAATACTACTGCAAATGCTACAATACAATCTCAATAGAAACCCTAACCCTTAGTCATTTTTATCAAGACTTATGTCGATTACAAAATAGGGTTTTTTTATGTCAGCCAATAGAAAAAATAACTCCCGACACCTTTATAAAAATAATAAAAGTCATTTGCTATGCCCCTGGACCACGCTACTAGCAGATGACACTTCTTGTTCCATGGTCTACATTGATGTTGCTCTAGTGCTAGGTGCATTTGATTTTGTCTTCACGCTTCCTACAAAAGTGGCCTCTTAGCACAACAATTGACTTTATTCCATGTTATGGAAGGAGCCAAGGTTATCATGGACCTTGTTGTAGGTCATTTCCTAGATATCATCCTTGGGGATGTCATTTAGTTTCTTCTTTGTATGGTCAATCTCTTTGTAGAATTTCCACCATGTGGTTATCTTTTCCTTGCTTTGTTACTCCTTTCTAAGCGTGGACACCCAATATGTTGGGGTCATCCTATTTCACCTTCGTATAGAAGGTCTCATAAAACTAGAGTTGTTGGGGCACTTGTGCCACTTTAGGCCATATATCAATAAACTTATTGATGTACTCCTCTATAGGATTTCTTTGGCCTCACTATTTGGTTGAGGCTAATGTACAAAATTAGCATCCTTGTTGCTCTTAATCTTCTTCAACCACACTACGAATAACCCAATAGAATCAAAATCCTAATGGTCATGGACTTTATTTAGCTACATCTCCCTCAATTTGGTGTACAAGATGTCTACAGTCCTTCGCTTGGTGATGGTGATATCAGAGCAAGTCTACAGGAGGGTGTAGAATGTAGCTTTGCCTCTTCCATTACCATATTGCAAGTTTATAGCATCTACTTGCCTTAGGAACTCAAGTGCAAAAATCCTAGATGGGACCAACCTTGGAAATTTGTAGATGGATCCATTATATCTATAGACTCTGATGATGGTATGGTCAACCCCAAAGAACTAGTCTCCCTTGTGTATTGATTGCAAGGTGTTCACACAATAATTATTAAGTCTCAACATTTCTTCATTTACAAGGAGGGTGAGAGTGGTCATAAGGAACTACTCCATGAAGGCATAGCAATTATTGCTCCAGTGAAGGAGGTGGGTCCAAACAATGATCAGATCATACCCCATCATTCCATGAGTGATCTTAGCATGAATGTCTAGGTATAACTAATAGCATTGGTGTAGCAGCATTAGGGCTAGCATGGACAAGTACCTAAAAGTCTAGGTGACCTCCAAGTTTTGCAATTGTGTGGTGATTTGGTCCTCCAAATGCTGGGATAAATCCAACCAAAGGGTATCTATGGTAAGGTTTATGGTTAGTAGGTGGGCAACAACAAGTTGTTTATGATAAATATTTTTATACATCACAAATTCTAAGAAAGAATGCAACCATGTTATCTTAGGTATCTATCTTGAATTATCTAAGCACTAGCTAGAATTTGATGGGTGCTCAAATAGCTAGGCTTGTGTTGATAGTCAGCTTGGGACAAAGGCTATTCACAAAGGTTATCTAGTCAAGGAAAAGTGTTATTGCAAAGGGTGGAGAGAGAATTAGTGTTGCACTTGAATGATCCTAAGGGGATCCCCAACATTTTTCTTATCATTTCAGCACAAATGACACACTTGAATTACTTGGACCAAACCTTGCTCCTGATGGTACTACTTGTAATGTCAAACATCTTAGAGCATGCTATGATGATTTATGGGAATGGTGATAGGCCAAAACTGGGATAAAGAATAAGAATTTTAGTGTGGTCTATACGTGTCAATCCAGGGATCTTAATCTTGTGAAAGGTGTCGGGGCTATATGCTGAAGGGGTGAAAGTCATGAGATGATTAAAATGAATGCAGCTAGAAAATAAACCTACTACAAATTGAAATGAATCTGGTGACAGGAGATGTTCTATTCTATTCAGGTGACAGGAACTATGCAGAAACAATAAATTTAATCAACAAATACCAAAAATGAAAGTCGTAGCAATTAACTCTGTAGCATGAAAATAAAATGCAGATTATTAATACACGAAAAGTATTAACACATACCAAACGTAGAAATGTAACAATGCAAAATGTGATGGATTGAAATCAAAACACACAAACGCAAACAGCAGAAAATACAATATTTACAGTCCATAAGTGGTTGAAGAGTGGGTACCCTTCTTCCCAATCAGATGATGGAGATTAAGCTTACAGAACTTCTGAAAGAGACTTCAAAATGTTTCTTCTAATAATAATATTGAATATATTTTTATTCCTTTCTGGCTTTCTGGCCCAACTGATATTACATACGCATGTTTATATAGCTTTTATGATGCATAAACAAAAATATGCATGCAGTTTACAAATCAGCAGTGGAGGTAAATCAATTGGTTAAGAAAGATTTGTGTGGCTTCATGGCCAACCTTTCTTAACAAACTGAACCAATTTCCTAACAATATTCCAATTATTCTTTGTTGACAGAAAGTAACCGTAGTAATTTATTAATACATTAGATTTAGTAACATGGAAAGGAAATCTGGTGCTGCATAGTTGGCGACTGATTTTTCTCAACCTATGGCACATGGATAGAGGAATGAACAAGTAAAACTGAAGCCAACCATGTAGAAGATAAAACTATAGTAATAAGCATGAGCCATATTTCTTCGAAGAAGGTGACAAGAAGTTCTAATGAAGAATGTGACAGGAAGTCTGTATGACAGGAAATCTGCATACTACGAGATACATTTTCCAAGGCTTAAGATGGCAACACTTATTAGTAAAGATAATCAATAATTATTTTTCATATGTTTATCCCAAAACCATATTAAATATCACTCATATGTAGCATATTATGGTAAAATGTTATGATAAGATATAGAAATGGAATATGGGAATGGGATTAAAGGCATGTAAAAAAGGCTAAAATGTGGCATAAAATGGGACATAAATGGCTTTCATCACATGTGTAGATAGTGGGAACCAAGAATTTGGCAAGATGGGAGGTCCATATGTTGTCATCATAGTTCTTTACAACATACATAAGATTCTTGTCAAATGTAGCCTTCCAATGAAGGAAAATGTTATGTTTGAATGAAGGAATGAAGGAATTGAGTGCATTAAGAGAGGGTAGAACACCACTACTTAATCCAAGAATCCCCTTCTTATGGCTTGGCTATGGAGTTCCAAATTCCAACTAGGGCAGCAACACATTTAAGACTTTTTAAGTGTGAAGTATTATGTTTGAAGGGGAGTTGAGAGGATAAGGAGGTATTCTAAGAAAAATTAATGGTGCAAAGGATGGGAAAATGATCCAAAGGGGTAGTCAAATAATCAACTTATAAGATAGCATGATAATGAGCATGAACCAAAGGGAGGTTGTGATATATATATATATATGAAAAAATGGAGCGAGTGAAAATCAGGTCAGTACAATAGAGCGAAGAAGAGCAAGAAGGTGGCGAATGTGAGGATGTGGAAACAAAGAACCTACCTCCCAGCTTTGTTCACAGAGTCAATGCCATCCCTTTAGGGAAAGGAAGGAAGACCTTTATAGAGCTTTTTCGTGATGACAGGGCAAAGAAATTTGAGGAAGTACTGGAGGTCGATGTGGCAAATTCAGTAGACAAGGATGTGGAAGCCCAAAGTTGTATGGTGCTTATCGGAAGAGTTATAGGGAAAATAAGACCAAAGGATCAAATTAAGAGATGGATCGTGAAAATTTGGGAAGCAGCAAAGGTTGTCCATTTCCTATCCAAACAATTTTTTGTAGTGGATTGCAGAAGTGAGGCATAAAGGGATTAAATTTTGGAAAAAGTACCATGGAAGATAGGACTCGATTTCGTGTTCACTCAGAAATGGAGACCAAATTTTAATCCCAAGGACTCTGATCCCTACAAGGAACCAGTATGGATCAGATTGTATAATCTTCCCTTCAAATATTGGTCAAGAGATTGTTTATACCAAATCAGAGACAAGCTGGGGAATGTGATTAATTTGGATATGGGAGTGGTGATTCGGTCTTTAATGCAAAGATCAAGATCATAGCAATCAACCAAGTTTTGGAGACAATTAAACACATCACAGCAGAAGGATCAAGGATGTAGGGGATCGAGGTTGAGGAAAGGAAGTTCTATTGCATGTGCTGCAAAAGAAGGAGACATATGGAAGAAAAGTGCCCTAGGAGGCCGAGAGGGGAACAAAGGAGTAGGCTCAGTCTTGTGACAACCATGCAAGAAGGGGCTCCGGCAGTGATCAACAAAAGAACATAGGATGAGAAGAAGGATGTGGGGATGAGTGGAGGCACTATAATAGAGTCTCCAAAGAAGGAAGGCGACCCTAGGGAGGAAGGGAAAGGGGAAACCTTGGAGGCATCAGTAGTAAGGAAGCAAGAGGAATGTAAATCCTCAGAGAGAAGATCTAATTCTCTAGAAATCCAAGGAGGGGAGGTGGAGCCTCCATTGGAGTCAAGGAACCAAGGGGAATCTCAAAGAGTGGAGAGGACTTGCATGGAAAAGGTTTCCCATTAGCAGGAAGAAGGATCGGAAGCCTCTGTTAAGGGGGAGGAAAAGAAGGGAGTGGGGATGGGGTCTATGGAGGCTGTATTTGTCCCAGCAGAAGTGGGAGAAGGCATGGTGGTCAGGGAATGGTCCAAGGATGAGGAGGATCCTGAGGGACAAGATGAAATTGGCATCACAAATCAGAGGTACATTAGCCAATCGATGTCAAGAATAATCAAGGGCAAGCAAGCACTAGTACAAAAAGAGCAATATATTACTAAAAAAACTACTAAAAACTTCTTATAAATGACGAAACATGGTCACGTGACCATTAGTAGTTTATTGCCAGTCATTTATAACATGACCAAATTGATGACTAAACCATTTTTAGTCATTTATTGGTTGTTTTGATTGATCTATTTGGTAGTATATTTAGTCGTTGATTTAGTCATTGATTCTTGTAATTTGGTCACTTATTTAGTCATTTTTTTCACTGATATATTTAGTCATTAATTTAGTTATTGATTATTATTAACTGGTCACTTATTTAGTCATTTTATTCACTGATTTTTGTCCATTGGTAGTGTATTTAGTCATTAATTTTAATCATCGTTTTGATCAATTTGGTAGTATATTTAGTCATTTTTATTCATTGATTTAACACTGGTCATATATTTAGTCATATTTATTCATTGTTCACTGATTTTTGTCAATTGGTAGTACATTTAGTTAATTTAATTATTAATTCACGTCAATTAGTAGTATATTTAGTCATTTTGAAGCTTGCAATCTATGTAGATTTCCATCTGGCATTAATTGTTCACTTCGCACATGTCTTTTTGATTTTACTCATTGAATGCTTTGTGAGAGGAGTGTTGCGAGCTGAGCAATATAATCCACATTTGGATCTCATCTGCCTTGGTTTTATTTCCCCGCCGGCTTGAATAACTTCAATTCATTATGTTGGCTTGTGCAATCCTCTTTTTATGCAAGAGACAATGGTATATGTGTCATTAATTATTTCGTTCTTGCCTCTTCATTTTGCTCTTGCTGTGTATCTGTAATGTCTATCTATCCCCACAATTGTCAACTTCATTTGCATGTTTAATCATGGGAACAACCAATGCACGGAAGCATCAACTTAGATTTCATGGCTAGGGCCTTCAAACTACTCGATGAAGAGCCGGTGGAGGATGCTTTGATAGATGTATGTGATAGAGATTTTTTGCTGCAATCCAAGGTATGTTATGCTTCACATCTGGTATCTCATTTTCTCTCAAATGCGATGGACTTATTTCATCAAGTTGATAAGGTTAAAACGATAGCATCAATGTTTGTTCATGACTATCTAGTCCCAGCTGTCAATCTATTTGAAGCTTTTGCTACTTATAATCTCCATGATGGCTCAGCCTTGGTAGGGGGACTCTCTCTGTAAAGATATCAGTAATAAACCCAGTTTTAACTATGTTTATCAAGCGATGATTTCAAGTTTGCAATCAGGTAACAGAGAGCTCTTTGATAATTCACTGTGGGTTCACAAATCTACATTTGGAAGGTCCAAGAGGGAAAGGATAGAGGAAGTATTCAATGCATGGAGCTTCTTGTCAAATTTCCAACCACTGGTAGTTCACTTCACCAATGATGACACAGTCCTTTCTCAAGAGAATCCAACTAGGGGTTCATGGATTTAGGGTTGCAGATTTAAATATGGACAGCATGTGAACCACTCTTTCTGTTTTAAGTTTTTAGCGTCGCTGTAACTTTGGTTTCCTTTTTGGCCAGAAAGGGCCTTTTAGATCTGTAGCTTTGTTCAGGGCTCTTAGTTAAAATGCTCTGTTATGTTATCTTTTTGGCCAGGAAGGGCCTTTTTTGTAATCTGTAAAAACATTTTTATTAATATTAATAAATTATGATGCTCTAAGCATCCTTACCAATTCAAAAAAAAGTCAACCCTAGTTCATGTGTTGTCTTGTGGAGAATATTGGTGATGCTAAATGAAACAATCTAAAAAATAGGCTTGCACTATAATAATGTGCACTGCATCGAATATCCATTAATAACGAAGGGACATCCATCAAAGCATAACAGCAGGGATTTTTTTGTCATATGTTGTAGTTACAAGTGCCCTACTAGACATACATGAAAATGTGGAAGCATAGACAAGGCAAGCAAACTGTTTCAAAAAATGCCTTAAAGAAATGTGATATCATGGAATGTCATGATTAAAGGATATGTTTAAAATGGGTTTTTCTGAAAAGTCCTTAGAAAATCTTAATAAAATGCAACCAGTGGGTGTAAAGCCCAACTCCTCAACCTTTCAAAGTGTCCTTCCTACCTATGTGTGAATTGGAGCTTTGGATGAGGATATGAGCATCCATCAAAAGCATATTTGGAAGTAGATTTTTATCAGATATTGTAGTTGCAAGTTCCACTTTGGATCACCAAAGCCTTCACAAAAATTTCTACACAAAATTCAACAATGAAGAATTTATGCACAAATTCTCTTTTGAACGATGCACAAAGCCTCCACCACAACACCGCACAGTTTGTTGTTGGGCCTTACGGTGATGCGAGAATCACCCACATCACTACAAGGCCCAGCAATAGTGCGGTGTTGCGGTGGAGGCTTTGTGCATCATTCAAAAGAGAATTTGTGCATAAATTCTTCATTATTGAATTTTGTGCAGATGTTTTTTTGAAGGCTTTGGTGATCCGAAGTGGAAATTGCAATATTTCTACTTGAATAAATAGGCGGATAAGGTACACCCTCCATTCCACCAGCTCTGTTACCTCCAACTGGACCTATGACAAGTGATTGAAGGAATAAATTACAAAAAATATCATCCTATCTATTTATGATGTTTTTCTAAGCATCAAAAAATTAAACAAACAAACTACAAAGCACACAAGTACATCTCTTAGTTGTATAGACCAGGATAGTTCAACCACCATTATACCACTCAATGAATACTAACCAGCTCCTAAGTCATGATCTAGATGACTCCTTTGGCGCCTTGTAGGTGGTCCTGCATATGAAAGCTCTGGGTCCTAACAAAAAACCACAAAATTAAGGAGTTCAAACCAAGAATAAATAATATAGGGAAAATAACCTACAATAAAGATACCTTCATACATTTGATAAAAGAACATTTGATAAATCCATAAATCCATGCAAATTTCCTTCTATAAATCTATCTTAGGGATTCGTATTTCTTTTAAAATTATTCCAAGAGTCATTCATAAGCACCCCATACCAAGTCCATGTGAAAGATATTTGTATTTTTGACCATTGATGTGTTTTTGTCTCTCACCACAGCCCCGCAGGTCACTCAAAAGGTCTTGGTGGGTGTGCGGGAACCAAGGACAACAAGGGAGTAGTTATCAATATCCCACAGCATGAAGAGATTGTACTTGTGGCATTGCGAGATGCAGAGATTGATAACTGCAGCCCCGCAGCATGAAGAGATTGCACTTGCGGCATTGCGGGATGCAGAGATCAATTACCATAGCCCTGTAGCAATCTCAAAATGAAGTGGCGGGTTGGCAGTATAAATTTAAGTGGCATATGATACTTCACCACGGTCCCACGGCAATCAAGAGAATAACCGGCGGTAATGCGGTAAGAAGGAGCAGAGGAAAATAGTACACCACACCCCCATGGTGGCCTCAAGTGAGGCTTACGGTATGGTGGTAAGGAGTAGAGGAAAATAGTACACCACGCCCCCGTGGTGGCCTCAAGTGAGGCTTGTGGTATGGCGGTATAAGGAGTTAAAGTTAAGTAAGTGTTGAATACCGCGGCCCTGCAATAGTTTCAATGAAGGAGTGTGGTAGTGTGGTAAAAGGCTTCAAGTGATGTTTAGTATACTGTAGTCCTGTGATGGTCAAAGAAACAATTTGTGGTACTACGGCAAGGAACAAGTCATGGTGATACAGTTGAATTTTTTGAGACAATATTTCTGAAATGGAGATACAACAAACTATGAACTTTCTTAGACAGCCAAGCCATGACTTACACCCTCTACATGTTCCATAGAGTTGTCTTTATGGTAGAGATAAGTCAAGGGATAGTAGTTTGCAGTCATTACGTTTCATGAAGAAGTGGGATTCTAAATAATTTTTGGTGTTGAGATACCCCTGCTACCAAGATAAGAATCATGTGAAGATCTACCTTAAGGCAATAAAGAGATACAGAGCTATGCCATGACTTACACCCCCTTGACAGCTGAAAAAATATAATTAGAAGCAACAAAATAAAAGATCATTAACCATGCTTAGACATTCACTTTAATTTTGCATCTATGGCCCATTGGCTCCAATAGTTGCCATCCTATCTTGTTTCTATTGTTGATTCTGTGTGTTCCTCAGAGTCATAAAAGTAGACACGACAAGCAACTCCATCACAGGCAACCGATAAAATCATGAGCCCCCAAGGCCAAAGCATTGGAAGGCCTCATTTGGTTCAAAATTGATAGTCATGACTTAGAAAATGACAGTCAATAGAATGGTAATAAAATCCTTGGTTGACATTTCACTCTGGAAACTCATTTGTTAAAATAAGTCAAAACATCAGACAATCACTTCTAATCTCATTTTTTCAATGCCTATTGGTATCCTAGATGATATCACCATTAATAGCATTTTGTGGATTGTGTATAGATGTATGATCTGTTTTAGCTTTTGGTATTATCCCATCTCCAGGGTCATATGCCTGTCTTAGTAAGATATATCATTTCTCTTTGTCAAGCTATCTTAGTGAAGCCTCAAATCAGTTTTTATTTTTGCCCATAATGCTCTTCATTTGTGTAATAATGTTGGCCAAGGTATTGGTAACAAAGTTGCTAAAGACATGGTGACATAGTTGAATTTTTGAGACAATATTTCTCATTGGCCCGATCAAATCAAAGAATACTTTTTCTTCCTTTTCTCCACTATTCTTTTATGAGCTGAGTAATTTCAAATTTGATTGTTGTCATTTGCAATGTATTTCTATTGCATTTCAATCTGAAATGTTTGATGCATTTTTGGATTGTTGTCACCTTTACAGACATAAAAATGTACTTGTTCTAATATTTGAAACTTATAACAAGTCAAAGTGGGTTGTGCCCGTTTAGTAGTTGGTTGAAATTTAATTTGAATGTACTGCTTCTTGATGTTCCCATTGACTCGTTATCATTTGTGTTTATCATCTTGCTTTTTGGCTAGCAACAAACATGTGATGCATCTATTGTGATGTCCTATGGATGGTGGCTTTTTCCAAATTATTTTCAAACTATTTTGAGCTCTAGGTGTACACCTTGTGGAGACTTATGGCATATTTCTATGCTTAATTTTTTTTCCAAGGTTACAGTGAGCTGATAAATGCAATTATTCCAAAGGTAGTGGAAATAATTTTGGAACAATTATCTAAGTTCTCTCTTAATGTTCAGATTTGTGTAATTTATTATTTTGCAGATTTTTAATAGCCTTGTTTGACGAGACTTAGAAATTAATTTCAATTTACAGGGTAAAGCTTCCATCTAGAGCTAAGAAGATTGTGCCAAGTAGTTGTAGAGCCATGATTGGTCAGGTTACTGGTGGTGGAAGGACAAAAAATCCAATGCTCAAAGATGGCAATGTGTATCACAAATATAGGGTCAAAAGAAACTGTTGGCCCAACGTTCGTGGTGTGGCAATGAATCCTCTTGAGCATCCTCATGGTGGTGGTAATCATCAACACATTGGGCATGCCAGTAATGTGCATCGTACAGAGAAGGCTTAGCATGTACACATACTTAATCATAATTAAAAAATTATAGAGCTCTCATTATTTAAAAATGTCGTATTTTAGTTTCTTTTTCTTTAGGTTGCTTTGTGTCAACAATTTGTGGGGACCAAGTTGTAAACCATGTTTCCTATTATTGTTTCTTATCATTAGTGGTTTACTCTTGATTCAAAATTTCTGGAAAGACTTCAAACTAGGTTGTAATCCTTGTTTCCTTGTATTGTTAGACAAGGCAAATAATAAATTCAAAACTCAATAGAATTTATTGTTTTAACAATGCCTTGGAAGACTCTAACAAGCATAGACAAGGCAGTGAACTGTTTGAAAAAATGCCTCAAAGAAATGTGCTCTCATGGTGATGGAATGCTATGACAAGCACATTGAGACCACATTTCTTTGAGGCATTTTTTCGAATAGTTCACTGCCTTGTCTCATGGTGATGGAATGCCATCACAATCCATAGCAATTTGCTTGTCATGGCATTTGCTTGTAATAGACCTCATGAGCTTGGAGATGTATCCCCTCCCTATTATATATGAACATATATGCATACTAAACCTAGCTTTACTGATCCACCTACACCCAATGTAGCTTAAGTGTTGACTTAGTGGCAAAATTGCAATGTTCAAGATGTCAACTAACAAAATGACCATAGACAAGTATTTTATCAAAACACGTAAAGCTCATGTGAATTATGATATATAATATCAAAAAAATATAGCAGAACTCTTTTTTTCCTGATTATTTTGGAGGTTCTGTTTCTTTCAGCATAATGCATAAGAGACTTTTTAAGACAGCTTTTAAAATAATATTTTCAAACCTTAACTAATACCATGATATGTGAATTTATCATTTCTGATTCCCTAAATAAATATTCTCATAAAATTAAGCTTATCACATGAACATCATGAAACAACAGAAAAATGAAAAATGAATATGACAGGCAGAGAGTGTTCAGGAGTTGAGTTACTTTACATCAAGAGGATCAAACTTGGCACCAAGCTTACTAAGTTTTGCATGAGCCTCTGCATAGTCCTTGAAAAATGCATCCTGATCAACTGCATATTTCTCAGCATATACCTATAAAAAAAATTTAAAATCCAATCAGCACTTTCCTTATTATTGAAAGCAAATCAACTATAGGCATCCTCTAAAACTTTATTTCAGATGCATATATCCTTCACTGAGTTGAATTATCTAGTAAAATGTTTCTCATTTTTTTCAAAAAGGAGAAAAATATTTCCTACAAGACTTAAGATATTGGCTTAGCATTATTAGTATGTTATGTCAATGGAAAGATTGATTCTTTTGACATATTTCATCAATATTCTTCAACTTCTTTGAACTTGCATAAGTTGACATCAAGCTTTGTTGGAGTTCAAGATGGATCTTAAAATGCCCAGTTTTGCAAAAATAAGGGCAGGTTAAAATGGATTATTCTTTTTGAGCTTGAAGAACCAGAAAGAAAGAAGGAAATTATATTAACCACCACAAATGACTAGAGTAGGTCCATGGGGACTCTAAAGTACAACCAATTAAAGAATCACCTTGAATCTAGGATCTTCAAAAAGAATAGTGTTAGTCGGCAATACCAAAAGATATAGGCCCCTCCTCTCTTTTATGTCCTTCACAAAATCAAGAAAAAAAAACTTTTGCTCATTCATGATCAAGGTAAATTCTAGTACATGAGGTTCAATTCATCTCTACTCTGTACCTTGATATAAGAATTATCAAATTTAAGCCACACTACTGTCCATGATTGACCTCCTGGTGCCCCAGGACCATCTTTCTGCACCAAAAATAATCACATGGTTATTCAAATATACACTTTTCTAGACTACAACACTTCAGGAAGTTCCCACATTCCTTAATTGTCTTATTATGGAACCCTATAATTAAAAGTCAGGTACCAACATGTTAACATTCGCCATATATGTTGAAACTTTATACCCAGATGTCAACCTTTTTTACAAGTGCAGAAGTAAGCAGACTACCCCAATCAACCTACACCCAAAGTACTATATTCATTTATATTTACCTACTAAGGGTTATATCAAAATGCCCTAGGAGCATACCAAGTGGTATCAGTCTATCAGAGCATCTACTAATTTCTTGGCCTATATTTGCCTTCCAAGGCAATAATGTGTGGCCATAATTATTTGATTTCTCAGACATGTGGCTATGCTATTATTGAATTGTATCAGTGAGAGCCATTTCTCTATTTGTCTGAGTTTGATATTATATATGGCGACTGGTTTTATCAGTAACACACGATAGTTTAGTTATTTATCCAAATATTACAGCCAGTCATATGGAAATATGGCATATGGAGACAGGGGTGTCATTTTAAAATAGGATATAGGAATATATGAATAGTGGCATAGGTTATATCCCATTTAAATATAAGACTCTAGAGCTGTAGGTAGAGGTACAAGGGCAGAACTGAAGTTTCCTGGTGACTATGCTTTAGAAGATTTGTTGAAATAGATAATAATTGCCCTGGAATATTTATCCAGGAACCTCATCATCAATTTCCAACACAGGGATTGACTCTGAAAGAAAAATGCTCTAGATTTATTAGGTTACCATGATAAAGATTAAAGCAAAGACTAAGATCTATTTAAAATCCACTGTCATGAAGATATTAAAGATGTCACATGCAAAACCCTAGCAACTGGAGTAATGAATATAGTGCCAAAGAGGATAGTGAGCTGGAGCAGATTTAGGAGATCTCCACTTATCTAATCACAGGCAAATACATCATTTACTTATTTTTTTAAACTAAAAGAAATCATTCTAAACCCTATATAGGATACATTGATACTTCAAAAGCATCTGAAGGAATTTGAAATTATGCAAATATATGTCAATTAAATACCTGGATTACAAACAGTAGCATGAACAATGTAACCCTTGTTGAGTAGAACAGGAATGAGATAAGCAGCAATGAATCCTATGCCTCCTGTCATGCACATCTCCTTACCATTCTCTGTCATTCTTTACTAAAACACTTCTCCATTTTGGTGGGCTATGTCTAAAAATAAGGTTTCGATCAAGGTTTTAGAGTATGTTTATTAAAATGAAAACTCCATTTTGGCGGGCTACACCTGAAAATAAGATTTGGACGAAAGTTTTAGAGTATGTTTATTAAAGTTTTAGAGTATTTTGGCGGGCTATTGATTCTTGATTCCTTAAATGATTTATTCAAATGGATTGTGACTAAATAAATGACTAACAGTTTCGTCATTTTTATGTGTGACTAAATAATTTTTTAGTCAACGACCAAATTAGTCATTTATTTACTCATTTATCGCTGAGTTGCAAAAAATTAGTAGAATTTAGTCATTTTTAGTTGTTGTGACTAAAAGTTTTACTCACTTAGTCATTTATTTGCCAAAATTCTACTAGTGAAGGAATAGGAAGGAAATTGGGAAGGAAGACTAATAAGGAGAAAAGAGAAGAATATGTGATAGAGAAGGGGATGACTAGCATTAGGGAATACATGCTAAGGTCCAAGGGAGGCAGTGCCTCCCTTGGGAATCCATGAAAATACTATCTTGGAATGTTAGGGGCTTAAACGCCCCTAACAAGTGGTGCATGATCAAGCACCATCTAAACAAGCTATCAGTCGATATTGTTCTACTACAGGAAACAACGCTAATACAGGAGGAAGCAGCAAGGTTTATACAACATTGTAAACCCCTAACAAGTGTGTTCAGCAATCCAAGGGGGACCGCAGGGGGATTAGGATTATTATGGAATTAGGAAAAAGCCAAAATAATGAATATAGAGGTTCACCAGTATTAGATAGTAGGCAAGGTATTCCTGACACTAATGAATTGCTCCTTCTAGATTTTTTGTGTATGGCCCAACAAAAATAGAAGATAAGAGAGAATTATGGACAAGCCTTTTAAACAAATGCCAAGAATTAGGGAATGAAAGGATCTTGATGGGAGGTGATTTTAATGCGATGTTGTGCCTAGCCGAGAAGAGCGGAGGGGTGAGATCAGAAAGTGTCACCATCTGGGACTTCAGGGAGTTCGTAAGGATCAAAAACTTCTATGACATTACACGAAACAATGGAAACTTTACATGGAAAAATAGGAGGCACAGATTTGCCAACATTACGGAATGGTTGGACAAGTTCTTATGCAGTGCAGACTAGTTCAAGGAAGAGCTAGGACTGGAGTCAAGTATTTTACCAATTTCAATGTTCGACCATTATTTAGTTAAATTAGAGATAAATGCATTCTTAAAGCCATAGAAGTCATATTTCAAATTTGAAAGAATGTGGTGGAGGAGGGAAGACCTAATTGAGTAGATTGGGAAATGGTGGGAGAAAGTTTTGAAAAATGGAGGTTCAATCAATTTGTGTTCTGCAAAAGACTAGCACACCTCAAGAAAAGGTTGAGGGAATGGAACGTCATCTTTTAAAGATATCTTTAAATAAAAGGAGAGAGTGGAGGAGGAATTGGCGGTTCTTAATTAGTGAGTCATTAAGAATGGTATGTTCCACACATACTTTTTGAAAGAGAAGGAACTTCTGTCTGAGCTAGATGAGTTGTTAGCATGGGAAGAAGAGTATTGGAAAGCCAAAGCCAAAGAAGAGTGGCTGGAAGCAGGAGACCTAAACACAAAGTTTTTCCACAATTTGGTGAAAGCAAGGAGAATGGCCAACAAAATTATTGAGATAGAGGATACGGATGGTAGGATTCTAAATAAACCAGAAGACATAGAGGAGGAGGTAAATTATTTCAAAAATTTCTTGGCACCAGAGTGGGGGAAAGACTGGACAAATATAGATGAAGTTCTTAGGTGCATTAATCCGATGATAGGAGAAGAGGAGAATGATATGTTGGGCAAGGAATTTACGGAAGAAGAGGTATGAGTGGCAGCCTTCCAGCTCCACCTAGATAAGGCACCTGGCTCAGACGGGTTCCTAGCATTGTTCTACCAAAAATGTTGGCAGATAGTTGGAAAATAAGTATGGATGATTGTGGAAGAATTCAGGAAGAAAAACAAGTTTGCGAAAGAAATAAACAACAAAATGATTACTCTCATCCCAAAGAAAGTGGAGTGCAGATCTGTAATAGATTATAGACTGATATCTCTGTGTAATACAGTATACAAAATAATCTCCAAAACCATAGTGAATAGGCTAAAGCTGGTGTTAGGCAGAATTATATCTGAAAATCAAAATGGCTTCACCTGAGGGAGGGAGATCGTAGACAACATTATACTAGTAAATGAAGCCATTCATTCGATTAAACAATCAAATCAGAAGAGTATGCTCATAAAGTTGGATGTCAACAAGGCATCTGATAGGGTCAAGTGGAGTTTTTTGCTGAGAGTCATGAAGCGTATGGGATTCAAAAACTCCTGGCTAGATAGCATTTTCTAGTGAATCTCTACTGCAAGGGTGTCGGTAGCGGTGAATGGCTCGTTATGCGAATTCTTTGGCATGTCCCAAGGGTTACGATAGGGAGATCCTTTGTGCTCATTTCTATTTGTGATCATGGTTGAAGCAGTAGGGGGACTCATTAGAAGTTTCCAAAGAAGTAGGGGGTGGAAAGGAATCAGGGTAGCCAAGAATCTGGACCCAATTATGCATGCTCAGTTTGCAGATGACACAATGATTTTTAAGGAAGCTAGTCTTCTAGAGGTTGAGGCGATAAAAGGTGTATTGGACAGCTACAATAAGTTCTCAGGCCAAATTATTAATGAGGAGAAATCGAGGGTGTTCTTCTTTAATGTGAAAAGAAGTTGACAAAACTGAATCGTAGCAATATTGGGGCATTCGATTGATAGCATCCCCACTAAATATTTAGGAGCACCAATGTTCAACGGGGAAATTAGAACAAAACTATGGGAAGAAGTTATTGTCTAGTCAAGGAATAAAGTCGAAGCTTGGAAAGGGAGGTGGCTAACGTTGGCCGGGAGGATCACCATGCTAAAGGCAGTATTGGGAGTAGTACCAACCTATTTGATGTCTTGTATGCATCTCTCAAAAAAGGTTGCATCCCTATTGGAAGGTGTGTGGAAAAAAATTGTATGGGAGGGATCCAAGGAAGAGAAACAGATCCCATTGATAAGTTGGGGAAAGGCTACATGTCCCCTAGATAGAGGAGGGATGGGAATGAGGGAGCTAAAGCTTCAAAATGAAGCATTGGGGGCAAAACTAATATGGAAAATGGTTAAAGCCCCCAACAAACTATGGTGCATAATTATGCAAAGAAAATATCTAGATGACTTATATCTAAATAGAGTGTTGACTATGGCTAACCTAGGGGGTGTCTCAGCAATATGGCAATTCATGAAGGAATGTCGTCCAATAATTATCAACCATCTAACGTGGAGTGTCAACAACGACAAGAAGGTAGATTTCTGGTCGAACTCATGGGAGGGGTTTGAACTGCTAGATACAGACCCAGATTTTGAAGAGCTAAAAGCCTTGATGATTCAAGTTAGGGGAGAAAAGGTGGCAGACTACATTGGAGGCTGAAATGAGAAGGGAAGAGTGGAGTGGATAAATGCTGACGGCATTAATGTAGAAGTGTCGATTAAGCTCAAATTTAAAGATGCAATGAGGAATAGAAGGGTGATGGTTAATGGAGAGGAGGATGACATCCAATGGTGTAGAGCCAAGTCAGGGCAATACTCGGTGAGATTAGGCTATCACATTATGAAAATGGAGAGAAGTGGAGATGGGATGGAGTCGTGGCCTAAGGATTTATGCTAGGACAAGCGAGTCCTTCCAAAGGCAGGGACCTTCACATGGACCGTTTCACATAGAAGTATCCTAACTGGAGAATGATTGAATTGACTCAGGATTAGTGGGCTCAACAAATGTGTGTTGTACAAACAAAGTGATGAATACTTGGACCACTTGCTACTAAATTTCCCAATGATGGAAAAGTGTTGGAACTACTTTTTGGGGCACCTTAATTGGATGGGACCGAAGAGCAATAATAATGTGGATTACTTGAAGAGTTTACCAAGACTTTAGAAGAAAGGCTTCTAGGGGGAATTTGGATAACGATTTCTTCCATGATAATGTGGCATATTTGGAGGGAGAGAAATCTCATAATCTTCGAAGAGAAGGAGAATAATTTTGAGATTTTGATAAGGAAAATGGAGAACGGTCTAGTAGAAATTTTAAATTTAAAAGCCTCTTGGAAGCAAGGATCAAAATTTGCCTCATGGGATGACGAAGTGATGAAGGTATGGCTAGAATTGAAGGTACGGCTGAGAATGGGAAAAGGAAAGAAGGCTAGGGCTCAAGTCAAGTGGTTGGCTCCTCCTAACGGCACATTAAAACTTAATTTTGATGGGGCTACTAAAGGAAATCTTGGGAAGGTGGGATATGGATTCATTACCAGAGATGAGGAAGGGAAGCTGGTGTGGGATATCTCTGGGCCATTGGTCATGGCCATTAATAATGTAGCAGAAGTAGAAGCCTTGGTATGAGGGGTTCAAGAATGCAAGAATAGAGGCATCGGGAAAGTTGATATAAAAGGTGATTCCATGTTAGTTGTGAATGCCATAAAGAAAAAAGGTGTGATTAACTAGATAATCAACAAAGGAGTTAGAAAATTTTGGGAGGTACTACAAAATATGGACTTCTCCATATGGCATGTGTATAGAGAAGCCAATATGGTTGCGGATGCACTAGCCAATAGAGGAGCTATGGAAGATGCAGAGGAGATTTGTGATGAGGTAGCAGCCAAATGGGACATACTAGAAGACATATTTTAGGAAGATCTCGAGGGATTAGCAGAAGGACATCCAGTCTTGAGTACCCGTGAGTCAAAATAGGAGCCATCCAATGGCTGTGAAGCATTGTAGGACAGATGGGCTTTTTGAGAAGGATCAAAATATCTAAGATTGGGATGGAGCCAATTTGGAAATGTCATTCCTAAACTGAGAAAATAGAACGAATGTTTCCTTCTTGGAGAAGCTGGCGAGATTTGGCCTTCTATTTATGGCTGCCTGATGCAGTGGTTGGAAGCAGGGAAGATGGCTAATAAAAGAGACATGGGCATGGGTTGTAGGTGTTTCGAGGAGTCAAGGGAGTAGTAGATCAGGCGTCTATTTTCTCTCTGAGAGGAGGTTGCCAGGGAGGCGATTCTAAAGGTGATAGAAGGGTCATGGAGCCAGGGCCATGTCCACGATGGGAGAGTCTATCATCTCTTCTTCTCCAATATTGCCCTAGTAATGAGGAGCAACCAATGGGGGATATCCTGGGGGGCACGACTCGTTGCGGCTGGCAACCATGCAACAGTCATGGCCATCATTCCCTCTGCTACACCTAGGCAAGGGGAAGGAGTGTTGGTGGAAGCTTATGCAAAAAAAGCAGGACCAAAGAGGAGAGTAGCCGGGAAAGGCCTGACCGCATTCAGGGCAGGTATCGAGAGAAAGAATTTGGAAGCATTCACAAACTAGGTCAATGAGCAGGAGCATGTTTTCCCGAAGGCTCAAGTGGAATGTCTCAATGAATGTGCAGAAGGCTTAATGATAATAATGCATGAAATTATGTAACTAGCAGGCTGGCTCTTTAGTATAGCAGCCCTTAGTATATCTAGCTAATGTATCTTAATGACTTACTCTTCTGAGTAACAACCCTATGTATGGTTTGCTTATTTTACATATATAAGGGAGCCATCCCCAAGATGGCACTTACCTAGCAAAATATAGATATAGAAGTTGTCCAACCTACTGAGTTTCCTTTCTACTCTAGTTCTATAATTAGACCATGTAAACAAGTTATGAACATGACTTACATATCTACCATGTAAGGGATCATTCACACCCAAAGAATTACAACAAAAAAGCCAATTTTCAAATTCCTCTCGGTTGAGTTTAATATGGTTATTGTAATGTAGAAAAAGTGATACCTTTAACTTTCTACATTACATTAAATATGAGTTGGAATAAAAAGTGCTAATTTATAGGAAACTAAAATACAGAATCGAAAAACTAGACTCAAAATTGTAAATAGCATAAAATAAGGAACCTGGCACCAAAAGATGAGGCTCATTATCTCAGACGATAGCACGACACATGGACATTCGTACGAAGCACTGTAGTCCTTTCACATGTTGTCGTCCCAGTCTCATGCTGTCATCTAGAAAAGTTATAAAATTTAACATTTGTTTTCACTAGATTTCAAACTCTCCTACACAACAAAAAATAATGACAACCAGAACAACAAATACTAGATAATACAAAAATGATAAAATAGAGCCAAATTAACTAAATTAAATGAAATATTGAAATGACAAGCAAAGGAGAAGACACTTGCAAACCTCCATGTGGTTGAATGTCTCCAAAAATGCCTATAGCTGAAACAAGAGAAAATAGAATCAACCTCCATGTGGTTGATACTTCTGAGGAGGGAGAGACATCCCTCTCACATTCCAATAGAATAAATTACAATCCATGGTGATGAAGGTGAGAAGGTATCATCTTCCAAAGGTAACATCCCAAAATGATTGGAAAGCAATATAGGTTACTCATTATTATCTTGCTTTCTAATATTAATTGATAGGGATCATGACCTTTGGCAAGAATTAGGGGGTGGGAAGATAGAAGACCACTTGGGGTGATCTAATGAAGGAGGAGAAGGGGGAATGGAGCAATCATGAATGAGAGAGACAAGCAAAGTGAAAAGAGGATATGGAAGGTTCTTTCCCTTTCTTAATCAACCTCAAACCATCAGTCTTGACAACATCCTTATAGGATATAGGGGCTACTACTAAAGGTGGATTAGAGTGGTGGAAAGAGGAGTAGTTTTAGGTTGCACAAAGGGCATTGAAAAAATCTTATGAAGAGGGTGGTCTTGGGGTGAGGGTTGTAATAGGGGTGAAATGGGGGGAGAGAATGGAGGAGATTGGGTGAATTTAGTTTTCCTGTAGAGACAATCACCTATTAAATGTCCCTCTTTGGAATAATAAATACATGCATTAGGCTTGTTTAGATAAACTATTGGTTGTTCCATTTCAAAAATAGGGCCTATCAACTTAATATTCTCTAGTAGAGGCTAATTCAAATCAATTTCTACACAACCTAGGATGAACTCTTAGACTAGTGATGTAGGAGCATCCAGACGTGTAAGAGCAATCTTGCATCACCCAAAAAAAATGATTCAAAATCATTGATGTTGTTTCCATTTATTTTCAAAATTAGTATTTCTGGTTCCATAATCGCTTGAATAATGATGTAGAACTTTAAGTTTTTCCAAACTGCTATTTTTGGAAAGTTTGCATTTGGGCATGGATTGAAGCAAAAGTTTACAGGAAGCTTCATAAATGAAAAATAAGACCTTTGGTGAAGGAATCACACAAAGATCATTTGTGAACTGAAAGATATTAAAGTTTCTATTTCCTGAAAAATGCCTGAAAATTATTCAAATCTAGGTTTGAGGCAATAAACGGCCCCATACGGGCCTAAAAATGGGCAGAACCAATCAATCAAGTTCTTAGCGCGTAGGGAACTTTGCAAGCTTTCTGGTGCTTCAAACGGTTCGTCAATCGAACACCCAGATCAAAAGTTATGGCTCCCGGAAGTTGACCTATTTTTGGAGGGAGAAGCAAAATTCAAAATTTAGATATTGGCCACCAAAAAAGGCTATTTATGACCATTTGTGGGAACCCTTAGTAGTGGTCGATATAAGGGGTAAAGTGTAGAGTCAATAATAGGTGGGAAAATAGAAACCCTAGCAGATTTTAGGTTACAAAAGGCAGACAATTCCAGAGTCTTGAGATAGGAAGTCATAATGTGTTGCAGCCTATGGAGGATTCATCCTCTTATTGTATTTGAGCTTTTGTAATGTAATGAGTTGTCCAAATCAATAAAAGATCATTCTATTTTCTATGTACAATTTTTGTTGTTGTGTGTTTTGTTATTTACCCCTTCATTAAGTGGTATCAGAGCAAGGGTTCCTGAGTGTGTAGACAGATCACCAACCGTAAGGCAGTTTACACCAGGACCTGAGGTTGTGGGTTTACTGCAAAGATCAAAATGCCTCCACGAAGAAACCATATTGGGAGAAATAATTTGATGGAAGAGGGTTTTAGGGCCCTGCAAAGGCAAATCGATGCATTGCAAGAGGAGCTGCGAAGAGGGTTTGAGCCGAGAACAAGAGAAGAAAGCAAAGATGAAGCTGAAGAAGAGCTATCTGAGGAAGAACAAGAAGTTATAGGATATCCTACAGAAGTTAGGTTGTTGAGGGCCATTTCAAAGATTGAAAAGAGGCCCAGGATCGATGTTTCTACCTATTCTAGAGATTTGAATCCAAAACAGCTTATTGGTTGGATCAATGATATGGAGGAATATTTCAAGTATGAAGATGTGGAGGACCTAGATCGGGTCAAGTTTGCAAAAACAAAGTTGAAGGATCATGCCAGTATTTGGTGGAAGGTCCAGTTGGAGAGAAATAGAAGAGGAAAAGGAAATATTACTAGATGGGATCATATGGTGGATAAGCTGAAGAAGCAGTTCATTCTTGTGGACAATGAGATAGAGTTGCTGAAAAAACTGCAAGGATTGAAGTAAGATAACAAGTCTGTCAAGGAGTATACATAAGATTTTTATAAGATTACTATCAAGACAGGCCATGCAGAGGCCAACAAGGAGAAGGTAGCCCATTACATTAATGGGTTAAGGCCAAGTATTCAAGAGGAGCTAAGCCTAGTCAGAATTACCACCATAGAAGATGCATACCAGTTTTCCCTAAAGGTGGAAGAGAAGCTAAATAAAAGATTTGAAAGCAAGCAAAGAGGAGGAGGTCAAGGTGGAAGGACTGGTGGAAGATCCTATGGAGGCCGAAATGACGATCAAAAGAAAAGTGAAGAAGCTATTACCAGTCAAAATCAAAGAGGAGATAATGCCTACCGCCCTTGTGACCATAACAATGGTGAGCAAAGAGGAAGAGGAAGAGGCTTACTTGGACAAGGACCTGGAAGAGGAGGTTTCAAAGGAACCTATTTCTAATGTGGAGAAGAAGGGCATCGGGCATATGAGTGTCCGCGATATCAAGGAAGGATGAATAGAAGACCTGAAGGTAATGCACGAGTTGCACATGTAGATGAAGATGCACAGTCTGAGCATTCTGAAGATGTTGAAAGGGGAGAAACCCTAGTTGTCAGAAGAACCTTGTTGAATGAGGAGAAAGAACAAGATCAGAGGAAGAGTTTGTTCTGCACAAGGTGCAAATGTGAAGGTAAGTGTTGTGATATTATTATTGACAATGGAAGCACTGACAATCTTCTTTCAGAGGAGATGGTTAACAAGTTGAAGTTGACAAGAAGAAAGCATCCACATCCATATCAGATCACATGGTTGCAAAAGGGCCATAGAGCTTTGGCCAATGAATAGTGTTTAATCAAGTTCAAGATTGGGGACTACCATGATGAGGTGATGTATAACATCATATCGATGGATGCATGTCATATGTTATTGGGAAGGTCGTGGCAGTATGATATGTGCGATGTGCATGATGGCCATGCAAACACATATTCCCTAACAAAGGATGGGGTTCGTCATAAGTTGAAGCCCTTGAAGGAGATGGAAGAAAAGGTATGTAGTACTACCAGAATTTGCTTGGTAGATGGTAGGAAATTTTTGGAGGGTATGAAGCATGAGCGTCATTGCTTTGCATTGATTCCTAAGATTAGTCAAGAGAAATGTGAAGATGTACTAGAAAAAGTCTTAGATCTGTTGGAAGAATTTCAGGACATTGTCTCTGATAATGTACCAAAAGGTTTACCACCGATGAGGAAGATAAGTCATCAAATGGATTTGATACCAGGAGCCAGTTTGCCGAATAAGGCAGCCCATAGAATGACTCCAATAGAGAATGAAGAGCAATGATAACTTTAAGAAATTTCCCCTAAAAAAAGATATAAAATCTTGGCGAATCTTTCATTTCCTTGGAAAAAATATTAATTTCTATTGGTAGATCTTTCTTTTTTTTGAAAAAAATATTAATTTTATTGGCGAATTTATTTAAATCACTAGAAATTTGTAGAAAATCTTGGCGAATCTTGACAAAAAATAGGCAAATGCATTGATTACCATGGCGAATCCTTCATTTTTAAAAAAATTAAATTCCTATGGAAAAGTAAGTGCCTGAGGGTGGCAGTGATTAACAAGTTTAAGGTGTAGTGTTCGTGTCTATAATTCCTTAATATTTTAAATCAAACATTGAATATTTTAAATCGGTCCTAATTTATTTCTCACCACCCTTGATTTTATTTATAATCTAATAGTTTAGGTTCTATTCCATGGGCCAAAATGTACCTGTGAAGCTCCAATTCCCATGGGTCCTGAAATTACATTTAAGTCATTGGTCTCAATGCAGATCAATGACCTAAATGCAATTTTAGGTCCCATGGGCATTGGAACTTTGTGGGTAAAATTTGGCCTGCAGAATTTAACCCTAGCCATTATATTATAAATTGAGATCAATGACCCACATACAATTTTGGGCTTGATGGGCATTGGAGTTCCGTGGGTACATTTTATCCCATGGAATATAACCCCAATTATTAGATTATAAATAAAATCAATGGTGGTGATTAAAAATTGGTGATATGGCCCTAAAGTAACCAATAATTTTATAATATTATTGGCAAATTAATTTCATTTTCTACTATAACTTATAAAATTTAGGTGAATCTAATCTAATCATGTATCGAATATTGTGGCGAATCTTTGAGTTTAAAGGCTTAATAAAATAAATGTTCTGGCAATTTAGCTAGGACTAAAATAAAATTTTGTAAAAATGTGGCAATTCATGTCGCATTACAGCTTGTACTATTCGCCAATTGGCAAATATTAGCCACTAAAAAAACACTGATGAAGAGTTGAACAGACAAGTTCACGAGTTGTTAAGGAAGGGACTGATAAGAGAGAGCTTAAGTCCATGTGCAGTACCTGCAGTACTAGCACCAAAGAAATATGGTGAGTGGAGAATGTGTACAGATTCTCGAGCCATCAACAAGATCACAGTCAAGTACAAATTTCCATTGCCAAGAATGGATGACATAATGGATTGTTTGAGTGGAGCCAAGTACTTCACGAAGATTGACCTGAAGAGTGGGTATCACCAGATTTGAATCAGAGAAGGAGATGAATGGAAGACAGCCTTCAAGACAAAGGAAGGTTTGTATGAGTGGTTAGTCATGCCATTTGGGACCAATGCACCGAGCACATTCATGCGGCTCATGAATGAGGTATTGAAAGATTTTTTGGGAAGTTTCGTTATTGTTTATTTAGATGACATTTTGATTTTCAATAAGACTTGGGATGAACATCTGATGCATATCAGAAGAGTCTTAGAGAAGTTGAGGGAGTAGAAGTTGTTGATTAATTTGAAGAAATGTTGCTTTGCAAAGGAGTTGGTATACCTGGGATTTGTTGTCTCAGAGGAAGGTCTTAAGATGGACCCAGAAAAAGTAAGTGCTATCATTGAATGGCCTACACCAAGGAGTTCTATAGAGGTACGATCTTTTCATGGTTTGGCAAGTTTTTATAGAAAATTTATCAAGATTTTTAGTAGCATTTGTGCACCCCTAACTGAGACAATGCACCCCTAACTGAGACAATGAGAGGGGATAGAAAAGAGTTTAGATGGACTACAGGAGCAGCTAAGAGTTTTGAAACATTGACACAGAAAGTCACAGAGCAACCTGTATTGGCACTTCCAGATTTCAATAGGGTATTTCAGGTAGATTGTGATGCTAGTGGTAGTGCTATAGGAGTTGTTTTGAGTCAAGAAGGTAAGCCCATTGCCTATTTTAGTGAGAAGCTTAATGATGCCAAGAAAAAGTATTTTGTTAATGATCAAGAGTTTTATGCAATAGTTCGGGCTTTGAAGAAATGGAGACATTATTTGTTGCCAAAAGAGTTTGTTTTATATACGTATCATCAGACTTTACATCTTAATAGTCAAGGGAAGTTGAACTAGAGGCACTTAAAATGGGTTGAGTTTTTGCAGAGTTATACTTTTGTTTTGAAGCACAGGAGTGGGAAGTCCAACAGAGATGCAGATGCCTTGAGCAGAAGACAAAATTTATTAATAGAAATGAAGATAGAGGTCATTGGGTTTGATGAGCTCAAAAGTTTATATCCTAAAGATCCAGATTTTGCAGAAGCTTGGAAAGCTTGTTTGGAACCTGTTACTTTGGACAAGACAAAATGGTTGGATTTCATAATCCAAGATGGCATGCTATTTAGAGGAAGCCAGTTGTGCATTCTGAGGAGTTCCATGAGAGAGAACCTGATTAAGGAGAAGCATAGTGGAGGATTAGCTAGACACTTTGGTCGAGATAAGACCATTGCTATTGTTGGTGAGCATTATTATTGGCCACAGTTGCAGCAGGATGTGAGGAAATTTGTGCAGAGTTGCAGAGTGTGTCAGATGGCAAAAGGAACAAGTCAGAATATAGGGTTATATCAACCATTACCTATACCAAAGAAGCCATGTGATGATATTAGTATGGATTTTATTTTTGGTTTACCAAGGACACAGAGAGGACATGATTCCATTTTTGTGGTGGTGGATAGATTCTCGAAGATGGCACATTTTATTCCTTGTTAGAAAACTAATGATGTTGTTCATAATGCTAAGTTATTTTTCAAAGAGGTGGTGAGACTACATGGTCTACCTAAGAGCATAGTTTCAGATCGAGATACCAAGTTTGTTGGTTATTTCTGTAGGACATTGTGGAAGAAGTTGAAGACAAATTTGAAGTGTAGTTTTGCACACCATCCATAGACTGATGGACAGACAGAAGTGGTGAATAGGAGTTTGGGTAACCTGCTACGATGCTTAGTAGGAGATAAGCCTAAGGGATGGGATTTGATTTTACCACAGGCAAAATTTGCTTAAAACAATTTTGTCAATAGGAGCACAGGTAAATCACCATTCCAGATTGTATATGGGAGTAGTCCAAGAAATGTTTCAGAGTTAAGGAAGCTAGACAAGGAAGAAAAGACAAGTGCCAAAGCCAAAGGCTTTGCAGAACACCTGAAGAATTTGCATGAAGAGGTGAGAAAGCACATTAATAAGATGAATATTTAGTACAAGGCTAAGGCAGATCATAAGAGGAGATAAAAGGAATTTCAGATAGGAGATGAAGTCATGGTTCACTTGAGAAAAGAGAGGTTTCCAATTGGAACATATAATAAGTTGAAAATGAAGAAATTTGGACCATGCAAAATATTGAAAAAGCATGACTCAGGAAATGCATATGAGGTAGAGCTGCTGAGTGGGATCAACATTTCCCATGTTTTCAACATTGTTGATTTATCAAAATATCATGTAGGTGGAACAAAGGATGGACCAACAAAAGAACAATGGAGTATTCTGGCATCTACTTCAAAAGAGGAGATAGAAGAGATCTTGGATAGCCATGTGGGAAGAAGTACTCAGAATAGACAATATGAAGAATATCTAGTGAAGCAGAAAGGAAGGCCTGTTGAAAATTCTTCCTGGTTATCTAAGGCAAAAGTTGACCGTTCAAGGAGTTTTCCTCAAACACCTGAAATGTGACAAGGTCACTTCTCAAAATTACCCTAGGTGTCTGATGCAGGAGCATCTAGAGGTGTAAGAGCAATCTTGCATCACCCAAAAAAGATGTTGATTCAAAATCATTGATGTTGTTTCCATTTCTTTTCAAAATAATGATGTAGAACTTTCAATTTTTCTAAACTGCTATTTTTGGAAAGTTTGCATTTGGGCACGAATTGAAGCAAAAATTTACAAGAAGCTTCATAAATGAAAAATAAGACCTTTGGCAAAGGAATCACACAAAGATCATTTGTGAGCTAAAAGATATTTAAGTTTCTGTTTCTTGAAAAATGCCTAAAAATTATTCAAATCCAGGTTTGAGGCATTAAACGACCTCATACGGGCCCAAAAATGGGTGAAACCGATAGAGCAGGTTCTTAGCGTGTAAGGCACTCCACGAGCTTTCTGACACTTCAAACGGTTCATCAATTGGACACCTAGATCAAAAGTTATGGCTCCCAGAAGTTGACCTATTTTTATAGGAAGATGCAAAATTCAAAATTTGGCTATTGGCAGCCAAAAAGGGCTATTTATAACCATTTTTGGGAACCCTTAGTAGTAGTAGAGATAAGGGGCAAAGTGTAGAGTCAAGAATAGGCGGGAAAATAAAAACCCTAGCAGATTTGGGGTTACAAAAGGCAGACGATTCCAGAGTCTTGAGATAGGAAGTTGTAATGTGTTGCAGTGTGTGGAGGATTCATCCTCTGATTGTATTTGAGCTTCTGTAATGTAATGAGTTGTCCAAATCAATAAAAGATCATTCTATTTTCTGTGTGTAATTTTTGTAGTTGTGTGTTTTGTTATTTACCCCCTTCATCAACTAGAAAAGTTGTCTAAATTTTGTTTGCACCAAATTACTCTACCAAGTTGGCCCACAATATCCCTCAAAAATGGTCAAAGTGTCATATTTAGGTATGACAACACAATCCACATGGGATAGCATGAACAAGATAGACCTTTAAGATGGAAAGCAAGCTTCCAAGCCTCGAGGTAATAAATTTGTCCACATATAACCCATGTGCCATATTGCAATACGAATTTAGCAATCGATAGATTTAAACATACAAGAAACATATCCTTCCCCCAAACCTCATATTGTCTCAACCTCCCAACCCCTATTTTCTTGATTCATTTTAGCTTATTTATAAAAATTTATTTCAATTAGCACACCTCTTAAAAAGAACAAAATCAAAGTTCGAGTTTGACATTCAACAATGACATCTATAATATCAAAGGGAGTTGGAATTCCAAAGTTTTACCTTGTTCATCTACAAATTTATGGAAAAACTAGGGTTTTCCTTGGTTAGGTCATTCTCAACTCCTTTATCCTTAGTTCCCACATTGTAGTCATCAAATTTGGCTTCAAGTACTTCCATTTTAGTATCTTTCTCCTAACTCATCAAGATGGTCTTTTGTGCATTTGGGCAATTTGGGACTTTGATTTTCATTATCTATGGTCATATTTGCAAAGTATAAAATCCTTGACTCTCCAATCCTTCACACAACCACTTTTAATTGCATATCTACACTGAATCAATGGGGAATGCCTATAGAATCTATGCCCTATTTTCTTTTGAAATGTTTGCCCTGTCCTATTCACTTCTTGCTTCTTCCTTACAAAATTATCAATTAATTTTAAAAATATTTAAAGGCAACAAACAAAATTGCTTTAAAAAGAGCTTCAATCAATTTAATCAATTTTTTAAAGCTCCTTAAAATAATCATATCCAATTGTTGAAGTGTATAAGAATGGTCGAATAACGGTGTTGTGAGACCAAAATGGGTGGAAGAATGAATTGGACTATAAATCCTAAGAGTACACAACTGTCAAAACGTTGGTGTGGACCAAGAGACTAATTAGAAACATTACAGAATAAATGTAATGGCATTGGCAAAGGTCTAGGACACAAGCACATCCAAACATTACAGACAAAAAGAGGCAATTTATTTAGAAATATTAAATCATGTCTCACATCAAATAATCAATTATGTCATATATTGAACTATAGTGATTGGGAAGCTCCATACAAATTAGTGTCTTGTGGTTTGAAAGCATGAAGATGTAGTTGAAGTTAAGACAAATGCAGAGCACCACCTTTAAGGCATAACATTCTTCAAAAGGAATAACATCCTTCATTTGAATTTACAAATTTATTTGAAAGGATCTAAGATAATAGATTCTCCATTTCCATTAAAAATTAACAAGTGATATTAAAAGGAAAGCTCACTTAAGTAAAGGACCTTCTCAAGCATGTTGATTTTTTACCTTTACAAGCATGTTTTTTTAATCTTTGAGTTAATTTTATTGATCAATATGTTTATTGTCCAAACTTTTGGATCTATGACAGTTTTATTTTGCAATTAAATATAATAATTAAGTATACATTTTTGTTTTAGGGATTTTAATAAAAAGAAATAGCTCTTGTGAACACAATATAGAAAGGAATCAAAATTTACATGTTGAGACTACATGATGCAAACTAACTAAAACTTCACCTGAAATAATCTAAATGTCTTAACATTGCTTATTTCATTTTATTTTTCTTTTCTAGTTCAAACTACTGAACTTTTTTTTTCTTTGCATATTTCTAATTGTGCCTCAAGAACCTTTAAGGATAAGAACAATTGTTAGTTGAACAATGCGTATAAGATGGATTTATAAGAATTGTGGGCTGAAAAAAATATAAATTTTGTATAGCTTTAAGAACAATGCTCAATAGTGTTCTATTGCATATCAACCTTTACCATAGTCTAAATTCTCACAGCATATAAGAAAGTTATTAATATGAAAGATGAATGTCCTTTGTAATATCCACCTTATATATCCTCTTTTGTATCTTTATTTTTAGGAAACAACCAATGCTAAATTAACGTGCAAAACACCCTTTAAAAGTGTCATGGATTTTCTTCATTTACTTTATATATTGTTCTGGTTTTGTATCCCTAAAATTTAACCTCACAACCGAGCTAAGAATATTATAATGAAATCACCTTCTTTATATCTATTTAATCAACTTAAACATTCAATATTATTCTTTTTTGAATGTATCTTCTTAATAAAGCTTTTCATGTCATTGGTTAGTAAAATATACCTACTCAAGAGTTATTCAATCCACCAAAAATTAACTAAAATATTTTATAGAACCATCTAAAAACAATAAAATTTGACCTCCCAACCAAGCTAAGAATATTATAATGAAATCACCTTCTTTATATCTATGTAATCAACTTAAACCTTCAATATTATTGTTTTTTGAATGTATCTTCTTAATAAAACTTTTCATGTCATTGGTTAGTAAAATATACCTACTCAAGAGTTATTCAATCCACCAAAAATTACCTAAAATATTTTATAGAACCATCTAAAAACAATAACCACCAGTAAGCATAACTTGACAATGCTTATTGTCCCAAGTCCGACGCGATTGAATTGGGAGTGAAAATCGTCTAAAATAAAGAATTCAAGAAGACCATACCATTAGTAAACAATAACTTAACATGAAAAAGAGGTCCTACCTAGATAACTCTTGATTTACCTAGATAACTCTTGATTTATTATTGATCTTAAGAGTCATTAAGGTAATTTTTTTTGGGGTGCCATGAGAAATTATAGAACTCTGTTGCATGTATAAATAAATATTTTTAGGGACATTGTTTATATTGACATCATTTTATCTCATCTTGCTTAGTTTCTCAATGTTTGTTTGCTTGAACTATCTTTTTAAATATTGTTTCTATGACCTGATCTTTTCTTATCCACATTTTTTTATTATATTTTATCTTATATTAATTTATCAATATTTATAAAATAATGAAAATTTGTATCGCTCACCCATTAAATAACCAGCTGTATTTATTTTTCTTAAGACTGCACTTCTCTCCCCTCATAATATGGGATCAAAACATGGAAGAGAGGAGGCTTGCTTTCTCTTGTTTTTATATTATAAAAACGTATCCTTGTAAACTTTAGTAGCCTTATTGTATATTACATAGGAGAGATTTGTTGTGTAAAAATTATCCTTCTAAACTTCGGTTGCCATGTTAAAAAAATCCAAATAGGACTAGATTCTAAAAGTTCTCCCTATAGTCGAATAAACCAAATCAAGTTTCAATTGAATTGTCGTAGGTAACTAGTTTATAATTCTCTTTCTTTTAATCTCTCACAATTACATAAAAACAATGAGTTTAACTGTTAAGAGGTATCTTAGTAGTACTAAACACAAATCATGTTGGGAGCGGCTAGAGAGCATTGAATGAAAAATAAAACTAGTTAAAACCTTAGATAAAAACTAAAATAGGTACAAACAATTTTCTCCCCAGGAGATTTGTATACATTCTGTTCTAATGCAATTTTTAAAGTAACCCATAATCTCTTAGGCTGTCTAGGTACATTTGTTAGAGAGGAAGATTTGCCCCTCAAAAAAAAGAGGAAATACTTGCACCTTTCAATACAAAAAGAAAAAGCTAATTTAATTACTCAATTAAAATTATACAATGATGTCTCACAAGACAAAAGTCTAGTGGCCTGAACCACTAAAGGTCATAGGACTTATACTCAAAGTCAAAACTTCATTAATTGAATCAAATATAGCCTGTATGAGATTCACCTCCAACAAGCAGCGTTATGTGCTATGAAATTGCACTTTTTATTTCATTTATCAGCACACTCAATGTTTCAGAAACACTTGCTACTCAGCAGTATCATTTGCACAAGGACCTGCATCTGTTATCATACACTCGACTGCGTCTCCACAAAACACATTCACCCCTCAATGTAGCCCAAAGGTGGAAGACTAAAACTTAACTTCAAAGAATTTAGAAAAAAACAGAAAGAAAAAGAAAAATTCTAACAAAGAACTAGCAAATTACACACAAGATACACAAGCTGCATACAATCAGGGAAGTTGTTTCCCAGGGTACAATACAGCTCCATTGGGCAGTGTTTCATCAGGTTGGATACTAGGAGCATTCCAGAAAAGGCCATTCCATTCTAAACTTTCCTCTGAACCCCACATATTATTAACCATTTCTTCCACAATGTTTGGATTCTCAAGCTTGTCCGCATCACTCAAGGAATCCTTAGAGTCTTTGCATTTCCAATCAGGTTTGTGCAAGAGTTCAGCCTGTTGAAGGGACACATTTGAAGGAACATCCAAGAGCAAATCCTGTTCAAAGCTTTCACCTCCAAGAGTTCCCATGGAATCTAGCAGAATAGAACTCCTCCCTATAGGTGATGCAAATAGGCTACTAGGACTAAAGCAAAACTCTGTCTTTGGTTCAACATCAAGTTCCATTGCACCCTTTGAAGTATATCCTGTCTGCATGCTCTCATGATATGGATTTCGAATTCTTTGCCTGTTCCCGGGGCTCTTCACACTATCATCCGATCCTGTGATTTGCCACTCAAATTGTCAAAATAAATCAAAACAAAAAGTCATACTGCACATTTTATATATACATTTATGTGTGTGTGTGTGTGCATACACATGTGTGTTTGTCTTTACACACACTTCCAAACTCCTGAATCATAAAATTTGGGATCCCTGATTTATCCACACCTGCACCCATACTTCCTATAGCTTTGCTTTTTGCACTGGAACATGGATGTCTCAGGGGTCTAATCTCTTCAGTCTTATCCCCTCTAGTTATGTTTACATTCTCATTTTTTTAGTGCTTTAGTGTACTGTTACTTTCAGATCCTACGGTTCTTTTTACCCTGGTACTTTTCTAAAGTAGCTTGTGCTTTCGAGTCTCATTGACCTACTCTGGTCATTTGTAGACATTAATTCAATTTATTTGTTTATTTTCTTGCATAATTCTCAAACATATTAAGTTAAAATGTACACAGAATGCAAGAACTCTAGTCATCAGAATGTTGGATTATCAATGCCCATTTTGTGAAGCTGGTGATGTTAAACCCAAAGTTGTGCACACAAGCATAGAGATTAAACCATGCAGATCCACAATCCCAATCTATGCATGAGAACTAGATTTACAAAAGCACCTGAAGATGGTTTATTTCAAAAATATTAATGAGCACAATCCACAACACCTTAAAGCTTATAGATCATAATATCATATCATATCCCACAGGTTAGTTACCAAGAATCATCTGCATATCACCACAGCACCTCTAAATTAGAAAAGAAAGGAAGCTAAGCCATTCACATGCAACAAATTACCATAGTCAATAACACGCAAGAGATGGACCCCCTTTTATTTTTCTCATGCAGACTTGGCGCTAGTTGCTAATGCTCATCAGACTTACCTATGACTTTATAAATAACATTGGTAAACTTAGTGACTATAACATTGACAGACTTAATAAACCTTAGGTAGTCTATCTTATAAAATTTTGTTCCCCATGCTCCACAAGCTAGTGCTACCTTGCCACCCATCGTGATTGGAAATAGTATCTAAAACAGAAAATCTCTTGTAAAAATAGTCTTCTCTGGAAGTACAACTCTTTACTTTAGAAATGAATTGACAAGGGATAGCTACAGCCAAAAGACTGTGCTACAGTCAATAAGATCAAATTCTTCACCTTCTTCAGCAACACAAAATTTCAATAACTTCTTTATAGAGATACTTTTATGCTATCCCCCATGAAATGAAAAATATGATGCAGTACTTATCTGCAATATACCTGTAACAACTTTACAAGGTTGTGACCCCAACGAATTCTTGACTGTTAGATGCATCCCACATTTGGAATGTAAACTTGAACCCTTTGTCTTCACTGTTTCTTTACTCTGTACAACCTGGCATATCACATGACTTCTAAGATTTGCAACTCAAACATTCTTACTGAAATCAATAATTTCATCCATATCATATATGATAAAACTTCTAAAACATAAGATTTCACACATCTCCTAACTTAAAATTCCTTCTGCAGCATCACCTTTCTTTACTCTCTACAACCTGGCATATCACATGACTTTTAAGATTTGCAACTGAAACATTCTTGCTTAAATCAATAATTTCATCCATATCATATATGGTAAAGATTCTAAAACATAAGATTTCATACATCTTTTAACTTAAAATTCCGTCTGCAGCATTACCGACTTACTTTTGCAGAACACAGAACCCTTTTACGCTTACTGCGGTTTGGCAGCTGGGAGTATCTTTCTATCCATTTAGATTTTGTCAGATCTGTGAATATCAGTTTTTGCACAATCTGCTGTACTTGAGGATTTAATCCCGATGTGTACATGTCAAAGATGCCTTCAGAAAGTAGGTCTTGATAGTTGGTTAAAGCCTCTTCAAATTGGGCACTGTTAAACATGCACTGTAAGCTGCAAATATAAGACAAAGAAGGTTATAATCCTCAAGGAAATCTAGAGTAAAGAGGACAGAGGTTAAAAGGATCCTTATGCGTGGAAGGAATCAATGCCACAAATCCTGTCAGCCAGTGAAGATGACGAAGTCTCTAACCTTTCTGGAAGTTTGGCAGCATCCACTGAAGAGACATACTTCATTAAGTGTGTTCGATCTTGTGCCGTCAAAATTTCCATAAATGAGTCAAAATTTATTATATCCTATTATACCAATGAGAACTGCAAACAAGTTAGCTTCATGAATCCTAATTGAATATTAATTAGATAGAAAATAAAGAAATTGAGAAGATTGCAGAATTGTTGGTAAACAATGTAATATGATAGCATTATCTCAGCCCATGAGAGTAACAATCATAAATCAAGAGTAATATGGCAATATAAGAGAATAATTTAAATGTCACATTATAAGTGCTGATTATCATGGTGACCTTGATTTCTAAAATATTTTAAAAACTAAATCCCTCATTGTTCTCATTACAAGGGTATAATAAAAGTAAAACTTACTTTCAGTTCCACAAAAATCAGTGGTGAATGACAACTTTGCAGAACATCATGTTTGCTATAAGAGAAATTATCCCTACAATATCAAAAGGAGGAATGTTAATGTAACGAGCAAAAAAACAATAAAAGGAATGGAAAAAAAATGTGATACAACTTGCAACCATTTACATATAGACAAGAAACTTAGAAAACACTTTAGTGCGTTGACATGAAATTTTCAGCATCCAACTATGTAGTCGCTTACAAAAGTCCATTGGGCATAAAAAAATTATCTGAACGCTCCTGAAACACTTCTTCATTGTCCATTCTATACTTCAGCTTTTCCTTCTCTCTACCAAGTAAAGAGTCATCCTCATTCTGAAGCTGTGTGGAGGAGGCTACTACCCCAGAATCAGCCTGAGTTACAAATCCAAATCTATTATACTTATTTTCTACCAAAAGTGAACTTGCCTCTGACTCCTCTTCGCGCATTGTTGATTGTGGTTGCCTAATAAGCACACTGCCAAGTCCTATCTCAGCAGCAACCATTGGAGCTTTACATGCAAACAGAAGATCCTCTGAACACAATGATAGATAAGATGTATCATGTTCATGCAATATATAACGAAGGCCTTTGGTAAGTTTTTCAACTGAAGAAGGTCTTTTACGATACATGCATGTACGCTTTCTTGAAGGAATGGGCGAATCCCACACAGGAGTGTGCACAGAACCTGCATGATTGTTTAAGTCAAAAATCACAAAAGAATGCAATGAAGGACATAATTTTTAATATTGATAAATATAGACTATTTAGTAAGTCACATTAATGATTTCCTCCTAAGAGGTCACTGTCAAAAAATTGTTGGGGAGAGAAAACTAATTACTGTGATTTCAAAGGCAAGGTTGTGACTGCATTTCTCTTCTGCATGGCAAACCTACAACTAGACCAAGGAATTTGACTATGCTCATGTTCACAACTAGGGTTGTATGTACCACTTAGGAAGAAATGAAATAGTTAGTATTATTAAATCCAAGCATCAAACAACATCAACCAGAACCAAGAAGAGAGTTTTTCATCTATAAGGAGACCACTCACCAGGAAACATGGGTAAAGGGGCAGGGATACCATTTTTGAGGATTAGGGAATCATAAACAAAAATAAGGTTGTTCTTCTCAACTATTACCGGGTTCTTCTCATATGCCCGTCGTGCCCGTATGGGTCTGGTTCGGGTTCGAGTTCTGGTATAGGGTCGGTATGCTGGGGGTTTCACCCAGGGTTCTTCTTGGGAACCCAGGGTGCCCAAGAAGAACCCTGGGAAAACCCAAGGAGAACTCAAGAGAACCCATGGGAGGGATGCCCAAAATGTTGTCAAAATCAACTTTTTAAAACATTTTTTAACCCATTTTTAACTTGAAAAAAACCTAAATGAGTCTATTTCACCCTAAAAGTGAAATTTATCCAAGTATGACAAAGTGAAATAAAGTTTTTAAATGAACATTTTAATGCTTTGGCATTCCAAAATAATGAAAATAATATTTTTTGATAAGAAGTATGAAGTTGGAATCTAAAAGAGACATCATCTAATTTTTTTGGATAATCTTGTTCTTATAGTTTAATAAAGCAATTGAGAGGTATAAATCCAATCTCCATAACATTTTCTAGCATCCTCCAAGCCTGTGCAAAAATGGGAGCTTTAGAATAGGGTGTGGAAATCTATCAAATCAGAATGGAAAGTCGATTTTTGTTTGACATAGTAGCTGCAAATGCCTTAGTGCATATGTATGCAAAATGTGGAAGCGTACATAAGGCAAGTGAACTATTTGACAAACACATCAAAAGAACATGGTTTCATGGACTGCAATGCTTATAGGATATACACAAAATTGCTTTGTGCCATTAATTGCTATTAATGACTATATTCTTTTTATTGAGTGTTTATTTGTTAAGACATATAGTTTGTATAGAGTGTAACATTGGTTTTTGTTTTGAACAAATTAGATATAACTTTAATGGTTGGTCATAGTCTTTACAATATTATATAGTCTTCCATTAGATGGAGCTTTTTTAATCAACAATACATATATTACATAATTGGAACTTGATTTCTACTGCTTTGATGGTGCTACTTGGATTCAATTATGACTTTGAAATCAGTGAATTATAAATTTCAATTCATGTGTATTTTGAATTTTCATTATTACAAAACACACACGAGATCATCTACGTCTGTATCTGCACCTCCGCCTTTGACTCCCAAGGCTATATTCACTCAGCTTCCCAATCTTAATTGACTGCGGCTAGGACTAGGCTGCCCTGTCATTTCAAATGGCGGTGTCCATTTTGTGTGTGTTTTTTTTAACATTAAATAAGATTGTCACTGGGAATTTCTAGAAATTTATTATTATTTTTTAAATTAAGTATTTAAATATTTTGTTTATTGACAATTATGAGTATTATTGTTTTTATAATTTTTAATATATATAAAATTATAAATTATAGTTAAATAATATATTATATATAATTATTATAATTATATAATATAATTTATAATTTTATTATTTATATATAAACTATAAAATATAAATTATAATTATATATTATATAATATATAAATAAATATATGTTGTCGTATCGTACCCAGGCCCAAAAAAAATTGTCGTATCCGTGTACCTGAACCTCATACCCATACCCGAACTCATACCAAGATCGGTAACTTAGTTCATCAACTCAAAAGGCTATGCCACCAACTCATATTTGATTACATCTTTCATGCTTAATTTTTTATTTGTATAAATTGGATGGTATTCCACTAATTAAAATAGAATTGTTTCAGCTTGGATGGCAATGCTGCCAAGTCTCAATTAATTTCGTTTCCAGTTATTGTATCCATCTAGATTGTGCAACTTGTTGCCATAGAGTCTCAATTACCGTATGCTCTCACCTTGTCCACATTGAGATCTTGGTGATTAGAAAGTGCAAGGGTTTATGCATTTTCATCCCAAATTTGTTAAAATTCAGAAAAACTAATTTGAGACATTACAATGGTATCAAAGCTATAATCTTTCAAACCTGTATACAAGCTAACCATTTGATGTTGAGGATCACACCTCATGCATCTGTCATGTCCCATTTTTAATTAATTTAATTTTGCAAGAAAAATGCTCATTCCAATATTTTCCATAATTTATTTAATATTTAATATTTTGGACCCACGATTATTTTATATTTTGAAGCTGTTTAAATGGGACCAATTAAATATTAAATATATTTTAATATTTATTGGTGTTGGCAACCAAAAATGGAGTGTGGTGTTTATTGTGCTTCCAAGATCATGTTGGACCTAATTTTAGAATATTCTATGATAATTATGACAGATTTTATGACAGGTTGTCATAGTGGGAGTTATTTTCTAATTTTAGTCATGAATCTTCCATAGGCTATTTTGGTGAGCATCTTTGGAGGGCAATTAATGAAAATTATAATATTTTATTTATTTTTCCAAGAAGAGGTCGTTTGGGTTTGCTCCTCTATATATTTGCAAGCAATTTCACATTTCAGAGATCTCATTTTATCATACAAAAACTCTACCAAAATTTGTCTGGACACTTATGTTCAACAAATAATTTTCTATAGACGAAAACCCATTGAAGATTAGTGATCAATGGATGAAAACCCATCAGTTGCTAGAATCATAGGATGAAACCCCTTTGGTTATTGTGGGCATTCTCATCCAGGGATTGCATCTGAGCTTCATGGATTTGCAGTTTTCAGTTTGGTGGATTTTTGCAATGTGGATTTCAACATAGTTGGAGTTTTTAGTTTGTTGTTGGTTGTGGTTTTTGGTGCTGTTGTTTTTCTATTATTTGTTATTCCTTGTGTATTTCCAGATCAGCTATAGGCATTGGAGGAATCACATCAAAATCTAGAGTTATTCAGGGTGCAGAGTGTGTTTTTTCAGGTTTTGGAGTGTGTTGTGTAAGCAGGTTTTAGAGTTGATTTTCTAGATTTGTTCCAAATTGTTCTTGCTGTTGTTATGACTGTAAATCAATCCCATTCCACTGTAATTTCATTGTAAAATCAATAAATATAAGTTTGGGTTCATCTATTATCATTTATGTGCTTCCGGTTGGAATTGGGTGTTATCAAAATTGACAGTTTTTATGCAGATTTATAATTCTCATCAGAACTGATATTTATATGATATCCTACAGCAAGAGGCCGTACATTTAGTCATTTATGTTTGGCAAAGATTTCCTTTGATTTGGTTAAGAAATTGCCAATTTCGGGTACAAATTGTGAAGTGAAAAAAAAGTTTCTTTTGTGAGGAGATTCAATGATAAATTAAAAATCTGATTTGTGTTGAGAATTAATTTGGTTGGGTCATTATAGTGGTATCAGAGCCTTGATCTTGCCAGCCTATAGGGTAAATTTAATTGTTGAATCATGGGAGGATTTTTAAGATTTCTAGAGCCTACCAAACCCATGTTCTTATCAGAAGAAGAAGAAATAAAGCCCATAAGTTCTAAGATTGTTAGTTTGTATGAAGAGTATCAGGTTCTACCTAGAGAACTTAAGGCAGCCTTTGCCATTTCGTGACTTTTTAGTGGTGACAAGAATTATTCCAGAAGAAGATTTTGGAGAGGAAATCATTGAACATAAACCAAAGAAAATATTCTTGGAAGAAGAACAGAAAGAAGAAAGAGTTGAACCAGAGGCACTCCAAGCTATAGAGGATGAAGGTAAAGATTCTTTAATTAAAGAAACTATTCTAGTGATTTCTAGTGAGCACCCACTTCAGGAAAATGTTCTTTTTGATTAAGTTAAAGTGAAACCAGTCTTGCATGTTGGAGATAAAGATTTAATAATGGAAGAAAAGGTTCAAAAAATTCATATTAGTGTCCAAGAAACACCTACAGAAATTCAGAAGTATGGAAAAGGAGGAGCCAGTGCCAAGTGAGAATGGTCAACATAATAGTCATATTGATGGAAATGACTTCATGAAGGATACTTTAGCTCAATCTTATTCTACTAATGATTTTCATTGTGAGAATGATAGTGTTTCTGTGAATTTCTCAAATTCCAAATCAACAAAAGGAGGTAAACACTTTGATTGCTTGTGTGATTACAACTCAAGAAATAAAGAGGATAATAGTAGAAGCAAAGATTTGTTGCATCATTTTGATATGATGTCTTTACAATGTTGTTTTCATAATAAGAAGTATACTAACAATGGTGGAAAGATGAAGGGCACAAAATGGAAAGGGGATCCTTTCTCTCAACTTCAAAATTGCTCATGCATGATGATATGGGATCTTGGTTATTTATCCAAAGAACTACAAAAAGAAGACATTGAGGAACACTTTAAGGCTGAAAATTTTAATGGGTTGAATCTCATATTTGCAGAAGTGTTTTCTAGTTCAAGATTCTTATTTTCTAATTGTACAGGAGTAGTGTTGATGATTGTTTTTTGACAACTCAACAATAGAGTAAAATACTGAGTATCCTATCCTCTCTTGATCAAAGCTTCATAAATGCTAAATTATATGATTAAACAAGAATGCTCCAAGGTTCCTTTGATGTCAGGTCTTGACTTGTACGTGGATAGACTCAGTGAATGGATGTGATTTGCTGGTAATCACAAAGGGACTTACGCTAAACTCCTCCTTCACGAACATGTATGAAATTTCTTACTCCTTGAATGTGAATGAATGGAACTTCTTCAATCAAACTTGAAAGAAATATCAAAAGGTAAGGGTTTAGAGAAATTTAATCTAAGGTCAATGAAGCAATGATAATGCATGAATAGACAAACTCCTCAATTAACCTAACTCCACTTCGCTAAGAATGCCTACAACTACATGGAGTTGGTGCAATCTCCTAAGGATAGCAAATGATTTTCAAATCATGAAAGCTCATATAAGCACCCATTAAACAGCGCAGCTCAAACAAACATCCACAATCAAATTTAAGCAAATGAAGCTCAGACTAGCTTTACATAACACTTCACCAACGATGAATGTCAAAAGCATGAGCTAGGAGTTGATCAAATATTCAATACAACATACATTACATCAATGAACTTCTAATCTACTTAGAAACATCTCTCCATTCAATCAAGATACAAGAAACCATGCCATTCCACAAGACAACACTTAACACCAAACAAGCTCCAATGTCTTTGCATTAATCTTGAGAAAGATTTACAACAATCTTCAAGTACTCTCAGAGAACTTCGAGAGTCTCTTCTACTCTACTCTTCTACTATTATATTTACAAATGAGGCAACAAGGCCTTTATATAGAAGTCCTGAATTACAATGAATGGCCTAGATCAATTCAAGTAGCCAAGGGTCCAAATCATGCCATCTCAGCAATTAGTTACAACAACTTGCTATTTTTAGTACATAAGAGAGGCAATGAAGGCACGCTTCCCAAGAAGATAAGGATGAAATGGAATCTTTAGAGCATCTTCTACATGGGCGTCCTCTTTGGCTTCTTGCTTGTTGTAGATACATTGAATGTAGTCAAGCGATGTGGCGAACTGTGATTGGCTTGATGATGTGAACCTACCACGTAAGTGCCATCTCAGCAACTCTTATGGATTCCAACCGTTTATTCAATTTGCTATTGGGCATATTCCCAAATTGTATCATCTAGGTGATGTCTTCGAACATGATTGCTTTGAACTTGTATGTTTGGGATGTTCCTTGTTGATTCTGCCTTGTTCGTTGTAAGTTGAATGTGTATGCTACATGTTGCTCATTTGATTAACTCTGTGATTCTTCTTCTTGTAGGGTGTAATTTGATCTTCTTTGGATGCATCTTGATGGAGAGTAATGTAGAGGATGATGATGCTTCATGGAGTAGGAGATCTCTCTTGGAGACTTGAAGTTGAAAGAACTTGAAGCTTTATAGAGGAATGTCCTCTTTGATGTAGATGATGAAGTATGTTGAACTTGATGTGATCCTTTGGAGCAGCAACAAGATGCAGTGACTGCCTTCCAACTTCACTTTATTCCTTGCATGAAGGTGACTCCAAGCTCTTGCTCCTTTAATGACTTCCTAGCTCCACCATTCTCCTGCAATACAGAGAAACATCATATTAAACAATTGATAAACATTTGATTTCAAAGCCTTAAGGAATCATTTCCAAGCATATTCAACATTCTTCTATCTTAGGCGCTGATTTAGGTTTGCAAATAGGTGAAAGTGCGCCTAGGCCTATTTAGAGCAAATTCATTGTTTTTAACCCTTGTAGATGCTTAGAATTGTTTATTTTGGACAAGATAAAGTCTTTTCAGAGGTGAATCATGCCTTTCAAGGCTAGGCGCTAGTTGAGGGTTGCTCAAGTGCAAAAGTGTGCCTAGCATCTAATGGCTTCATACTTGCTATGTTTATGATCTCAAACAATTGTGAATGTCTTAGAATGACTCCCCTCATCTAGGCGCCCACTCCAAAATGTCATTTCATGTATTTTTCTCCTAGGTGCTCATTGAGGTGTAGAGAGACAGGCAAATGCGCCTAGCATACTTGGCCTATTTTTTGGCATTTTGATGGTTTTAACTCAGTGAATAAGTGTTTAGAGGACTTCTTACCTCAAAATGACATCAAATTTCATAGTTTTAAGTCCTCTTTTTGCAAGGCGCAATTTTAGGATCCTCCAAGTGTGAAACGGCGCCTTAACTCCCTTAATGATATTGATCTCCCCTGAGGCGCATTTTGATGATGGTTCGGGTGTGAAATTGCGCCTTGACTTGGATAGTTGCTAACTTCAAGGTTTCATGATTCCAAGTCGTTGTGAAGACAATCAAACACTTTCAAAGTTCATGGAATCCAACATACCTTTGCTAGGGGCAAAATGGAGTTGTTCAAAGGTGAAAATGCGCCTAAGTTCAAAATGAGCATTTTATGAGCTTGATCAACCTTATGAACTCAAGGAAGGCTAGGCCTCTTAAGACGCCACCTTTCTAAGGGCTTAATCATTCATTTCAATTCTAGGCGCCATCTTTTATTGGTTTAGACACTCCTTTCATGCTAAGGCACCAGAATGGGGTTACACAGAGGCTAATTTGTGCCTAATCTTAAGGAGGTGCATACATCAAGATTTGGGTGATTCAAATCATTGGGAAGGCTTAATAAGATGGCATGACACTCAACACACTCAATATTAGTGGATCCAATCATGCTTGTTCTTAGGCGCCAGAATGGGGTGGTATTGATGGAAAGTGCGCCTAACTTTACTTGCTCATTCTCCTTTCAAGGCGCAATTTTCATAGGTTGAAACCCTTATCTCATGCTTAGGCGCAATATGATGTTTGAAGCTTAGGCGCACTTTGAGGTTGTTCATGAGGTAGAATGCGCCTAGTTCAAGATGAGTGAATTTTGGACTTTAAGCAATTGCAAGGTGTCTCAAGGAGTTTAATTCTTCAAGGCGCCCATTTTCTTCACCACTTTTAGCATCATTGGTTCAAGGCGCAAGTCTGAGGTTTCCTAGATGATGAAATGCACCTTGAGTTCTAGGCGCAATTTTGAGTCACTGCAAGTGGAGAAATGTGCCTAGTTCATTAGAGCAAATTTGCGCCTAAAAATGAAAGTCCCCAGGGTTAGGTATATTGAAAAATATATTTAAGTATAAGTTTTAAATATTTTTCAATATACCTTTCAAGATGTTTGAGATAGGTCTCAGATCCACCAGATTTCAGACTTAGCCAATTTTCGGGATTTTCAGGATATCAGATTTAGTCATTTTTTAGGATCTCAAAACATACATCAGGGGACTATGGTATCCACCACAAAGCCATAGACGCAAACAATACTGACTTCATCATTAAAAAGTGCTAAGACATCATCCAGGACTAAAGCAAAGCACTGGAGCTCAAAAAAAGGGGGTCCCCATTTGTAATGGGGCGATGTGTGATTTGGTCACAAGTAGCACAGTGGAAGCATGGTGGTGAATGCATTTTCCATTTGAGGCAACCACTTGGGAAATCAAAAATTACAATACCAAAACATGAGGTATGTAATGCATTCTATTCTTTGAGAGTTGAATTGGTTATGGGTATACAATGGCCGTATTCCATTGGTGAGTTTCTACTTATTCAAAAAAATAGAGTTGTTGTGCACGTTCGAAGGAAATATTTTAAATCACAAGGATAGAAGTGTTGAGAGTATCCCCACATTTCTTTCTTCAAAGGAAGGTGGAAACCATGTTGGCAGTTTAAGCATAGGGCATGCAAACTCTTTGATTCAAGTTCAAGATTGTTTTTGCATATGGAATCCAAGTGTTATTTTGAGAATCAAAATGGATAGAGGCATTGATATTACTATTGAGCTCTCCATCTCTTTTATTTTGATCAAAAGGAATTTTATGAGGAATCATACAAGGTTCGTTGTACATTCTAACCATATTGTGAAGGATCAATGCTCACAATTCATACACCATTCCTTGGAGTTGAGCCCCATAGTTGAGGACAAGATTTTAGGTAATGGACAAATGGAGATAGGCACAATGAGATGCTTCTTGTGGGAATGCGGTAAGCAAAATAGATGTCATTTTAATGTGTCTAAATTTATTACTAAGCATGACATGGCATTTTTGGGATCAAGATACATACAGGTTTGCTACCCTTGGATGTATGGAAGAGAATTCAAGAAGGATGTGATAACACAAGTTGGCTTCATTTTTCCTAGCATCAAAGGAAAATCAAATTTTTATCACTTCATGCAAATGTTCCTATATCATGGATCTAGGTGTAAATCTACATCATGCTTGGGAACTTCAGAAGGATATGTTAAAAAGAACAATTTATGGGCTGCTAGTTAGAGTGATTGATTATTTTATCCACCAAGGACTAGAAAGGGTTAGTTTGTTTAACCTCATCAAGGAAGAAAATGGTAAGCATTTCAATCATTCCTAAGAGTACAATTCAAAATATGAAAGAGATGGTAAAAGCATAGATATTTTGGTTGCCATGGGAAGTACTATAAGCATGCCATCATCACTCATTATATTTCAAAGATTGATTTGAGAACAAGCTACCATCAGATTATTGTTTGCAAAGAACATGTGCACAAGACATTTTTCAGAGGCGTCTTGGTTACATTGAGTTTTTAGTCAGGACATTCAATGCTCTAGCTACTCTCAAATTTATGGTGAAACAGGTGGATTAGAAGTGGATTCAAGTTTTTCTAGTTTGGGCATTCCCAACCACACTAACTTTGTTGAGAAGGCTCTTTAGTTTATGTAGCCATGATGGAAGGATTGTTAATGGATTTTCACATATGGCAGCAATATTAACCATCATGACAAAGAAAGGAGATTTTGTTTGGATGGATAGAACACAGAGAGAACTTGATAAGTGTGAGAAAGTAATTAGCTCATGTCTTGTATTTTTCATTTCAGATTTCTCACAAACATTTTCTATAGAGTGTGATGTTTCAGGAAAGGGACTTGGATTGGTTACAATGATAAGTAGGTGCCCCATAATAATTGAAAGAAGAGAGTCGAAAGATTCAATAAAAGGTTCCTCTACATATGTCGTGAAAATTCTTGCCATCATGTATATTATGACAAAGTTCATAAAACATCTAGTTTATGGTAGATGTATGGTTGATGCAAAATACAATGGATTGATGTTCTTCTTGAATCAACATGATTTGACTTGTGAGCAACAAAAAGGGGTTAAGGAAAATCCAATTTTATGATTTTGATATAGGATGCATGAAGGGAAGAAAGATAGTTGTAGTTGATGTCTTTTTTATGATGCTCACACTTTGTTCTATTAATGTCATTTTGGGTGGTTGGAAGATTTCCATTAGGGTAGAATATGCCAATAATACATTTGTTGGTAACATCTTAGATGGAAATGTGAAGGATGACAAGTATGTTCTAGTAGATGAACTCATTTTGTATAAGGATAGAAAATTTCTAGTGCTTGAATCAAAGATGAAACATTTTTCTTTTAAAGCAACCTACATAAGAGAAAGATTCTCATGGAGAAGCTTTGAGGAGAAGGGTCTCAAATTCATCAAGGAATACATCATATACTGCAAAATGAAGAACATAACATTTTGGTAAGTTTGTTGCAGCCATTGCTTGTTCATTATCAAGACTAGAAAAGTGTGTTCAAGGATGTCATTGTAAGTATTTTTAGAGTACATGATGAAGATCTCATTTATGTTGTTGTGAGTTTTGCACATTTATTTACTATTTGTCCTCATGAGGACAAGTTGTTTTTCAAAGAGGTGATCAGTTTACATGAGTTGTATAAGGATGTTGTGGATGACAGAGATAGTAGATTTTGCAGTGCTCTTTTGCAAGAGTTGTCTCACTTGACAGGTATAGGATTCATATTACATGGACAATACAAATTGATTCATGATATTGGCATAAACACACTTGAGTATTTGGGTTTGCATAGTGTTCCTTGGCAGAAAATAAATCATCTCTCAGGGACTCCATCTGAACTCTATGGGCAATATACCATGACTCATTACATTGGCATGGTGATTCTTGAGCATTTTGGATTGCAATTGCTTGAGGACAAACAATTTTGGGAAGGGTGGACTTGTCATGTCCCATATTTAATTAATTTAATTATGCAAAAAAAATGCCCGTTCCAATATTTTCCATGGGATAAGGAAGGAGTTTGGAAAATAATTTATTTAATATTTAATATTTTGGACCCACGATTATTTTATATTTTGAAGCTGTTTAAATGGGGCCAATTAAATATTAAATATATTTTAATATTTATTAGTGTTGGCAACCAAAAATGGAGTGTGGGGTTTATTGTGGTGCAATTAGTAACTTCCAAGATCATGTTGGACCTAATTTTAGAATATTCTATGACCGTTACGACAGATTTTATGACAGGTTGTCATAGTGGGAGTTATTTTCTAATGTTAGTCAAGAATCTTGCATGGACTATTTTGGTGAGCATCTTTGGAGGAAAATTAATGAAAATCATATTATTTTTATTTATTTTTCCAAGAAGGGGTCGTTTGGGTTTGCTCCTCTATATATTTGCAAGCAATTTCATATTCAAGGCATCTCATTTTATCATATAGAAACTCCGCCGAAATTTGTCTGGACACTTGTGTTCAACAAATAATCTTCTGTGGACGAAAACCCATTGAAGATTAGTGATCAGTGGACGAAAACCCTTTGGTTCTTGTGGGCATTTCATCCAATGATTGCATCTGAGCTTCATGGATTTGCAGTTTTCAGTTTGGTGGATTTTTGTAGTGTGGATTTCAACATAGTTGGAGTTCTTAGTTTGTTGTTGGTTGTGGTTTTTGGTATTGTTGTTTTTCTATTATTTGTTATTTCTTGTGTATTTCCAGATCAGCTACAGGCATTGGAGGAATCACATCAAAATCTGGAGTTATTTAGGGTGCAGAGTGTGTGTTTTTGCAGGTTTTGGAGTGTGTTGTGTGAGCAGATTTTAGAGTTGATTTTCTAGATTTGTTCCAGATTGTTCTTGCTGTTGTTATGACTGTAAAACAGTCCCATTCCACTGTACTTTCATTGGAAAATCAATAAATATAAGTTTGGGTTCATTTGTTATCATTTATGTGCATCCGGTTAGAATCGGATGTTGTGAAATTGACAGTTTTGTATGCAAATTTATATTTCTCATCAGAACTGATATTTATATGATATCCTACAGCAAGAGGCCGTACATTTGCTATTATTTTCTGTTAATTATTAGTCATTTATATTTGGCAAAGATTTCCTTTGATTTGGTTAAGAAATTGCCAATTTCAGGTACAAATTGTGAAGTGACAAAAGTTTCTTTTGTGAGGAGATTCAATGATAAATTAAAAATCTGATTTGTGTTGAGAATTAATTTGGTTGGGTTATTACATCATCCTAGTGACAGAAATTTCAAATACTACCAAAGGGAAAGAAGGAGAGCTCAGTCTCCTGATCCTTGTAATATAGAAGTAGAGATTCCAGCTGTAGAGTTTAAGGTAGAGGATATTGATATGGAAAAAGAGAAAGAAGTAATGAGGGAGACAGAACTAATTTATAGCTCAGTGCCATTATATAAGGTCAACAGTAGTTGACTAATTTGTTGACTCAGATGATGCAAACCTTTCAAAACCTGAATACTTCCAAAACAAATCAAAATCAGAATGGTGAAGGAAGTACATCAACAAATCACAATAATAACCACACCAGAACAGTGATTAGTTCTACAGCTAGACCTCTTCAACCCAAGTTTCTAAGAGAAGAAGGCCCTGAGGGTGGATGTAATATCAAGAATAGGGTATTGACCAAAATTTCTGAATTTTCAATTTTCAATTTGAAAACCCTAGATCTGAATTCTGATTTTTATCTCTTCAAATTCAGCCCTAAATTTCTGCACTTAGTTTTCTGCTCAAAACCCTAATTCTGATTTGATTTTTCTGATTTCAAATAGAGAAGGACAGCAAACATATATGCCACAAAATGCTCAAATAATAAAGTTATGATGAAACCCTATGATTACTTCTTCAATCATGAACCTATCCAACCATACATGACATCAAAATACAAACATATGAATGGAATAAATCTGATTTCTGATTTATTCAGTCTGCTGCTACAAATCAGAATTTCTGGAAAATGCAATTACATCCAAAATCATAGGCAAGCATGCCCAACACAAAATCAGATCTCTGCTGTTACCATAGAACCGAAACTCGCTTGGACTCGGTGAGTCCCGAGCCGAGTCATCCCAAGCGAGTCCTGGGGACTCGGACTCGGCGAAGTCCCAACGAGACTCGTCGAGTCCAGGCGAGTCCTACCAGGGAAACTCGATCGGCGCAGGCAAGGAGAAAAAGTGAAAAAAAAACAAAAAAATAAAGTTGAAACTTGATTTTTTTTAACTTATATTACCTCTACATCCCTAAAAGCAACTTCATTTCATTTTGTTGGCAAAATAGGAGGAGAAAATAGAGTTGTGAGGAAAAATAAGAGTGCATTGTAGGGCAAACAGCAAAGAGGTAGACCAAAAATCCATCAACAAATCGCATTCGGGCAGCTTCATACTCAAAGTTGGTGCATTGAGAGCTCTCTACCAATGATTGGAAGGAGTTTGCATTTCATTTCAAGTTTAATCTGAGAGGTAAGCTTGATTTTGTTTGGTTTTTTTGTGTTTTTTAAGAAAAAATTTCATTGTTTTTAACATTTCAATTCTTTTTGGAACAAAGTTACAAACCCTGCTTTTTTTTTTGGAACAAATTTAGAAACCCTACCTGTTGTTTTGGAACAAACCCTACATTTTTTTTGTATTAGTTTAATAATTATAAATGACATTTCACAAATGTTCATTTTTTTTGTAATTATGTATTATTGCAGTAGCTTTGATTTCAAATTCAAATCATATTTTTCACAATGTCTACTTCTACAAACCCATTGCGAAAGGACCCAGCTTGGAAACATGCTGAAATTTTTCCCAGGCAAAAAAAAGGAAAGGCAAAATGTAACTATTGCAAAACAATTTTTCATGGAGCCATTAATAGATTGAAATACCATTTTGCACGCATACCCATCCATGATGTTGTGGGATGCCCTAGTGCACCTCTTGAGGCTATTCGGGAGGTGCAAGTACAATTAGAAACATTTGAAATGAAAAAAGAATTGAAAAAGAGGCAAAGGGAGAAGTTGGCGTACATTGGTGGTGTTGGAGAGGCTTCTTCCAAGCCTCCATTTCGTCTTAGTGCTAGTGCTAGTGCTGCCGCTAGTGCTAGTGGTAGTGGGAGTATTAGCATTGGTCCTAGAGTTCGTAAATCTAGGTTGGATTCATTTTTGTGCCACGCACTACTCCTAATTCCCAACCATCGCTTGAGAGCATGGGTTGGAACAAGGAGGCACATGATGCAGCTAGACGAACAATTGGAGACTTTTGGTACTATTGCACCATTCCATTCCATGCAGCCAGGTAATTCTTTTTTGTTTGATTGTTTTAAAATTTATAGTTTGATTCTTTGTCTCATGAATTTTTATATTTAGATGTATGTCGAATTCAAGTTTAAAGTTAAACTCTCCCTTTTACAATACTTATCTTATTTAATTTATTTATGACGTGTTGGGTCTCTTTTTTAGCAAAATATGGTTGATGCCATAACTATTTGTGGGGCGGGGTTCAAAGGCCCTACTGAAGATGACTTAAGGGGCCCACTTTTGACACAAAAGGTGGCTGATGTAAAAGCCGAAATAGAGGAGCAGTGCTTGGTATGGAGCAAGAAGAGTTGCACCTTTATGACCGATGGTTGGACCGACAGAAAAAATAGGATGCTGCTGAATTTTCTTGTTTCCTCTGCAAGTAATTGTACTTCCCTCAATGCATTGAATAATTTGAAATTTGAATTTGATTTAGCGATTAATATTTTTAATTTATGTTTTATTGAATCATTGATTTTGCTTCTTTTTCAGGTGGCACCATGTTCATCAAGTCAATTGATGCTTCAACGCATGTAAAAAATGCCACATACCTTTGTGAGGCTTTAGAAGAAGTCATACTTGAGGTGGGTGAGGAGAATGTGGTTCAAGTGGTGACCGATAATGCAGCAAACTATGTTGTTGTAGGTAGACTAATGATGGAGAAGCACCCAACAATATTTTGGACTCCATGTGCCACCCATTGCCTTGACCTCATATTGGAAGATCTTGGCAAGCTTCCATGGATCAAAACATGTGGATATGGCCAAAAATATTTGCAAATTTATATACAATCACACATGGGTCCTTAGCCTAATGAGGCAATACACAAGGCTGAGGGAGTTGGCTCGTCCTGGGATCACTAGATTTGCTACTAATTTCATCACATTACAATCCTTGATTCGGTCAAAGGTAGCTTTGAGGCGTATGTTTGTTGGTGAGGAGTGGACTTCCTCATCCTATGCTACTTCCACTGCAAGGATTGATGTGGCAACTTACATTTATGATGAGCCAGGCTTTTGGACGCCTGCTGCAGAGATTGTGAAGGTAAAATTTAATTCTACATTATGTTTTAATTTTTATTCATGTTTTTCTTTTATTTGTTTAACTTGATTTTCATCCACACTTACTTATGTTAAGTTAATATTTCACAATATTTGTAGTTCACTGAGCCCTTGTTAGTTCTCCTATGAGTTGTTGATGGGGAGAAGCCCGCAATGGGCTACTTATATGAGGGCATGGATAGGGCCAAGGAGGCCATTAGATCCGTCTATGAGGGAGGTGAGGGTAAGTATGGTCCCATTTGGGAGATCATTGATAGGAGATGGCACCACTAGCTTCACAAGCCCCTCCATGCAGCCACTTATTTCCTAAATCCGGCATTCCAATTCCGCTCTGATTTCAAGGCGGATGATGAGGCTCTTGGTGGGCTCTACTCAGTGATAGAGCGGATGGCGCCTGGAGTTACTTCACAGATAGTCCACGAGATAGAGGCCTTTATTCATGCACAAGGAGACCTCTTTTCTCATCAAATGTGCAAAGATAGTAGGACGAGATTGCAGCCAGGTAAAAACATATTTAAGGGCATAATTTTCCTCTTTTTATGTTATTATTAAATGTTGAAACTTGAAACTTAAAGTTGGAAATGAGATTGATTTTTTTTCTTTTTCTCATCTCAAATAGATGGTGGCAAATGGTTGGTGCTAAAACACCAAACCTTCAGAGGATTCCCATTCGCATATTGAGCTAGCCATGCAATTCTTCAGGTTTTGAGCGCAATTGGAGTATGCTTGAGCACATACACTCCAAGAGGCACAATAGACTATCTGTGGAGAGTTTGAATGATCTAGTGTATGTTCATTACAACCTTTGTCTTAGACACAGACAGATTTTCGACCATGACTCGCTGATCATGTTAGAGGAGGTCGATCCACAATCTGAGTGGATCACTAAGGCTACAGATCCTGTCTTTAGTGACAAGGACCTTTATTGGGTTGACCAGGTAGATAAAGAGGCTGAGGTTGTAGCCATGGCAGAGGAGGATAGAGCACGAGCAGACACAGGCAAACTAATGTTGGTAAGGGTGGCATGGAGTCACAGGCAGAGATTATGGTTGCTGCATCATTGAAGACCTACCATTTACGCCTTCATAGGAAGGCGAAGGATGCAGGCTCCTCTGAGCCATAGACTTCTAGTTATTGTTTTGATATTTCATATTTGTTTGGAACATTTGATGTCATGGATTTCATATTCCATGAGTTTTGTATACATTTGACCATATTTATATATCTAAGTGTGTTATTTCCTTCAATAGCTCAGCTACAATTTGTGTTTATACTTATGTGATCGATGTATACTTGTGTATGTGATCAAATATTAGCTTCTATTTGATGATGTTATTGTGTCTTTAAGGTTTATTTAATAAAGGGTGCATGAAACAAGTTTTAAATCCTTAAAAATCTCTAAATTTCTTGGGTTTTTCACTTTGCCGAGTCTATGCCAAGTCTGGGCGTCGAGTCCCGAGCCCCGAGCCGAGTCACCCTTGTCGAGTCCACACCGAGTCCAAGTCTCGGAACTATGGCTGTTATAAATCAGACCTTTGAAAAAAGTTAATACATACCAAACACAACATAGAAGAGTCTCCAAACCCTCACAAAAGGTGGCACTGCAATATAGGGTGGAAACCCTAGGCAAATGAAGTCTTCAAGCACCAATTACCATCCACAAACAAGGCGAAATCAGGTCTGATTGACGCTGTCCCAGATCTGAATGCTTCCTTAAACCCTAGCGGCCAAACAAACACAAATTCACCCTTCGAAATCTGATCGCTTCTCTCCCAAGTGATGGCGCTCAAGGTGTAGAGTAAAATCCTAGCAAAATCACCACACAAACTCGCCAATGATGAAAGTTATCAAATCTGAATATTAATTTCTGCTCTTCTTCTTTACGAACTTCTCCAATGAAATGCAATTAGAGCTCCGTCATGAACTCTCCACAAGATGAGCTAGGTTTTCATCCAACTCACCGAATATCCGCAAGTGTTTTCATCCTTGAAATAAGTTGCAAATGAATTGCAGACCAAATGAATAAGTTAACAAGCTGAAAAGATGCTTGAAATGATGCCAAACACCTTATATTTATACATTACTTTTCCTCCTTCCTTTCTTGGCCGACCTAGAGACATATTATTCGTTTTTGAATTGAGATTTTCCCTCCAAGAGGGTTGTTATGTCCCCGTTTCCGGCTTGATCATCAAGTATGAATGGATTAGCCTACTCCTCATTCCCGGAGGCTAATTCTGAATAATAAGGGAATGAAATGGGTTTTGACTAACTCTGTGTGTCATTTTGCAGGTACAATCAAGGAGTTTTGAGTCAGAATCCACTAAGTCAGTGACAAGGCGCCCATCCTGGCAGAACACACCCATCCTGGCGCCTAGCTTCTAGAGTCACTTCTGGCATTGAAGTTGAGGTTTCAACAGAAGGCGCTCCACCTGAATGGGTTCCTCCAATCAAGCACCTAGATCAGAGATGAACAAGAACAAGGTATCATGGAGTCTTCATGCCTAGGCGCTCATCCTACATCAGACCTCCCAAAAAGTGCGCCTAAATAGGAATATGATCTTCAATTCCCTCACGAGGTCAGGGCGCTTGGTAAGGCAAGTAGTTTGTTTCATTTCAAGACTTCAAAAGTGAGCATTTGCATAGCAGATAAGCTTTTCAAGGGAAGGCACCATTTTATTCTTCCACTAGCACCTTAGTACGCCTAAGATGGGAGTAAGTCCTCACATTCAGTCCAGATACAAGGCGCTCCTTCAAGGAGGCAAGATCAATCCAATTGAAGTTCAGTTGCTTTCAATCTACTTTGAAAAGATGTGCAGTTGGATCCTAAGTGCAAAATCCTAGTCAAATTGATGACAAGTGCGCCAAAAGCATCTTCAAAGGAGGTATGCCATGGGCGCCAAATCTTCTGCAAACCTTCCAAGTAAGCGCCTGAGTTGGAAGGACGTTTCCAATCACTCCCAAAAGTCTAGGCGCTTGGTGAGTAAGTGTCTCAACATGCATGAAGTTGAATCCAACAGGAGGCGCTAGTATCTTCCTACACTCTCTCAGAAGAGCGCCTCAAGCAGGTTGACTTGGCATGGAGTTGGTAGAGTTCCCTGGAATGGGAAGGCAATACAGGAAACATTTCCAAGTTGTATCATCCATTATCAGTGCAAAACATTCAAGGTATGCGCCTAAAGACCATAGGGCGCCATTTTCATGATCCTGTCATCCTTAGGCGCATTTTCCAGTGCATTTGACCAAGCTTTGGCGCCTAACCCTAGCAAGGTGCAATATCATCTCCAGTTGGCATTTGGTCTTGAAAGCTAAGCAGTGGCAAAGTCATTTTGGCGCCTAGGGTCTAGTTGGACTTCCAGGATTGCAGTCAAGGTATGGCGCACTTCCTTGGTGGCGCCTAAACCCCAGTGGCGCCTTGATCAATCTCAATGAGCACCTTAAGGAGATTGGATAAACTGAGTGTCCAGATACCTCTTTAGATCAAGGAAACAACACTTGAAAGTCTTCCCAAGCTAGGCGCTCACTTCCAGATGAAGCATTCTACCCCCTTGAACATCAAGTCTTGAAGGAACACCAAGCAAAGTCAATCTTCATCCAAGGCGCACTTCTGTGCCCATGAAGCATCATTCTGGCGCCCAACATCAAGTAGCATTTTGATCAAGTTTCAGTGAGCGCCTTGGACAGATTGGGTGAATGAAGGATCATGATTCTCTTCTGGATCTCTCCAACAACCTTTAGGAGTTCTTTCTAGATAGGCGCAACCTCATGATGGGCGCACTTGACACTCCAGATACTTCAACTTGGCGCCCAGTCAGAAGAACACTTAAAAGTGCGCCTAAGCTGAGGTGGTTTAGGTAGTTACACAACTTGAGCTCTCATTGGTCGACAGAATGTCTTTGGGATCCGTGTCAAGGTCTCTAGATGAGCTTGCCAACTCAGAATGAGTCATAAGATGGAATATTCCCTTGGATATGCTTCTTGGGAAACGTGCTTTGGTTCCTCTTTATGCATTGAAAAATGTGCCTTCATTGCCTTCGGAAGGCCTATAAAAGGAGGAGCTCTCTCATTCATTTGGCATCTGTTCATTTGACAAAATTCTCTCTACAAAGCTGTTGAGCTTGTAATCTTGAGGCCTGCGAGTTTCAAGTGTTGGGGTGATGCTCCCTCGACAAGCAAGGTGATGCTCCCTTGTGATATTGTGAGGTGTTGACATTCAGTTGACATCATTGAGTTTGAGTGTGTTGATCAAGTGTAGTCGCAATTGTAAACATCTGGGCTTCAAGGCCTTTCCTTTGTAATTCCATTGAATAAGTTGTATTTCATGCTATTGAAAGCATTATCCATGTAATAAGACATTGCAAGTTGATTGAATCAAATAACTAAACAAGTACCCAACTCTCATTCAAGTAGTTATCTTTGATGTATATCTTTGTATTGTTGAAGTAGTTGATGAATTGACAGCAAGTATAATTGTTTAAGGAAAAAATTTCGTAGAACTAGTTGGGTATCTTACAAGGGTCGACCATCCTTTATTACCTTTATTTTATTGATTTTTTCCCTCAAAAAGGGCTGACCTTCCTCAAGGAAAGATTGACACCACAAATCACATGGTTTATCCTTTGTTCTCAACAAGGCCAAGCTCTTTAAGCTAGTCTTGGCGCCAAAAATCAATCTCATGTCCTTCAAATGAGTCGACTCACCACTTGACCTCACTTTGGCCGACCTAGGAAGAAATGTTAATGTTTTATTGTTTTTCTTCATAAGGTCGGCTTGCTTTTCTTCAACTTGGGCCGACCTACATCTTAACTTGGTCGACCTACATCTTGGCTGACCTAGGATGAAGCTCTTTTTGGCCGACCCTCCCAACATTTAAATCCTTTTTATTCTCTTTTCCCTTGGTGCCCAATTTCAAATTAAAGATTTGAAATAACTTTTCATCAAGCAAAATATTATTATGATTCGTTTTTCCCTTCTCCAGGGCGCAAAAAAAAATGTGAGTAATGAGATCCAATTCATCCTTCACCAAGTTGCCAACAAGAAACAATTTCCTCACTTTATCTCTAACCCTAGGAGGTTTTCTCCCCATGAAAGCAATTTTATTTGTTCAAAGTGAATACATTAAAACACTAGAAAAATAGGACAATTCATTTCCCAAACTTAGATGGCCACCAAAAATCCTGAAGTGTGAAAATTGGCTCCTGAACCTTCTTCTGTGATCACTCCGGAAAGTGGGGACATTACAGTCCTCCCTTCCTAAGATTGCTTGTCCTCAAGCAATAGCAAGCAGTTATCCTGCGAGATAGTGTCAAATGACACGTATCTCCATCCAATCAAATGCCCTGTAATTACACACAACCTCAACATGTGGCTGCAACTCCCATGAAGAATGCTATGCGAAGTGAGCTCCGGTGGCAAAAGCCATACACACTTGAACTCGACCTGCCCCCATTCTCCAAATTCAGAATATATGCTAGCAACACCAATCAGCGCTCTGACTCCTGAAGATCTCCCATGGATGTGAAGAATACCCAACATAGGTGCAAGAAAGTGTATAACAGCTCCTCCTAAGTTGCTGTCATAGAACAGAACAGCAACCTCATGACTGAAAATCAAACCTATGTGGATGCAAATAGTAACCCCAAGGACATAGGATGATAGAGTGTCATCCCTATGCCACTCTCCAATGAAGAGGAGATGATGCAACTCTCTTTCAAACTCTCAAACAGCCGCTGTCCTCCAAGAGTTATGTAAGAAATCCATGTTCCATGAAGTAGAACAGCCATCTCTTATCAAAGTATGGAGCAGATCTCCATCAATTAGGGCTGGAACACCAATGTCATCATGCTCACTTCCAACCCCTACACCATAGTCCAGCTGAAACAACAAACATTGGTGACCCGAAATCAAATAGCATAGCAATACCTCCATACCTAGGATCATAGCTCAACTGAACTCCACGCCTCCAAGTGTATGCCACACAAGGGCAAGTGACTCCATCAAAAATCCCTGAAGTAAGGCAGCTGCAAACTCTACCAAAGAGTCATCAACATGTTGAGACTCGAAGTAAGGCAGCTGCAAACTCTACCAAAGAGTCATCAACATGTTGAGACTCATCACAAGCAAACTCTTTACGTGCTCCATGAATAATCAAAGACCAAACCAAACCTACGTTACCCATATCTCTATCTACATATGTAGTCATAACACTAGTGGCTAATCCACACAGTGTAAGATCCATAATGCCATCCAGTTCTATGATGTGAGCCTTCAAATGGCTCTCCAGAAGAGGTGACACCAAATCCTCATGAAGCAAGCTATGTGAACAAACAAAGAATTCTGAATCATACCTCTCACCGTACCAAACTGATTGTTCCACTTGCTTGGCCACCATACAAGGCTCATTCCTCATATGCCACATGCTTTGAATCTTCTTTGCCTTTGCCATGTCATGTTGCACTAACTTGGTCCTCTTGTGTCTTGGACACACAAATAAGACCTCATGTTTGTCTCCCAAATGAGTGCCAACAATAGAAGAAGACTTACTATCATCCTCATGAGTAGGAGCAGCCAAGTCAAAATTATGCAAAACCAAAAGACTGTTGTTCCAAATCAGAAAATCAAAACAGCTATCATACCTTTCCATAGTGTCTCTATTTACCTCAAACATCTTCTTCCTCCTTGTTGCATCAAGTGCTGATCTATCATGAGTCTCCCAAGTGAAGTCACAAGCCTCAAGGCTGATCCTCTTGGCTGTTATATCATGATGATATGAAGATAAGGGACTCCTGTCATACATCAAAAAATTATTCCTTACCTCATGCTCTAGTGTGATGTCTCCCTTAATCTCAATCATCTCTCCTTCCATGAGCGGATGGATATCAACAAATGCTGGTCCACAAGACATATCCAAGTGAAAATCAAGTGTACCATGTGACAAATTTTGTCCCATGGCTGCAAGCTGAATCCTCATGTATATATGTCTCTTCTATCTTCATGTCTTCATCATTGGATCCTTCAAGAACTTCCTCCATGTCTCCACTCTTTGTCATCTTCATGTTGCATTGTTTTTCATCGGATGTGGCTGCCATGGAAATCTGAAATCTTGTTGTGTATGATGAAGAGTGTGCCATGTTGATAACTGAGAGGGGGGGTGAATCAGTTATCTTAATTATTTAACTTTCTTTTCTTCTTTGATAATTAGTGCAGTATCAAAACTTGTAAGCATAAATGAACATGAAAGCAGAAATGAAATCAACACACGTAACACAAGGATTTTTACGTGGAAAACTCTGTTAAGGGAAAAACCACGGGGTGACTAACCCAAGATTGTATTCTCTGTTAAAAGAATAGATGTACAAAATGGCACTTGCCAATTAGGGCTAACTGCCCGAGCACACTGCTCACAAGAGGCTCACTGCCTACAAGAGACTCACTGTCTACAAGTTATAAAGAAAATAACCAGGTGTTTGAACTGAAGAGAAGCATCCACATATGCTAAGGGTCAGTTCCGGTTAGGCTCAATAAACTGATCTACTACACTTCATTCTTCCTCTGCTTTAGGTTGTTGTTCTGTCACATACCGAACCTGTATTTCTACTTCCACACTGCTCTCTGCTTTTCTTCGCACTTCACAACACACAACACACATCTTCATACCAAAATCCATCTGGTAATATATCCGCATCAAAGATTTCAACATCTTTCTAGTCGGCATCCGGAATACTCAATATTTTCTCAAACTCTGGTCTGTCGGCTGAATCCTTGCTTACCAAGTGATGCGTATCAAAGAGATACTAATAGAAGTCATCAATCATGTCGGCCAATCATGAATGATCTCTTAAAAGGCTTGATCATCATCAATATCTTATCTGGATTAAGGTCTAATGCTCTGCCGGTCAGTCTACTCTGCCAAACAGGAACCCAACACTTAGGTGTTCATATCTTTTCACTCTTTCATCACCGGAGGCTCAATCTCTGGAATGTAGCTGTCATGGTACTCCTCTTGACTTCCCCAAGTCGGCATTTAGCTAAGATACTTCCTCTGAGAGATCCGGACCTGACTGTCGGACCTTGCTGCATGCTCTGTTCTTGCTTACCGGACCAAAATACTCTTCAATCTGACTTCCGGTATAGACATACCATATCCTGCGGATGTGTGGGATGGACTTTGTTGCCATCAATGATAACACTCATGAAGCCACACAGTGTCTCTTGCCAACATGCCATGCTCAACTCCCAACAAAGCTTCTCCACATGATCTTCCGATTCTCGAAGGGCCTCTTGAGTGCTCTTCAAAGAGTCCACCATATCCTTAAGCTCAAAGGTGAGCTTATCCACCTCATCTTCCTTTCTTCTCAAAGCATCAAAGTATGTCTCATCAAGTGTGAGGAGATGATTTCTTGCCATCTAATCACAAAAACTTCTATCTTTTATATCATGTCAAATGAAGTGTCTTTAATGAATGGATGTATCTCTTCCAAGGGAGATACCTTTACAAGAAGTCACACCCCTTCAAGATCTTGATCGCTGCCCTTTACAAATTATTGTTCCTTTAAACATTACTGATCGCACCTTCTCATATTTATTTGTTGTCTTAACAAAACAATTCTGATCGCTGCCTTAATATAATCATTGCCATTAATTTATCTCTTTAGACTTCCTTCAAAGGTGATCGCTGTCTTTGAAGAATTGATCGCACCTCTTATGACTTCTATATTCTTTTTGTCTTATTCTAAATGCTAATCGCACCATATAGTATTACTTGCTGATCTTTCAAAATGAAATCATCCCCTTTTTTAATCGCTCCTCATTTATTTAATCGCTGCACCTTTTATTTATGAATCGCTTGACTTGTATTTGCTATTATAAATAAAACTTTTGTCTTATTCCCAATTGCATCACATAATCACCTTTGTCTTATCTCATCAATCGCACCATTTCACGTATATTTAATCAGTTATCTCTTTGTTTATTTAATCGCTCATTGTATCAGCCCATAGGGGAGGCGACATGACAGAGCGATTGAGTGAGATTGTCGTAAGGAGCAAGCCCATGTTAAGGTTCACTATATTTTTACAGTGAATTAGCTTTCATATCAGAGTTAGCAGCAATTTACAAGAGCTCTGCATCAAAAATTACAACTGATCTCTTTGTTTTGGTATTAATTTTTTGTGGTTTTTGGATTGGCTTGAATAGCTTTTCATTTGGTTTTACTAACAAATCACCTTCATTTTCCCTTTAATCAGCCTAAATCCTTCCTAATACCTCCCCCATCAGTCCCCATCCATTTCCCTTCATTCCTATGTCCATTTTGTTGTCTTTTGCTTCCCCCATCCCCCGGTTGCCTCCTTTTGAACCATAGAGATTTTTGCCTTATGTTTTGCTTTCATTTTCCCTTTAAAATTCCTAACCTATTTGTCATACCCCTGTTGCATCACTCCCTTTCATTAGTGTCTTAGATTTGTGGTCTTTTGTTTTCATTCATTTGTCTTTTTTATCTCCATCCTTTCTTTATTCCTTTTGAGCCATAGGGAGTCTTGCCTTAGGTTTTACCTTCATTTTCCTCTTCGAATTGCTAACCCATTGGTCCAATCCCTGTAATTTCCCTTTTACATCAGTCCCATCCACTTGTACTTCAAAGTTGTTGCCTAGACTCTCGTTTAAAAACCCTAAAATACCTAATTTTAATTTTGCTTCCCAATTTCTTTGTAAACCCACACTATTTTTCCCCAAACTTGTGTTTTCAACTTCTTGTCTCAATTCTCTTCAGAGTAGCTTTAATCCTCTTTGGCCCATTTTGCCATCTTGTCCTCCCAATCTTTCTCCCAACCTCACCTTTATTATGTCTCTGTCCTTGTTTCCATTTACCTTTTGCCACATAGTCTTCTCTTTGTATTTAAATTTAATTTAATCTATGAGTGTTAACTTCACTTCAGTGTGTTTATCAATGTTTTATGCCATGTAGATCAGTGCTTGAAAGCCCACAACGAGACTAACTGAGGCAGATTCTCCTTTAACCATTCTATTTTGCAAGGTTTTCTTTGCACAGTTTTGAACTTGCAAATCAAATATAGAAAAATCGGTGAAGAATCAAACAAAGTGTCAATTAGAAGAAGTGGTCAACAACATGAAAGGAACCTCACTGTAAAATTTCAAGAAATAATGAGACAGTGGACCAGGACACCCTATAGGCCATTCAAGTAGGACCAGGCCATCCACCAGACCATCGGAGTCCTCAATGGCCTTGTCCTAAACTCTGTTTTGGGTAAATTTGGGTTTGAAGGTCCCTGATAGCCTGCATTGACTGTTTCCAATGTGCATTTGTCAAAATATCAAGTGTATCATTCTAATTGCATGTTTTCATCTCATTTGCAATACATTTTGGCTCGATATCCACTTATTTTGTTGTTTTACTCCACTATGGTATTTTCCTTGATAGTTTGCCATGCAGTCATTTTTCCTCCCTCTTCCCTGATCTAGTTTGTAAGTTTGTGTTTCTAGTTTGTCACATATTTTGTAATGTCCCACCCCGTTCTAAGTTTTCTTGTTGCATTTTTTTTTTGTTTTTTGATGCTGATGTTTGTGCTTTGGTTTGTTTATGTTTTGGAAGAAGACAGATATGCAGAAAGTTTGTTTTTACAATAGATATTAAAATAATTCACAGCATTCAAAACACAGCTTCACAATCACATATTTCACACACCCATTACAACTATGAACTGAAAAGTACATTATCTAGGCAAAATGAGAGATACCCAGATGGGAAATCCTCAATACAATGCACTAACCAACATACTCTATTGCTGATTTACTTGACTGCAGGTCTGAAAATGGAGAATACAGAAACTGGTGCTACAAATCGCCTCCAAAGTCATCAATCTGTCATTTCTCCCATTTGCAAATGATGGACAGCAATGAATGAACCCAAGGCACCTCTATTGCAAGTGAGTTGAGATCCTAAACTGAGATGTTTAGGTCTAGGAAAGCTCACGCCTGGCTTGAGGGCTGTACGGCCTGTTCTGCAAGTGTAGCAGCAGCAAATGACTCACAAAAACTCTTCCAATCTGCTCCAAGTTCCCACCAAAAACTATAAATCTGCTGTATTAGAACCCTACGTCCAAGTAAGAAGAGGAAATGCCATTGGATGAAGCATAAACCCACTGCAGGATGGTACGGCCTCCTCAAAATTAATACGGCCAGCACAAGGAGAAAATAAATAGCTTCAAACTCAAATAAATTCCTCTGTTTAAATCTGAAAACTCCTCTATAAATCCTTCTCACCAATATGCCAACAAATTACTCAATGCAAACCCTAGAAATCTCCAATATTGAAGTCCCTGCATAACCTCTGTATGAAGTTATCAGCGAATATCCTAGAGAGATCTTTCACTCCCACAGATATTGTTCTCCATGAGGGTTTCCGTCCTCAAGAAGCATGAAAATGGTGAACTTTGGTTCAGCCAACAAATACCTATGTGTGTAGAAATCATAGTTTTAAAACTCGCCGGACTCGTGACTCCTATGGTGAGCCGAGTCGACTCACCACGGACTCGCGAGTCGAGTCCTGGCGAGTCCTAGGGTCTGGACTCGCGAGTCCTACCCTGGGATTCACGCGAGTCCCGACCCAGGACTCTTGGGTCGCCTGTTAGATGCCCAGCAAAGTAAAAAAGTTAGTTTTTTTTGTTTTTTTTTTCATTTGAACACTAGTTGACATCATTATATGTAAACATTTATAAACTTATGATGTTGTTATACATTTGAAAGTTTGAAACTATGGGTATGAATCATATGATTATGGTTCATGAATGATGAAATTTCAAATATTGAGTGTTTTAAGATCATATGACATGTGTAATGTTTAAATTATGGCTCTTATGTTCTCTAAATGCATTAATTTCTTTTTTTTTTTGTAAAACTACGGTTTTCTTCTTTGCCGAGTCCTAGCTGAGTTTTTTGCCGAGTCCCGAGTCCGAGTCCTATTTTGGGTTGCCGAGTCTGCGGCGAGTCCGAGTTTTCAAACTATGGTAGAAATTAAGCATATGGGTATGAGCGTTCAAAAAGCTCTTTTATTCTCCTTCAAACCCTACGCTCAAGTTGGGGATTAATCAAATATTTTATTTTTTTGTTTTAACTCCTTATGCCTCCCATAAAGTGGCGCTCAACTCAAATAGACTTATATTTCATTTTTTCCACTTTATTTATCCCCTATAGTCACTTTATAAAATATATCAAATAACGATAAAGTTATATATTAAATAACGATAAAGTTATATATTAAATAACAATAAAATTATATCTTCAATTAAACTTTATAACTTATCGTTATTTAATTTAAAATCGTTTGACTATACCAAATATCAAAAAGTCAATATCCACCGCTCCCCCCAACACATCTAAAAATAGTAACCTTACCAGCTGACTCAATCAATGCCCGAAACTGACTTACTAAAAATAGTAAGTATTGGAGAACTCAGCCAAAATCACCCTAGAAAAGGGTGTTATGCACACCATAACCATCTGAGCTCATAAACACAACTACTACCATCTTGTTGAATAAAGAGTCACCACAAAGTTCCCTAACCCTAACATATTAGCCTACGGGAACCCATAGAATAGGCTAACTATTAATCAAACTGCACTGATTAGGAAGGGGACATTACATATTTCCATTTAGTTTGCTATTATATTGCCAGTCCCATCTCTAGTGGTTGTTAACTAGTGTTAGGCTAGTTAGAGATAACCTTAGGTAACATTAATTTGTATTAGTTTACACACACAATCACACTATAAAAAGAACCATCTTTACCTTCCTAAGGTTCATTTTTAGGTTCTTTCAGCTAGATAGCATGGTTTCAGATTGTTGGAAGTCCAACTCTCCCAGGTATGGTACCCAAATGTTTTCATGTGTTAAAAAGTTTAAATCCCTGAGAGCTAGGTTAACGGATTAGAACAAGAATGTCTTCCAAAACATTTTTCACCCAAAAAGCAAATTGGAAAAGGATATGGACGATATCCAACATTATATTATGATGCATGGTATCAATGATAATCTGAAAATTCAGGAACAGAATTTGGCCTAGGAACATGAGGACCTATACCATAAGGAAGAGATTTTATGGAAACAAAAATCTAGAGTGAGATGGCTCAAAGAGAGCGATGGTAATACAAAACCCTTCCAGCTAACATGCATAATGAGAAGACAACATAATACCATAGCCAAGCTAGTCACATAGGAAGGACATATCCTACATGAAGATATCAAGAATGCCCTTCTCGATTACTAGGAATCAATGTTGGAAGAGGAGAATGTAAACAAGGACAAGGAACAAGATACATTCCTACAAAATATCCCAAGGCTCCTGACCCATGCAAATAATGAAGATCTTCTTGAGAAGGCCACCTTAGAGGAAGTTAAAAAAGTTGTCTTTGACATGAAAGGAGATGGAACCCCTATCCTTGATGGTTTCTCTACATTGTTCTTTCGGCATTTATGGGACCTAATTGGCATAGAGTTGTGGGAAGTGGGAAAACAATCCAAACCTTATAAATCTATGCTCAAGTCTCTCAACTCCATGTTCCTTGTTCTCATTCTAAAACAAGAAGAGGATCTTAAATAGGAGAATTTCAGACCTATTTCTTTTTGTAAAACAAATAGGTTGAAACTTATCCTTTCAAGCATCCTTTCCTAAGAGCAATAGGTTTTATCTAAGGAAAACAAATATCAAATGGAATCATAGCTACCCATGAACTTATTGTCATATCCCCATATCGGTAATTTATAATCGAACCGATTATGTATGATTCATCTAAATTAAAGATATGAATGACATGTAAATCTATAAATCATAAATTGAATATCTTTAAATTAAATATTATAAGTTGAAAATATTTAAATTAAATAATATAAATAAAATATGTTCAAATTAGATAAGATAATATTTAATATATTTAATATACTATATTTAAATATATTTATATATATATATATATATTAACTACTAAATATTATAAATTAAGTATTATAGATTGAATATTGTTAAATATTATGAATATTATGAATATTGGAAAATAATTATAAAATATTATAAATCAGATATTATAGATATCATAAATAATAAATATAAATATAAATCTTATTATAAATAAATTATTTTTTAAATATTATATGTATAAATTTACTCATATAAGACAAAACCCATAAGAGAGTAATTGTCTTTATAAGACAAAAGAGCGATTCATAATCAAGTATTATACTCTCTCAACGAATTAGCCAAAACTATTATATAAAAGACAAGGCAGCAAGAAGACAAACGGTGGAGAGAATAATAAGCACGAGCCATAAGAAGAGATTAAACCCATATAACTATAAGTGTAGCGCTTATTAAATGAGGTGACTTTTGGAGGATGCAACCAATCACAAGATATAAACGGGTGGACATTAGAAGGCATCAAAGGAAAGGAATCAACAAACAAGCATAGATCGAACAGCAATTATCAGATAGAAGGCAGAATACAGGTTAAAAGGGACATCAGAAAAATAAAGGGAACAGCAACAGCAAGGTAAAGAAAGGTTTTGCAGGTCCCATTTCAGCAGAACCACCAGGTACGTCACCTATCCTAAGATAAAATGGTTTATATTTATAATGTTAGATATGTATATAAATGATAGAATATATTAGAATGAAACCATATGTATAGCCTATGAGAATATGGTATAGGTATAGGATTAAGATGATAGGATATAAAAGTGTTGTCATTTCTGAGTATGAATATTAATGGACTGTCAAGTTAATATGTACAATTATGATGTTAACCATGAATAAAGGCACTAAACTTAGATAAAAACATGAATGTGCATAGGGATAAACTAACATAAAAAAATAAATGTTAATGATATATGATCAATTTTGATATAAGGCCATGATGTCTAATATAAGGCATCTTGTGTTAAATGATAATAAGAACAATTATGATATTTATGAAATCAATGAAAAGATAAGTTGGTGATATGCTTGGAGCTGACTAGGACTCTCCCTTTAACCCCTCTATCACCTCTAAGGTATGACGTAGTTGGAATAGTTTGTTTTAGCCTAGGTATCTCTCGACTCTACTCCTAGTCTACTTAGAAACATCTCTTCATTTCATCAAAATACAAGAAACCATGTTATTCCACAAGACAACACTTAACACCAAGTGAACTCCAATGTCATTGCATTAATCTTGAGAAATATTTACAACAATCTTCAAGTATTCTCAGAGAATTTTGAGAGTCTCTTCCTACTCTACTTTACTCTACTGCCTACTAACTTTCTAACTATTACAAATGAGGCAACAAGGCCTTTAAATAGAGTTCCAGAATTACAATGAATGGCCTGGATCAATTCAAGTAGCCAAGGGCCCAAATCATGCCATCTCAGCAAGTAGTTACAACAATTTGCTATTTTTAGTACATAAGAGAGGCACTAAAGGCACATTTTCCAAGAGGATAAGGATGAAATAGAATCTTTAGAGCATCTTCCACATGGGCGTCCTCTTTGGCTTCTTGCTTGTTGAATGATGTGGCGAACTGTGATTGAATAATGATGTGCATCTGCCACGTAGGTGTCACCTCAGCAACTCTTATTGATCCCAACAGTTTATTCAATTTGCTTTAGGCATATTCCCAAATTGTATCATCTGTGTGATGTCTTCGAATGTGATTGCTTTGAACTTGAACGTTTGGGAATGTATCCTTGTTGTTCTTGCCTTGTTCTTTTGTAAGTCGGATATGTATAATACTTGTTGCCCATTTGCTTATCTTTGTGATACTTCTTCTCTTGGCAGGATGTATGTTGATCTTCTTTGAATGCTTGTTCATAGAGAGTAGTATAGATGATGATGACATGAAGTAGGAGACTTCTCTTGGAGACTTGAAGTTGATGAAAGAACTTGAAGCTTTATGGATGAATGCCTTCTACAATGTAGATGATGAAGTGCCGACATGACAAACTTGAAGAGAGGTAACATGATGTCTCCTCCGCAGCGACTACCTTTTCACTTTACTCCTTGCATGAAGGTGACTCCAAGTGCCTAGCTCCTTGATTGACTCCTCAATTCCGTCCATGCTCCTGCAACACAAAGAAAGCAACATATCAATCCTCTTGATAACACAAAGTAATAACAAAACACTTATTAACCTTTCCCAAGTCTAGGCGCATATCTAGGTTTCTTCAGAGGTGAAAGTGCGCCTTCAACTACTTTGCCTTATATTGCCATTTTTTGTGACTTTAAACAATTGAAAAGGACTTAGAATGTTCCTCTCTCTCAAGCGCTTACTTAACGATGTGAATTGATGTATCCTCTTTGAGGCGTAGATTTGGGTTTGTAGAGATGGAGAAGTGCGCCTAGATCAAATTGGGTTTATAATTATCATGTTTATGATGTCAAACGTTAAGGCTTGTCCTGGAATGACTTTCTCTTCAAGGCGCTCAATCAATGATGTTACTCTATGCACTCTTACTTGAGGCGCAATTTGAGGTTTGTCCAGATAGGGAAATGCGCCTAGCTCACTTAGTGATGTAAGTTAATGTGTTCTCCATTGAGGCGCCAATTCATGGTTGTAGGAGATGAAAAGTGCGCCTTGCACACTTAGGCTAGTTTTATGACTTCAACTCACTCTGACACTTTAAGGATGCTTAATCTTGACAAAGCAAAGTCCCTTCAACATTGTTTCATACCCTCTCACCCTGAGGCGCACTTTGGTGGTTGAATAGGTGTGAATTGGCGCCTTAATATGGATGAATGTTCACTTCAAACTCTATCAATTCAAAACATGAAATCAAGCATAGTTAACTTAGGCGCACATTAATGGTTGCACAAGTAGAAATTGGCGCCTAGGATACTTCGCTTATTCTTTGACATTCAATGATTTCAACTTCATGTTTAAATGCTTACGAAACTCTCCTTTACCTTAGGCGCCATCCTTATGATGTCAAACTTGATGCTCCCTAGGCGCTAAAATTGGTTTGTAGAGGTGAAAATATGCGCCTAGATATAGTTAATGCACTTGATGACTTCTCTCAACATGAATTCCAGCCTTTTCAATTGAGGCGCAATTCTAAGGTTTCAGAGATGGAAAAGTGCGCCTTGCACACTGGGAAGTTTTCTCAAAATTGACTAAGTCAACATAGTTTATACCTCATCTCTGGGCGCAAATTTGGGTGTGCGAGAGTAGAAAAATGCGCCTAGCATATTGTTAGGTGTTCACTTCAACTTACAACAAATCAAACCATTGCACAAGCTCAAGAAGAAGTTTAACACTTAAAACCCATGAAATCAAGCATGTTTGACTTAGGCGCACATTTGAGGCTCCAGAGATGATGAAGTGCGCCTAGACTCACTGGGTGTTTTTCGACATTCTCTAAGTCAAACAGTTCATATCTCATACTTAAGCGCAATAATAGGTCTCCAGATGATGCCTTTCCTTCAACAATCCTAGGCGCAGTTTTAGTTGTGTAGAGATGTAAATTTGCGCCTAGGCTTACTTAATCATTTTCTTGCAAGATTTTCAATGTTCAAGGCATTTTGAAGGTTAAAGCATCATTTCCTAGTAGGGTGCCATGGTTTCAGCTTGTTATTCGTCATGATTTTATCAAAGTCCAACATTACCCCCTCGCTTAGAGTCATGCAACTTACCCTGTCATTACCACTGACTTCATCATGAAACAAACCTAAGACATCGTCCAAAACTCAAGGCAAAGCACGGGAGCTCAAAAAAAAGGGGGTCCCCATTTGCAATGGGGCGATGTGTGATTAGGTCACAAGTCCCTCGAGCCAAGTGATGAGGAACCCCGCGTGTGGGTGAAATCCCTGGGCCTAGAAGAACTTGTAAAAGTTAATTTTGCTCTACGAATGGTGACTCTCGTCTGGATGAGGTACTCTGTGTGTGAGTGAAATCCCACGAGCCAAATGGTGAGGGACTCCGTGTGTGAGTGAAACCTTTGGGCCTCCGTAAGAGATGGTGGAACTATTTCCTTAATGAAATCATACTTGGTGATCTAGAGCTGGTTAACGCAAGAGTCTACCATAAGTCCCTCACAAGTCATATCATGAACCAATGATAAAAAGGAATAACATATATGTGAATGTATTTATGAATTAGGAATGTATAATGAATGATGATGAAATGGATTATATAAAATATAATGTGAATATAATCTAACATGATATAGTCTTAATGATTCCATGTTGAAAGAAATGTTAAGTAGGTTACTAATGTTCTCTTTTACTAAGTTAGAAATTGTGTCAGATAGTGAAAAATTTCAGCTTACTAGAAGGGGACATTACACTTATTCACTCTTTGATGGCTAGCAAATGCAAAGGCATGCTCATTAAACTAGACATCTCCAAAGCTTATGATAGGGTTAACTAGTCCTTCCTAGATAAAGTCTTAGAAAGTTTTGGTTTTGACAATGTTTGGAGAGATTAGATAGGCAGTTGTTATGCCACTCCCCTTTTTTTCTGTCCTCATTAATGGTTCCATAGAAGGCTTATTCAATAGTTCTAGAGGTTTAAGACAAGGAGACCCCCTCTACCCTTATCTCTTCATCATCATGGTGGAGGCTCTAGGAAGACAACTTGTGCACTTAGGGAGAAATGCAAATAAGTGGTTTACAAGCCTCCTCTAATAGGTTCCCTCTTACCCACCAGTAGTTTGTTGATGTTACCTTCTTGTTCTCCATGCACTTCTTGGCATGAGTGAGAAACCTTTGAGATTATGAGATGGCCTCAGGACAAAAGGTAAATAAAGCCAAATTAAGAATTTTCTTCTTAAATGTCGAGGAATAGTTTTTTATTAGAACTCTCTTATGAGTTCCCTACTACCTATTTAGGATTTCCTCTCTTTTTAGGTCAGAATGAGAAAGATCTTTGGCATCCTATCATATAGAAGCTCAAAAATAAGATTGTTGGATGGACACGTCAATTCTTGTCCTTAGCAAGTAGAATCACCCTTCTTAAGTTAGTTTTAAAAGCTATAACTCTATATTGGTTTTATATCTTATTGGCTCCTTAAGGCATTCTCAATATCATCAACAAAATCATGAAATCCTTTCTCTAGAAAGGCACAATGGAGACCAAGAAATTCCCCCTCTTGGCTTGGGGAAAGGTGTATGAACGTATTGGATATGGAGGAAAGGGTATCAGAAATTTGGGTATTTCTAATGGTGCCCTAATAGCTAAGCTAATCTCTAACTTTTTACAAAATAGTTCGAAGGCTTGGTTTGGAATTATAAAAGAAAAATATTTGGAAGGAATGTTGATGTCTTTCTAACCTCAAGACATCTTCCTAAAGGCTTGGCCATTTGGAAAGTATGAAAGTTGTTAGGGGATGGTTCCAAAGATAGGTCTTTTCGATTATAAACAACAAGAGAAGAGTGGACTTCTAGAAATATTCATGGATCCTTGATCAGCCGCTAAGCCGGCTTAGGAACTATGAGGCCTTACAGATCTAGACTTCTAACCTCTAGGGTGAAAAGGTTAACAATTATTGGAATGAAGTAGAGTCTGGGGATTTCATTTCTAGCTCTTGGAACGACTATTTCTCATTGATAGACGGGATGAGAATACCTCTACAAATCTCCATATCCTTCTCAATAGTTTCTAACCAAGTTGTAGCATTGAAGAGTCTTTCTTGAGATATGAAAGGAAGCAAAGCCTACGCTATGAAAGGTGTTGGCAAGAGACACTGCTATGATAAATGACGGAATGTTGTCATTGATGGCAACAAGGCAAAAGGATTCTACCAACAAGACAAAGAGACCTTACTCCAGTAGATCAACTTGGTTTGACAACAAGGCACAAAAGGATTTTGGTCCGGAAGCCTAAAATGACTAAGTATGGGCAGTGTGCAGAGTAAGTGTCAGAGATTGGGTCAGTATGCCTCCACAGTTGAAGATCATTACATGCGGTTCAGATATGTTAATCATAGCTATTTGGTGATGTATGTTCCAGTGTTCAAGTCCTAACTTCCTCCGGAAGTCATTTGGTGAAATAGCTAAGTCCAGGTGAATAGACTTAAGTCAGAAATAGTGCATAGTACCAGAGAAAAAGGGTCTGCATTCCTCCGTTGTGGCATATTTTGTCTTGCGGTTCTGAGGCAGCGAATATACATACCATGACTACCTAAATCCAGATTTATAGCTTTTGAAGCTCAACAAATCATTTTCTACAAGTTCTCCAATATCGGCTTCCAATCTAACAGTTTTTTCACTATGACAGAGTGACAGTTCCAAGATCCGCATTTTGCTATAAAGGTCCATGATGTCCTGCGGTTCTGAAGGTATGCTAAGAGGTCAATGATGGATGTTGGATATGATTTCTAGAGTCTCATATGGTCCGCAGTGGAAGTTATGACATGACAGTTGAATTAGTCAAGTGTGTTCTTAAGGGACAAGCCGACAGACTTGTTAGATCTATATGCGGAGAAGATATATTGTTTGTACAATCAATCTGAGTAATTGAATGGTTGATGTCGACCCATATGAAGACTACTGTATGTTTGTTTGAGTCCGCATTGGTATTTGTACACAAGATCAAGCCGACTAGGTACAACAGTTGTATACATGTTTCATGTGTTGCTTGCCGACCTACATTTGAGTTAAATCTTATTGCGGATATATATATTAGTTGAATTTCGGTGTTGGTGTAACAAAGGAGTGTGGAACATGTGCGAATTCGATTTGTACATGATCTAAGACAGTTTGCAGAGCAAAAAAGGACAATAAGGGCAGAAAATAGAGTATATGTAGTAGAGCAGAAAAGCAGGGCAGAAATAATGAAGACCTTTGAATTTGTGTATTGAGCTTTCAATGGAACTGTAATCCAGCATGTGGTGGATGCATTTGTAACAATTCACCACTGCCAGTGAGCCAATTTCCTTCTCTCTTCTATCTTTCTTTCTCTGTGGACAGTGAGTCCACCTGTAGTGAGCATTTCTTTGGGCAGTAAGCCTTATGTAATCCAGTATTGTTATCATAATATATTGTGAGCTAACACTCACCGTGGTTTTTCCCTTTTTGGGTTTTCCACGTAAAAATCCTGGTGTCTATGTGTTATGTCTTTATGGTTGATGTTCTCATGTCTATTCTGCTTTCATGTTATTAATTTTGGTAATTGGATTAATGAAGCATTAAAAAAGTGGTTTTGCGGAATACTGATTCACCCCCCCCCCTCCCAGTATTCCTTATAATCAACAAAAGGAGGCTATTTTGACTTCTTCAAAATAGTTAAGAGTGATCCATCTGTTGGCCCTTGGAAGAAGATATGGTTTTCCAAAGCTTGGCCACAGGCCAAAGTTTTAAATCCCTAAAAGCTACTCTTGTGAGTTTATAAATAAATGCTTTAAGCCCATAATTTGTTAATAATAGTCGAGGTCAGACTTATGCTGCAGAAATTACCATTCAAACATTGAAGTCAAGTTATTGTGTTTTTGTGTTAGAATTTGATGAGTGAGTTATAGTAAAGGTTGGTGTTGAACTCTGTATTAGCACTCATCTTTCTTCTTGGAAGTAACCTTGTGTGTTTCTAAGTGGCTTGCTTCTCTTAAATTTAGTATTGTGCTCCTGTTGTTAGTTAATTAGTTTCTTTATTTAATCATCTCTTGTTGTTCATGTAGATTTGTTGGTCTCTACCTTAGCCAACAGTCAAGATTAATCTATATTTTCCCTTCAAAGCTTTGTTTACAACAAAATACTCGTCTTTGTTTTAGCCAATAATAAGTTGTGTCTATTCATTTGTGTTTGAATAGTTTATCCTTCTTAATATCTAAAAACCTTGTTGTAGGGCTTGACTATTAACAATCCAGCATTTGCATTTGGGGTAAAAACATAGTCAATTAGCAATTTATATTTATGCAAAACCCCATTTAAAATCTTCTATAGTGTGCATACTTGTTCGTAGCTTTAAGTTTTAGGTTTAGTTAGGTCTCAGGGAGCTTCCCCTTCTATTTGAAGAACGGTTCACCATGTCTTGTTCTATTTTGTGTTGTCTCAAAATGAAATTAAAATCCTAATATAGTTCCGGCATGCAAGCTTAACTTGTGCACACTTTGTGTTGTGCTAGTTTGTCATGCACTGGCATAACCGTGTGCATTGTGTGTGTTGGGTGGCTTGTCCTACGCATCTCTAATGCTTATTGGCATGTCCCCACAAATCTCTGTTGAGCACAAGTTCTTGTGTGCTAAAGACCCACTATTGATATTTAGTGCAACCTGTTTCCATGCACGTACTTCGCAATGATCAGCCAATGTCATATGTCAAGTAGTCAGCCATTCATGCTTCTGCCCGACAACAATTAGATTTTCTAATGGCTTGTCAATTCTAGAGTCAAAATCATGCCAATTCGAATTTATTAAGGAATGGCTAGTTTATTCTGTTAGATGGCACCCTGCTTGTCGAGCTACCTTCTAATCGGGCATTTATTTTAGTGATCAACTTCCATCCTACATGGCAACACAAGTGGCATGCGCTATATATAGTGAAGCTTTGGTTTTTTAAACGAGTTGGCCATTTAAGAGAAAAATAGATTGGATTTTTGGGTAGAGCTAGAGATTGATTGTAGTTGCGAAGAGTCTATGCATGTACATCTCTAGGGTTAGGTAGCATAGCATGACTAGGTTTCACATATTGGTGCCACTTTGTATTCTTTCAATTAAATTTTTGTAATTTCATTTGGTTTTTCCCATATTTTCTTCCTTGTTTTGCTTTTGTTTATGTGCTCTATGCACCTATTTGATGATTATTCATTCAAACCCCAATCAATTGCTACACCAATCTAGTATCGAAGCTTGGTGTTCTACGTCCTAGAAGTGAGCTCATGAGAGTTCCATTAATGAAGCTTTGTGTGAACTATTGTTGCATTGCAAGTGAACCAATGAATATGGCTCACAAAGTAGGAAGAAGAGGTGCGCGAAACCAGCAAGGGGCCTATGTTGCAAATCTAACTAATGCATTGGGAGCCACCCATGCTCAAGTCTAGGCCATCAAAACTGCACAACGAAGAGGTCCTCTAGCAATCGAGGGCATCAACAAAGATGGGGAGAGAAATCATGACATGCAAGGAGGTGCCATAGATGTAGATGGTGAGAACATCGCAGCAAAGGAAAGATCTGCTATTGCCTTATTCAAGGCTAGGAACAAGCCAAGGTTTGATCTCCCTAGTTATTGCGGAAGCTTAAATCCAAGAGAGTTGATTGACTAGATCAATGAGCTAGAGATACTTCAAGTTCGAAGATATAGAGGACCCAAAAAGAGTCAAGTACACCACCATAAGTTGAAAGAGCATGCTGCCTTCTGCTGGGACTCAGTCCAGAAAAGTCGTGTGTAGGAGGAAAAGTGCAAGATTTCATAGTGGGATCACATGGTGGCCAAGCTTAAGAGGAAGTTTCTACCAACCATGTGTTGGATCTACACAAGAAGCTCCACAAACTATGCCAAAAGGAGACATCCATGAAGGAGTTCTAAAGACAATGCATTCACATTGATCATGTGGAAGATGACAATGAGAAAGTGTCAAGGTATGTAAATGGACTATGCATCTCCATCCAAGATGAGATGTGTTTTCTTACCATTAAGATGAGATGTGTAGACAAATGAGCACGTGCAGTGGTGGTAAGGGCAAGGACAAGAAGAGCAAGCAGAGCGCAAGAAGGCATACCTTTGTGCAAAAGGAAAGCGCAAAAACTAGTAGCACTACATAAAGCACAAGGTGGGAACAAATCTAACCAAGGTGGAGATAGAAGATGAAGTCGTCGAAGGACTTCAAAGGGACTTGCTTCAAATGTGTGCAAGCAAGTCACTACATGTTTGAGTATCCAAACATTGTGTGAGAGCAGGGTCGCATAGAGAAGTGTGTGCATGTGGCACAAGCTAAAGTGGCAAGTTCATTAAGAAGGGGAGCATAAAGTGCTAGCCTAGAGGCTGGAGAGAACCTGATGATGCACAAGGTTCTAACATGATTGAGGAAGAGCCTATTCCAAACTAAGTGCAAGTCAAGAGGGAAGTGTTTCAAGTTGATCATTGATAGAGGTAGCACCAACAACGTAGTGTCTACGGAGATGGTGCAGAAATTAGGGTTGAAGATTGTTGTGCACCCCACACCATACAAAGTCTCTTGGTTGCAAAGGGGACAACTCACAGTGACACAATAATGTCAAGTTGCATTCCATATTGGACGATATGTGGATAAAGTATGGTGCGACCTGATCCTAATGGATGTTTTCCATGTGTTACTAAGAATGTCGTGACAGCATGATTGATGCACAATACATGATGGGCGCAAGAACACCTTCACCATCAAGAACGATGGGAAAAGTTCAAGTTACTTCCTATGAAGGGCAAAGAGGAGTCCATGCTAAAGGAAAAGGTATGTTGTTAGCAAAGGAGTTTCTCAAAAAGCTAGGAGACTTGTAGGACTGCCATGCACTAGTAGTCAAGCCCACACAAAAGGAGTAGATGGAGCCGTGTAGTTCTAATGTTAAACTAGTGTTAGTTAATTCCTAACGGTCAATCTTATCTCTTCTGCTTTTTTCCCTTTGTGGCTATTTTTAGCCTTTGTACATTCTATATATATACAACGTTGTTGTATCTTGTAAAAAGATCTAATGATCAATACATTCTTAGTTTTGCATTTCTACAATATGGTATCAGAGCGGGTCCCTTCTCGGGGCCTGTCCAAAATCGCGTCTCCTTCAAATCTGAAAATTGCATGTCTCCTTCTGCTAAGATCGCGACGTCTTTCTTTTACAAATCGCATTTATAAGAAGTTGTGATTTTTGTTTTTGCGGGCTTCACACTCTGAAGTCGTTTTCATCTGGGTCGTCGTTCATTCTGAGTTCGTGATTCATTTTTAGCTTGCAGATTAAAGTTTTCTTTTCCGGCGCTTTAAACCGTTTGTTTGGGTCACGATTTCCTTCCTTTATGGTCGTGTGAGCAAAGGCCGAGCAATTCTGGCGTGTTTCACTTGGACGCGACTTTCCCTATTTATAATTGTGTTTTTTTTCTCTCTAAGGTCGCGCTATAAGCAGCCGCATTCTTTCACCTCTGAACGAGGGTTTCCGATTATTTGGGCATCTGTATCTGTAATCGTGTTTTCTGGAGAGGTAGAGGATCTGCTTAAGTATTATTAGGCGGCGGTTTTTACTGGTCACACCTCTTCTGCAAATCGTGATTTCTCTATAGGGCTTTTGGCAGTTTCGACTTACATTTCAAGTCACGGTTTGCATTTCGGCGATTTACTTCTCCCTGGAGGTGTATGGATCACGCCTAGAAAAGATGGTCTCATTTATTTTGAATTTTGTGCAGCAAATGTCTGATCTCAGCAGACATTTTTTTCCTTTTATCTCAACAATTGTGTCCAGGCTTATACGTCAACCTTTTTGCCTCGACATTTGTACAGTCTGGTGCTTATCCATCCTCAAGCATCTCATTTTTCGTGCCTCGAAAAACGTGAAAATGGTGTCTCTTGAGCAGAACGATTCTGCGGTCTCTGCCTGCATGGCCAAGCGACTTGCAGATCATGTCAAATCTTCTACTTGGTACATTGACTCCGGTGCCTCTCGACACTTCACACACCGACGAGACTGGATTACGAAGTACACGCCTTTCAAGAATTCTGTCATCTTTGGTGGAGGCGAAGAATACACTGTTGTTGGAAAAGGCAATGTACAAATTCAGTCTGGCGGGAGAAATTTAATATTTCTCGATGTATATTTCGTACCTGGCATGGAGCTGAACCTTCTCTCTGTCAGTCAGATAATGCGACATTCACCTCATTTGGATATCGTTTTCAGCATGCATACTTGCAGTATAATGGATCGTGAAACACGTACTGTTGTTGCCAAGGGTCTTGAGGATCATGGTCTTTATTGGCTCGTGGACTCTGGTGATTCTCACAAGCATGCCATGGCTGCCAGGAATACCTCCATCAGCAAACTCTGGCATCAACGTTATGGGCATCTCAATATGTACTATCTCTCTCAGCTTGCTCGAGAGGGTCTGGTTGGTGGTCTTCCAAAAATTCAGACTCTAATTCCTGGTGTTTGTGATGCATGTCAAGCTGGCAAGCAGCATCGTACTCTATTTCCAAATGGTGATAAATGGAGAGCATCCAAAGCTTTGCAGTTAGTTCATGCTGATGTCTGTGGACCAATGAATACCCCTTCAGTTACTGGATGTCGATATTTCTTGCTTCTTATTGATGATTTCAGCAGAAAGATGTGTGTATTTCCTAAAAAGGAAATTAGATGTATTTAGTACATTTCAGCAGTTCAAGGCTTTGGTGGAAAAGGAGTCCAGCTGTCCAATAATCACTCTTCGATCTGATAATGGTGGGGAGTTTTGTTCTTCTTCCTTCATTCATTTCTGTGTTGCACATGGTATTAAACGCCAGCTGACTACACCATACACACCTCAACAGAATGGTGTGGTCGAGCGTCGCAATCGCACTATTATAGAAATGGCACAGTCTATGTTGGAACATAAAAGTGTTCCTAAGAAATTCTGGGCTGAAGCAGTCTGTACTGTTGTCTATCTTTTGAATCGATCTCCCACCTATGCTGTTTGAAAGAAGACTCCTGAGGAACCCTGGTATGGTCGTAAGCCGTGTGTCAACCATCTAAAAAATTTTTGTTCCACTGCTCATGTTTGGATCCCAGATGCCAAGCGCACTAAGCTGGATTCCAAAAGTCAGAAACTCATGTTCACTGGGTATAGTGAAAATCATAAGGCTTACAGACTAATTGATATCGATACTGACCATCTTATATTCAGTCGTGATGTAGTCGTTGATGAGACTACTGGGTCCTTTCTTCTATCTACTCCATCTATTCCTCTTGAGGATCAGCCTTTGACGGATTCAGATTTAGGTGTTTGCATTCCTCTAGCTTCACCTGATGGGAGGGCTCCTGCTGTTCTGCCAGCATCTCAACCTAGATCTCCACTTGCCTCAACTAAGGATATTCTGGATCCTCCTGACCTTGTTTCGACTCCTTCAGATGATGATTCTGTTGTTCCTCTTCCAGATGCCGGTTCCTCTGCTCTCCGGCCGAAATGGTGGGCCAAAACCATTGGTGACCTTCATGATAATGAACTCCTCGAAGGAAGATCTGCTCGGAAAAAGAGCAAGCCGTCAAATTCGGTCAATTTTGCTCTTATGGCCAATCTTCACAACATTTCAGAGCCTCAAACTTACTCTGAGGCTCAAGGTGTCCCTGAGTGGGAACAGGCTATGGATGCTGAGCATCAGAGTCTTCTGAAGAACAATACTTGGGTTTTGTCTAATCTCCCTCCTAGGAAGAAACCTGTTGGCTGCAAATGGGTATACAAAGTCAAGTACAAGGCCGATGGGACTCTTGATAAATATAAGGCTAGGTTGGTCGCCAAAGGTTACTCTCAAAAAGAAGGTGTTGACTATGAGGAGACTTTTGATCCTACAGCAAAAATGAGTACCATTCGACTTGTCCTTGCTATGGCAGCTCAATTTGGCTGGAAAGTCCATCAAATGGATGTCAAGAGTGCCTTCCTCAATGGAGAGTTGCAGGAAGAAGTCTATATGACGCAACCTCCTGGCTTCAAGGTTGTTGGGAAAGAACATCAAGTATGCAAACTGGTGAAACCTCTCTATGGCCTCAAACAAGCTCCACGCGCATGGTGTCTCAAGATTGATCAGTATCTTGTTGATCGGGGTTTTCAACGGAGTCCATCTGATCCCAATCTGTATGTCAATCAGTACGCTGATGATAGACTCCTTATTGTTGTATATGTTGATGATTTGATCATTATTGGCAGCTCAGAATCGTTGATTCATCAGATCAAGCATGATCTCAGCCACACTTTTGACATGACAGACTTGGGTCTCTTGCATTATTGCCTTGGTATTGAGGTATGGCAGCAATCTGACAGTATCTTTCTCTCTCAATCGAAGTATGCTCGGAGTCTGTTGGACAAATTCAGGATGACAGATTGCAAACCAGCTTCTACACCGATGGAGAAAGGCCTGAAACTCTCTGCTCATTCAGACTATCCTGTAGAAAATGAATCATCATTTCGACAATTAGTTGGCAGTCTCATCTATCTCACTGCCACTCGACCTGATCTTAGTTTTGCAGTCAGCTACATCTCTCGATTCATGACAGCTCCTAAAACTGAACACTGGGTTGCAGCCAAGCGTGTGTTACGGTATGTGCATGGCATTTCTAACTTTGGCATTCTGTATGGCAAGTGCAAAGATCCTCACCTGATCGGTTTTACAGATTCAGATTGGGCAGGTTCTGTAGATGATAGAAAATCTACCTCTGGTTATGTTTTCAGTTTGGGCATAGGTGCAGTCACTTGGACCAGCAAGAAGCAGCAGGCAGTCGCTCTCTCCTCCACAGAAGCTGAATATAGGGGAGCGGTTAAAGGTGCCTGTGAGGCAGTTTGGCTTCGCAGGATCCTTTCAGAGATCCACATGTCTCCAGCAGGCCCTTCACCTCTGTTTGTGACAATCAAGGGGTGCTGAAACTTGCCAAAAACCCTGTCTTTCATGAGCGGACAAAGCATGTTGATCTTCATTGTCACTTTATTCGCCAGCTTGTTGAAGATGGCTCTGTTGTGTTACAGTATGTTCCTACAGAGGACCAAACTGCTGATATTCTCACAAAGTCTCTAAGCCCGGATAAGTTTATCAAATTTCGGGGGCATCTTGGTGTTGTTGACCGATTGACCATTATGGGAGGGTGTTAAACTAGTGTTAGTTAATTCCTAACGGTCAATCTTATCTCTTCTGCTTTTTTCCCTTTGTGGCTATTTTTAGCCTTTGTACATTCTATATATACAGCGTTGTTGTATCTTGTAAAAAGATCTAATGATCAATACATTCTTAGTTTTGCATTTCTGCAATACTAAGGTGCCAAAGATTGCCACATTGCTCAAGAAGTTTACAAATGTGATTGACAAAGGAATGTCAAATGGATTGTTGCCAATGCACAACATCTCACACTACATGGATCTAATTCCAGGTTCTAGTTTGCCAAACAAGGCACTACACAAAATGAATCCCAACATGAGTGTGGAGTTGAACAAGCAAATTAACAATTGTTGGAACGAGGTTTGATAAGGGAAAGCTTGAGTCTTTGCATAGCTCTTGTTATACTTGCGCCGAAGAACGATAGAGAATAGAGGTGCATAGATTCCTACATGATCAATAAGATCACCATCAAGTATAGGTTTCCGTTGCCATGCATGCATAACCTAGTGGATTGCTCTAGTGGAGCATGCTACTTCTCCAAGATAAACCTCAAAAGTGACTATCATCAGATCAAGATAAGAGAAGAAAATGAATGGAAGACCGCATTTAAAACAAAGGAAGGCTTGTATGAATGGATAGTAATGCCATTCAGGCTGACGAGTGCCCCAAGCACATTAATGCAACTAATGAATGAGGTTCTGAAGCCATTTCTCAGCAAGTTTGTGGTTGTTTATCTCGATAACATTTTGGTGTTCAACAAGATAAGAGAGGAATATCTTACGCACCAACAAGTGTTGGCGTGACTGAGGAGATAAGTGCAGCTTCATGAAGGAGCTGACATATTTGGGATTTGTGATAACTCAAGGTGGATCAAGAACATATCCTAAGAAGGTCAGTGTGATTGCTAAGTGGCCTAAACCAAGAAGTGCAGCGTAGGCCAAAATTTTCCATGGGTTGGCGAGCTTCTATAGAAAGTTCATCAAAAATTTCAATAGCATTTACATGCCCTTGATGATTGCATGTGGAAAGGAGGGTTCAAGTGGATAACTATTCCTACCAAAAGTTTTGATGCTCATGAAGAAGAGAAAGAAGAGCCCATGCTTGCACTCCCAAACTTTGGAAAGGTGTTCCAAGTCAACTACAATGCCAGTGGAATAGCAATTGATGTTGTATTGAGGGTAGACCAATCACGTATTTCAATGAAAAGTTGAATGAGGTTAGATAGCACCATTCTATCTACCACCAAGAATTCTATGCCATAGTGCAACTATAGTGCAAGTGGAGGCATTAGTTGCTACCAAAGGAGTTTGAGTTGTCCACAAACCACCAGGCATTAAAGTTCATCAACAGTCAAACAAACCTCAACTAGAGGCACATGAAGTGGGTAGAATATCAGTAGGGTTACTCTTTTGTGCTAAAGCACCACGCAAGCAAGACCAACAAGGTTGTAAACACCTTGAGTAGGAGTTAGGGGTTATTGTACAAAATGACAGTTAAACTAGTGGGCATGGAGGTGATGAAGGATTTGTACGGCACAAATCCAAATTGTGTAGATGCATGGCATGCATGCCTAGAGCCTTGGGCTGAAGACAGGAGTCCATATGAGGAATAATTCGCGCAAAAGGGATAGGCAAGAGTTATGAATCTCACAGAGTTCCATGAGGGAGAACCTCATCATAGAGTTACACAAAGGTGGACTCAAAGGACACTTTGGTGCAAACAAGACACAGGCCATGTTGTAGGAGAGGTATCACTGGCCAAGTTTGTGCAAAGATGTGCACAAATTCATAGATAAGTGCAAGATCTACCAAACAACGAAGGGAACAACGCAGTACATTGGGTTGTACAAGTCATTGCACATGCCAAATAGACGGCGGTAGAAACTATCCATGGATTTTGTCCTAGATTGTCGCTCAAAGGGGAAATGACTCTATCTTTGTAATGGTGGACAATTTTTCTAAAATGGTGCATTTCGTTCCTTGTCAAAAGTTGAATGATGTGTCCAAGATAGCTGATTTTTTCTTCAAAGAGAGTTCAATTGCATGAATTGCTACACAACATAGTGTCAAATCGCAACACTGAGTTCCTTAGACATTTTTGGTGCAGCCCATGAATGAAGTTGGGCACACAACTCAACTATAGCTTTGCATATCATCTACAAACTAATAGACAAATAGAGGTTGTCAATCAAAGCCTTGGAAATCTACTTAAATGTCTAGTAGGAAAGAAGCCTATGCAATGGGACTCTATGTTGGTGCAAGGAGAGTTTGCGTACAACAATTCGGTGAGCACATCGTTAAGGAAGACACTATAATGTCCCCTTTTGGGATATACCTGATATCTTGGCCTACAAACAATAATAACTACTAGAAGAGGAGATTAGAAATATTAAAGATCAATAAATTAAGATAATATTCAGTTCATAGCATCATTCATATTAAATTCATCTATCATAGCATAATTAATAATGAGATCAATACTTCATAACATAATCAATATTTGGTTCAATCCATCATAACACAATCCCTCAAGCCAATCACATAGTGAATTCCTTAGGAATACTTGCAAGTAGCAATATCAAGGCGGGTCATTCTTAATATTGCCAAGAGCGAGTAAGGAGGCCATCTGCCTTGCAGCTCCTAGTCCACCTTGGAGGGCCATCCTCCTTGATCAAGCTCCAAAGGGCCATCCTCTTTGATTAAACTCAAGAGCATGGAAGGGCCATCCTTCTCATCTCTTGGCCGACTTGATGAGAGCGTGAGAGGGTCATCCTCTTCATCTCTCATGAACTTGGAAGGGCCATCCTTCCTACCTGCAAACATCTCCCTGAATTCAAAACTGATTGTTTGGGAATTTATTAGATGGTTGATATAAGGTACCTCTTGACGGATTTCAAGTTCAGTCCAAGGATTGCAATATTTCCTTCTTTGTTGTTAACGATTGTTTGTATGGAAGATACATATATTACTGCTGATATATTTCCTTTTGATGGATTCATATTTCTTTCTTCCCATGAAGATTGCTTGCCTCCTTATTTTATATCTCTTATTGGAAAGAGTCACAACCTTTCATAGGTGGCTGCCTTTATAGAAGGGTCACATCTCTTAATATACATCTGATGTAATATTTATTTGGAATATTTCATATTCTTTATTTATTTCTGCTTCCATGGATGGATGATATGCTAGAGTGAATGATCTTCTTCCTTTATATCTTGTTTTTGAGGGAGACACACCCTTTCATGATGTCTGCCCCTTTGGAGGAGACATATCCCTTAACAGCCACTGCCTTTTGGATAACTATTATTTAAGTTTGATTTAACTTAACCACTCCCAAACAACCATTGCCTTTAGACTTTGCTTTATTTAAAATCCTAGTGTCACTTCTTATCAATCGCTGGTTTGATCGTACCCTGTCATGCAATTTAGATGTTTGTTGTATATGAAGCGAAATCATAAACAAAACATTCCAATCATTCCACCCAGCTTGTTTTATGTACTAACAACAATAGGTCAAATAGAGTCTTCAAAGCAGTCACTCCATCATAACTGTGTGCAGGTTCAGTGTTTGAGACAACGGTCGTCATTGATGTTTGATGATAACATTGATCTTTGACAACTTGTAGACAACTGTAGTATAGAATTATCCTTGTGAGTGGGTCCAACCATTTGCAGGACTTATTGGCATTTGGATTTATTTATGCTGCTTGTAATGTCCCTTTAGTAACAACATATTTTGAGAAAGGGGCATTTCAGTCCACCCTGCCCAAGATTGCTTGTCCTCAAGCAATCACAAACTAGGCTGCTCCTAAAGTCATCAGGGTCCTAAATCAATCTCCTTGAAGAATTGTTGTTAGTATACTTGCCTCGATCCAACCGCCAACATTGTCCTTTAAGATCATAAGGTTGATAAGATTCTCTAAAGTATGAGGACAATTTATTTCCCAATATCTCTCAACAACAAAACCAAGAGTTGGTAATTTGCAATGTCTATAATTTAAGACAAGTTTTCTCTCATCCTCAGAGAGAAGAAACCAAAGACATCTTGCATAGTTTGAAACCAAGAAAAGGAAGCATCAATCCCGAAGAACAATTTCTCTTTTGGCATCAACTAAGTCTTCAAAGAACCCATTGAGTTGGTCAAAACTTCGTACATGGATATCTCTTTGAGTAAAAGCAGCAAAGTTGCTTTCCATATATTAAGATGGAAGGTAGAAGCACGACACACATCTATGATCTTGAATGCAATGTTCTTTTCTGGAATGATTTTATATCTTTTTGGTTTACTTTCAAGATTCTCAAAGAGTTTCTAGAAATAGCCCTTATTATTTTTTCTTTCATCTTCAATCCTGGGATTCGTCTTTGTATAGAATGATCTCTTTCACTACCCTGTACTTGTCATCATGTAGTTTACCTTCCAATATATCATTAGCCCAAGGTTGAGAAGGATAGAAGTCATGTTCAAATCCAATGAGGATAAAGAAGAAGACAAAATGAATGTTATTGTGAATATGCCCTAAGAAGACAAAATGAATGTTATTGTGAATATGCCCTAAGAAAGCAAAGGAGTAATTGATTGTGATTCCATGGAGAGAGAATTTGTGACCAAAGAATACTTGAAAGGACTAATGAAAGATGAATGTATTGGTAAGTATTTGTTTGATGTTTTGAATAACAACAATACGATTCAAATAATGCAAGTGTCACCAATGAAGATTTAGTTAAGTGAATGCAGAAAGGAAGGAAGAAAACATTTTTAATGCTAAAGAAGAAATTGAGAGCATTTAGAATCCAAGATTGGAGATTGCAAAATACTCCAAGATGAAGCAATATTGATAGAAAATCTGATTGATGAAGAGGGCTTGAAGAAAGACTGGAAAGATGAATCCAGTGATGTTGTTGAGAAGGTAAATTCAAATCTTAAGTAAGACTTTGATTATTGAACAAATTGTGCAGAAGCGTAGAGTAATCAGTGAAGATGACAAGATAGTGTGGAGACAATCTATGACAGATAAGATCATTAGAAGAGAAAAATGATATATGTTATTGAAGAGAGGGTATGTGAGACATGAAGGATGAAATAAGTCAGCAAGTGTATTTAGAATTGAAGGAAATGTAGTTGATGAAGGATGCAATCAAGAATCCAAATTTGATTTCGGTAATTGAATCCACACCATCTGTGTTTTTATAGATCTGCCCCTAAAAGTGTTGCCAATGTATTATTTGCAACATCTTCTTCATACTTTCCTTTCTCTTTCCAAAGCTCGTTGAGCTCTTTGGCTTAATTGCATTAACTATCTTTGATCCCCAAATTGGTAGGATCAAAGCTCTGATACCACTTGTAATGTCCCCTTTTGAGATATACCTAATTTCTTGGCCTGCAAATAATAATAACTACTAGAAGAGGAGAGTAGAAATATTAAAGATCAATAAATTAAGATAATATTCAGTTCATAGCATCATTCATATTAAATTCATCTATCATAGCATAATTAATAATGAGATCAATACTTCATAACATAATCAATATTTGGTTCAATCCATCATAACACAATCCCTCAAGCCAATCACATAATGAATTCCTTAGGAATACTTGCAAGTAGCAATATCAAGGCAGGTCATCCTTAATATTTGTAAGAACCCCTTGTCTAATCTGCCCTAAAATTCTGATTTTTAAACTTTGAACTCTGCCCTAGATTTCTGCACTTTTGATTTCTGCTCAAAACCCTAATTCTGATCTGATTTTCTGCTCTTAATTAATTAGCTCCAGCGGCATGAAACACATTCAAAACATGGCAATATTGATGGCAAACAAAAATATACTACAACATTCATATCAACTATGATTTTCACCATGAAACACACAATTTAGGTCCTTCAAATGCCACACATAAATCTGATTTTACTAGGTAGAAATCTGCTGTTACAAACAGAATATGAAATCTGGAAATTACATCAAACAAGGCTCAACATAGCCTGGATTCATTGCTGTCCAAGTCAGACCTTATGAATAGAGGTATACCTACCAAGGATGTCGAAATGACAATCCACAGACTCCTAAAGGATGACAATGTTATATGGAGCCTAATCAGACTCGGAGGTTAAATTTTCCCCACTTTTATCGACGCGGTTTCCCCCCAAATTATTTAACAGGGGAGTGCCAGGGGGGCAGAGCCCCTCCTGTGGGGCCCGGGGCGCTTATCCCCCCCGGCGAGGGCCCGAGGGCGGAGCCCATGGTGGGGGTCTGGGGGCAACACCCCTAGCGGGGGCTGCTGGGGGCAGCACCCTCGAAGCAACAATTGCCTATTATTTTATAAAGGTGTCGGGAGTTATTTTTCTATTAGCCGACATTAAAGAAAAAAAAAACCCTATTTTTGTAACCGACATAAGGCTTGATAAAAGCGGCTAAGGGTTAGGGTTTCTGTTGATATTGTATTGTAGCATTTGCAACAGTATTGAGTTGCAAGGGATTGCTGGTTGTAATCGGTTTGATTTGTTGGATAATAATATTGAACTCTCTGTTGGTGGATGTAGCCCGAGTTTGGGTGAACCACGTTAAAACTTGTCTCTCGCTGTTATTATTTCTGTGTATTTTTCATTCCTCTGTTTAATCTTTATTTGCATTTAATTGATATCTTCTGCATGCAATTCCTAACAGACGGACAGATTCTGCTGCTAGGGTTAGGGTTTAGAAACCCTAAGCAATGATAATGGTGGCCTCCCAAACCAATCTTCCATCACCAAGAGCAGCACTCCAATTAGGGCCAGCTCTAATGCAAGTCAACACCAAATGCCTCCAAAAAGACCCTCAAAGTGTAGCACACGAATCTGCTCCAACAGGCTGCTCCAAAGATATCCAATGCTATTCAACAGATGAAGGTAAAATGCTGCTCCAGGGATGCATCAGGTCTGCTGCTCCAAAAATGCTTCAGATCTGCTGCTCAAAAGATGGAAATGACACCAACAACAAACCCAAAGTCCTCCTTCAATGATGGCACTCTCAACCTTAGGGTAAACCCTAAGTCAATGGCACTCTCGAACACCACACAAGCTGCTCCAAGGGTGGCGGATGGAATTGCTCTGCTGCTGATCTCAGATCTGAAATGATATGCAACTCAAACTCCACCACAATGCCAAAATCGCCTCCCAAATGCAAGTTGTTTCCCTCTAGAAAGTGGCGCTCAAAACTAGGATTAAAACCCTAGTCACATAGCATTAGAATCTCGCCAAAGAATGATATCTCCAAGTCTGATCTGCAAATTAGAATTTTGCTCCTTCATTCCTTGCATCTTCAATGAAGTGCAATTGTGAATTCCGTATGAGTCCACCTCCAAGATGAGATTGGGTTTTCATCCAATCCACCTTATTTTCACAAGGGTTTTCGCCCCTGGAAAATAAATGCAAACAAAGTTGCAAGTCCACAAGGGAAGATAAAGATATGCTGAATGATATGATATCTGATGTGAAAATGCCTCCCATGACCTTATATTTATACTTCATTTTACCCTTTTTCAAATGTTGGCTGACCAAGGCAGAAATAACCATTATATTTGTTTTTTTCTCTCACAAGGAGGCCGACCTCCCTTAGGCAATCTAGGCGCTCTATAAAAAACAAATTAAAGATTTGTCTTTTGATGTTTATCTTCACCAAGGCCGACTTAGGTAAGATTTTACCTTCCACTAGGCCAACCACCTTATTGCTCCTTATCCTCCTAGGCCGACTCACCAGAGGTATATTTCTTTTTATTTATTTCTGAGTCCTCTCTCTCTTTGGTGCTCACTTAAACTTAGGCCGACCTACCTTTAACACCTTTTATTTCATTTGGTTGCCTTCAATTTGGCCGACCTTCAATGTGGCACCTCAAAAGATTAAATATTATTTTTCCACACATTATCCATCCCTAGATGGTTCACTCCACTAGAGGACAAATTATTTTGTTCAAGGAAAATACATCATAATTAGTAGAAAAATATGACAAATCATTTTCTATATTCACTTTGTCCACCAAAAATCCTAAAGTGTGGAAATTAACCTCTTAGGTCTGCTCTTGCAAAAATGGGGACATTACAATATTGCTGAGAGCATGTAAGGGGGCTATCTGCCTTGCAGCTCCCAGTCCACCTTGGAGGGCCTCCTTGATCAAGCTCAAGAGGGCCATCCTCTTTGATTAAGCTCAAGAGCATGGAAGGGCCATCCTTCTCATCTCTTGGCCGACTTGATGAGAGCATGAGAGGGCCATCCTCTTCATCTCTCGTGAACTTGGAAGGGCCATCCTTCCTACCTACAAACATCTCCCTGAATTCAAAACTGATTGTTTGGGAATTTGTTAGATGGTTGATATAAGGTACCTCTTGACGGATTTCAAGTTCAGTCCAAGGATTGCAATATATCATTTTTTGCTGTTAACGATTGTTTGTATGGAAGATATGTATATTATTGCTGATATATTTCCTTTTGATGGATTCTTATATTTCTTTCTTCCCATGAAGATTGCTTGCCTCCTTATTTTATATCTCTTATTGGAAAGAGTCACAACCTTTCATAGGTGGCTGCCTTTATAGAAGGGTCACATCTCTTAATATACATCTGATGTAATATTTATTTGGAATATTTCATATTCTTTATTTATTTCTGCTTCCATGGATGGATGATATGCTAGAGTGAATGATCTTCCTTTATATCTTGTTTTTGAGGGAGACACGCCCTTTCATGATGTCTGCCCCTTTGGAGGAGACATAGCCCTTAACAGTCAATGCCTTTTGGATAACTATAATTTAAGTTTGATTTAACTTAACCACTCCCAAACAAGCGCTGCCTTTAGACTTTGCTTTATTTAAACTCCTAGTGTCACTTCTTATTAATCTCTGGTCTGATCATACCCTGTCATGCAATTTAGATGTTTGTTGTATATGAAGCGAAATCATAAACAAAACATTCCAATCATTCCACCTAGCTTGTTTTATGTACTGACAGCAATAGGTTAAATGGAGTCTTCTAAGCAGTCACTCCTTCATAACTGTGTGTGCAGGTTCAGTGTTTGAGACCGCAGTCGTCATTGATGTTTGATGATAACATTGATCTTTGACAACTTGTAGACAGCTGTAGTATAGAATTATCCCTGTGAGTGGGTCCACCATCCAACCATTTGCAGCACTTATTGGCATTTGGATTTATTTATGCTGCTTGCAATGTCCATGTAATGTCCCTTTAGTAACAACATATTTTGAGAAAGGGACATTTCAGACACCATTTCAAGTGGTGTATGGGACATCCCCACAAGGTATCACAAATCCATTGGGAGTAGAAGCCAAGGGAAGGCACATGAGTGTAGAAGCTAAGGACTTCACATAGCACATGAAGGAGATTCATGCACAACTTAAGAAGCAACTAGAAGAGAGCAATGCAAGGTATAAGTTGCACACAGATTGAAGAGAAAATGCTTACTCGGAGGGCAAGTTAGTCGTGGCACATCTGAGAAAGGAGCGGTTCTGCACAAGAATGTATAACAAGCTAAAGCCCAAGAAGATGAGTCCATGCCACATTTTGCGCAAGTTCTATGAGAATGCTTATGAGATCGAGCTATCAAAAGGGTTTGATATCTCACCAATATTCAATGTATCTAATTTGTATTCCTACCATGCACCTAAAGGATCAAACCCACAACTGGTGGAATTGCCTAATTGGAGAAAGGAGATACCAGAAAAGCAACAAGAGGAAATCATGCAAATCTTGGATATGCACTTAGGAAAGAAGACCCAACACAGAGAGTAAAAAGACTATCTTATTTGTTGGAAGGGAAAGGGGCCTGAGGATGACTCATTTCCAACGTTGAAGTAAGCCAACTTGGGTGGCCAAATCAGTTGTCTGCGTAGTCCATATTGTGAGCACCTAGCTCACAATCTTTTTAACAAGGGTGTATGATGCAGGAGCATCCTTGGGTCAATGCAATCTTGCGCCCTATGTTGTGATAATTTGTTGCATACTAATGTAACCATGTTTGCTATGTTGTGCTAGGCAACTTGTGTCCCACGTGTTATGTTGCCTATTGGCACATCCCCACACATCTCTGCCAAGCACAAGTTCTTGTGCATTGAAGACTTGCAGTTGATCTTTTGCACAATGTATTTCCTGTAATGTCCCCATTTTGCAAGTAACTTAAAAAGGTTCTAATTGTAAATTAGTTTTATAAAGTATTTTTAATTGCTTTATAAAATTAATATTTTATTAAGTTACTTGAGTCAATTTAAAACACTTTATAAAATAAAGTGTTATTGTGTACACAAAAACAATCATTTAATAAAGTTAAGTGATTGTGTACACAAAAACAATCATTTAATGAAGTTAAGTGATTGTGTACACAAAAACCGTCATTTAATAAAGTTAAGTGATTGTGTACATAAAAACCGTCATTTAATAAGTGATTGTGTACACAAGAACTTTCATTTAATAAAGTTAGGCCAGACCTATTTGGAGTGAGGGCTTTATAAGGAGCAGCTGGGAGACATTTGAAAACATGTTTTTGACTTGGTTTTTGCATATTGAGTTTATCTCTTGGCTGAAGACAAATTTCAGTCCAAACAAGGTGATGATCCCTTGATAACTAGGGTTTGGTGATGGCCCCATTCCCATTTTGAGAGGTGGATGCAATCAGTATTCATCATAGAGCTTGAATTTGCAAGTTTTTGTGGAGCAATTGGAGTGAATTTGATATCTTTGAAACCCTTGGTCATTGTGGAGTTTAGCCAAGGTAGTCAAATTGAGTTTTGGAGAGATTTTGTATGATTATTGACATAGTTTCATTGACTGAATGTTATAACAGCAAGCTGATAAATTCATCTACAGGGTTTTTATGAACATATTTGCATCATTGGATGATAGTACTGCATAATTGGCTCAATTAGAAGACCCATAGCTTGCATGGAAAGGAGGTATATTGATGTTTTGTGAAATCTGGGCATACTACAGCAAGTTACAGGTCTGTTACAGTCACTTACAGAGTTGAAAAGAGGAACATTTTGAAGACATTTGACAGTTTGAAGATATTGTAGGTCATCCTAGCTCTATCGTGTAACCCTAGGTGCCTACCGATTTCCATATGGAGGGGTTTTTGGTATGAATTCATCATTATTTGATTGGCTGGGTGATAACAGTGACTGGATCAGTCATTACAGCAGAGAAAAGAAGTATTTCCAGCTTGGTTTGAAGACATATTCCAACCATTATTGAGCTGAGATCGTACCTTGTTCATTTAGCATTGATGTGGTAGGGTTTTTTTTACATTTTGATGCTATTTTGTATGAAGAATAATGTCTGATGTAAATCAGTCCATGACTGATGTAATTTCCAGCTTATAGACATGTGCATGTATCTAATTTGAAAGCTTCAATAACACAAGGTGTTTGGATCTTTGATTGCTTATATGTTTGTTGATGATTATTTGGCATTTTGGTTTTCATTTTGAAGTAAATTCCAAGGAAAAAATTTCAGTCTTATTAGGGTATCTTACATTTCCACAGACATACTTCTTAGTGTTCAGCCAATGTCATGTGTCAGGGAGTTGGTCATTCCATCAGCATGCTTCTATCAAACAGCAGCGATTAAATTTTCAAATGACTTGTCAATTCTAGAGTCAAAACTATGTTAGTTCAAATTTATTCTAGATTGTTCTTTGTCAAAACAACACCCTGTTGGTCTAGCTACTTTTTGATAGCGCATTTATTTTAGCAAACAACTCCCATCCAACATGGCAATGCAAATGCTTTGTGCTATATATAGTAGAGTTATTGTCTTTTGAACAGGCTGGCCCTCTAAGAGAAACAGATTGGGTTTTTGGGTTGTAGTTGCAAAGGGTCTTTGCACATATATCTCTGGGGTTGGATAGCATAGCACGATTGGGTTTCACAAGTTGGTGGCCCTTTGTATTCTTTCCATTATTTCTGCAAATTCATTTGGCTTTTCCCTTGTGTTCTTCCTTGTTTTGCTTCTGTTTGTGTGCTCTATGCACCTATTTGATGGTTGTTCATTTGACCCCCAATCAGCTGCTGCACCATACTGCTATGGTGAATTGAATCAGACAAAGTAAGGATAGAAGAAACTAGCCCCACATCCTTCTTGACGTAGTTTTGTAGAAGACAAGTATACAAAATGACCACCTACATCAAAGACACATTCATTGAAGCCGCACTGTTATATCACAAGTTCCTTGAATTCCATAACAACCAAATCAATCATAGGGCAATTGATTAAATTCTTAGTGCCTGCTAACCAAAATAGGGGCACCTTCACTCTAAGCAGATGTGTTATTTTTTATGATTTATTGCCTAACAAAGAAGTCAAAAGGATGTAGCCTAATGAGAAACAAAAACCATTATGTGAATGGAACTACAAGGAATTTACAACAAAATCCCCCTATTGGTTAAACAAGCTAGAAACTAAAATGAATTCACTTAGAGGTCAATTGGCTTATCAATTAAGTATCTATGAAACAATAATTTAACAAGGAATCTTAAAGAAATTTTACTCCAAGAATATAGCCATTCAGTGTTTTCTTTTTTTTATTTAAACAAAGGATTGCCTTGATACGACACAATATAGGTTGATAGTAATCAACAAGAAGTATAAAAATTAATGCATTGAAGGAAAAAGAATTTGAAACCACCAATAATCAGTAAATCATTATCCCTCCCCTACACAGTTGCTTACAGAATCACATGCATGGTCAGTCTTTATGATTCATCTTAAAATTTCTCAAGCCTATAAACACAACTGTAAATACAATAAATGACAATAAATATACACGATTAAAAACAAGGAAAAGAATTTAAATCATAACTGCAAATTGCAACAAAATGCATCTGTAAGAATCTAACCTTCACTATCAATTCCAACTGTACCCCCATACTGAATGCACCCTTCAGAGTATGATATTCCTGATCCAGAGCTTGATCTGTTACTAGTATCCTCATCAAATCCTATTGCATAATGTGGCTCTGATCCAAAAATTCCAAACTCAACATCTTGACCCAATTCCTTTCTTTTGTGAGATCTTTGTTGTTGTGGGGCTTGTGATGCTTTTTTACCACGAGCACTTCTATAATCTGAAGAATCCGTGGCTTCAAAGGCCCTAGCATGCAACGGTGTATAATTTGCTAGCGTACCCTTTGTTCTCCATCTAGATCCACATGCATTGCATAGCACTGGCTTCTCTGGCGGTCCATTTCGCCATAGGGGAGTGTCTGCCATTTTATGCATTACTCAGACAAAACTCGTGCAAATATCTTTAAAGTTTAAACATGATATAAGATGCTTGAACTCAAATAATGAACTAGACAAACTGTTTTTGCTTGTTTGTTCGTTCCAACTTCTTGGATTTAAAAACAAGTGATCATACAAGAAAGATTTAGAAAACCTTCTAATCAAATGATAAACAAGGATTCACAAAACAATCATACAATAAATTTGCATAACTAGGGAGTATCCCCTTACTTTATAAAAGAACACGTGAATAGAGGCATTAAGAGTCTAAGCTAATCCTTATGTGAGAATCCTTTTTTAGTGGCTTAACAATAAATAACATTGAAATTCAAGAAGAATACCAGTTATACAGATCACATATTGGGAAGGATATTGTTGCTTTACAAATGCCTATTGCTGCATATAATTTGTGAGCATATTGAAATTCATCTAGAATTGTGTTAAGTAGGTGGTAAACTGGCTGTCCTCCTTCTTAGACTGATACTTTTCTCCATTGACAAAAAAGTGATGCTTTATAAGTTTATAGTTGAAATTAAGTACTCGGCTTCTGAGCTTTATTCAGTTCTTGGTTGAAACAAGTAGCAATACTTCCTCGCATACAGTTATTCATTCAAGATGCAGTTATTGATGTTTGATGCATTTCTATGCAGTTTTTAATGAGAAATTATTTTCATGTGATTAAAAAAGCAACTGAAAAGTGCATAGTCACCAGTTTGGGAAACATCATGGCAGATGTAGAAATAAGAAATTGAAAAACAGTTGCATACATATGTGTTACTTTCTATATGTAGGATGAGGAACTAATACATGCAGATATTAGATCAGTTCTTTGATCAATTTATAAAAGGATGATTGGATCCCCACAAGAAATCATAAATTCTGTATGTCTCAACCCTTATTATGTTATCTTTCTTCTTTTACAAAGGTTTTATATGGACCTTACAATTATTTCTCATACTTTGTCACATGATTGTTCTATGTACCATCCATAGATGTGTTGATGGGTGTTTTTACACACAACAACGCAGGTGAAATACTGGATATCTGACCCCTCTAGAAAGGAATCTAATCCCAACAAACCCAGAAAAAGACTGCCCCAAGGTTTCTAATGTCAGGTCTTGACTTGCAGGATAACTCAATTGGGTATGTACTTCGTTGTTCCAGTCAAGGGGTCTTACATGCAATGTAGGGTTTATGGAATATGATAACAATAAGTGCTTGTAATCCTAGGATGACGCAGACCATGAAGTCTGAAATTTTATCAGCTGATAAACAATGCAGTGTTGCTTTAACCTAAATCTACCAACTTTTATAAAGAAAATGCAAAAGAATTAGGGATAGAGAGATGTGAAAAGTAAACCCTAAGGACAGATCACAGATAGTTTGAATGCTGCAGATAGACAAATGACCTAAATAAACTAATTTCTGCTTAACCAGGTCAAAACCACAACGTTGCAGAAATAGTGCAATCTCCAATGGTAATTAAAGATTTTCAAATTACATGCATTCATTAAGCACCCAGTTGTTGGCGCAGCTTAATCAATGTTATGTAATCGAACTTAATTCATTCAATAAGGTTCAGACTAACCATGCAAAGTTACTTACAATCAGCAAGAACAAATGGTATGAACCAGAGCATTCATCAAATATCTAAGCATTCATCCAACACTGCAATTGTACTTTATCTAAATCGGAATGGAAATGAACCATGAAATCCAAAATTCATAAACACAACAACATAATATGCAATAACACCTGTAATCATGCTTTGTATTAAGTCCAAATTTTGGCAGTCACTTTTCCAAACCTTTCTTAGAAAGAGAGAAAATGATTGCCCTTATATAGAGGAGCAGGCATACTAAGTTTTTCAATGGACGGTGAGGATTAAACCAACACCAAAGGTCCAAATTTGACACTATTTAATTCTGGATGGTGGGCAGTTACAATCCCAGATTTGACTTTGTCCTATAGGAAAAAGACAAAATTACAACTTTACAACTCATGATAATAGGACAAAATAGTCACTTTTTGAGTTGTCTATAAAGACAACTCTTTTCCAATGAGTTGACTAGTCAAAAGAGTGTATGTGGCACATTTTTTTATGAAGGCATATCCAACTGGATGCTTCTTGGGTTGATATTCTGACTAGGACAGGTGTAGACAGTGCTAGAACTGGACTCAGAACAGTGTACATCCTTTGCAATCTCTGACAGCAATCCGATCTTCTTGATTTTCCGCATTCAATCAATGGATTCAGGGTTTCGGGAGACTTCAATTGGACTCTTGATGTTTCATATTTTGGCTTCCTTGATCTGGGAATCTTCCTGACGCATCTGTTGTACGCTGCATCATCCATTTGTCCTACTTAATCTGCAAGAAGAGAGAATGCATAATAAGTAATTTTTTTACAAAATACAGAAAATCAGATTTTCAACAGGATTCAATTGGTTTCGAAAGAAAATGATGCTCAAGTCACGTATTTGAGCCACTCTAAACTCCTCAACATCAACACAAACAAGACATACTTCCCTTTCATGCCTTTTGGAATTACAACCCTTAACAATGACCAATTCTCCCATCATCAACGTTTTAATAAAATTCATGGCAAGAAATCAAATGAGGGCTGCCTTCTCCATGTTTCTGTTTCATCTTCATAACACATCTTAAAATCCTCCTTCAAATCAATATTGCCACAAGAACAAAGGATCTGATTGTTTGTAATATCTAAGTTCATGATTGTGGCCAATCTGCTCCGTTACTTCACTGGTGGTACCAAATATGCATAAAGATGTCATGATATTCTTGATCTGGAAATAACACTTGCATTTCAAGTTTGATGCTTCTACAGTTCATTGACTCATACATTCCTTTCTCATCTTGTTCCCTTCATGTAACCCTTTTACCATTTTAGGATGATGGAGATTTGGAGCTAAACTGGACATTACGGAAGTTTTGAAGGACGCTAGATATATCCGGATACATGAAGTTTTCCCGTAAGTGACAATATTGAAGCATAGAAATCATCTTCTAAATGATGCTTTGCGGGGATTTGAGGCTTTAGTGGATAGGCGAAGATATGGAGGCCGATGGGATGCATCCTGTTATCAATGCCACAGAGATCATGCCATTGAAATGTTTATCAACTTTTGATCTGCAGGATTTCGCTTTTCCACGGGATTCGGCGGGGATACGGTTGTCTACAGGATAAGCGGGAAAAAGGTATCACAGTGGATATATCCACTCGAGTGATAAAGTCCCACAAATACAAAGCTCTGCATCCTTAAGAGTGAGAAAGTTCCGCAAGCCTAGACACACTACTCTGTGTATTGTTCACCACCTTTTGAATACCCTTTATCTTCAACTTTTATGTACTATAGCCGAAATAGTATTCAATGGGACCATCCTGCATAGAATTTCAGTCTTGATTGCATTTGAATGGAGCAGTGACAACTATTCATGATTTTCTCGTGGCCTCTCAAGCTCATCCTCTGCACATCTATCCATGTAGGCTGCCTAACTAAGCCCCATTAGTTTGGAGCTTGAGCATTGATACCCAGGCTGATTGTCAAATGATCCAGTTAACTAATTGGTGAGGAAGACTTGTCGAGACTACTATTTCCCATCAAATCAGATAGAATTGCTCAGCCTTTTAGGATAATAGCGTGACCAAGATGACCATCCTCTTGTTTAATCAGGTTATTTCATGAGAAGTGTACCATTGCCCGTGCAGGATGAAGATTTCGTTCATAACAAACCATGATAAAGACTCTGCATGAAAGGAGATAGGATTGTGAATCATCCATTCATAAAATAAATGCATGCTTTATTCTCCCTGGGGCAGCAATCCGTAATTGGTTTGCATAGCTTAAAGCAAAGTGAATAGTTATGAGGGGTCATAAAATGGTGCATTGTATCCTACTAACATTATATGATAGTCACAGACTCATGACAGTGCATGCATCTTTTGATAGCAATATTGACCCAATGTCTCTTTGTAGCTATTCAATGGTCGTGGACGTAATGGCACACTCATCATGACTCAATCGATGCTCAAACAATAACACAGTCAAACATTCTTCAATGGAGTAAATAGTAGATCAATCTTTCTTTGATCCACAAGTCAATTAAAACACATCAATCCAATACAGATACTAAGACAACTTCTTGTCCAAAACAATACAGTCCACGAGACAGCAAATGGCTTTTTATCCCTATGGTTCGGTATTATTACATTATAGTTTGGAAAAAAGATGCTCTTCCAAATGTAGCGTCCTCTTGATTGGGATAAACTACCTTTTATCAATGCAGAGTAATTATGGCGCGAGTCATTCAATTTCAAATGCCTTTCTAGCAATCACGACATCTCACGAGATGATATGTCTTTGTTTAATACACGTGCTTTGTCTAGACCTCCGGATTTCACATATACCTTCCACAAACTACAACATCTGCGAACTCCCTCATCCTTTATACTCGATGGACATCCATAACCTAATGAAAATCTCACTTTTATGTAACAGATGGGACCGAGCGAGTCTTTTCCCTTTTATGGCAGTTTGCGGAAAAATCGTTCTTAACTGGACATTATCATGCATATGATAAAACTCCCTCTTTTATCTTTCTAGTTGACTGCTATTGCGGGAAAAAGTTTGTACTCAGGATTTGTGGGGGTTTGGAGGGTTGGCAGATATGCGGGAGTTTTAGTGTCTATGGGATATATCCATTATCACCGAGTTTCCCCGCTTCCTGACGGAAGTAGAAACCACACACTTCACATCCACTTCATTTTAAAACTATCACCCTCATAGTGAAACAAAGATATATGAGTCATTCCTTCAATGACTTAACGCTTTCAATGTCAAACTCCGTGGAGTTCCCCTCTTTAGACATGTTGATGGGATCTACTACAGATTTATTTACAGATGATGCGTTCAAATCTATACACGATGTCAACTCTATTTCAAGCACAATACGTTGTACATTATTACCACCTAAACCATCATCAAAGCGAGCCCCAGCTATGGCATCGACTTCATCAAAGAAGACAATACAAGCTTTCTCTAGCCCCGACCATCTGAAAAAGCTCACGAACCATTCTAGCACCCTCACCAACATACTTTTGAATGAGCTCACTTCCAATTACTTGAATAAAGCATGCATCTGTCCGTAGTTCCACATTTTGCAAGCATATTCACTAGGGTAGTCGCAGCTACACCTTCAAACAAAAACTTCTAACTCTCATGCTTGAATGAACATTGTTCCAAGTCTCCTATTCTAGATCGAACCTTGCATATCCAGCAGGATATTTGCAACTATAACATGAACGTAAATCTCTCATTTCGGCGAATGTGGATAGCGCAGGTTGGCCTCAAAAGGGTCTTCAATAATTTTGCGGGAATATCCATCGGGAAGAGAATTGCGGGAGTTTACTGCTTAACAGGATAATGTGGAGTTTTCACGTGCTACAGGAGTTTGCGAAAAAAAAGGCATCAACCGGATATCATCCGGTATGCAATCAAACTTCCACATCCAGTTAGACATGAATTTCCCGCAAACATAAACAGTATCCTCCACCACTCACCGGATATAAACATATTTCCCTGCCACTGTTCTCGGATTCTATCGGCGTATTACTTGAACTTTCCATGAGTGCAAGTGTTGGCATACACTACTGCATTTTGCATATGAATCTAACCACGCTCCTTTGTCTTTACATTTACCAGCTTACCATAGGGCACAAAGTGTCTCTCGAGATCCCTGACTCTAATGGTATATGGATCAAAATTTATCACCAATAGTGTCTTTGTCGGCTTCAAATTTGTATAAGACCTCCTACCGCCCTCAGAAAGATGACTACCTTGATTTGCATGCTCAATCTACTCCACATGCAGCCGACGCCTCTGTCTCCCAAATTATGTGTTGTCAAGTCCTCGCATTGCATCCTTAGCATCACGCTTATCATCCGTGTATATAAATGCATATCCTGATTTCATGTCTACCCACTCAACCTTTCCATATTTGGAAAATAAACATTCAATTCAATTTTTGATTATCGTGCCTCAGGCTCTAGATTTCCACAATACAAGGGCTTCATCTTTGAATCCGAATTATGATCATAAAAAAAAAATTCTTTGGTAGATAAACGCCCTGCCAGAGATTGGCCTCAAAATGAATCTGAGTGTTAGCCATGTTAGAGAGAACAAAAGATATGGAACAATAACACTTTCATTGCTTCAACCGACACCCTGACGATTCAATCAGGAAGTTTGTAGCAAATAATGGACGCACAAAAGGTGATTGCAAGAGTTTAGGAGAGGAATAGATATTGCGGGGACTTGGCGGTTTACGACATATCCGCATAAGACACGGAGTTGCGCAAAGCAACCAGGGGTCATCCATTTGAAGTTTGTGGGGATTTGGTGTTCTAGTGGATGTGGGGGTAGAGCTTCCAATAGGATATTGCAGAAGTTTATGGTATATTGGATATGTCCACACATAGGCCGCATTCCCGCAATATAACCCTCACATCCCTTTACACACAAAGGCTTTGCATTAATCAACATCTCAGAGGCAGGCAATGACCATATAACATTTCGTTGGGTTTTGAGATCATTTATAAATGGTCAAAGGCATCTGAGCGAGAAGCTAGCTCGAGATGATAAAAACTCCTCCAGCCTCCGATGCCTCTAGCCTCCAATAAAGGTTGTGCTTAATCTTTAAGCTTGATAAGTTCTTCGCTTTTTGCCTTCTCCATTATCTTCGATATCTACTTCATAACCCTTTTTAAGCTTTCTCTTTTCATGTCGTGTGCCATATTGAGCATCAAATAAAATGTAATCAAGCACACTATGTGCGACTAGGTAGTCAAAATTTGAAGGCCCCATTTCTTTGAGAATTGCAAGTAATGCAAAATAGAATCCATAGGACAACATTGGTTGTCGGTTTCCACCGAAAATGCACCTTTTACAATGTGACTTTGATGTGTATACAAAATGTCCTTATGACTCTAATTACAAAGGTCTCAAAAAGAAATCTCCTCTTAGATGCGCATTCTTCACATTAATAACCCCTTACAAAACTTCGTATGTCTCCCAAAAAGTTGTTTTAAATGACAAAAAAACAAAATAGACCTTATACCTCCCAAATGAATATATATGGAGTTCTTATGGTGCATAAAATATTATTTAATGGGTTTTGAACCCTCCACCTCTAAGTTACAAATAATTGCTTTTCCCAATGGAACTAGCTCTATGTTTGAAGAAATATTTTAACAATCTTTCTTTTAAACTGATTTTGAGAGATAAACAAAACCTATAATATAAATCTTCAAGCTTAAATCTCTACTTACCAATCACACATAGTCTCCACAAAAGCAATGAATATATGAAGAACCATACCCGAGTAGTGAAGGTTGCACACAAAATAATACTCAACCAGAACCTACCAAAATAGAGAGACTACTACAATGACATAATTCAAATCATCAAAGTTGCACTTTCTCCTCTCTATACCCGCACCACAAGAAACAAATATCTTCTAATGAGATTAGTAAATATGCATTCATATGGCTTTGTGATGCGTAGCAATTGTGTTTCTACATGCAGCAACATATAATGCACAGCAAATGACTTTGTAATATCCCTACAAAGCTTCTTCACGCCTTATTTTTCAACGATGTTCAATCCTTGTTTTACACCAAAACATTCAAACTATATCATATGCACTATTGGCAGCAATTGTGAAAACATATTTAAACACCATAAATCTATTCAAACACCTCACAACACTTCATCAAATCTTCGAAATGCCTTTATTCTGTATCGCTTTATATCTTCTCACACTAATCTTTTGTTCTTTCCATGCATTGGTTTGTCATACTTTCCACACTGCCATTTCCCACGCACAACACCGTTGTAAATTATCTCAAACTCTTCAAACAATACAAAACAGGAATTTCATCACACAACACAAGATCTAACAATGCTCTGATACCAAATTGAAATGGTGATTAGATTCAATATGCAAATTACATATATCAATTACACCATTATTGCACAGTAATAATAACATAGAATAATATGAGATATTTGATTCGGGATATTATGCACACAACTTGATGATTTTTACATTACAATCAATTGGGTTATAAAGCCTTATTTTCCCATGTATAACCTCCTACGGGAATAACTTCCCAAAACAACTAACTATTGTTTTATTTACTAACTTACAAATATTTTATTACTAACATAAAAACTAACATTTATTTATTAACAAACCTAATCTAAGATGTAATAAATCCAACATAATTTACACAAGCATAGTTTTATAGTCGATTAAGTAGGTAGCATCTCAATCATATAAGTAAAGCTTGCTAAAAAGAAGACAGCATATTTCAAGTGGTGCTATACTGCAAATAAGATAATCTCACATAGGTGAGATACCATACTCAAATGATCAATGGTGTGTTACTTTGAACTCTCATCCTTGCCAAACCCATCCAAGCAATTAAGGTTGATGATATGCTTCCATTACAAGGCTCAAACATGTTTCAATGCCTTGTGCTACGATATTCTTTTGGATTCCAATGTCAATGAGGACATCCATTGTCTGTTCCTTTACCCAACACTTTCTTTGAAAAAGGCACTCTTGTTCTAAAAGAGGGTAGGTTGGGAATTGATGTTCAAGCAAGCTAGAACATCAAGATTAGTGTTTTGCTCTTCCTCCATTGCAAATTGTGAAGTCTAAGAAGCATAGTCTTTTGCCCAAGGCGTTATCAGTCGTTGCGGATGTTAAACGTATGGTGAATACATGATTTATTTCCTTTTCCGTTATGTTTGTTATGCCCTTATCCTATAGCATGTATTGGGATGTGTGATAACAAACTATGGCTCACATAATCTTAATTGATTTATTTATGAGTCCCTCAGTATAATTATAGTATGCTAAGTTGGCCTCATTGGGATTAAGGCTAATATTACCTAATGATGCCTATATATAGGATGTAGTGAGTAAGTTAATCATTATATTGTAAATTTTGTTCTTATTGAAGATTTTTAAAGGTTTGCCTCCTCAAGATGCCCTATTATTATCAAGTATTCTCAAGTATTAGTAACTTATTTCTATTATAATCTTCTCTTGTGCAAGTAATTTTGCTACAAGTGGTATCAAAGCATGATCTTGGCATTTGGAAGGCAAGAAACAAGGCAATTTTTCAATTTAGGTCAGATTGTAAAGCACATATCTCTCTCAATTTTGCGATTTTTTTTTTCTGAAATCTGGAGGATTGATCAAGGACATATTGAAGCCACTACAATCTAGATTTGAGGTCATTTGAAGCAATTTTGGAGTTATTGAAAAAATAGAGTTTTTACCAAATTCGCTCCCAAGACTACAAAACAACGAATTTTTTGGATTTTTTTTTAACCCAAGTGAGTTTCTACTCAGGTAAGTTATAATAAAAATTTCAAATTGTTTTGATTTGTTTTGAGTAAATTATTGGAAAATTATTTTTGCATCATGACAGGGGCTTCAACAAGAGGCAAGAGAAGGAATCTAGTCACACTTGAAAAGCCTCCTAACAAAGATGATCCAATAGTAGAAGAGATAGATTCCATAGTTGTTGATTCTTCTATAAATGCAACAACCAATAGGGTTAAGGAGGAAATATTGTCAATAGTGGCTAAGGAAGAAGATATCGATACAGTTAAGAAAGAAATGGTTGGGAAAGAAGATATTCATGCAATATTCAAAGAATTAGCATCCCTCTAGAGTTCTATGGGACATGAAGCTTCACACCACAAGACTCGAGATGCAAATTTATCCTCCAAAGGACATGAAGCTTCTTGGTTTGATTCTGATCTAAAGCCAAACAATTACCCAAATAATTCTATGGCCCCCTCTAGGAACTTCATGCCAAAGATGGACATGTGCAAGTTTGGTGGCAAGGATCCAACCAATCGGCTATGCCAAATGCAGTCGTTCTTTGATCTTCATCATGTTCCATGTGAACAAAAGGTTGCAATGGCATCATTATATTTGGAACCAGATCAATTCATTTGGTACCATTGGATATGTAAATAGAAGAAAAAGAAGGGATGTATTGTCACATGGTCTATTTTCCAAGAAGAACTCATGACACATTATGGCAATAGTCTTATGGATAGCTACTTCAGCCAACTCACCATATTAAAGAAAACAGGTCCAATCAAGGACTATACTAAGCAATTCCAGACCTTGTCTTTGAGAGTGGAACATGTTACAAAGGAAAATTTGAATGAACTATATCAATGGGGCTAAAGGACCGCATCAAATATGAAGTATGCATGTTCAATCCAAGTTTTGTCTCCCAAACAATAATTTTGACAAGACAAGTAGAGGAAAAGGTTTTGGCTAACAGAAGGGAGGAATTCCCTAGCAACAAAGATGGGAGGATCCCTATACTATCATTCCTTCAACCTATGAGATTGGCTCAACAAATTGAAGAAAAAAGGGCCAAAAGGTTATGTTTAAACTGTGATAGCAAATACAATAGAGGACATAAATGTCCTAAAAAGAAGTTCTATATTGAGGGTGCCAACAATGAAGAAAAGGATGAAGAGGCATTAGTGATTGTGGAAGAATCAAAAGATCTCCAACCAACTCTTGCCATGCATTGTCAAGAATTAGCACCCCACAAACCCTCAAAGTATTGGTGTTGAAGTTGTTGTCATTGATGTCAAAATTGAGAGAATAAGAACAATTCTTTATGTGCTATAAGGCCGACACCTCCATGGGCAATGAAGAAATTGGACGAATATAGTTAAGTTTAAATTAAAGATTTAAACTTATATTTTGGGTCGACTTCCATATAGGCTGTCCTCTTCAAATGACTAACGTTTGCCATGGAAGGATTAAAGGATTATTCAAAACCAAATATGTTGGTCGACCTCTTAAGTTTGGCACCTATTTTTGAATACTTAAATAAATTATCTAAGGGCTGGCCGACCCATGTTTGGCGCCCTCCTTGTGGTGTTTTAAATTCAAATTAAATGCAATCTCAAACGAGGTCGACCCTAGAGGAAGCGCTACACACTAGAAGACAAAATTTGAAGAGGTGTATGTATAAAAAGAGTTGCCTCCCTTTGTAAAAGACACATCTCTTTGTGAAATCGCCTCCCTTGAGGAATTATAAAAGGTGGAAGAAAGTGTGAGTTGAAGATGAGCAAGACAATGAATATTATTTGAGTATTGGGCAGATTTAAAGCAGACCTAAGGGCAGATAATTATGAAGAGTTTTTCAGATCTATATTGAAGAATATATGCAGCCCTTGCGTGAAGGATAAGTGCAGATATATATGAAGAACATGCGTGAAGATTAAGAGCAGATTTTGAAGAAAGACATCGAAATATTTGTATTCAAAGTTGTGGAAGAAGAGAGTACATTATTTGGATCAGATTTGTGTGTAAAGGAGAACGTTATCATTCATTGAGGAATTTGAAGGTTGGTGCCTATCAAAATAAGAGATTGGTGTCTCTTGCTGAGTTGGTGCTCAGTTGTGGGGATTGGTGTCTCCACTGGGTTGGTGCCTACAAATTCTGTAAGTGGGGATTGGTGTCTCCAATAAGTTGGTGCCTACGAAGAAGATCAATATATATAAGCAACATTTTGCCATGGTTTTCTCCCGCAAGGGTTTCCACGTAAATCGTGTGTTCTTCCTGTGTATTAAATTGTTAGATCTTGCGTGTGTGATATTGTTGTGGTTGATTAAGTTTAAAAAAAGTAAAAGATTGTCTTATACTGATTCAGCCCCCCCCCCTTCTCAATATAATCGTGTGCTCATCAATTGGGTTTCATTAAACAACAGAAGATGACAATATTGATTGACGTAGGAAGTACTCACAATTTCATCAATAATAAGTTGGTGACATGATTGAACTATTTTGTGTATCCAACCCTAAAATTTCAGGCTATGATTGTGGATGGAGGTACAGTTAGTTGTTTAAGGAAATGCCATAGTATTAAACTCACCATGGGAGACTACATGCTAGATTATCTCCATGGCTGGAGTAGACATTGTTTTGGGAGTCCAATGGCTCAATACCTTGGGAACAATTGAGATGAACTTCCAAGAGATGATGCATTTGAACTAAGAGGGTTGCCTGCAAAGTGTCCACAAATGGTAAGCTCTCACCAAATGCAAAAGATGCTTCACAAGGGGGCAGAGAAGGCAATAGCCCAATTGTTTTCATTAGAAGTGCAATAGTCAAAGATTCCTACATCATGAAATCCAGAAGAAATTATACATGGGCACTTAGTAATTTTGGGGGATAGGCCAAAAGGATGGCCTCTCAAAAGAGATCTTCATCATGCCATTCAACTAATACCAATGTACCATCCATCACCTCTTCCTTGGAGATACACCAAAAGGTTAGAGTAGTGGATGAACACGTTCAACACCAACAAGAGGTACTCTCTAGTCTCAAGGAGAATGAGGCAACGTCACAGAATAGAATTAAACAGCAAACTGATCAACTCAGGATTTCAACCTAGACGAAGTTACCAAAGCTTGATGAGAAGGGCATAATCATTTTGGAACCTAATGGAATACTTCAGACACAAACTAAGAGGTTACAAACACGGAAGATTGCAAATAACAACCTATAGCTCACATTGTAATACCCCACACCAATGTTTTTTTATTTTTTTACAATAAATTAATGTAAATGCAACGTCAGGACACTTTCTGATCACCCAGTTCCCGATGTAGGCAAGATGAGAGCATACAGTGTTTTGAACCACACACAGCTATCTAGATGAATGTACTGCTAGGATGAAGAGGCGGCAAGTCAACCAGAAGCACACAGGCGGCAAAGCCGACCCAAATCTACACCTCTTCAACGGACAAATGTGCTGAATGAATGCAGAGCCATTGGCACATTTCAACGGAATCCGATCAAGCCAAAGTGGCTGATTACAAGCGGATCCGATCAATGCCAAAACGGGCTTGAATGCAAGAGGGATCTAGCAATGAACCGACCAAGACCTTCTAAAATTGAAATGCATTTAATCGGCGGAAGACCATCCAATATTACAATATAAGAACATGATATGCATACTTCCGGCGGTACTACCATCCAGGTTACAAGTAAACATGAAATGCACTACAAATACTAAAATGGTAGAGAAATTAACTGCAACAATCTAAAATAACATTCAATTCAGCTGATACACTGCTACAACCAACTCATTAGTCTATTACAGTGTTCCCGGGGGACGCGTCCCCCAGAGATTTCCCACACTCCCCCCAGGCAAAACATCCTGGGGACGCAGGGACGGGGACAGAACGTCCCCCCGCCATCCCTGAAATCAAACATATTTTGGGGACGTCCCAGGGACGCCCCCTGCAGAAGGGCAACGTCCCAGGGACGCCCTGCAAATCTGCAGGTAAAACAAACCCTAGAACAAAAATGAAAAATTTAAAAAAAAAACGTCATTTTAAAAAAAAAACTAAAACGAAAATGAAAGACTATTGTGTTGGTATTGAATCACGTTTGGAAATTTCTGCATCTATGCCCCAAATTGTAAATAAATTCTAGTTCCTGTCTGGGCAAATACGCCAATAAATTTCCATAGGAGGTTCAAGGAATTCGCCGATAGGAACAACCAGGAGTTTCAGAAAATTTGCCCGCGTGAATTTTTTTTTATGGCGTGAGACAATTCTGAGCACTATAATGCTCACATATAAAACTTAAAGCCTATCGGCTAATTATAAATTTAAAATTTATAACATTTTTATTATTTATAATGTTAATAGTTATATTTAAATATTAATACTTAATACTTATTAATGTTATAATACTTAATACTTATATAGTTATATTTAAATATTAATACTCTAAATAGTTAGAATATTTATTTTAATATTTTATACTATTATTATTATTTGTCTTTATATTATTATAATATATTTATAAATTATTAAATTATAATTTATAATATTAATATTTATATTTATAATATTATAATATTTATAATTATTTGTATTTATAATATTAATATTAATATTTATAATATTATAATATATTTATAATTATAAATTTATAATATATTATAAAATATTAATATATTATAATTTATAACACTATATATATATATATATATATAGCCGCCCCCTTGTCGTCCCCTCCCCATCCCCAAAAATTTGCAAAAAAATTGCCGTCCCCGGAAACCCGTCCCCCCGTCCCCCGTCCCGGAAACTTGGAGAAACACTGGTCTATTATAATCAGAAAACATGGTTTATTATACTCACCAAACTAGACAAAAGAGGCAACCAAGACCACCATACTAACCATAAACTGAGTTCACCCCACTAAAGACTAATCCCAACTGAAATATTTCACAAACTCTGAAATCTCTTCTCAAAAACAGAACTGTACAGTGCACAGGTACAGCTGTACATCCCCTTATTGCTCCTCAAAATCACCATAACCCATCTCAAAACTAGGCGGTTAGTAGGGACAGCAACTAATATGATTGTTTTCACCCACAAACACTTCAAAAAGGGTAGCGCTTCAACTTGTTGTAATATCCCCAATGGGATCTGCCCTAAAATTCTGATTTTTATTTCTGCTGAAACCCTAATTCTGAATTCTGATTTTTATTTTCTGATTTCAAACAATTAATCACAGCGAACATACAAGTGCCCAAACATGACAAATAAACATGGCAAATGATGCTACCAATTGATATTCATAACAAACATGAAATCCACCATGAAAAACACAATATAGGGCATCCAAATACAACAAACAAATCTGATTTTCTGTATAGAAGTCTGCTGCTACAAATCTGAATATTCTGGACTGATTTTACAATAAATTCTAGGGCACAAACATGCCAAACAAATGCCCAGATTTCTGCTCTATAAATCAGACCTAGAACTATGATTGTACATACCAATAATATGCAAAATAGATGGCAAATATCCAACCCTAGCTGGGTGAATCCTTCCTTGACAAGCGCCTAGGGTTTGCTGCATCAAAACATGCCAAAATTGCCCTCCAAGATGGGCGCTCAAGTCTGCTCCAAATGTGGCGCTTAAATTAGGGCATAACCCTAATACAATATGCTCACAAAATGCCACAATAGTGTTGCTCCAAAACTGATCTTCAAATCTGAATATGCAATGATGCTCTCCTCCAAATGTCTCCAATGAAGCACAAATAGAACTCCATGATGAGTTCTCCACAAGATGGGCTAGGGTTTCGTCCAACTCACCACATTCACAAGGGTTTTCGTCCTTGGAATGAAGCCCAACCTAAGTTGCAGCCAAAGAGTATAAACTCAAGAGAAAATATGATATGAATGATGATGAAATGACTCAAAACATCCTTTATTTATAGCCCTCCAAAATAACCTCCTCAAGGCTGACCTCCTCTTGGCAATTTCCTTTATTTTATTTTATTATTTTCTCCCATAGGGCCGACCTCCCTCTAGGCGCCCAAATGCACAAATAAAATTTTTATTTTGTTTTCTTTCCTCCACCTTGGCCGACCTAGACAAGGTATTTTATTTTTCTTATTTTTCCTTCCGTACTCCAAGAGGAGAGAACCATATAAGCATTCCATATTTCATGTTTTTGACCTTCACTTAGGTCGTTCACCTTAAGGAAATTATTTTAATTTATTTTATTTTTTCCTCAAAATATCCCAAGGCATTTCCATCTTTTTCCTCCTTTCTTTCATTCCTTTTTTTCTCTCTCCTTGGTTGCTCATCTCCAGGGCAAATTATCTTATTTATTTTGACTTCACCAATCAGCTCACAAAAATATACAAAGCTATCTCTCATCATCAATCTGCCCTAATAAAATTGACTAAATATGATATCTAGTCAATTAGGTTATTCCCTTAGCCTACGGGAATAGGATAGGCTAACCAACTCCATTAGGTGATTGCTCAAAAAATGGGGACATTACACTTGTATTACTCACGCCCCTTCTGGAGAAGATGTATGGCTGGGTCTATAGGTATGGCTCAACTGGAAACAAATCTACTTCTATGAAATAGTACAGCCTATGGTTTCTATCAAAAACAGCATGAAGGAATGACTCGGCCAACAGAAGTAGATTTGGTAGTTGCACGACCAGTCATGAGGAAGGTACAACCTGCTAAAGCAGAAAGGTATGGCTCCTTCAACTAGTACGGCCTCCTTCAACTTCACCAAAATATTCCAAACAAAAACTTGTTGATTAGGGCATCATATACAGAAACTTCACTTTCTTTAGCAACTCAAAAAACATCAAAAACTTTCATCTTCAGTAGCAAACTGGAAAAACTCAATGTGTAGCACAGTGGTGATTTCTGGGTGAAATCACTCTAACCAGCTAGGAGGGTTTTCATCCTCAAGTAATTAGAAGAACTGAAGTTCTTACTCAGAGCAAAATGAAATTAGCTAAGCAGTCTTCAGAGCACAAAACCCCTTTAAATAGCCTTCTGAGAGAAAATAAGGAATTTTTAATTACTTTTCCTATTTTACCTCCACTAAGTGTCATAAAGTGTCATTACCTTTTGCACCCCACTCCTAGTGACACTTTATAAACTCAACTTTTTAAAAACAACATTTTTAAATAATAAACAGAAGTTCTTTTTAAATATATTTGAACAATATAAGTTTAATTATTAAAATATTTCTCTATTACCACCCCTCTAGCCTACAGGAAATAAAAAGATAGGCCAAGGGTCTCAAAAAGCTTATGCTCCAAAAGGGGACATGACAGCCTCCCTTCCCAAACTTGCTTGCCCACAAGCAATTGCAAATTTGGATGCTGCACAATTTGCTTCCCTTCCCATCTAGCATCTTCTAGTGAAAGATCCTTCCAACAGATCAAGTACTCTAAAATGATCTTATTCCTTAACTTTATTTCCCACACATTCATGATAGTCTCAGAAATCAAAACCAACTTGCCTTCATCATCAAGTGGAGGCAACTCTGTTGAAGGATTGATATGATGCCCAAGTGCCTTTTTGAGGCACGATACATGAAACACATTGTGAAATTTACTCTGTTGCGGCAACTCTAACTCATAAGCTACCTTACCAATCCATTGCAAGACCTTATACAGACCATAGAAACGTGGTTTGAGCTTTTTAGCTCCACTCTTCTTGAGGGAAGATTGCCTATATGGTTGCAATCTTAGATAAACCATGTCACCCACTTCAAAATTCCTCTCTATTCTATGTCAATCAGCATACATCTTCTGCTGATTTTGTGCTTGCTGTAGATTTTCTTTTAGTACATTCATAATTTTTTGGCTTTGTTGAACCATATCCTTGGCACCTAGCACCCTGCTGTCAGAAAGAATCAAATCCACAAAAGTTAAAGCATCATAACCATATAGTGCTTTTAAGGGAGTCATACCAATGGACATGTGGAAAGTGGTGTTGTAGCAATGCTCTCCTAAATAGAGCCAACTGACCCATGGCTTTTGCTGTCTCATGACATAGTTTCTTAGATACCCTTCAATCCATTTGTTAACAATTTCCATTTGCCCATTAGCTTGTGGGTGATAACCAGTGCTAGGAGTTAATTTCGTACCAACCAACCGGAAGAGCTCCTGCCAAAACATACTAAGGAACCTGTTGTCCCTATCACTCACAATATTTTTTGGCAAACCATGAAGCATGAAAACTTCTCTAAAAAATAAATCAGCAAATTGTGGAGCTCTAAGATCTGATGAAATAGCAAAGAAATGAGCAAACTTTGTAAGTCTATCAACCACCACATAGATGCAATCTTTACCTTGAACTTTGGGCAACCCTGTGATGAAACCCATTGAAATACTTTCTCATTTCTTATTTGGAATGGGCAAGGGCTGCAACAGTCCAGCAGGAAAAGTGTGTTCATTTTTGTTTTGTTGGCACACCACACATTCTCTAACATGCTTAAGGACATCATCCTTAAGCCCCTTCCAAGAAAATCTCTCTCTAATTTGCTTGTAGGTCTTGAAATACCCCGGATGACCAGCCAAAGGGTATCATGAACAGCATTAAGAATCTTCTCTTTCATCTTAGATTCAGGCACTAAGAAGATTCTATCCTTGTAAAGAATCAACTCATTCACCACTACATACTTATCATCTTGCAAATTACCTTTTAAGATGCTAGTCGCAAAAGGATTTTTAGCATATTCAGATATAATTTTGGCCTTGCAATCTGCTGTAATTTCCATCATAGAACATAAATTTGGCCTTCTAGACAAGGCATCAGCGACTATGTTCTTCTTCCCCTCACATACTCAATGTCAAAATCGTAAGCTTGTAGCTTACTAACCCATTTTTGCTGCCTCTCATTGAGATCTTTTTGACTAAGAAAATACTTCAGGCTATTATGATCAATTTTGACAACAAACTTCCCTCCAACAAGTTATTGTCTAAACTTAGCCAAGGCATGCATAATGGCTAACATTTCTTTATCATAAATGGAGTAACTTCTTTCAACTCCCTTCACCTTCCTACTCTCGAAAGCAATAGGATGCTTCTTTTGCATCAAAACAACACCAATACCTTTACTTGAAGCATCACACTCAAGCTCAAATGGCATTGAGAAATATGGAATGGCTAATACAAGGCAAGAGCTCGCCACTTTCTTAAACTGATCAAAAACTCGTTGTGCTGTAGTAGACCATGCAAATGCCCCCTTTTTGGTCAAATCAGTAAGAGGAGCAGCCAACTATGAAAATCCCTTTACAAGCCTTCTGTAGAAGCTGCAAAGACCTAGAAAGCCTCTTAAATGTGTAAGGGTCTTTAGTGGTGGCCAATCCAGAATGGATTTGATCTTCTCTTGATCAACTCTCACACCTTGTGAGTTGATCACGTCCCAAATAAAGAATTTCAGCCATGCCAAACTCACATTTTGAAGCCTTAGCAAACAAGGATTGAGCCTCTAAAATACCCACCACTTCATCCAGATGCCTCATATGCTCCTCCCAAGTCTTACTGTAGATGAGGATGTCATCAAAAAAATATTAACACAAACCTTCTAAGTTATTGATTGAATATTTGATTCATGCGGGACTAAAAAGTAGCAGAGGCATTAGTCAAGCCAAAGGGCATGACTAAGAATTCATAATGCCCATAATGGCATCTAAATGTTGCTTTCTATACATCCTCTTCACAAACTCTGATTTGATGGTATCCAAATCTTAAGTCTATCTTGGAAAAATAGACTGCTCCATGCAACTCATCAATAAGTTCATCAATCCTCGGAATTGGGTACTAATTTTTTATGGTCTTCTTGTTCAAGGCTCGATAATCTATGCACATACGCATAGTCCCATCCTTCTTTACTAAAACAAAAGAAGATGCAAAGTGTCATGTCCCCATTTCCGGAGTGATCCACATCGAACAATGGTCTAGCCTACTCATCATTCTCGGAGACTAATACCAATCTTGAGGGAATGAACTTGGTTTTTGGCTAACATATTGTTTTAGTTTTGCAAGATTAAGTCAAAGACCATTCCAATTGTCTATATTGATTCTGGCTAAATTGGCTAAGTCTAGAAGCCAAAATTGACTAAGGCATGACTCTTGGAGTCAGGGCGCACCTTTTTGCCCGTTCAGTGTCAAATGTGCGCCTAGGTTTGGACAAGCCAGAATGAAGATCTTGATGACTCTGTTTGATGAAGTGAGCTCCTAGCAAGTTGTCAAGGTCAGATAAGTGATTTGAAGTGTTAGGCGCACTTGGGAGATCAAGTCACCTTGAAATTGCGCCTAGATTTAGATAGGCACACTTTGCTATCTTCAGTCACCCCAAATGCGCCCAGGTATAGAGAGGAAGGATTTCATCTACTAGACTTCAATTGATGCTATTGGGTCAACTTTGGAGCTCAAACATGTTGAAATGAGGTCTAGGAAGCTAGGTGCTGCCTCTTGCCAGTTCAACCTCTCAGATGCGCCTAGATTGAGAGGACACTTAATGAGCGCCTAAGTATGATTTGATCTTGTGTTGAAAGATTGATGATGCATTGGTGCAAGATGATCATCATTTGAAGAAATCTAAATTCCAGAAAGGGTTTGAAGGCTATCAATCACCTCACTAAGCTAGGCGCACTTCACAAGCTTTCCTACCCATGAATTGCGCCTCATAAAGACAAGGTGCATTTTGACCTCCAGGACTTTTCCCAGGAAGCGCCTAAGTTCATTGGCATCTTTCGACCTTGTTTTGCACTTTGAAGGTGAAGGCGCCCTTTGGAGGAATTTCTAACCCAAACTGGTGCCTAGGTATAGTCATCTCTCCGAAGCATTACAATGTGTTTGGAAATGAAGGGGGACATTTCATAAGTTGGGGAATTGATCATTGAAGACCTTGGAGTGTTTGAACTACTCTAAGGAAGAAGGCGCATTTCCTTGGAGTTGCATACTCTAGATAGAGCCTAGTTCTATCAAGGCGCAATTCCATGTTCTACCACCTTCACTTTGGCGCATGTCATCAAGAAGGGGCATTGGGCATCCCTTGAACAATTGTGAGCATTTGAAGTTCATGAAATCACCAAGGAATGTTGGGCGCAATATGTCTCCTCAACAAGCTTGAGTTTGCGCCTAGACAAGTTGGCGCCTATTCATGTTTTAACTTCCCTCTTGAAGCGCCTAACTTGGGAAAGGTTATCTTGATGTCGGACAAGTGTTTTGGTATGTTTTGGAGGCTTCAAAGGACTTCATCTTGCTAGGCGCACTTCTTGCCAACTACAACCTTTAACTGGCACCTAGATCATGAAGAACACTTGCAAGTGTGGGCGCACTTTCCTTATGCTGGAGCATCAAGTTGGCGCCTAGAAATCATAATGCATGAAGCGCCTAGGATCCTATTGGTCAAATAGATGGTTTTGGGATCCGTGTCAAGTCATTAGATAAGGTTGCCAACTCAGAATGAGTCATCAGATGGAATATTCCCTTGGATATGCTTCTTGGGAAACGTGCCTTGGTTCCTCTTTGTGCATTGAAAAATGTGCCTTCATTGCCTTTGAAGAGCACTATAAAAAGAGGAGAGCAGTCTTCATTTGGGATCTAAGATCTTTGGGCATTTGAATTTCTCTCTGTGAAGCTTTATGCTTGTTCTTGAGGCCTGTGAGTTTCAAGTAGTTGAGGTGGTGCTCCCTCAACAGTGATAAGGTGATGCTCCCTTGTCAAGTTGTGAGGTGTTAACACATAGTTGACATCATTGTGCTCAATAGAGTTGATCAATTGTGGAATCATTGTAAACATCAAGGCTTCAAGGCCTTTCTTGTAATCAATTGAATAAGATTGTATGTTCATTGCCATTGAGGGCATTATCCATTGTAATAAGACAGTTGTATTGATTTGAATCAAGTGGTAATACAAGTGCCCAACTTCAAGTTGATTCATACAAGTTGTTATCTTTGATGTATGTCATTAAGTTAGTTGAGTAGTTGATGAGTTAAGTGCAAGTAAATTTATCTAAGTAATGGGTATCTTACACAAAGGGACTCTTGCTTGGCCTTATGTGTCACATCTCAAGGAGCTCCTTAATTGCCTTCTCTATTTCTTCCTTATGCCTTCTGTGATGGCAATAAGGAGTGGTGATCACTGGTTTGGCGCCTTCTTCTAGCTCAATGACATGCTCTATCCCTCTATCAAGTGGCCTTCTAGGAGGTATATCATTGAATACCTTGCTATGTTTGTCCAACAAGGCTTGAACATCCACATGATACTCTATTTTTCCCTTTGAAGTGGTAGTAGGCATAATCAAGCATTGGGCTGCCCAATCAACTTGATCATGACAAAACAATCTTTCCATCTTCTTTGTTGTTACAACTCTTGGCGTACCATTGGACATGCCTCTTAAAACTACCACCTTGCCATCAACATGGAACTTAAGCTCCTTAGTTTGAAAGTTCTACGTGACTTCTCCCAATGAATGAAGCCACTTAACTCCCAAAACAGCATCAGTGTCTCCTATGCTAACCACATAGAAGTCATCCTTAACTTCATAATTTCCCAACATGAGTTTCATTTTGAGAATTCTCCTTGTGTAATGAAGATTGAACTCATCAGCTACCATTACATTAAAACCTTCAAACTCTTCGGTCTTCAACCCTCTTCTTGCAACTACACCTTCATCAATGAAATTATGTGTGGCACCAAAATCAATAAGTACATTGATTTTTTGGCCACAAATCTTGAAAGGATCATATTTTCAAGCACCTGAAAGTTGTGCAAGAGTACTTTCTAAAGCACTCTTCTCATCTTGGTCTTCAACCATGTTTTCTTCTTCATTTTCATCACCCCCAACTTGTTCCAAATTTTCAGAATCAGATTCTTCATTAGAAACCACTTCAATATAGTGAAATTGCCCCTTCCCGAGGCATCTATGACTAGGGACCCAAGGCTCCTTGCAAGAGAAACATAGTTTCTTCCTTCTCAGCTCGTTTTTCACCTCATTATCCATCTTTGGAGGCAAACTCTTTTGCTGATTTGAATTTTTCTGAAATGGGTTCTTTGAGGGAAAAAACTTCTTTTGTTGGAATCTATTCTTTGGAAGAGTAGATTCAAGAACCAAGGCTCTCTTAATAGCTTCCTGAAGAGATGGAGGGTCAAAAGCTTTGACCAAGCCTTTTAGGGAGTCCGTCAAACCTTCTACAAACAACATGACCAATCTTCTTTCCGTAATATCAAGAACCACAACAGCAAGCTTTTGGAAATCAGCAATACAGCTCTCCACATTACCAAATTGTTTGAGTTGAGCTAGCTCACAAAAGTGCACTTCAGGGTCCTTCCTATCAAACCTCGCAATTAGTCTTCTGCTAAACTCATCATATGAGTCTGAGGCTGTGACCTTGTGTGATCTGCCCATGGTACCACCACTCATGAGCAATTCCTTCAAGGTGTAATGTAGCAAACTGTCATGTCCCACATCAAATCGATTATTTCATTCCAATTAAAGATTGAAATGATGAAACTAACTTCATCCATCAATGAGAAATAATAGGCAAGGACAGCAAACATGATCGTTGCTTTCAAGGGATGGAACAAGACATTCTCACGGTGCCAACATTCCCATGCAAGCGCAAACCTCTTAAACACTCGACTAAGATTCACACGACCTAGTGTTCTTTGCAAGAGATCGAGTAGACCCTACGTGGACTAAAGACAAACATAGAAAGACAAGAATGATCACCAATTGGGAATAAGACAAAACTACTAAAAGACAAAAGTTGGCGCCTTTAAAGCAAATACGATTAAGGAAGGAAATCAATAGTTTGAAAGCCAATTGGTCAAGGAGCACCAACCAAGAGAGGTGTCTTATCCATTATAGCGCCTATTGGAAGATATAAAATGACGAAGGAAAAGGATCGAGGGGAGCTCATTAACACAGATCATTCAATTTTGACATTTGCATCTCATCGGAAGTATTCATTTCTCAAGTCTGCGAACATACAAATCAGATCTGCAAACATTTTCATTCTAGCATACACATCGACGCCTCTAATTCTGCATTCAAACATCAAATAAAGCATTGAAGAAATATATTTATTCAACAGTTAAGAGCAAGCACAATTCAAATATAGAACAACGATCCATTATATATCCATAGCAAATCCAGCGAATCATCTATACAAAGGTATGTCACTTGTCTCAAAAATAATATATTTCATAGCAATGAACTTCATATGATCTCACTATGTTAAATATAATAAAATAAGACTGTTCATAAGAATAATGGACAAGGTCCGATGACTATAAGAAGAATGATGCATGATGTCATAGTAATAAAAATGATATATGTATATGTGGAAATCAATGTGATAAACTTGACCATCATATTAGATGGTACAATGATATGTTCCTGTAGAGGGAAAATGTGATCAAGATGTTATCTCGTGATCCATGGGATCACGAGATCGTAAGGACAAGTTCCTAAGGTAAAAATTCTAACTTAACTCATGATATGCTAGGGAGAGAGTATCTAGTTGCCACATCCTTAATCTTCTCTAACACCAGGTGAGAGCAAGTAGGTTGGGATAGGGAAGAGCGGTAGTTTATTAATGAATCTCACACGACAGGTGACTCTCAAGATGGTGAAGTACCTATGGGCGTGAGGTGAAGCCCCTTGAGCCAAATGGTGAAGTACCTCCGAGCGTGAGGTGAAGCCCTTGGGCCTATGGCAGTGGAGAGTAGGTGACTCTCAAGAGGATGAAGTACCTCCGGGCGTGAGGTGAAGTTCCTTGAGTCGAGTGGTGAAGTACCTCCGGGCATGAGGTGAAGTTCCTTGAGTCGAGTGGTGAAGTACCTTCGGGCGTGAGGTGAAGCCCTTGAACCTATCAATGTTAACCAGCGCCCTAACCACGTATCATCCACTTAGGGTTATGATTAGACAAGATTAACAACCAGGCACACCAAATCTCTAACCCTAAGTATATCATGAGGCTACAAGCATGGTAAGAATAGATATGAGCAAGTAGATACTTATAATTGTTCATTATCATTATAAAGTTGTAATGTCCCCTTCTTACAAGTCAAGATTCCTCTTACCTTGTTCACAAATTTCAACTTGCAACAAAGGAACATGAGTCTATTTTCATTTAAAGCCAACATATATAATTCATACACAGAACATTGCTTTACCATTTCTATGATTAATTTGACAGTTCATTATTGATTTCTATCAATATACATTACTATGTCAATTACTATTATTCATTTATGATCAATTCCTATGCATATCACTATTAGGAATTCATAGCTACTTTCCATGCATATCACTATTATGAGTGCCTATCATCATTGCTAATCTTTATGATTGCTTCTAATGCACAATATCTTTCATTCTTATTTCACAAGTTAATCTTATTCATATGCCTTGCATATCATTAACATTTCATATGTTACTTTCATGATCAACTTCAATGTGCCTTGCATATCATTTCATTTCACATGTTACTTTCATGATCAACTTCAATATGCCTTGCATATCATTTCATTACATTTCATATGATGTATGATCTTCATGAATACAAATTGCAAATCTATTAATTAAATGTTATTTACTAACATCCTATGGGAGATCGGAGGTGAGTACCGTTATCCACTATGGGGCTCTATTGTCTCTATCCTTAGACTCAATATGGTATCCTTAATACCTTAGAGTCAAGGCCTCTTGAGACTCCTTGGCACTCTTATGATGCCTTACATCAAGTGAACAAGGCCTAATGCATCACTATCCTTGCACTTTGGGTACCTTATACGTCATGTGACAAGGCCTCTATGTGATGATGGACCTTTGCATCATGGGTACCTTATACCTCATGTGACAAAGCCATAATTTTACCCATGTGGCCTCTTGGTATTTATCCTCCTATCTCTCATATGAGGTTGGTAAATTACATTTTTATTATGCATCATTGATTACAGAGATACTTCATGAAATATTGCATATTGGATGCATGATTATTCTACATAACAGTCTACATATCCTATGTGAATGAAAATTGCATATAAATCCGATTAATAACAGAGATGCATATGTAAATGAAAGCTTCCTGCAAGTCTGATTACTATCATAGAAGTTATATATGATAATGACATAAACAAAGGGTACTATGTTGTCCGTACCTGTACGGCGATGATGAGAGATCAGCAATAATTAGAAAATGATAAGAGACTTACTTGCTGTGCAAATCCAGTTTGCAGTCTTGATATAAGCTTTGTAAATATTGATAATGGACTCTTTTGTATCTGCTATCACTGAAGTATAAACTTAATAACTCTGCTGTTCGTACTGTCCTTGGTACGCTTTTTCTGTATATTATTTCTGCCCACTTCGAATGCTTCTAGGGTTCCTTTATACAAAGATTTGGCAAATGAAAGGCAGCAAATGAAACTTGATGTCTCCTCATGGAACCCAATTATAATTAATGATACTTATTTAAGGTGATCGATGGCAAGAGTTATTCGAACCTTCATGGAGCTTGCCTTAATTCCTTTTATTAATATTATTTGTTTTTAGTGCCAAGTCATAACAATTTGTCTTTTTCCCAATTTTGTCTTATTCTATAAGCATGAAATTTGACTAAGTTATAAAAATAATCTAGAGGAGAGGAGATAGCAAATAATTTTCTTTTCCTATCTTTAATTGGAAATCCTCGAACTATTAAGGGATATGACAAAAGTTTTAACCTTAATTCTTATTTTAAATGTTCCTAATGTTTCTTTCAAGAACAAGTCTTGTGTGCTAGGTTGAGTATTCAAGGTTATTCTTAAAAGGGATATTACACAAACTTAATGGCTTCATCTTCCACCATTGGTTTTAGTGACAAATAGGTATCCAATTTTTGAATCCAAGCTAAAGCCGTGTTCTTACTGCTCCCATCAAATGGGGAAAGTGTCAACTTTCCCAAAGCATTCTGATAGTCTCTTTGATGTGTTTGAGGCCTATGCTCATGTCTAGGCCCACTCCTGGATTTCTTTTGATTCATGATTGGTTTAAAGACAACTCATTCTGAATCTCTTGAGAAAGAGCTCGGTACTCAACATAGTATGCAGTAATCTCATCAGCCATTGGAACCTCAACTTCAGGCTCATGGACTTCTCCTCTTTGGATAAATGTAGGCTGAAATGGCCAAGCAACAGACCCAACAGCAGTTCTATTGGAACGATTATTGCTTTATGGCTGATTGTTTGTTTCGAAGGAACTTCCTACACCATATTGTGGTCGTGGCATGCTTGCATTTTGATCCATCTTCATGAGCAACTAAGCCAACATGTCTAACATCACATCAAACTTTCTCTCAGTTCTGTCTTGTGGGTTATCACCCACATTTGATTCTTTCCCTTTGTCTGCCAAATTTTCTAAGACAACTTTTGGAATGACTTCTGGGACATTCTGATTCTACCCTCTTAACTTTCTTTCTTCCTTTCCCTCTAATAATATTTGAACTCTATCATTGCTATGCATGAGAGTTAAACTGCATCAAAAGGATTAGTTCTGAAAACACACGTTGGCGAAACCACCAGCTCCGATACCACTATAATACCCCACACCAATTTTTTTTATTTTTTTGCAATATATTAATGCAAATGCAATGTCCGGACACTTTTTGATCACCCAGTTCCCGATGCGGGCAAGGTGAGAGCATATGGTGTTTTGGATCACACACAGCTATCTAGATGAATGTACTGCTAGGATGAAGAGGTGGCAAGTCAACCAGAAGCACACAGGAGGCGGAGCCAACTCAAATCTACACCTCTTCGGCGGACAAGTGTGCTGAAGGAATGCAGAGCCACTAGTAGATTTCAACGGAATCTGATCAAGCCAAAGTGGTTGATTACAAGCGGATCTGATCAATGCCAAATGAGCTTGAATGCAAGAGGGGTCTAGCGGTGAACCGACCAAGACCTTCTAAAATTGAAATGCATTTAATCAACGGAAGACCATCCGATTTTACAAAATAAGAACATGATATGCATACTTTCGACGGTACTACCATCTGGGTTACGAGTAAACATGAAATGCACTACAAATACTAAAATGATAGAGAAATTAACTACAACAATCTGAAATAACATTCAATTCAACTGATACACTGCTGCAACCAACTCATTAGTCTATTATAATCAGAAAACATGGTTTATTATGCTCACCAAACTAGACAGCAGAGGCAAGTGAACCACCACACTAACCATAAACTGAGTTCACTCACTGAAGACAAATCCCAACTGAAATATTTCACAAACTCTAAAATCTCTTCTCAAAAACAAATTTGTATAGTGCACAGGTACAGCCGTATGGCCCCTTATTACTCCTCAAAATCACCAAAACCCATCTCAGAACTAGGCGACTAGCAAGGACAACAACTAATATGATTGTTTTCACCAACAAACACTTCAAAAAGGGCAGCGCTTCAACTTGTATTACTCACGCCCCTTCTAGATAAGATGTACAACTGGTTCTATAGGTACGGCCCAACTGGAAGCAAATCTACTTCTATGAAACATTACGGCATGTGGTTTCTATCAAAAACAGCATGAAGAAATGACTCAGCTAGCAGCAGTAGATTTGGTAGTTGTACAGCCAATCATGAGGACGGTACGACCTGCTAAGGCAGAAAGGTACGACTCCTTCAACTGTACAGCCTCCTTTAGCTTCACCAAAATATTCCAAACAGAAACTTGTAGATTAGGGCATCATATACATAAACTATACTTTCCTTAGCAACTCAAAAAAATCAAAAACTTCTATCTTCAGTAGCAAACTAGAAAAACTCAATGTGTAGCAGAGTGGTGATTTCTGGGTGAAATCACTCTAACCAACTAGGAGGGTTTTCGTCCCCGAAACTAGAATTACTAAAGGGTTTTCGTCCTCAAGTAATTAGAAGAACTCAATTTCTTACTCAGAGAAAAATGAAATTAGCCAAGAAGAAGTCTTTTGAGCACAAAACCCCTTTAAATAGCCTTCTGAGAGAAAATAAAGAATTTTTAATTACTTTTCCTATTTTCCCTCCACTAAGTGTCATAAAGTGTCATTACCTTTTGCACCTCACTCCTAGCGACACTTTATAAACTCAACTTTTTAAAAACAACCTTTTTTAATAGTAAACAAAAGTTATTCTTTTTAAATATAACTTCAAGTTACTTTTTCAAACAACTTAAGTTTAATTATTAAAATATTTACCTGTACCACCCCTCTAGCCTATGGGAAATAAAAAGATAGGCCAAGGGTCTCTGAAAAGCTTACGCTCGAGAAGGGGACATGACATAGATAATCCTTAATTCAGTCATTTATGAGTCCCTAGGTATAATTATAGTATGCTCAGTCGGCCTCATTGGGATTAGGGTATTAATATTACCTAATGATGCCTATATAAAGGAGGTAGTGAGTAGTAGTTAATCATCATATTGTGAATTACGTTCTTATTGAAGACTTTTGGAGGTTTGCCCCCTCAAAGTGGCCTTTATTCTCAAGTATTTGGATCTTATTCCTATTATATTGTGCAAGTAATTTCACTACAGTCTTGCTATGGGATAGGAGCTTTTGGTTGCATAGTCGTATGTGGCTTGGGCAAGGGTTGCCATTTTGAGGTCACTATTGTTCAATGCAAACTTGAATCTTTCTTGAGGAATTGTTATTGTGCACGGAACGAAAAAAGGCTTGGATTTTCTACTTCATCTTGGCTTGTTCCTCGATCTTGATGGCATGTACATGAGCTTCCACCAATATTTTGCACAATAGGTACTCCATAGTGCCTTGGTTGTAGTGATGAAGACTAATATTGTACTATAGGATTTTGTGCAAGTATATTTCAAAAAGATTCAAACATGTGTAGATTTCATGGAATTTTTGTATAGTCTAGCTCTAAATAATCCTTCTTTTGTATCAACAATTGGAATCTCTTGTGCATGTCACAATAGTACTTGAGAGGATAGTATTCTACATATACCACTTCAGTAAACTTGGACCAAGTGTCAATGGACTTGAATCTCACTAAATATTTGCACTAGCAAAGTAGCAACTTTGACATCTTTAGTGTTTGCGAAGGTGATCTTTTCTACATCTACGAACTTCTTGATGGTGTAATGTCTCCAATTACTAAAGCCATTCATCCAGTGCCTCAACATCAATTTTTGCATGGAACACCTAGATGTTGAGATTGACTTGCACCTTGAATTGATTCTAGCGCTACAAAGAACTAGTGGTGACCATGGATGTTGTGGGGCCTAGTTGAAGTGCTAGTTCATGAAACAATGACAAAAACTCCTTTCTCTATTCTTCCAAAGCTTTGAGGATGAGATTTTATGTTTCAATTCTTCAAAAGAATAATGTTGATTCTTACCCCAAGGAATGGACTACCACTTGTAGTTATGGGATACAAAGTTGTTATTGCGTAGAATGGTGCTATGAACTTTCGCAAATATTGGACAGCCCCTACAAAGATCTTCATCTTAGTCACATTGAAAGGCTTGGGCCAATTAACAAGTGTCTCAATCTTTGAAGGATCAATCCTCAACTCTCCTCCAACCACATGTCCCAAGTAGACTAGTGATTGCAAATTTATTCTGCTATCAACGACGTGATATAATTAGGTCGAATGTTTTGGGTCTCTCTACTAGACCCTTTATTAGAAAAATGATTAAAGCCAATGCTTGAATAGAATGAATTAATTTTCATATCATGCAGCTGATCCCATAAGAACAATGCAATTCAATACACTACAAACAAAATGCTCTTAAATCAAAAAAATAGACTATTAATTATTGCCCAAATTCACACTTCTTCTCATTGAGCGACAACTTACTCTTCTTCAACATTTGCAAAACTTGTCTCAAATGCATTAGATGCTTATCATAAGTTTTGTTAAATACTGATATGTCATCCAAATACATAATGAGAAAAGAATCTATGAATAATTTTAGTACATTGTTCATCAATTTTATTAAAGTAGCAAGAGTTTTTTACGAACCAAAGGGAAGCACAAGCCATTCATCTAAGCCTTGCCTAGTCTTGAAAGTTGTTTTCCATATATCCCCAAATATCCTTTATTCTTAGCTAGTTGTTTTCAAGTGTATCTTGGTGAAGTATGTGGCATGTTGGAGTAGATCCAACAAGTCATCAATCCATAGAAAGCGGGTGATTTTATTCAAGATTCTATAATCAATGCATGTTCTCCGTGTACCATTTTTCTTAGGCACAATGACAATGGAAGAACCAAATGTACATTGTTACAAGAATTTATGCATAAACAACCAAGAAAAGCATTTTCAACTAATTTATTGGCTATTAGATAGAGATGTTTATATGGAATAAGATGAAGTCATAGAATTTGGCATTATCAACTAAATTGGTGAAGAAGGTCTCAATTCGCCAAAGTCGCAATATCTAAATGGTGACTAATTTGATTATACAAACAGTTCTTCAAGAAATTTATTGATTGGTCATAATAATCATATTATAATTAATTATATTATTCATATCATGAATTACCAAAAAAAAATCATTTGATGTGTAGATCTATGAAAACTTTATCATATTAATCTAAATAAGTCTGCATGCCAGGAACCAGATTTGAACTTGTTGCACAAGGATTTTCAGATCTCTGCTTTACCAACTAAGTTAATCCAATTGTTTAGTTTGTATTGTCCTAGCACTAAGACTTAACCTCCTAGCAACAAAAAAGACAAAGGTAAAAAAGATTTTTTTTCCCTTTTGAAAATGATCCTGATTTTGGTCACAAATTGGAAGACTGCGAACAATCACATAATTATCAATTGTATGATATATTATATGTGTCACATACATAATATATAAAAAAATCATTATATATCAAAATGGATGATATGATCCTATTATCAAACTTTCTTCATATCAAAAACTCTTTTTTCTATTTCGTAAAAGTAGTGGGGTGACAGATAATCACAAGAATCAATTTTTAAAACAAGTTAGCATTCCTCGTTGTTGACAGACTAGTGACAAGAATAAGGCAGACATTTGTCAATCAGAAATAACCAGCATAGATATCTTTAATACATCTATCTAAAAGACGCCAAGACATATTAGCCTCAAGGCACCTGTTGTTATATGGAGCCTAATCAGACTCGGAGGTTAAATTTACCCAACTTTTATCGGTGTGGTTTCCCCCCAAACCATTTAACGGGGTCAAGGGGCAGCGCCCCCAAGACGAGGTCAAGGGGCAGCACCCCTTGCGGGGTCCAAGGGCAGCGCCCCTAGCGCACTCCCTGTCGCGATATAGGGCGAGGTCGAGGGGCAGCGCCCCTGAAACCTCAAATGGTTTTTTATTATTTTATAAAGGCGTTGGGAGTTATTTTCTATTGGCCGACATAAAAAAACCCTATTTTTGTAACCAACATAAGGCTTGATAAAAAGCGGCTAAGGGTTAGGGTTTCTGTTGATGTATTGTAGCATTTTGTAGCGGTATTGAGTTGCAAGGGTTGCTGGTTGTAATCAGTTTGATTTACTGGATAATAATATTGGACTCTCTGTTGGTGGATGTAGCCCGAGTTTGGGTGAACCACGTTAAAACTTGTCTCTCGCTGTTATAATTTCTGTGTATTTTCATTCCTCTGTTTAATCTTTATTTGCATTTAATTGATATCTTTTGCCGGCTAACCCTAACAGCACCCATATAGGATTTGTGACATAGGTTAGGTAGGCGCTTTGATTGATCTCTCTCAATATCTTTTAGATAGATCATAGATGTATTTAAGATATTTATAATAGTTTATTATATTTCTATATAGATATATATACAATTGAGTGTAATGAATATTTGACATGTAAATGACCATCAAATTTATGTTGAGGGATTTTTGTTATCCACTCACTCCATTACAACCACCTTGCTACCATTGTAGTTACACCTATTGGCATAAAAAATCTTGTGGATAGAAGCACTTGAAGCCCCACCATTTATAAAACCAACAGATTTTTCTCCTCCAATTTGCATTGTTGTTGGCATTGACATGTAGAATTGGACTCTATTTTTATCCTCCTCCAATCATTTATTCCAAAAATGGAAGTAAACTCTTTCTAGAGAAGCTTTACATCGAAATCTTTTCCTAGGACAGATTACTCCCTAATCTAACAATTCTTGTAATTGTTTCTTTATCTCAATTACCCCAAAAAGAGATTACCTACAAATGCCTATGTTGGCAAGAGGGGGATCTGGTAATGAGTAGATTTCATGCTCTGAGAATTCTTTTTGAAGTTGGTCAATACCTTTCTGTTTGCTTTTGCTCTTTTATTTTGCTAGGAGGAGCCTTATAATCTGATTCAACAATCTCATTATCTTGCTTGTCTCCTAAAAGAAGTAAAGAAAACTTTCCATTAACGTAATCAACATTTTAGCTTTGTTAAAATTTACCAAAGAGAACTTGGATTTACCTTGATAAGGATTGATGATGGAGATTCCCCATCCTTGACCAAGTAATGCATGTTGGCTCTTCTCATAAGGATAGAATCTTTCACATGCATATAAGGGTTGCCAAACACTACACCATAAGCATCAAGCAGTAATACATCACTTCAACCTCATCAACGAATTGTCCATTTATTCCAAACTTAATTTTGCATTGTTTGGTGACCTCTATCTCCAATCCTTGTTTCATCCAACCTAATAACTGTGGATGAGGATGATCATATGCTACCAACCCAAGCTTGTCAACTAACTCTAGAAATTAGATTTTTTTGTGAGCAAGGATCAAAAGAAGCATCATCCTTTGTCTTATTTATTTAAATTTAATAAGAAAATATTTGGTCAATTCACATCTAACCATGCACTATTTGCTACTCAAACCTACTTTTCTCAAAATCAAGTGCTAACAATCTTCCACATCAAAGATGCCTCATATCTCTTTCCCCTCTACCAAGGAAGTTATCGTTCTTTTTTGATAAGGTTCTTGGGACGCAATTCCACATGAAGCTTCCAACATTTCTCTTTAGTATGATAATCTACATCACAATGCCCGCAATGCTAATTAGCATCTTTATTCCTTGCAAGAGCAGTAGCATTCCACCTACCTTTCCATTAAGCTTTAAACTTTGGCTTTCGAGCACCTTGTTGATTTGAAGAAAATGAAGAGGATGATGAACCTTTTATTGGCTATAATATAATGTTAGACTACACTTTGTACATAGGCATTATTGCTTTTATTAATAATGTAAAAACACCACATTACTAATTAGTTATGTCTAAAAAGTACACCACATCAGTTATGTTTAAAATATAACTTACAATTAATTTACATCCACCATGTAACCTCCCCATTCAATAATAAATACTAAATAGAAGCATACACTAATTGAAGTGTGCGCCATCCAATTCTCTCAAACTCCATGCATTCACTCTTCCAACACCTTTCTTCTTATCCATGCCAAGATAGTGTGCTTGGGCACATGCCTCTATTGTCTTAAATTTTAATGTTGGTAATCAAGACTTTCTTCTTTAGATTACTATAAATCCCTTCAAGGTACTTCACCATCACATTATGGTCTTGTCTACACAGTCTCATTTGAACCACTTGCCTCTGAAACCCTTATATTTCTCCACTCCTAGTCCCTGCCATTCCCTATAGATTTTCCATTTCATTGCACTTACTTCATTATAGCAAATAAGATAAATTTGGTTTTTAATTAGCTCCCTATATGCTTCCTACTAAGTAATAGGTGGCAAATTTTTCAATGCCAAAGAATGAACATGACTCCACTGTCAAGTGAGTGCTTGACTAGAAAGTTCACACGTGCAAAAGAAATTTGTTGTTCCACACTAATATGATGCAGACTAAAATATAGCTCAATTTGCACTCCAATTGTCAAAATTGCCTACATCCATCTCTCCTCCATTGGATTGAATCTCCACTTTTGCCTCCACTTTGAATGGTGTTAAGAGTTATTGGGGGATTACTTAGAATCCATGGGGTTGTCTCTCTTTATTGATTTTTGGAGGATTCTTCTCTTGCCTCCTCATGCATCTTGGGTATATCTAATGAAATCCCAAGCTTGTCAATATGTGCCTCCACAAACTTCTCTAAATGTGTGCCAATGATGGTGTCATGGAATAAATCTTGACATATGTATAACTTCTTCCACAAATCATAAGGTAAGTTGCTAACCAAAATCCATTCTCATGAAAGATTGGAGTTGAACAATGCAATCTGTCTTGCCCATTCCATAAACAAGGAACGCCTCCATTGTATTCCATAAAAAAAAGGATGTCCCTTTCCGAAGCCTAATTGCAACATTAGGGACTCCCCTTGCAGATAGTTGCCTTTATTTCAAGGGATGTTAAATCTTAATAATTCCGAAAGCCTCTTACATCCCAAGACAAACTGCAACAAATTCCATGGCACAAGAAGAACACAAATTTTAAAGAAAAAAAAGAGGTATATAACTACAACATGATAAATAAGGTTGTTAAGGTTTATTCTTGCTTCCAAAAGCATTTAAGATAGGCTTATGTCGTAGCTTGGTGATGGGAATGTGCTTGGAACAATTTGAGGAATTGGTATACCTGTATAGCCACCCAGGGGATTAGGATCTAACGTAGGTATGTTGGCCATAACATTGACTGGATAGGGAGAAAGACTCTTGTGACGAGCATAAATACTCTGCTTTCCCCCATGACCATTTGGCTCCATTATGGAGCATAAGTACTCTGCTTTCCCCCATTTCACCTTATGATATGTCATCTATTACCTTACTAATATATTTATTTCCACACAAATCAGATATACAATCAGCAATCAACATAATATATTTTTTAAACATGGACATGACAAACAATAGTAAGTGTTTCATGTAAAACAAGGTGCTTTTCAAAAATGAAACTATGACATGAGGACAGAAATCAAGTACAAATTTGACCAATTGTAGCAATTTGTAATAGCAGAGTCTGAAAGTTTTTAAAGCTACCTAACTTACGAAGGCATAAAATCAGCAAGATACCTCACTGCAGCATCCCGAAATTCTCAAGAAGCAAGAACAGAATAAGGCTGATAAGAAGGATATAGTTTGAAAATTCAGTCACCACCTTTCATAGGTAATCTGTCATCCACCATCTCCTTTATAAATAAAGCTACCTACCAATTTTTCAAGTTGGCACACTCAAACTGCATAAACATAGAAGAAAATACATTCAATCTTTACAGAGTCTTCAACTCAATATTAAGTTCTCTTTAAGGAGTCATTGGGTGTGTGTGTGTGTGTGTGTGTGTGTGTGTATTCATTCTTCATATATGCCCTTTCGCTGTCTTTATAAATGCTTCTTCATTTCTCCATTTGGAGTGGCCTACATCTTCATTCCAGCATTTCATTCCTAGAATTAAGTGGCACTCTGATGATGCCACATAGTGAGGTCCTCCTAAAGACAATTTGGTTCCTTCTCAAGTCAGAACTTTCGTTTTAAATACTTAAATACCATTAACAAAGTCTCTTCCTAGTATAAACCTTATGCAGACAACAAACATCTAATCTGTGCTTAAGTTTGTCTGTAAGCAACAGCTTGCATGTAGAAAAAGGTGAAGTTGCTTATAGGTCTTTGAGGGTATGAAAATTTGAAATATATTCCTAGCAACCATTGTTAGATTCAATACCTCTCCATCCTAGCCAGAGCATATTTGAGCCAACCAGCTGACCATGTCCTTTGGTGTCAAGATCTCCAATTTCCTTTTGACTCTTTGGATCCAGGTTATAAGATATAAAAATAAATGAGACTTGAATGCCCACTGATCCAGCCACATCCAGGTTGGATGTAGGCAGTTCACAGTTCATTTGCAAACTCATTAGGGATTTCCTAATTCACCATTGGCTTGGCACAATTGAGTAAAGTCCTTTTGACAACTTCACATGGCACTCCAATTATCCATTGTGAAACATATGTCAGCACCATGTTTGGGTTCCACAGGAAATACATGGCAAAACTGGAAAGCTGAACAATCACACGCCCTAGGAAACTGTTCAAGAAGCATCTGACACCTGGAGGCCACCTAACAGTTCAAAGCATAGATCAAGAATCTGTTTGTTAAATTGAATCTTTGGACCACAGAACAGTTCAGAAAACTGAATCGATCAGTAATTGACCTGGGATTCTATAAATGTAAGGAAGTTGATTATCATCGGGTCAGCACCATGTTAATTCTCTATTAATAATTTAATACATCACAAAGCACTCCATCCCAATTGTTCATACAATCATTTGCAATCCTATATTCGCTTCCTCACATGACACAATTCATCTCTGAACTAGGCCCATGGGGATATGCAGCATTGCTTCTAATATTCATCAGTGTAATCATATGTATTAATTTTTAAATAAACCCTGTAAAAGGAGAATAGAAGGAAAGCAGCTTTGCAGGCAGTAGAAGGTTTGGTAACTTTTTTTCTTTTCAATGTTCATAAATAAAGTTGAGCTTATATGTTAAAGATAATTTCAGTGTAAACGGAAGTAGCTTATATAAAAAAAATTTTAACTTGATGTAATTATGAGCCATGAACATTAATACTTCATGTTATAATAATAAGATATCACACTTCAAGTTGACTGTTCCAACATTTCAACGAAAACTTGGACAGGTTATAGAAATATCTGACTGGAGAAGTAATTTGCATTTCAAATTTCTATTGCATGCACAAACATAGTAAAAATAACGCATAAAAATAAGGTAAACAGAGCAGCGAGTACAAGGAGAGAAATCTCACAATCATAAAAGTGATTCATTGGAAGTAATCATGGAACTGCAACAAACAATAGGATGCTTCGTTGAAAATGGTACCACGAAATGGGATTCACTAAACACAGAAATCTTTGAAGAAAATAGCAAACAACAGCAAAGCAAAAGTAGTCTTTGTATCATAGATTTGAAATAGAGGAATGTCGATAACCTTGAGCTCCTAAATTTGACAAGGCAAGGTTCACCAATTCCTATTGATTCACTGTTAAGTAGCAGTGTATATGTTGTCTACACAACTAAAATCATTGTCAGATTTAAAATCAGTTCTAGTTGGAAATCACAACCAACCACTAGAGTGCACCTGCTTTTGGGTGTATCTAAATTAATATGTATAATTGTGGATTTGCCATTGTATACTTTATGTCTTATGTTTGATATTCACCCTTGCCTAAAAATGATTCTTTCATCGATTTACTGGTATCAAAAACATGTTCCACTGAGCATGGATAAAACAATGGTCCAAAAAACCAAATAGAACAGAAGAGATGTAAGTATGAACAAATGCTACTCTTATGTAAATATTAAACAAAGATGAGGGACTTGCTAATTAAAAAGAAATTTTGCCTACCTGAAAATTTGCAGAGTGGAAAGAAAATTTGATCTTATCAACATAAGAAACCATGGTAAGCCAAGGTCGTCCATATGTGATTTACACTAAGGTTATCTAGACCTTGTAAAGTCTAGTTGACAACTGTAACTATCTAAACATTAAACCCAACCTCCCCTCTTTGTATTGACCAAGGCACTAGTTAAGAAAACCAGAGTAAAGGTCAAACAACCATATGGTGACATTTGAGATGTACCTCATACTTTATTCATGTGATAAATCCATGGGAGCTTTAACTTACAACCACCTGTACTAAGTGCTACCTTCAACATATTAGAGCCAAGTCACAAGAAGTATTAATTACAATAATAATAGAAAGATATTCTGAAATGTAGAATAATAGCACCATGCCGAACTGAGAAAAATAGTGTTTAAATAGCTCAAGATGATAATGACTGAGCTTTGTGTCAAGAGTTTGTCTCGCCATTGGCTGGCAAGCAAGCTACTCAAGCTTGCAATAATATACATAATACAACAAATGTGAACTGGATGTAGGTGATCAGAGAAAACTGACGTAAATCGTGACATTGATGCCATTCACTTTTTATTCTAAGAAGGTGAAAAGCATGTAAACGTTTACTATTCAAGTGCAAACTCAACACAGAATGTTTTATTGTCAATCAAATTCCCAGTCTGCAGAGGTGAGACTTTTACCATTCACAGGTCAATAAGATCACCAACCTCCAGCAACTGGTGTGAATGCCCTGCTGCAAAATTCATCCACAGCCAAGCTTTAAACTAGGATGTCCAAATAAACAAAACCATCATACCAGCTAAAAATAAAAAACGTGATGATCAAGGGAGTAGCCCCCATAGCTTGATTCAGTCCGAGCAAAAAATGTGCAAAAGAAGTCATTGATAACCAGATATGGTTATAAAATTGACATTGAGGATAGATCATAGATGGTTTGAACTTTGAAATCACAGTTGTTTGGGGTGATTTCAGTTTCTCTTAGCTGACTTTAGTTAGAGAGAAGCTTTGAATTCGTGCATCCTAATAAGCAAAATCAGCTCACCAACTTAAATCAAAACCATGGTGATTGAGGGGCTTGACTCAGTCCGAACAACAAAATGCAACGTAAGAGATTGATAAAGGGGGTGCATTAGATAATTGGCATTGAGGTTAGACTCTAGACTGTTTGAAGTTGCAGTTACTTAGGGTGATTTGAGCTTCTGTTAGCTGATTTCAGGGTGATTTGAGTTTCTGTTACCTGATTTCAGACTGCATTTTTGCACTAGGGTTTAGGGTCATTTATCCAACAATTAGGTGAATACAGTCTGCAAATATTATTAGTTATGTTAGATGACAGGAAGGGGGTTGAATTTAAAATTCCAAGATGCTATCCACAATCCACTAATCCATTGAACCCAAAACAAAATACAACTATGGGATTGGTCAAACCTGTTTATACAAAATATGATTTTACTTGGAACTACAAAATCCCACTCCAATCCACAACCCCTCACCACCCTTCTGATTAATTTAATCCATTACCAGCACTGAACACCAATTCCAATAACAGTAATTTCATAATATCCCTCCTCCCCCCACCCCCGGCCTGTCTCTCCCTCCATAAAACCCCAATCCTCAATCAGGCATAATATCATACTGTCCAATCGATAATCGGCTGAAAAACAATACAACAATATTCCTTGCATTCAATAACACACACACAAAATTCTTTTTTTATTATTTAAGTCCGGAAAAATGTTTACACTCACAGGTTATCCCACAATGATAGCAAGGACCCTGCTTGCCCATGTATGTGTATTTGTTTGTTTCTTCCTCTGCTAACTCTGCCCCCACAACATGCAAAATAACACCACTAATAATAGCAGCTTCCAGAGGTCTAGCCAATTTAGCGGAAACCAAAAGCAAAAAAACAAGAGTGAAAAACGCTTGGGGTTTTTATCTTTTATTGAATTGAAAGCACAGAAAAGCTTCTTCAACAGCGAGTATTTTACACACAGAAGCCCAAAGCAGATGGTAACGATGACGACTATTTAAAAAATTGCAGAAATACACACAGTTCACCAAAATTCACAAATCTACCATCGATCGAAATCTTGGGAGCTGCAGAATCTATGAAAAATATTTTCAGATTGAGCTTTGCAGTTTTGGTAATGGTAAAATAGCTTGAAAGGTCGCGGAAATGGAACTTCCCAGAGCTCTAAATGTCCGGATATTATTATGAGTCTTCTTTCTCCGCCCACCTTTTTGGTTAATTTTTGTTTTTGTTGTGATTAACTGGGAGTAATTATGCTTAGGCGAGAAAACAGTCGGTTTGGCAATTACTCAGTTGACTTGCAATACCTCACGGCCTGCCGTTATGTTATGTTATATTTGGGCTATGCTGCTTCTTTTTTTGTTTTGTTTTAAATTTATTATTTTTTAATCAAATTAATTGCTCTCAATATTTTCTGATTCAAAATGTTGAAGAAAAATTAAAATAGTTTTTTTTTAGAAGTATTATAACTAGGTGGTAGATTGTGATCTTGGGGATTGCCCCATCCAATTGGCAAGTCATAACCATTAAAGGACTCTCTCTCTCTCTGGAATTAAGAAAACTAGGACATGCAAAGAGGGATGAGAATATAAATTGAGAGGATGAAATGGAAACAAGATAAAATGAAAGTTAATTGGATGGGAAGAATGATGAGAGAAGAGGTGGAAAATAGTAAAATAGGAAAAAATTGGTGGGATCTAAAGGAAAAGGAAAACTAGGAAAGCTAGGGTTAAGAGGTGAAAAAGAGAGGGGAGGAGGTGGAAAAAGAAGTCAAATGGACACAAAGAGATGAAGATGAATGATACGAGGTAGCTATTTTTTTCTTAAGGAGGTAGCTAGTTGACAATCTTCTGGTCAAGTATCTTCTCCTTGAGGAGGAGCTAAGGGTCCATCTTGCATAAGATATCAATCCTAGGCAGATTTTGATGGTTAGTGCCCAATTCTTCCTAGCAATCATCCACTAACCCTTTAATCTTATCCTTCAGGCTTTTGAATTTTTTGCTTGAGTCTATATGCTCATTTAGGACCTTACACTCATGGTCATAAAGGTCTTCCATCAAACTTTTAGTTTCCCTAGAAACACATTTCATTTTGTCCAAGTTGGAAGCTTCTTTCTGGGATAAGATGATAGAATGAGTGATTGTACCATCTATTGATTATAGAGGAGATGTTAACTGCTTAATATAGACAATCAATTCTACCACATATTCTTTAAGATCCCTCTTCATTTTTTGGTCCTTTTCCATTCTTGACATAATGGTTGGCACAACACTCTACATACCTTGAATCTCTTGAGCCCTTGTCTAGACCCAAGGTTGATAGTTGTACTTTGATATTTTGTTGATAACAAGTCCCTATCATCCTTGTCTACTATTGGAGTGGCTATCTTAGCTATTTTGGTTCCTAAGGCATTAGTTATAATAGATGACAAGGTTCTAGGTTTCTTCTTGGTCCTAGGTGCCTCTATTATTGCCATTATATCAAACAAGTCCTTAGATGTTGTCTTTACTATTGGTTGTCTAATTTGAATGTACACATCCAACCTGATAGGTACCGTAGAGGTAGAAGCATCTAGCATTTTCTATTGAGAAGGAGGTGATGGAATTTGTAATACATGTTGTGTATTATCATCCTGTTGCACATCTACATCTGACCTATCTACTAACTTTTCCATTTTATCCAAGAGTTTGTCTCCTTAAACCATCTCTTGTTTGGTAAGTGGGTTATCTACTTGCACATTTTGAGAATCTTGGGTGTCTTGTTGGACATCCTGTATTACTTCTTTTTGGGGTGTAGCTCCCTAGACTTCTTGGTCCGTATTGGCATGTTCTTCTTGTTGTCCACCAACTACAATCTCCTTTTTATTAGTGTCAAGATCAGTGTTCATTTATTGGTCACCCTTTGGGCTCGCTTGTTTCTCCTATTGGGTATCCTTAGAGTTAACCATTTCCTCTTGTTGTTCCACTTCTTTAACTTGGCTAGTCACTTGATTATCTACAATTTGTTGACTTAGATCCTATGGTTAGCTATTTACCTCTTCCTACAAAGCTTGTGGCTCCAAATCCTTGGAAACTTTATCAATTTTGGATAATGAAGTAGGGGAGTTAGGAGGAGAGGAATAGGTAGGTTTAGTAGGAGAAGGAGGAGGAGTAACTAGGACAATAGCCTCTTTATTTTGGGAAAGGGATAAAGGAATTGAAATAATAGGTGTTGTTGCAGTAGTGGAAGAGGGAGGAATAACCATCCCAAAAGAATGTGAGGCTTGTGGTAGAAACGTAGTGGTGGTTATAGAAGTGGCGTGAGCTTGTGTTGGCATCTGCACTTCAGTAAAAAAAGGAATCATTTGTGGGAAAGCTTGTTGTAATGTAGGATTTTTTGGGGAGGTAGAGAGGATGTAGTTTCTATAGAATAAGTTGGTTGAGATGGTGTTTTCTTTGTCTTCTACTTCTTCCTCTCCAGAGGAACCATTTCTTCTTCTAGTTCTTCTCCTTCTATAGCTTTCCTCTTGTAAACCTTATGTGATTCTTATGCTATAGGTGTCTTTTTTCTCTTAGCAACTTATTTTGTTTGAGAAGGCTCTTGGGACCCTTTTGATACTTCTTTTTTCTTGGAGGAGCTTTCATCTTTTTTATTCTTCTTTCTAGACTTCTTAGAATTCTTCTCTATGTATGTTAGAGCAATACTTCAGCCTATAATTGTTTGATCTTTCTCTTGAGCCAGGACTGGCTATATTATAGGATTTCCTTTGACATTTCTTCTAGAGATGTAACCTCTTCATTTTCCTAATTAAGGGGAGGAATAGATTGTTGGAAAATCTATTATTTTTCATATGCCTCCTATAGAACAGTTCCATCATCTAAAAGTTGGTCAAGTACTTGCATTATTCCATAATCTTTCATTTGGAAGGTTGTTAACTTGCAGTATCGTCTTCTCCTGACCTTGTGGTCATCAGTACAATCTACCCAAAAGTCTTCAAGGCGGGGCACATGCTTCGTGTGTGCTCCCACATTCTTCTCCATCTTTCCTTTTGGGTCAAAGGAAGTGTTGTGCCTTGCACACACGCCCCATTTTGCCAAATGGAGACCCCCTCTTTTGCTTTGGCTTGGAGTCTAGACCTCTCTTGCTTATGATGATGAGAAGGTGGATTTGTGCTTAGAGTGCATGATTTGCTTCAAATTTCAGTATTTCGCATGTTTGGAGTCATTTGATATTTTTCATGATTGATTTGGAAGTGTCTTGAGTGGTCTTGTGCTTAAAAAATAGCCATTTGTTGCCTTCTGCATTGGGATTAGGTGTTATTGTACTTTGCTCTAAAAACCTATGTCACTGGATGTTGGCCTTGAAAGTGCTTCTGCAGGATGTTTCATGTTGAAATTCATAGTTTCCAGATCTTATAGTTGCAAAATCACGTCAAATTCCATTAGATTTCACCAAGGGGTCCATAAGCTTTCACCCTGATACATGTTCCTGAAGCCCTGATTTGGCTAAGTCTGAAATCCTGAAAATCCTGAAAAATGGCTAAGTCTGAAATCTGGCAGAACCTCAAAATTCTAGAATCTGCATATGAAATCCTATGGATCTGGAACCTATCTCAAACATCCTGAAAGTATATTTAAAAATATTTAAAGTATAAGAAATTCCATATCTAAACTTATACTTAAATATATTTTTAAATATACTTTCACCCTGACCAATTCAAAATCTGGCGCTAAAAACACCTCCTACTGTAAAAAGCGCTAAAACAGCCTCCAACCGACCTTTGCGCTAAATTTGCCTCCGACCGACCTCCCTCCAAGCCACCGCTAAGTCAGTCGGACCAAAAATCCCCGCCGAGACAATTTTGAAGAAAAGCGCTAAAAATGCACCTGACGGACCTGCGCTGAAAATTGCCTTCACCGACTGGTCTCATGAAACATCATTTTAGTCGGTCGGACCCAAAATCCGCGCTAAGGTCGGATGAACCCAAAATCCGCGCTAAGGTCGGATGAACCCAAAATCTGTGCTAAGGTCGGACAACCCCAAAATCCGCGCTAAGGTCGGATGGACCCAAAATCCGCGCTAAGGTCAGACAACCCCAAAAATCCCGCTTTTTACAGAAAATGCTAGAAAAACATGAAATTAAAGTCTGCAAATGGATCCTAATGACTGTAAAAACTTCCTAGATCAATATATTGGCCAAATGGGTACTCAAAAATGATGAAAAATGCAAAAAATCATGCAAAAATCACTAGATTTAAGAGGTTGTTTACAAGAAGGTGACATTGACAATGAGTTGTTTTTGACTGATTCGTGACTGCAAATGGACATGTTTTGATCCAAATTGATGAAAAATGACTTGTTAAGATGAAATTGATGCTTTGTATTGTGAATTGTAGGTCTTGGAGAGCACAAAGGAGCCAACTGGAGCCGTCCTGGAAGGATGTACACACAAATATGCAGTACTGATCCAGAGATGCAGAATCGACATTCTATCAACCAAATTGCTGCTGCACATGCAAAAGGAAGTCAATATAATGTCCAAGATGATAAAGATGAGTCTCAGGAGCTAAAAGACATAGAAGATCATGCCAAATCACTATTGTTCCTGCAGATCCAGTCCAATGTCCTAGTGATCCAATCCGAGGGTCATAACTCCTAGCTATTTTATCAGAATTTAAACTTCTTGGACTCGTTGGAAAGATAAACCGGTTGTCTAGTTTAAACTACCCGGCTACTTAGGCTTAATGCCAGGGTGCCGATAGGTTTTGAGCTCCCATTCCGCTCTGAAGGCCTCTAAAAATGCAATTTACTACGATGTAGAAAATACCAAAAAATTATATTTTTGATATTTTTCCCAAAATGCCACTCAAATAACCTTGGATCGGATCACCAAGACATGCATACAGCTGTCCCAGTAGGCCAGTCATCAAGAATCAGTCCAGAAAGCATCCAATTAGATATATCTTCACTAATAAAGTGTTGAATACTCCTTTTTGATCCAATCAGCACTTGGAATCCCGTGGATCCACATCAGCTCAAGTTTTCAAGTGTCATGTGACTCTATTTTGGCTTTATTAGGCCTTGAAAATTGACTTTTCATCATGTATAACCAAATGGGTATCTATTTTGTTCAGATTCAATGTATTTGCAACCTATATTTTGTCTTTTTCCTACAAGACAAAGGCAAATCTGAAAATGTAACAAACTGATGTATCTTATTAAATGCCATGTAATCTGGACCGTCGGTGTTGAGTTAATCTCCACCGTTCATTAGAAGGCTAGGGTAAGCTGCTTTCTATATAAAGGGCTGTCATTTCCACTTTTTGTAAGAGAGATTTTGATGCCAAATTGTTGACTCTGTGCCATTTGAATTAATACAAAGCAAGTTTCTGCAACATTTCTGAGAATTTGCATCTTGTTTCAATTCATTGTGGTCTTCATGGTTTGCTTCTTGCTCTCCCATAGTTAGATTAGTTGTGCTTTTATGATGTTAATGGTTTATTGCAGTATTTGATGAATGTTCCAAGTCCATACTTTTAGTTGTTTGCTGATGGTAAATGATTGTGTAAAGTTAGCCTGGGCTTATTATTTGTGCTAAAGTTCAACTTCATTTTATGAGTTAAGTTGCGCCATTTATTGGGTATTTAACGTATGAATGTGGTCTGAAAATCTTTCGACTTCCATTGAAGATAGCACCGTTTTCTGCAGCACTGTAACACCCATTTCAGTTTGGTAACTCAGAAAATTGGTTCAAAGTCTGGAATATTTGTCTACTAAAGATAACCCTTGCATTGTGAATGTCACTTAGGATTCCTTCTAAACCCTAAATCTTTTGCATTTTATTTAAACCCCATGTTTAGTTGTTAGAATAGAAACTTCAGCAGCATCTCACCTTGTATATCAGCTGAAAATCATAATAGGGTTTATGTGTATTTGTTGTCTCAACCTTGAAGATTTGCAGACTGCATGTAAGACCCCTTGTAGGTACAGCTAGAACATAACCATTGAGAAATTCCAAGCGAGCTAAGACCTAGCTGTAATATCCTTGGAGTAGTCTTACCTAGGGTGAGATACTTTTCAAGAGAGGTGTGAAACCAGCAATCACACCTGCGTTGTTGCGTGCTAAAACCACCATCAACAGAATTGGCGCTAGAAGGAGGGCGGACAAAGATTTTTATGCATGCTTTCATCTTTTTTGGTTCATTGCACATGCTAAAATGAAATGAGTGTACAGAAAATTTTGATCCAATGGGTATACATAAGGGTTTCAGTCATGAAATCCCTTCATTCTTCAGAGGACCGTCTCAGATGTCATATCATGAAGAAAACTTCCAAGTAGATATCCCACTTTTCAAAGAAGTGTTAGATAGGCAGATCAGAGTGAAGTATCCTCCACTAACACTGCTCGATTTTAGTTCACCTCAGATTTGCACTGTACATCCTGGAGAACTACATGACAAAATTGACCGTTTGACTTTTCTCCAAAGATTGGATCTGCATTTAAAGGGATTGCTTCCTATTTTTGAAGTTTATAAGCCTGAAGCAGGATATGGATATGACAGACATATACAGAGCAAGAGCATGCAAGGAGCTGCAAATCTTCCATCCATAAATGATCGCGGTCAACAAGGCAATCTACACATTGGAGAAATTGAAGTCCCTCAAGTTGTTCATCAAAATACATGTCAAGATGATGAGAGCAGGCAATGCATGTGGTCTGTAGGTCGCCCAACTAATGAAGATGAGGTCCGTGCCTGGATAAAGCTTGGTTTTCAACCATTGGATCCAGACTATTCAGTCACAGAATATGCTATCCCAGCATGGCAAAAATCTAATTTTCAGTCACAAGGCAGTGAACAGAGCAATGCACAAGATCAGATTTTTACTGCAAAGAATGTGGACAATGCAGATGATAAAACAGACTTGATGAACAGGCATGTTGAAGATGCAGATCAGAAATCAAATGTTTCACAGACATCAAATCCTAAGATTGAATTTGCTGCTACAGAGGTACAAAACATCTGTCCCTTGCAGGTGGATGATAATTCTGAGTTGGAACAGCAGTTAGATCAGATCAGATGCATGCAAGAACAAGAAGAAATTAGTCCTCCAAATGAAGAACAGTCATGGACAGCAATGCAAAAAATTATTCCAATTGACATGCTTGAGCCACAATCTGATTGTTGGATGAAAAATGATCAAGCTACTGAGTATATCAGCACGGTGAACTACAAAGATCAGTCATATCAGATCACTGCGGTTACTCCCACAGAGTTTTCAGCTGAGTCAAATGAAGAAGAAGAATATGATGCATCACTTCAAGGCAGCACTAACATCATAAATCCAACTATGCAAGAAGAAAGAGACCTTGTTGTTACTGCAGACAGTGAATTGCCAACCCTATGCCAGCCCTTAATTCAAACACGAAGATTGCTGATTGGTGCAGAAGAAGTTTTATCAGAGCATGTGACTGATTTTGATGAAGTAGATTCAACTATAACACATGTTCCCCATGTTGCTCCTGTTTACACATGCAATGAAGAAGATCTCCACATGGTTGATGCTAATCCAATGATAAGAAATGAAAGTATAAGTCTGCAATCCGAGAATAAAAATCAAACAATCACACAAAGTGATGGCTTGGAATCTTTTTCATGTCAGTCACTTGATCACATCATTGAGTTGATATCAACAATGAGCAAGGATATGCTGCTGCATGGGAACTCACCGCACATGACAAATTTTGCTTTAGCCACTTCATGTAGAGTTCATCCAGATGATCCACATTCTGAAGACGGTTGCTCAGATTTTCTGTTTGCTTGGGAGGTTGCTGCAGCATTCAGTGCTCCAGAGGTATTTAATGAACAGGATATGGCCAACCACAAGCTAAAAACCCCTGAAGATGAGAAGGTATTCGGTGCAATGCAACACGGAGATGAACTTACAACTCTAACCGACAGTACTATAAATCAGGTTATATCTTCCCTTTCTCTGCTTAGTTCTAATTATCAATTTGATTATGGTGATTTAGGTAAGACAACTTGCATTTGGATTGATCATGGCCCTAATGAATTACCCCAATTGCTGATTTTATGCGACTGGCACCTTGAAGATGAGCCTAGCTTGCCCATACCCTACTATTCAGAGTACAAAGATGAATTTGCCAAGCTTAGGACACTGAGCCGCACCTTGTTACTCCTGCATGTCCTAAGAAATCAGTCACGAGGGAGTGTTAATACTTGTTGTCCAAAGCTTTTGTACATAGTCTTGCTTGTTTTTAATTAGGGTTTGGTAGTTTCTTATTGTTCTAGTTTAGGTTCTACTTTCTATTTTTACTTTTCCTTGGTTGTAGGTAGTAGTTGTTAGTTATTGCTTTCTGCATGTTTTGCTTGGGTTAGAGTAGTTTGCTTTGCTTTTCGCTCCTGTGCTTGCTTTGCTTGGGTTCTCCATTTATCGAATGTGGTGGCAATTGTGCAGACCTGCAGATGCTTCCTTATTGGGCAAATAGTCTGCAATCTTTCTTTGAGAAGCCAAAGTTTCACTTAGGCCTTGCTGTGGGATCCGCTGTTATACCAGGAAATATGATGTTTGTTCATTGGAAATGAGTCGTTAATTGGTGCACCTGAAGTATTTTCTAACCATATATCTCTCACACTTTAAATAACCCTGAAGTAGCTAAGTGAGTCTGGGTGATCTTGTGTAAGTGAAGAGTTTGGGCCCCAAATTTTACCACCAACACTAATTCTGCAGATCCAGATGAGAGTGGCAGGCGGTACTAAGTACTGCTAGCCTACTGGGTAAAAATAAAAGGTGTTTTTCAACACCAGACCCACTACAAAGTATCAATATAAAGATTATCATTTAAATACTCTCACATGAAGACTGTTATCTAAAGATTATTAGCATCAGAAATCATCAAAGGCATTATCAAGAAAGAATATCATTGCAGAAGAATTGTTACTGGAAGAATCATCATTCGCTTCTATCAAGACTCATCACGTCTCAACATCAGAAGCATTCTCTTGGTGGTAAAATAATCCCAACTTCATAGCTTAGCACGAAGGATCTTTGATGAACTTAGTTGCCAAGGGATGGGAATGAATGCAATTACACACACTCAGGTTTTCAGGATATGGATGGTTGCACTAGTTAGTGGTCTTTGATTCTTTGATAGGGTATCATGCTTTCTCGTCTAATGTGTGGGAAACACAGAGATTCTGGGTTTGAACTAACGTTTATCTTAGAAATGCTCTGGAGCATTTCCCAGCAGAGTCGCCATTTGTTGTGCCTTGCACACACGCCCCATTTTGCCAAATGGAGACCCCCTCTTTTGCTTTGGCTTGGAGTCTAGACCTCTCTTGCTTATGATGATGAGAAGGTGGATTTGTGCTTAGAGTGCATGATTTGCTTCAAATTTCAGTATTTCGCATGTTTGGAGTCATTTGATATTTTTCATGATTGATTTGGAAGTGTCTTGAGTGGTCTTGTGCTTAAAAAATAGCCATTTGTTGCCTTCTGCATTGGGATTAGGTGTTATTGTACTTTGCTCTAAAAACCTATGTCACTGGATGTTGGCCTTGAAAGTGCTTCTGCAGGATGTTTCATGTTGAAATTCATAGTTTCCAGATCTTATAGTTGCAAAATCACGTCAAATTCCATTAGATTTCACCAAGGGGTCCATAAGCTTTCACCCTAATACATGTTCCTGAAGCCCTGATTTGGCTAAGTCTGAAATCCTGAAAATCCTGAAAAATGGCTAAGTCTGAAATTTGGCAGAACCTCAAAATTCTAGAATCTGCATATGAAATCCTATGGATCTGGAACCTATCTCAAACATCCTGAAAGTATATTTAAAAATATTTAAAGTATAAGAAATTCCATATCTAAACTTATACTTAAATATATTTTTAAATATACTTTCACCCTGACCAATTCAAAATCTGGCGCTAAAAACACCTCCTACTGTAAAAAGCGCTAAAACAGCCTCCAACCGACCTTTGCGCTAAATTTGCCTCCGACCGACCTCCCTCCAAGCCACCGCTAAGTCAGTCGGACCAAAAATCCCCGCCGAGACAATTTTGAAGAAAAGCGCTAAAAATGCACCTGACGGACCTGCGCTGAAAATTGCCTTCACCGACTGGTCTCATGAAACATCATTTTAGTCGGTCGGACCCAAAATCCGCGCTAAGGTCGGATGAACCCAAAATCCGCGCTAAGGTCGGACAACCCCAAAATCTGCGCTAAGGTCGGATGAACCCAAAATCTGTGCTAAGGTCGGACAATCCCAAAATCCGCGCTAAGGTCGGATGGACCCAAAATCCGCGCTAAGGTCGGACAACCCCAAAAATCTCGCTTTTTGTAGAAAATGCTAGAAAAACATGAAATTAAAGTCTGCAAATGGATCCTAATGACTGTAAAAACTTCCTAGATCAATATATTGGCCAAATGGGTACTCAAAAATGATGAAAAATGCAAAAAATCATGCAAAAATCACTAGATTTAAGAGGTTGTTTACAAGAAGGTGACATTGACAATGAGTTGTTTTTGACTGATTCGTGACTGCAAATGGACATGTTTTGATCCAAATTGATGAAAAATGACTTGTTAAGATGAAATTGATGCTTTGTATTGTGAATTGTAGGTCTTGGAGAGCACAAAGGAGCCAACTGGAGCCGTCCTGGAAGGATGTACACACAAATATGCAGTACTGATCCAGAGATGCAGAATCGACATTCTATCAACCAAATTGCTGCTGCACATGCAAAAGGAAGTCAATATAATGTCCAAGATGATAAAGATGAGTCTCAGGAGCTAAAAGACATAGAAGATCATGCCAAATCACTATTGTTCCTGCAGATCCAGTCCAATGTCCTAGTGATCCAGTCCGAGGGTCATAACTCCTAGCTATTTTATCAGAATTTAAACTTCTTGGACTCGTTGGAAAGATAAACCGGTTGTCTAGTTTGAACTGCCCGGCTACTTAGGCTTAATGCCAGGGTGCCGATAGGTTTTGAGCTCCCATTCCGCTCTGAAGGCCTCTAAAAATGCAATTTACTACGATGTAGAAAATACCAAAAAATTATATTTTTGATATTTTTCCCAAAATGCCACTCAAATAACCTTGGATCGGATCACCAAGACATGCATACAGCTGTCCCAGTAGGCCAGTCATCAAGAATCAGTCCAGAAAGCATCCAATTAGATATATCTTCACTAATAAAGTGTCGAATACTCCTTTTTGATCCAATCAGCACTTGGAATCCCGTGGATCCACATCAGCTCAAGTTTTCAAGTGTCATGTGACTCTATTTTGGCTTTATTAGGCCTTGAAAATTGACTTTTCATCATGTATAACCAAATGGGTATCTATTTTGTTCAGATTCAATGTATTTGCAACCTATATTTTGTCTTTTTCCTACAAGACAAAGGCAAATTCGAAAATGTAACAAACTGATGTATCTTATTAAATGCCATGTAATCTGGACCGTCGGTGTTGAGTTAATCTCCACCGTTCATTAGAAGGCTAGGGTAAGCTGCTTTCTATATAAAGGGCTGCCATTTCCACTTTTTGTAAGAGAGATTTTGATGCCAAATTGTTGACTCTGTGCCATTTGAATTAATACAAAGCAAGTTTCTGCAGCATTTCTGAGAATTTGCATCTTGTTTCAATTCATTGTGGTCTTCATGGTTTGCTTCTTGCTCTCCCATAGTTAGATTAGTTGTGCTTTTATGATGTTAATGGTTTATTGCAGTATTTGATGAATGTTCCAAGTCCATACTTTTAGTTGTTTACTGATGGTAAATGACTGTGTAAAGTTAGCCTGGGCTTATTATTTGTGCTAAAGTTCAACTTCATTTTATGAGTTAAGTTGCGCCATTTATTAGGTATTTAACGTATGAATGTGGTCTGAAAATCTTTCGACTTCCATTGAAGATAGCACCGTTTTCTGCAGCACTGTAACACCCATTTCAGTTTGGTAACTCAGAAAACTGGTTCAAAGTCTGGAATATTTGTCTACTAAAGATAACCCTTGCATTGTGAATGTCACTTAGGATTCCTTCTAAACCCTAAATCTTTTGCATTTTATTTAAACCCCATGTTTAGTTGTTAGAATAGAAACTTCAGCAGCATCTCACCTTGTATATCAGCTGAAAATCATAATAGGGTTTATGTGTATTTGTTGTCTCAACCTTGAAGATTTGCAGACTGCATGTAAGACCCCTTATAGGTACAGCTAGAACATAACCATTGAGAAATTCCAAGCGAGCTAAGACCTAGCTGTAATATCCTTGGAGTAGTCTTACCTAGGGTGAGATACTTTTCAAGAGACGTGTGAAACCAGCAATCACACCTGCGTTGTTGCGTGCTAAAACCACCATCAACAGGAAGGTCTAGTAGTGTGAAAGTGGAAGCTATACCTCTAGATTTTAGCAACTGACTCTTTCACACTTGGGAGTGTGGGAAAAGCGTATACTCCTAACATAGTTAGGGAGTCTTATCAGATAGCCCAATCATGCAACACAATACAGAGTCACACAATGGATGAGTCTTGAAATTGTCATAGTTTCCTTGTTTAAGTTTTATATTTCGTAAAGGCATTTCCTTAGACATTGTCAAACTTTATGTTCACCTTTAAGTTTGAAAGCACTTGAGAATGGTATATGATATGTTAATGAATGATTGTGTGTGTTAATGATTGTTTTCAGAATATAATAGCAATTTATGTTAGTTATGGTAGTTTATGATGTGAAAATATTGTAGGATGAAACTAACCATTATGCATCAAGGAAGCAGTCACCCGCAACAGAGGCCATATGTAAACCCGCAGCCAAAGGAGCGGTCACCTATAGTTAAGGACACTAGCACCCGTAGCCAAAGGAGAAAGTACCTGAATTTAAAGGAGTTGGTTTAGCCATAAACTATTCCACTCACCAACGATTTTCATCAATAGCAGTAAAGACATCCACAAAAAAATAAGAAGGATTTATAGCATTACCAGGTCGTGGTTAATAATTACATGATTATGCTTTGGTTTGCATGTTCCTATCTACTTTTGTCTTCTTTATGATGGATAGGCAGAGTCATAGTAGGACTGTTCTATTAGAATTATCTTTATATAAATTAGTTTTCTACTTCTATTTTAATTAGAATAGGAATAAGTCCTCTTCCTATGTTTATGGGAAGAGTTGACATGTGTGGATAGGGTTTGTTTAGAGTACAAATTAATTAGGGCATTTAGATCATGTCTATATATGTGATAGATTATGTATATGACAAAGATCTAGAAGAATTGTTGTTATCAACATTTGTATTACTTTTCAGAAATCAATAAAGTTAATCAGATTCAATCAACACATGGATTAACTAGTTAAGATTTGATTTGGATTCTGTGAGGTTACAGTCACCCAAGCAAGGGCCACTTGAGGTAACTTTAGTTCTCGGTTAATTTAGGTTGTCAACGGTTTATTAATTGCCATGACTTGTTAAATTAGATTTTTATTAATTGTGATCATTGATTTGATTTAGATTGTTATCAGTTATAATCATTTGTTCATAAATAGCAACCTTGCATAGTTGAAATATCATTTACTTACATCCTAATAGAACTACATGTAGCTTCTACCCGTAGCAATCACTATTAATTAAAGCTCATAAGATAGAATTCCTTTTTAGTCAATCTTTCTATGCACAACCTCTAGGATAAGCTCATAAATCTTTAATTGTACAGACAATATAGGTGTCATCCAAGAAGAATATGATTCCCTGGTTTGACATAATTAAATGTAACATATTATATCCATTAGATTGCTTAATAAAGGATCTATTGGTCCGTTGAGTTTAATGAATGCCCCTTCTGCATTAATTTATTGGTCACTAATGGAGTTAGATAGCAGCCACAACACAAAATTTCTACAATAAACAATAATTGAATCCTTTATTTATATGCGGAATTACAATGCTCAAGAATAATTTTGATGCTTTGGAAACAATTCATCTTCATAACCCATGATATCATGCCCCAATTCCCATATTAAATAATTTGAATGACATATCCCCAATCTACCTATGACTCTCTTAGCCACCCTTTTTTTAACAAAATATGTTCTTGTTCTTTTATACGTCTCCCTGGAGGAAGTTAAATTGTTTACAAGAAGTTGAACCATTTGACAGTTGAGAAACCGAAACGCCAATCATCAATAATTGTTATTTGACATAATATTAGCCAAAATAATATATATCGGCATAGAAAATTTCTTTATTAGTAGATTATGTCAAGTTTGTGAACCACTGATAATGCTACAAAATCCTTTATTACTGAATTGACAAGTTTTAGAATTTTTGAACTCGGCGATCGACGGAAAAAGAGGTTAGTGAACTTAAAAGTTCACTGACTTAAGCTTCATCGATGACTCTGAATCTCCATGAATAGTGGAATTAGGGACAATGGGACTTCACGAAGTCATCTTCTTCTTCAAAGTCTTCATCAGCAAGGTAAGCCATCGGCGAACTAAAGAGTTCATGAACTTTGAACTTGGCAATTTGTTCTAACTTCACCATTTTTTGTCTAAATTGCACCAAACTTGAACTGATGACACCCATTAATCTATTCTACAAGTTGATGCTCTTCACTTGGCCAATTTTAATCTAAATCTCTCCTAAAGCACAAACCAAAACCAACACAACAAAAAGCCAAAAACACTAATAAAACATAACATAAACTTGAAAATCTTTTTGGTTGATGCGAGATCGCATGTGGAACTGGATGTTCCTGCATTAGAATTGAATCCCTTCTACATTATTCTCTATAAAGTCTTTATGTGTCTCACATAATTATCTAGTGAGCTCAAGCAGAACCATCCTGTTTGGAGGATATTTGGATAACCTATAAGGATGTCCTGTGAAACCCTCCACCCTGATATAAGAGAACTTAAAAAATTGTATGAACCAAATCCCATAGTATTGGACAATGTGAGGCATTCAAAGATAACCTCTTGGTTAAGTCCCCTTTGAATGTACTAACTATGTACATAAGGAAGGCTATTTCACTCTTTTGAAGTGGTTCATAGAATTCTTTTTGTGTTAGTTGTGGATAATAGGCATACACTTTCCATTGTCCTTGATTCCCTCCAACCACTCCATTCCTTGTTAGTCTAGGGTAGATAGCCTTCCTAGCTAGGGAGTAGACTAGATAAGAGGTCATGTGAAAATACCTATTGTACTTAACCTTAGTCAATTGGTCATGCAAAGTTTCACTTATCAATTGGGCCTATTTAATCATTTCTTTATCCTCCAGGACTATCCTGACGAGCTGTAGCATCCATGGAGTAAATGTAGAAGTAGTTGGCACACCCATGATCCTACTAAGAAGGGTTACCATATCACCTATCTCAATTTGGAAATCAATCCTCAAGAGTGTCTTTGGAATTTTAGAGATAGTCTATCTCAGAGTGGCCATACATCTCTTGTTAATTTCCCTAAGGCAATTGTTAGGGTCCTGGTTGTAGTAATCCAAGCCTTGAGCCATAGTCAACTGAACAACCTCTACATGATGTGGAAGGTGAAATGTCTCTACAATAGCTGCAGGTGTAATATCCATTGATGAGCCTAGTTATTAGCCTGTTTTCTTATAGTTTTAAGCAAGTTGAAAGATATTCTCAAACACTATTTTAATCATATTTCTATGTTATGTTATCCCTTATGATCATTATGCAGACTTGAACTTGGTTAATTAAGTATACGGAGCTATGATTATAATGTGATGAAATTGTACGTTATATGCGGGAATGTATGGATTATTAAGAATGTTTGTGTTAATTATGGTTGTTAGTATTTTGTACATGTTTATGGATTAACCTTGTAATTAAAAGAGGAAGGACTGTAACCCGCAGCAACTACAGGATGCAGCCCGTAGCCACAACATTTCCAAGCGCAAAGCAGGGAAGATTCAAGACTCAACTAAGTGCAGCAACCACGGCATGAGGACACTTGATGGAGATATTCATGCATCATGATAGGTGATCAATAAAGATGATTGGAAGCTTAAAGGACTCTGTTGCAACTAGAAGACTAATGGAACTGATTCAATCAGCCCATGTTCCCCTATTTCAGTAGAGAGTTCTAATTTTGTTAGGACACTTCTTTCCTTCTTTCTCCAGTCATTGTTGTTAGTATTCATTACACTCTAGTTCATGTGGAGTGGTGTTTTATGTTTATAGTTAAGAGACCTATTTCAATAACTCCTCTGTGCCTATATTATGGTTCGGTGGTTGAGGTAGAAGTAAGTTAGTTAAGTTCTGTTTTGAATAGTTTTGTTTAATTGCAGATATAGCTATCTAAATCTTTTATGGATTATGCAAACAATGTTATTTGATTGTAAGTTATGAATATTACAGTTTAGCAATATTTTATGTGATTTGAAAAGATTGTACAATGTATGTTAAAATCAATATGATTGTGTTGATTTAAAAGAGCTAGATTTTGAGTTTAAGCAGTGAGGCAGTCACCTGAGCAAGGGCCACTCAAGATAACTATCCTTCACTTTATTTCTTGTATGTTATAATTGCTATAGCAGTTATTTTATGAATACAAGATCAATTAGATTCTTAAGTTGCTTAGTTCAATTGACTTGTGATACTCCGAAGGATAGGAAAAGTTGTCATTTGAAATTCAGAGTTCATTCCCTAATAATCTTTTATTACAGTCTTACATTGCAAAGTATCTGTAGCAGTTGTAGCGGCATTACTTTCTCTTGTAAATAAGTAGCCTAATTTCCAGTACCATATTAGATAAATTAGATAGTTTAATCCCTGAAAGCACATACAGTGCTAGTGCCATCACAAGCCTACAAGCCCTGGTTGACAATTAGATGAAGGTCTTTTCAAGAGTTATAGTAGACTATTCAGTAGGATATTCCTTTGAATTGTGTGATTACCACCAAGTTTACCAAGCATTGTAAAGACACTACATTTTTGGCACCGTTGTCAGGGATGGTGCTACTTTTAGAGAATAGTCCCTATTAGTTTCCAGCTTCCTTAGTTAACATTTTGCTTTCAAAAGGATAGGGTACTTAGGTTCTACCTCACCAACTACCAGAAAGTTTACTAACATTGTGCAGGATCCATACAAAGTCATACCCATTGTATGCTGAGGTAGAGAGACACTTTGGGAAGGTTCCTTCCATCAACTCAACAAGATACAACAAATATTGGTGACTGTGGTGATCAGAGCAAGGGTATTACTAAAGAATAATCTTCCCTCTCATCAACATCTACTGATAATACAAAAGAACTTTCCTCACTATGGCTGACGCAATGGATGATCCACCTGAGCATGTGACCTTTAAGTTTCCAATTACCAACTAGGAGAGGGCTGCTATTCTAAAGAATATACCTCCTTCATCATTGACTATATTCTATGGTTTGGTGACTGAAGATTTAGACACGTACCTATTTGAGTTTGATGTCCTATGTAGGAGCTATGACTACACAACTGATGCTCATAGGCTCAAGCTCTTTCCTGCTACTCTAAAGGATGTTGCTTTAAGATGGTTCATGGGACTAGGCAAGGATGTTATTCTAGATTGGGATACAATGAAGACAAAGTTCTTGGAGAAATACCAAGACTAATGCAGAGGGGTTGATAGAAGAAGAGATGATATCTTCATAATGACTCAGAAAGAAGATGAGCCATTGGAAGACTATGTGGAGAGGTTCCAGTTCTGCATCAAGAAAAATCCATAGAATAAATTATCAGATGAATCTTTGAAACTTGTCTTCCTGAGAGGAGTCAATGATGACTGCATGGATGCCCTCAATCTTATTGGGGCAGGAGATATAGGGTCAGTGCAGGAAGTTGGGTCCACTTTTTGGCCAAAAAGTGGAAGTGTTTTCCCTAATTTTCAGAATTTGTCACATTTGACCTTAAAATTTAAAGCACTTAGAGATGGAATCTTTAAAAAAGTCACTAAATATAAAATGTAGTACTCGGAGTCTAGTTTCCAAATATGTAAGTTATTTCAATACCCAGATGATACAAATTGATTTTCAATAGGCATTTCTAAAAACCATTGTTTTAAAGTCACTTTTTTTAAACCATACCATGCACATGTACGACCAACATAATTTGACCTAAATAAAATTATTTTTCAAATCCTTTTGGGAAAAGATGTGTAGTATAGTGAAGTTTGATGAGGATATTTTTTTATAATTTTTTCCAATTTTTTTTTTTATTATTAATTTTTTATTAGGCCTAATTGCTACTTTTGAAAACCCCTTGTGTACGGCCAATATAATTTGAGCAAAAAAAATCATATTTTTTTTTTTCATTGTGTAAAGAATGATGTGTAGATTGATGACATATAATTTTTTTTTTTAAAATTAAAAATTAAAAGTTATTAAAAAAATACAAACACCTATCATTTCAAGTTTTTGGACCAGTTTGTTCATAAATTAAATAATAAATAGAAAAACATGTCCAATAACAAAAAAAATTATACATTTGAAAACTAGACACTGTCATCTATAATGGGTTTTCATTTCGTAAAAAAATTTAGAAAAAAAGGTCATCAGCCATATAGGTAAACTCAGTCTTTCCTCTTGTTCTGTACTTAGAAAAAAACTTGCAGGTCCAAGGCTCAAGGTCGGCTAACCATGCCTATCCCAAGCCTAAAATCGAAGCAAAGGGAAGGGAAAAGGCAGTCGGTGATTTCAAATTTCATAGAACGGGTACCCGTTTATAAATAAAATGGGTACTCGTTATATAACGAGTACCCGTTATGTTTAAGAATGGGTACTTGTTTTATAACGGATACCCGTTTCTATTATAGCTATTATATAATGGGTACCCATTTAGGGTCGGGTACCAGTTACTAAACGGGTACCTATTTAGCTTTGGGTGCCCGTTCCTAAACGGGTACCCGTTTCTTTGAAAACGGGTACCTGTTCTTGTCGGGAATTTTTTTGCCCGCGTGACTTCCCCTACATGTGGACCGAGTTTCTTGCTTTTACCCTATATCTCAATCACCCTTTGAGGATGTCTGCAAGGTCTACATAAATTACTCAAGGACCTTCACCAAGAGAACAAGGTGAGAGAGAGCATCTACCATTGACAAGGTATCTAATTCAGTTTCAAGGGTGGAATTGAATAACCTATTGACCAACATGAAAGAAGATATCATTAGTCATCTAGCCACTCAACTAGATACTCTACACTTGAAGAAGAAGCAGGAGGAGGCTGATCCATACTCACCGAATACTATCCCAATTGTCAACAAAGAAAAGCCAATTGCAAATGCAAAAGAGTGGCCAGTATTACATAAGATAAGTTAGAAAAACCACACTTTCAACCTATTGAAGGTGAAGATGACCAGCTATACTATGTTGCACAAAGGAAACCATGGAAACAAAGACAAGGTATGCCACAAGATCCTTTAACTTTTAATACATCATTTCCAATAGGTCATCAAAATTTCTTTGGTTGGAATCCTAAGTCTTGGCCAACTAACCAAAACCAATGGCAAAACCCTCAGCCAAATTGGAATCAGTAGCAACCCATTGTATGGCCCCAACAAAACTTCCAAGGACCTAACTACAACCCTCAATGGCCAATACAACAAAACCAATGGCAACCGCAATGGAAAAAGGGACAGCAATGGCAGAACCAAAATATGAATTACTCACAACCCTTGCTGCCTTCTCAGCCACAACAGCAAGCCATTATGCCAAATCCATCAAGTCCCACAACTCAGCCACCGAGAGCATCACAAATACCTATCCAACCTACACCTAACCCCAATAACAAGCTTGTTCAACAGGCATATACTAACGAGGCTATTCAATACCCCATGTATGGGGTATAGGTGAGTGATGTCCACCTTAGGTCAGGGAAAACGTTAGCTGGGCCTTCATCTCCCCAAATCACTGAGGTGGTGGATGAACAACCCATAACTAAGACATTAGATAATTCACCTCTGGAACTTGAATCAAATCAGGTAAATTAGACTATCTCAAATCTAGAGCTTCCTTTCCCTGAATGTCTAGCCATTCCAAAACATCAAACCCAAGCAGAGACAGACTTATTGAGTCAACTTAAGAATGTCAGTATTAAGATACCCCTTATCCAAGCTATCAAGGACATCCCAATCTACACCAAGACAATAAGAGACCTTTGTCTTAAGAAACCAGTGAGGAAGAAGGACCCTTAGACAGTCCATGTCCTAGGGAACCTTGTTGATATCATGCTAGGGAACATAACTGTCCCTAAATACACAGACCCTGGCAATCTAGTAGTGGATGTTAAGATTAATGGAACTCTCATCAAAAACACCTTGATTGACTTGGGGGCATCATCAATGTCATGACTAAAGAAACAATGCAACTACTTCAGCTACCTAACCTGAGGCCTACACCAACTATTTTATAGTTGGAAGAAAGGTCAACAGTGAAACCTGGGGGAAAATTGAAGACATGGTCATAGCATTAGACTTGTGGGAGTACCCTACAGATTTCATAGTTTTGCAACCAAAAGTTAATATTGCAAGTTATCCACTTATCTTAGGTAGACTATGGTTAGCAACAGCAGACACATTCATAGGTTGTAGGTCTGGGAACATGATAATCTCCAATGGAACTGTCACCAAGAAATTGGTCCTTTATCCCCCAGCTCAACCTCATGACAATCTGGAGCAAACCATATGGCCTACCTTGGAAGAGGAAGAATACCAATATTCCCTACAAACTCTCATGACCATTGAACGCAGCCCCTTGTTAGCAACCCAAGATAAGGATGACTTAATTGACCACATTATACAAAACCATTGCAGTAGGGACTCGCAACAACAGGACTATCTGTCATGTCTGCAAGATCCATTACAGAATATCATACCTGCACATTCCTCAAAGGAATTATCCCATCTTTTCCACTCTCTACTACCTTAGGAGTGTGTTCCCGATATTAGTGGATGTGACCTCTCATCTATCCAACCAGCTTCTAAAACATTGGAAATCCTGCCAAGCAAATTGTTGAATATTAACAATGCTCTAACTGAAAAACAACAGACTTCCTTGCACACTATGTTACAGGCACATGCATCAACTTTTGCATGGGATTACAATGACATGAAAGGAATAGATACAGATTTGTGCATGCATAGGATCTACATAAATGATGGTTTCAAGCCCATAAGACAACCACAAAGGAGAATGAATCTTGTCTTATGAGACAGTTAAAACTGAGCTCCAAAAACTCCTTGATGCTAGTTTTATTTACCCTATTTCTGATAGTGAATGGGTGTCACCTTTATTTATTGTCCCTAAGAAAGGAGGCAAGTGGATGGTGTGTATAGATTACAAGGAACATAACACATCCACTAGAAAAGATCATTTCCCATTGCCTTTCATTAACCAAGTACATGATTCCCTAGCAGGTAAAAAGTACTTCTCCTTCTTAGACGGCTTTAGTGGCTGTCGTCAGGGCAAAAATCAAGTTTGAAATTAAAACAACTTGAGATATAAAACCCTAACTAGCACAATAGAGTACTATAAGCAGGAAAAATCAAGTTTATAAGATCAAGCATTGCAAATCAAACCTAATCCTACCACCTTCAAAGAATCCATCTAAATGACACAAAATGAATGCAAATAAAAAAAATATCACCTAGATTGCTTGATTCCTTGTTTGGAATTGTGGATTGCTTCTCAATGGTGAACAACAATAGTTGCCATAGCTGCAATGATGATGGATGATATGCTCAAAGTGCTAAATGGGTGCTCAATGGATTCAATATGCATGAGATGATAATCTAGACGCTTTCAAGATTGTGTGGGATTCTTCTTGAAATAAGGTGAGAGGGTGTATATATAGCTCTCTACTAAGATTGATCAATGGTGGAGATTAGGTGGCTATGTGAACGGTTGAGATTAAACAAGAAGCTTAGATGAATGTGTACAAGACATGTGTCCATAGAGATAGCTTTTATTAAATGATTGTAGTTGGTTTGTTGGTAGTACTAAGATTGTTTTTCTTAAAATAGGATGCTTCTCTATTTTAAGGATTGGATGATGTGGATGATTGATTTTAGAACCAATTAAATCATTTTTTATATTTGATTTAGGATAGGACCTATCTTGTACACATAGAGGAATGTGATAAGAGAGGGAAATGATAAGATAAAAATAAATTAAATAATAGAAGAAAAGCTAGATTTAGAAAATTGGAGAACGAACATAAATTAAATAAATAAATTTATTTAATTTATATGGATGATGAGAAAATAAATAAATAAAATATTGATTTTATTTATTATAAGAAGAATAATGAGATAATTAAATAATTAAAGATTATTTAATTATAGATGAAGAATAGAAGAAAATAGATTAAATTAGATGGAATTATATGAAATTAATTAAATAAATATAATTTATTTAATTAATTATAGAAAGAGGGTGATTTAGAAGAAAATAGATTATTAACCCAAGTGTGCTAGACAAAATTGACATATGGAATGTGATTGATGCGACAAATTGACAAATGATGTGAAGAGTCAATTTTGGGTGTCTACATTTTGCCCCCTCTTTGAGATAATGTCCGTTAGGACGTTATTTCAAAGAAGATGAAATTGATATGTTAAGATAAACAAGCTATGCCCTAGTGTAGCTAGCGGGTGGTGCCCCCTCGAGAGGAAATCCAGGCTACCAGGAAAAGACTAGGTTGACTCGCGATTAGATGACAAAGCAAAGATGGACGAGGTTAAGTTGACATGAAGAAAGAAGGGTTTGGGTGGGATAGATTAGGGATGGAAAAGAAGAAAAGAAAGGTTTTGAGCTGATAATGAAAGTCGATTGATCAATCCTTGTGAGAGCTATAAGTTTTATTGCGATAAATGGATGATTATATGCAGCTTAGACAATGGTTGCACATAAATTTAGAGATTTGCAATCCTTATGTTTGATATAGCATATAGATATTATGCACCAAGGTATAAAGACCAGGATGTATCCAATGCATGTAGCATAATACAATCTTGTCTATTGTATGAGGTCAAGATGTTGATCCAACATACACTAGATATGAATATCAGTTGTTCTGAGATGGACTTTGACTCTGCAAGCAACAGTTTGAACTTATTTCTACTAAACATAATGACACTTTGTTGGTTATATGTATGAGAAATAGTCTTAGCATAGAATAATCTTAATGCACAAGGGACTATTTAGCTTCTCAGATGCAAAAGATATTGATATGCAAGATGCCAATCCCAACACGGACAAGATACTATTAAACGTAGTAGGAGAATAAGATCATCCCACAATTACAGCACACGAAAGCAAATGACCATGCCCCAGTCCATACGTCATCGCGACATACAAAGATATGATGAATCAAGGTAGCCTAGACTCACTACAACAGAACAGGCAATTAGCGCCTAAAATAGTGTCAGAATTTAGTGCAATTGAGCTAAGGAATTGGACACTTTTTCCGACGCCAAACTTGGCGCAAGATTGCATGCTTACTTATGTGCTAGATTTAGCACTGACATTAGTGCCAAATTTAGCGCCAGAAAGCAATAGCTAGATTTGGCACCGGATTTGACACCCAATTTGGCTTCTGATTTTGTTTCTGGTTTTGCTTCAAGGTTTGCTTCTTGTTTTACTTCCATTTTTGCTTCCAGTGTTGCTTCCGATTTTGCTTCCAGATTTGCTTCCAATTTAGCGCTGGATTTGGCACCCAATTTGGCTTCCGATTTTGCTTCCGGTTTTGCTTCTTGTGTTGCTTCCAGGTTTGCTTCCAGTTTTGCTTATGGTTTTGCTTCTAGGTTTGCTTCCAATTTGCTTATGGTTTTGCTTCCAGATTTGCTTCTGGTTTTGCTTCAATTTTTGCTTCCAATTTTGCTTCCCATTTTGCTTCCAGATTTGCTTCCAATTTAGTGCCAGAATTGGCTTCCAGTTTGGCTTCCAATTTTGCTTCTTGTGTTGCTTCCAAGTTTTCTTCCAGTTTTGCTTCAATTTTTGCTTCTAGTTTTGCTTCCCATTTTGCTTCCAGATTTGCTTCCAATTTAGCACCGGATTTGGCTTCCAGTTTGGCTTCTGATTTTGCTGCTGGTTTGGCTTCTTGTGTTGCTTCCAAGTTTGCTTCCAGTTTTGTTTCCAGTTTTGCTTCCAGGTTTGCTTCCAGTCTTGCTTCCAATTTTGCTTCTAGGTTTGCTTCGAGTTTTGCTTCCATTTTTGCTTCCAGATTTGCCTCCATTTTTGCTTCCAAGTTTGATTCCAAATTTGCTTCCAATTTAGCGTTAGATTTGGCACCAAATTTAGCTTCCAGTTTTGCTTCCATGGCTACTCCCATTTTTGCTTCTAGTTTTGCTCTCAATCGTGCTTCGTATTTTGCTTCTTGTATGACGTTGAAAATAGCTTCTTTTTTGGCTTCCTAATTGATGCCAAGTTTTGCTTCCATTATGACCTCCTTTGTTGCTTTGGGTTTTGATTCCAATTTAACAAGATAATTATTGTAACACGATCATCATCTATAATTAAAACAAGTGAGTCAAATATCTATAATTTAATTGAATTTTACAACATCCATCCTGAGCAGTAATTTAAAATCATCATACCTAATAAATATCTATCCAAAAATCATCAACCACTTTCAATATATATAAATTGACAAGTCAATACTGATAAGATCATCATCATATATAACTAAAACAAGTGAAAGTCAAATATGCCAGTAGATCAATAACATGTCAAAATGATACATGTCCAACAGTCGACATAAGTCAAAATGATACATGTACAAATGATATAAGTAAAAATGATAAATTATGTAACTCAAAATGATACAAGTCAAGATGATACATGTCCAAATGATATAAGTCAAACTGATACATGTGAAAATGATAAAACTCAATAATATGGTATTGCAGGCCGTGAAAATGATACATATGATAGTAACCATGAAAAGAGGCATCATAATGATATATCAGCAATGATCCATGATGCAATCTATATGATCATGAATGTCACTAGCTACTACCAGCAACTGCCTCATCATCATCATCACCATCGTGATCATCATCATCATGATCATCATCGTCGTCATCATCATCGTCATTGGCCTTGTTGTCTTCTGTATCTGCATCATCATCATCCTCTGCCATGTGATCTATACTAGAAGCAATATGATCTAGATCTAAATCATCAGGATCATCTTCATCTTCTGGAAGACCCGTGTTGTGCAAAACAAAAACATTTAAAATGAAAAGTTATTATTTATTTCATGTAATAATTTATTTTTTTGTTATGTATCTAATATTCCAACATATGAAATGAAACCATAATAATATTACATCATATCAAAGTGCACATACCATAATAAAATTTCAAAAAAGTTACAGCTAATATGTCATTCCAATGATGTAAAACATGCAACAATTCTAATCAACGTTACTAAAGATCATAAAAAAAATTGTTATACAATTTAACTATCAACTATAAATTCTATTACATAACCTTAAGAACCACAAATTGCGTGGTCAATGTATGTTCTTTTTTACTATTAATCTAATAACCTAAATTAGACAGAAACATTAAAGAGTTTAAGTAGTAGTTGATTAAAGAGTTTTTAAGTAACTTATCATCCTCATGAATGCAAACATCATCACAAATGTTGGAAACACACCCTTGGTTCAAATTGACATCTAGCTCATTAACAAAGAGATTAGAAATTTTAGGTATACCAAGAAGAAAGTCAAGATCATGTATCTCAAGTTTGACTCTTACATCCATGCTTTCCTTAGCAAGACTATCCTTAAGAGTACACTTGTGGTAGCTAAAAACTCACATTTACATGACCAACAATTAAAAAAATTGTACCTATATCATGATTAACACTAAGATCTACAAGTTTTGTCCCCACGGAGTGTACATTTGCAACACTACACAAGCACAAAAGTCTTCAATTACATCTTCAAGATGGTCATCCCAATCATCTAGTTCGTCATACAAGGAAATTGGCCCAAGAGGAGGAATTAGACAATTAACTTCTAGGAACACTAAATGGTACCCTTCCATCAACCTCAAGGTTCAGTAAAAAAACATAGTGGCCCTAGTTAGCAGGTTGTATGGGGAGAAGGATGCTTCTCATTTTCAAGAATCCTATGTCTCATTGCTACATATGTTGCTTAAAGAAGGGCCAATTTTAAACTAGGTAGTTATTTTGTCACTCACTTTGTGCAATGAAATGATGAGAGTCGAGTCTCCTTATATCACTATAGATTTGCATACAACAACCTCCAATACAATAACACAATACAATGCACACTTAACTTTATGGTACCTTAGCCCAGACATGATGCTATAGAAATCTGAAGGTACCTCCTACTAAAGATGTCATGCCATAGACCAGATACCACTGTACAGTATATATCACATCTACAGTAACAATTTCCTTCCAAATGTAGGGTTACAGTCTATGATTAACATGCATAGACCTTTCTAGTGTCTACAAGATAATTACTTAGTCAACACCATACTAGTGTCTACAAGATGGTTCCACAGTTAAAATAAGAAATTAATGCTACTTTGCAAACAATAAGCAAGCCTTCAGAGAGCTTAAAGTTTCAATTTACATCCATGCACAATAACTTAATCAACCCTTAGGATTTTATGGACAATGAAACAGAAGGTCCTATATTCCATTTATGAGTCCTCTATCCAAATGACGCAGTGACCACAAGTACATAATATCTACTATTCCGTGGGTAGTGCTCAGTCATTCAAACACAAGAAAGTCCATACTAAGATAAATTTGTTCACAAACAGTCTCCAATTTAATAAATACTAGTTTGAAATCACATTTCTAAGTTAGTGCAAGTCATTACAATGAACTCAAAGGTCATTCTCATCAAATGAATGCCTTCACAACAGACTGTTCTAGTTACAAGTAGAATACAACTATTGCAATGTTACACAACTGTATGCAATTAACAAAACCCATTCTTTCCAAGAGTCAACTGGTAATCAAATACAATCATGTAGTGTTGTTTCAACATTGTATTCCATTGTGGCTTCAGTAATGCAAACCTCATAACCTTGGAGGGAGTGGTGGCGGGCAAGTTGACCCGAACCAAGGATCCAAAACCATCCCAAAACCCCACCTAGGAGTGGCATTATTAATCCCAAGAAGACCTCACATCCACAATTGAGAGAGTGGACATTTAGAGGTGAAATACCAGCACCATTAAGGTTTACAACCATGTCAAAAAAGATAACCATGAACCAGGCTAGGTTTCCTCAAGACTCATGGTATGTTGCAATGATAGCATTCTAGCAATTCTAGCCAAGGTTTGAAACTCCACCTCAAACTGTGACCAAATTAATGTAGCTTCTTTCATGATAGAAATCCAAAACACAATAACCAACAGTTTTCCACAGTTTGTAAGTCCCATGATCTTAAGTCTGAACTCTCACAGTTAACAATATTTTCCTCATCCAAACCTGATGCAGAGGCATCCACACTAAAACCCTGACATACAGCATGTATGTCTAAAACCCATCATCATCATCATATTCTCCTTAACATTGTCAGCATCATCATATTTTCTCTGCCGACCGATATCCTCCTGCAGACAAACCTTCGACCTTTCGCCTGTTAGCAGCATCATCATATCCGGCTATCGGCAGCATCATCATATTCGACAAGCGCAATCATCCTCCTGACGATCACTGTTCATCTTACCGCCAAACTCTATCTTCATCATCATGATGTTCAACATCATGTTCATCAGCAGGATATAGAACATCCGGTTCCTCCCATATATCCTGATGACGACAACCTCTTGCACCTTTCCTTCGATGCTTACGTCACCCCGATATCCTGATGACGATTATCCTGATGACGATGACGTCACATGCAGCTCCTTCAATATCCTGCTGCCCCGATATCCTGATGACGATTATCCTGATGACGATGACGTCACATGCAGTTCCTTCAATATCCTGCTGTCGGCCAAACTTAACATTATCGGCCCGCGAAGGAATTATCAACCCGATCTTCTACCTTATGCCGATACGCTCCTCCTCGGCAACACCTGATGATGATCACCCCAATGCACATTCACCTTATGCAATCTACTGCATCATGCTCATCTCCATCTACTCGGATGACGCCCGAAGTAACTGCAGGATATACACAGAAATATCCTGATGATGCCGTTGCGATGGATTTTCCAACCTTAGCAAATTTCGATCCGCCGAACCTCCTGAGGTGACCCGACCTACTTTCAGGGCGATCTTCCAGACTCTAACTATCAGCACGACCTAGCACATACCCATGCTAGGGTTCTCAACACCTCTCGACCGCGATCCTGCAAACATGCACATGAACAAACACAAAATGCAAACTAAATCCTACACTACTGTACATGGCCATTCCACCGATTCGACGAATCAACCGGTGGAATGGATCAGTGAATCCATGTAACCACCAAAACAGCAAATCGATTTCACAATGGAGATCAAACCGAAAATGAACACAAACAGGATCTTTATTGATTTCAAAAGATGCAATACAGTACTCTGTCTCACTCTCTGTCTCACTCTCAGCAAAGTCTGATCGATGATCGATGATATGCAATACCAACCGATCCTACTACATAAATAGGATTTCCTGCGAGTACTACCACTCGACCCCAAGCGGCTGGGAAATCTCTCCAGGCGGCTGGGAGATCCAACCAGACATACAGCATAACAGTTGTCATAACAAACTATCTAAAAATAGTAAAGTATGGTCAACATGACCTTATTACATGCATTGGTCTTATAAGACCTTCTTGGAAACATTAACCAGACCTAAAACAAACTAACTGCCTCATGGAGGCCAGCTGTCAGGTAGGTGCTCCTGCACCAAAACCCTTTAGCATAGGCTTTCACAAGACCACATATAGTTACACAAGTTAAAGGAAATGTTTCACCAAAATGGTCAGTGTAATTTTACAAGAATGGATGACAAGGAGTTTTACTTCAAAGAAAGGTTAGCTTAGTTGAAGAAGACTAGTTGGCGATTTGATTCTCAGTCTCCAACCCAAATAGCAAGACACTCAGCCAACATGATGAGCACACCCAAAGTCTCCCTTCCTCTAAATCACTTATAGTCCAACCATCAACCTTCCTTCCTTGACCCCAAGGCAAAAAGAAGAATTCCCCCCCAAAATGGTTCCCCACTCCTTCCTTTTCTCGCTCACATACCCCAAAACCAAGCACATTAAAGACTAGTACTTCCCAAAGTTGTTATGGTAGAGGAGAGTTAATGCCTACTGCCAATGATGGCTCCTTATCAACAAAAAAAATTATGCATATTAAAATTTAAATGTCCACTATTATATTTCAAAGGTTTGAAATATAACCAACAACGTAACTGTAATGCATGCCCCCCTTTAAATCTTATAATAAAAGGTTAGGAAACAAAGACTTGAGATAAACCCTTTGGTCTGTTCACTTAGGAGACCACCTAAAAACTCAATGATAACTACATCAACATGATCAACAAGAATGACAAGCAACCTATAAATAACAATCCACTTGAGTCAAAAAGACAAGAAGACCAATAGAAACCAAACACAACAAACAAAGTACAACTATAATTGTTTGTCTCAAGTATCACTCTATAACCTCTTCAAAGATTATTGAAACTCAATACAAGAAATGCAAATTGACATATTAACACAACAATATCCAACTAAGTTATTGAAAGTCAACTATTGATACCTCGTTCTCCATCCAGATTACAAAATCGATCCACTTTTTGCTTTGTAACATTTCCTTTTCAAATTGTGTTGGTTGTCGGCCATATTTCTCCTCCTGTCAAAACATGGCACATGGACTAGTTACAATCATTTACTTTTTCCTAGTAAATAAAAAAATATCATTTAACATATTAAATATACTTACAAAAGTTATTGAAAGTCAACTATTGATACCTCATTCTCCATCCAGATTACAAAATTGATCCACTTTTTGCTTTGTAACATTTCCTTTTCAAATTGCATTGGTTGCCGGCCATATTTCTCCTCCTGTCAAAACATGGCACATGGACTAGTTACAATCACTTACTTTTTCCTAGTAAATAAAAAAATATCATTTAACATATTAAATATACTTACAAATGTACAGATCAAGGCCTGTAAACCTTTCTGGCCACTGTGATGAGTGGCACGAAGTTTGTCAAGCCTAGCCTTGGAGGCCTTGTCCTGAAACATATACTAATTCAATTTAATTATGCATAAATAAAATTTAAAAATCATTTAATAAATTTGATAAAATCTTATGAGCAAATTCAAATACCTGCGTACTCTCCTCACCAGACTTCCTCCATGCATCGAACTTCTCATATGCTTTAACAAGCTCTTTCCATACTTTTAGACTTACATCAATTGACCTTTTTTTGAGCCTTAGCTCGGGAGGGATTTTTTTATCTTCTTTGTTTGGTTGCACTGAAATCTCTTGCAGTTTTGAGACATTCATAGCTTTATTTTCTTTACAGACCAACTTGTGCCAAATTTAGTCTCCATGTCATGGATAACTTCTTTTTGCAGGTGCATGGGTATCTTTGAGAATGGCAAATGTAGATGGTCTTTGAAGGCATGATTCCTTCAACCTATTCACAAATGTTTTTCCAGCATCTGTCATTCAGACTTCACCTGAAACCACATCGTATTCTATCGTGGTATCGTAGCTACCAATGCAAGATGCAAAACATGGGTTGCCGGTCGAAGAAGTCTGTGTCCCAGGAGTGGCTGGGACAGTGGAAGCCTCTGCTCCCTAAAGTCAGCTCTAAAGTCGACACTAAAGTCAGCGCTAAAGTTGGCGCTAATGTCAGCACTAAAGTCGGTGCTAATTTGGGCCTAATTTAGTGCCTACATGTTCTGATCGACGCAAAAAAATGCCAAAAATAGCACCATCCTGATAAATAGCGCTGACGTTTTAAAAAAATTGGAGAAAATACATTAAAACAATGGGTGGAAGCAAAAAAGGGAGCTAATCACAGGGATTTGTTGTAGTGATTAGGTATTGGAAAGGGACAAAAGATGAAAGAAAAACAAGACACAACCATCATGTTCTCTTGCCAAATTGAGGGTGCTCTTAGGTGGATTAGATAATGCCTTGTTGTGAGGAAAGATACACCCTATTGAAGGCTAAGATATTGGATGGATATAGAAAATGTTGGCTACAGGCATGCATACATATGTCTTTGTTTACCCTTGATTTGATAAGTGCTTGAGCTATCGGAACATGCATAGCTTGGTCCTGCTTGCGTTAGTCAAAGGGAAGAAGACAGAAGAATAGAAGAGATGAAATGGGAATGGAAGAAAGAATCATTTGTGCTTGCGTACTAGATACTTCCTTCATATTCTAGACTGCCTACATAGCCTATATCCATGGGATCAAAGCACAATGCGATGATGATAAGACATGATAATATGCAGTTCTAGGTGTTTATTGATGATGGGGAAGATATAGGATTGAAGAAATGAGAGATGGAAGAAAGAAGATGATTGATAAAGATTAGAAGGATGAAAGATGGAAGAGGTCTATCGCCTACACCTAAATCTAGCTACTTCCTTCGTATCCCAAATTGCCTACATACCCTGTATCCACGGGATCAAGGCATTTAATGATAGAGATAAGATGTAGTTTTGATGTTAAAAGTGAGTTGGAAGAAAGAAGATGATTGATGAAGATTAGAAGAAGGATGGAAGATGGAAGAGGTCTATCACCTATGCCTGAATCTAAGTACTTCCTTTGTATCCCAGATTGCCTACATACCCTGTATCCACGAGATCAAGGCACTTAACGATAGAGGTAAGATGTAGTTTTGATTTGTTTTAGTGATGATGGTGATGAAGGTGGATGGATTGATGGGTGATGGATTGATTGGGATCAATTTGATGTTTGAGTATAGTTGGTTGGATGTTTGGTGATGTGAAATGTGATTGGTATAGTGCTAGACGATGATGCTTAAAGTATCCACTCCAAAAACTAAGTGCAAGCAAGTGCCCCCAGTATGGGTTGAATTTATTATGGATGATGAAGGATGAGATGATAACCTAGATTTAGAATGATGATGGACAAAATGATATGTCAACTCCAACAATTTCCAAAACCCATGATAGCGGTAAGCATAAGGGTGGAAAAGGGAATGATGTCATTTGGGGTGGATAAGTTTATTATGAAGACGAGCAAAGATTTAAGGGTATGGACAAAGCTTATTATGGATGGAAAAATGGAAAATGAACATCGAGTAGATGATAAGAGTTGGTTCTACACATAGCACCTGTTTGCTAGGTTTTCACTATGGTACTTATCCAAGGCACCTATTTACCAAGTTTTCACCAGAGGACGGATTATTTATCTGTACTATTTTTTTTTTGTTTATATATGGGATATTCCAAGGATTAGGCATAAAATTTATTCAGATTAACACTGTTGATATAAGTCATTGGTATGGCTTCTACCCACTTTGTAAAATACTCTGTGGTTGTAATGATAAACTTATGACCATTAGATGAGCTTGGATGGATCTTTTCTATGAGGTCGAGTCCCCACTACGAAAAAGGCCAAGGTGTAGTAACAGGTTGTAACTCATGTGTTGGAGCATGTATCAAATCCCCATATTTCTGGCATTGTAGACAACGCTTAACAAATTTTTGAAAGGAAGCTAGGTGTGCGGAAATCGCTTCCTACACCAATCTAATGAGGAGAGATGAGTGTAAATTTATTTTAATCTTTACAATTACAACAATGTTAACCCACTAACAGAGATATTGTAGCAAACACATACACAAGAATGTAAGACAGAAGAAGAGAGAGACAAGATATATGTGGGGAAAACCCTTATGGGTAAAAAACCCCACACTCGAAAACACAGCTCAAATGTATTTCGTAAACAATGAAGGTTACAATACAGTCACAGAGCCAATGCTCTTGCAGGAGTATTCGACACTCATATTTGGAGACAATCTGGCACAATAATAGTACCTATCAATCACATAATACATCTCCTCTCCAAAGCAATCTGTCATGCATCAACACCCATATATGAACACAATCTCTTAAGCCAAATGGCTTCCTTGAAAGCATGAGTTGATGCCATATACTCAGCTTTTGTCCGGACAAAGCAACCACAGGTTGTCGCCTACTCATACAACTAATTGTACCACCAAACATAGTAAACACATAGGCACTGGTGGATCTCCTGCTGTCAATGTCACCTGCCCAATCATAATCCACAAATCCACGAATATAAACAGAATGTGGAGGTCCTGTAACATTACCATGATAACATATAGAATACTTGGAAGTACCCCTCAAATATCTAAATACTCGCTTAACTGCATGCCAATGTACCCGTCCAGGATTAGCCATAAATCGACTAAGGACTCACACTGCTTGGGAAATGTATGGTCTTGTGCAGACCATAGCATACATCAAAGTGCCAACAACACTAGCATAAGGCACTCTGCTCATGTCCTCCACCTCACTAGGAGATTTTGGACAATCATTAACAGACAACTTTGTCCCCAAAGAAACAGGAACACGCAATGGTCTACAATCTGCCATGCTAAACCTATCCAACACGGTCTTCACATACTTACTCTGGCTTAACCAAAGTTTTCTGTTACCTCTGTCTCTTTTGATTTCCATTCCCAGAATGTACCTAGCTGCCCCTAGATTTTTCATCTCAAACTGTACTAACAACTGAGACTTCAAATCAGAAATCATATTCTTACCATTCCTAATTAATGATATATCATCAACATATAATGCAATTATGAGAATGCGATCATTGCCAAACTTATAATACACACAATGATTTGATTTTGATCTCAGATATCCAATCGACAATACAAAGCATCAAACTTCAAATACCACATCCTAGGAGACTGCTTCAAACTATACAAAGACTTTTTCAACTTGCAAACCAAATTTTCTTTACCTTTCTCTATGTAATGCTCTGGCTGTGACATGTAAATCTCTTCCTCCAAATCACCATGAAGGAATGTTGTCTTCACATCCATTTGCTCCACCTGTAAGTCATAAGCTGCTGCAAGAGATAACAAGAACTGAATAGATGTCATCTTTGCAATGGTAGAGAAAATTTCACCATAATCAATTCCCTCCACTTGTGAATACCCCTTCGCAACCAATCTGGCCTTGTACTTTTCAACACTACCATCTGCACCAAATTTCTTCTTGAACACCCATTTACATCCAACAGGTTTCCATCCTTCAGGCAAGGGCACCAAGTCCCATGTTTTATTCTTTTCCAAAGAAGCCATCTCATCTTCCATGGCCTCCTTCCAGGAACCTGCATCTTTCATGCCCATAGCCTCTTTCACAGTTCTAGGCTCATTAGTGTTAGTAAGCAAGGCAAAAGCACAACTAGAATCAAGAAATGAATAACCAAACCTATCAGGTTGTTTCCTTGTTCATGTAGACCTCCTCAATGGCTAAGGTTGAGGTTCTGCTTCTTCTTCTAATATTTCAGAGCTGCTAGAGCTCTCCTCATCATCAGGGCTCATAGGGTATGTCGGTTCAGTCTTCTCAGGGGTAGAAGGAAACTGAACCATATCTTCTTTCTTTTCTGTCTCTTCTGGCTATATAACAATGGAAGAAGGTGTTAGCTCTATGAAGATAACACTTTTTCTATACAACACTTTTTTAGCCATAGGATCCCAAATCTTGTATCCTTTCACACCGACACCATAGCCAATGAAGATACACTAAACAACCTTGTTTTCCAATTTAGAGGCATATGCACACGTGCTTAGGGAGAAACGGTCTAAATTGGTGGGGATGAAGTGACTGCAGCTCTTTTCTTCGAGTCAGAAGAACTATTGCACTGTGAAGTGTATGCCTCTAGTTGAAACATAGTACCTCTCCGAGTACCCTTCGCAAGCACCATAGATCCTCTAGTCATCTTGTATCCATCCTTCGAAAAGACAACCTGTACACCTGCATCATTCAGCATACTTACATAAAGTAGGTTCCATGCAAGGTATGGGATGTGCATAACCCTAGTGTTCCCCTTCACCCATCCATCAGGGAATCAAATTGAGACTCTTCCACAACCAACAATCTTTAGATGAGAATCGTCACCCAGGTACACTCTTCCACCATCAAACTCTTCATACTTCGTGAACTAGCTTCGATGCGAGGTTGTGTTGAATGAAGCACCAGAATCAATCAACCACACATCATCAGATGCATGGGTGGCCAGGGTTGCGATGAAGGCATCACCATCATGTTGAGATTTGTCAGAATCTGAATCTAGGACATTCTTCTTCTTCTTTTTCTTTTCTTCCTTGCATTCCTTTCAGAAATGCCCAGTTTTTCCATAGTTCCAACAAAGAGCCTTGGACTTTCCAGGAGATTTGGATCTACCCTTCTCAACTTTCTTGCCCTTCTTCGTCCCTTTCTCCTTAGGTCTTCCACGAACCGCAAGAGCCTCTTTGGTTGCCTCACAAGACTTTCTCTGCATTTCTTCATATAACAACAAAGATACCACGTCATCCATTTTGAATATGGTTGTGGTGCTCCCAATAGCCATCACAAGATGATCCCATGAGTCCAGCAAAGAACAAATCAAGGTCATACAATGATCCTCCTCCTCCATCTTCACATCAACAGATGTCAATTGTGCAACTAACATGTTGAAAGCATTCAGGTGATCTGCAACTAATCCTCCATCCTCCATCCTTAGAGAATACAACTTCTTTCTCAGAAAAAGTTTATTCACCAGGGATTTGGCCTGATAAACATCACCCAACTTCTTCCAAAGGTCTTTTGTGCTTTTCTCCTCATGGACATTTAACAGGATAGAATCATCTAGACTGAGTCTTATGAGACCCTTAGCCTTCTGATCTTTGAGATCCCAATCTATTTGTGCCATTACGGTTGGTTTTACACTAGATACGGTTTCCCATAGGTCACGATCAACAAGCATGTCCTCCATCTTAAGTTTCCATAACTCAAAATTAGTGCCATTGAATTTCTCCACCTCTAATCTTTTGGATGTGCCAGCCATCTCTTTTCTTGCAACAAGATTGCATAATGCTCTGCACAAAGTTCCCACTCAACCTAATATTAGCTCAAAAAACCCCTACCCAACAACTACGACCAAAGGTGATTAGGCTCTGATACCAACTGAAAGGAAGCTAGGTGTGCGGAAATCGCTTCCTACACTAACCTAATGAGAGATGAGTGCAAATTCATTTTAATCTTTACAATTACAACAATGTTAACCCACTAACAGAGATATTGTAGCAAACACATACACAAGAATGTAAGACAGAAGAAGAGAGAGACAAGATATACGTGGGGAAAACCCTTACGGGTGAAAAACCCCACACTCCAAAACACAACTCAAATGTATTTTGTAAACAATGAAGGTTACAATATAGTCACAGAGCCAATGCTCTTGCAGGAGTCTTTGACACTCATATCTAGAGACAATCTGATAGCATAATAGTACCTGTCAATCACATAATTCATCTCCTCTCCAAAGCACCTGTTTATAAAGAAAATACAAGGCAAAAATGGCTCTATCTTGGGATGGGCATCCAACATGGCCTCATGGCCCAAAACCCATGCCTATGGACACTTGTCCAACATTGTAAGATGTTCCTGACACTTGTGAAGTCACCCCATCCCAAAGAGGTCACCTATTCCCAATTTGGGTAATGACAGATGCTCTTACAACTCTTACGACCGTCATAGAATCCATCATACTGACATATCTTACAGCTGTAAGAGAATCTGTCATAAACAGGCTATAAATAGAATATTCTCTTACAACATGTCATAACCCTCCTTGGGGCACCCAAAGATGCCTTTTTCAAAGATGCTTCTCAATACATGTCTTCACCTGTCATAGTGTTGATGCTCAGAATTGCGCTGTTTCCAACACCAACATGGGAAACTCTGAAACGTGGGAATGCTTTTCAGAGTGACCTCCAGATTTTAAAGAAGCTGGCTCTTCTTTATCTCAAAATGTGTTTGGGAAAAAGGATAAAATGAAACAGAATCACAAATGCAACTAACAAGGAAGCTAAAACTATGGTGATGCGCCTAAATGTGATTTTGTATCTCAACACTTAAGTACAGTGAAACTATTTTAAGATTCAATCACATTAAAGAGAAAAATTGCATGATCAATGTAACAGATTAAACAAATAGAATCCAAGACTCACAAACCAGAATGCTTTATAATAACACAGAAAATATCAGCAAGGGCACAGAACTCTGTCTTTATTAATGTTCAAGTTACATAAAAGGCACAGAATCATGCACAGTTATACCAACTTTCTAAATCAAGAAACAGAACAAAGGCAAATGATATTACTGGCCACTACAAAAGATCCTCAAACTTCTCCAACAATCTGTGTTGCAGAAAATCTCTATCTCCAATATTGTATATATCTCCCTGGCACGGTGATCTGAACCTGTACTTATAGCATGCAACTGGCCCAAAGATCGCCCGCATGATCAAAAATCTCAACGGCCTAACCGAACTGGCAGTTAACTGAAGGTATCTGATAGAGGATCTCCTTCGAATAAAAAATGGTTAGCCACTCTACAAATTCATTGGCTACAATAGATACATGTAACCCCACATACTTGAATCAGAGAGAGACGCGTGGTAGCTTTCTGATAGTCTTTGCGACTATAAACCCTTGAAACGGCTGGCACTCATACGCGCCTCTTTCCTGAAACTCCTTCATCTTTCCAGATCAATTAGAAACAAAAACATGGCATCCTCCGCGTGACTTACTTAAGAAACTGCTTCTTCCTCAGGAAATACCAAAATCTGACACTTGGCAGCGTCTGCGGCCCTTCCAAAAACACATGGCATTTTCTGCTTTATTCTGAGTCTTTACTGTGGCTTATACTAAGAGTGCTCGGGCTCCGCCACCTGTCACGGTCCGCCGAACTTTGAAACTCAAGAAATATTAAAATTGGGACCCACCATACTTCTGCACCTGAGCAGCTTCAAAAAGAAAAGGGACAGATGGCACCTTCCACTTACACAAGAGACTAGACGTGGTGGCTTCCGCCACTCTTGAGAAACTTTAGAAACTTTAACAAAACCTCCGCGGACGTTGCCACTTGGCGCTCTCCGCGCAACTCCAAGAAACTTAATAGAAACATTACAAACTTATAAGGATCATGCGGATGGTGACAGATGGCACACTCCGCTGAAGTTACAGGAATACTAGCGGGGCCCTCCATACAGTCTTTTACTTAGCGCTGAAAACAAAAGGATCCTACGAAAGACGACACTTAGAGCTTTCCGCTGTAACTTTATGGGACACGCAGCACCTTCCGTGAAACTTCAGGAAACTTTAGTAACACCCTCCGCTTCTGCCACTTGGCACCTTCCACGCTCACCAAAACTCTAAAAAGGGGCCCGCTTCATTATAAGAAACACTCAATAGGAACGTTTGAAACTTTGACGAAACTTGAAAAGGGTGCCGACACCTGGCGGCTTCCGCCTTCCTGCAAAAAGATACGTGGCATTTTCCGCTGCTACTCTGAGAAACTTTATAAAGTATCATGGCTGCTGACACGTGGTGGTTTCCGCTACACCAGGAGAAACGTAAAAGGGGGCCCGCCAGACTTACTTTACAAAAGGGCTTTGAAACTTATAAAACGGATCCTCGGATGCCAACACTTGGCGACTTCCGCAGGATTCAAAAGGAACGCGTGGCTTCATCCGCGGAACCTTCAGCAACTATATAATATATCTCGAGTACTAACACTTGGCAACTTCCGCTGAACTCTGGGACTTAGCAAAATTTTCAAAAATGAAAAACCCTCGCGCCCGCGCTTTGTGCCTGCGCTATGTGTCAAAACCGTTGCTGCAAAACTGAAGCACTCCGAAACAAAACTGGACCTGCACTGCTGAAACTCAAAATTAAAAATGTAGAGTATTTTACTCTACACATAGAATCTTCCATTTTTTACTCTTACATGTCATAGATTTGTCATAGGAATATGTCATAACCATTTCAGTCAATATTCCCTTACACACTATACAAGATGCCGACACATGGCAAAATATTCCTACCACTAAGTGGGATGCCTATCTCCTCATGTGAGGACAAATTTACAACTTGTCATCTTCCATGTAGGATCACACATCACCATGCCAACTCCAACAAGATGAAAACATAGGATTTACATCCTAATTACACAATAGGCAATAAATAAATAAATACAATGAAATAATACAAGGAATTACCAAGGTTGAGACACCTTAATTCCCAACAATTTTTATGCATCTTACTCTATTGTTGGCCAATAATATCTAGCTCTTAGAAGCTTCTTAGTAAGGCTGGAGCCAGCAGAATGCGAACCACAGACACCTTCGTGTACCTCGCATAAAGAAACGATAGCTTCCTCCGAGTCAAGACATCTAAGAAGCATACCATCGAGACTCTTGCAGTATAAGGTTTCTCTAAGGATAGTGTAGCGAGTGGCTCGGCGAATGAAAGTTTTGCATTGGGTTTTGGATAGTTGGAATGGAAAGGTACCATGGTGGAGATACTCATATATATCCTCATACCAAGGAGAATTGGGACCAACAAGTTCACATACGATCTCAGATTGCGGAACTTCAAAAGCTGGTATCAAAAGTTATTCAACCAAGAAATCACATTTGTGTGCATTGGAAGGCATGTCTAGAAGGGAACCAATTGTAGCCATAGTGTCTGTTGCTTTGTTGTTGATCCTAGGAATGTGCTCAAATGTGATCTTGGAAAAGTATTTCTTGAAATCATCTACCATCAACTTGTATGGGAGAAGCTTTTCATTTGTGGTTTGATATTCATCCAAGACTTGTTTGATAACCAACTAAGAATCTCCAAAGACTTGCAATTGTGTGATAGCCCATTTGACAGCCATACGTAGTCTTGTTATCAAAGCTTCATACTCGGCAATGTTGTTTGTGCAAGGGAAAGCAATCTTATATGACTTCAGTATACAATCTCCTTGAGGTGTGATGAAACAAATTCGAGGTCTAGATCCATGTTGTGTACATGATCCATCAAAGTATAACTTCGAAACTACTGAGGGGTATAAGTTGAATAGCTCTTCATCAGGGAATTCAGGACGGATAGGATGAACGTCTATTATGGGTGCTTCTACTAGCTAATTTGCAATTACTTGTCCTTTTATAGCTTTTCGATCCACATATTCTATATCAAACTCACTTAGGATCATTACACATTTTTCTAGTCTTCCTATGAGCACTACTTTGGAAAGAAGATACTTGAGAGGATCAAACTTAGATATGAGCTTTGTACGTTGGTTCAGCATATAGTGTCGTAACTTTTGGGAAGCAAAAACCACTGCTAAACATGCTTTTTCCATGGTAGTATAGTTAAGCTTATAGCCAACAAGAGTTCTGTTAATGTAATAGATGGCTTATTCTTTCCCTGATTCATCATGTTGCACTAAGAGAGCACCTGGAACTGCTATTGTTGAAGAGATGTATAATAACAATGGTCGATCGAGTACAGGAGGTACCAACACAGGAGGTGTAGCTAGATATTCTTTTATTTTCTAAAAATCTTGTTGGCACTTATCATCCCATTTGAAAGGTTCTCCCTTTCGAAGAAGGTGTTGAAAAGGATGACATTTTTCTGCTAGTTGTGCAATGAACCTATGGATAGACTGCAACCTGCCTTGTAAGCTACGAAGTTATTTCAAATTAGATGGTGGAGGCATTTCCATTATAGCTTTTACCTTATCAGGATCCACTTCTATGCCTCATCAGGATACAATATAACCTAATAGCTTTCTGGATGTTACCCCAAATAAACATTTCTTTGGATTAAGTCTCACTTGATACTTCTCTAGTTTATCAAAGATTTGTTCCAATACTTGTAAGTGGCCTTCTCTAGTTTTTGATTTTCCCAAGATGTCATCAACATACTCTTTCATTATGGTGTGAAAAAGATCATGGAAGATGACTGTCATGGCTCGTTGATAGATAGATCCTGCATTCTTGAGGCCAAAAGGCATGGCGACCCAGCAGTAGGTATCCCATGGACATATGAAGGAAGTCTTGTGTTGATCTTCTTCTGCAATTCTAATCTGATTATAGCCGAAAAATTCATCCATTAATGATAGCATTTCATGTCCTACTATGAGATCCACAATTGTATCTATGCTTAGTAATGGAAAGTCATCCTTAAGACAAGCTTTGTTAAGGTCTCTGAAGTTAGTACAACAACGGATGTGGCCATCAGGTTTTGAGACTGGTAGTAGATTGGAAACCTACTCAGGATAATCAATAGGGCATATAAACTTGGCATCCAATAATTTTTAAATTTCTGCTTTGACCAAAAGTGCTATTTGAGGATGCATTTTTTGAAGCTTTTGCCTCACTGGTTTTGAATTTGGAGATACTGATAGATGATGTACAACAAGTGAAGGATCTAACCTTGGCATATCTGCATAGGTCCATGCAAATTTGATTGTTTTTTTCATGAAGAAAGCAATGAAATATTTCCTTTCCTATTCTGATAATGATGCTGCTAGGAATGTGATCTTGGGATTTTGTGTTGTGCCTAATTTCATCTCTTGAGATTTCTCTACTAGCAATGGTGACCATTCTTGATATTCAGTGGTCAAAGGAACGTCAAATTCTCCATCCTCGGGTGCCTTGAAGAGGTTTTCACCCTTGGATATGTCCTTTATTTTTACTTTTTCATGGTCAAGAGGCGCCTTGCGGTTTTCACCTAGTGACCGATCTTTTTTAATTTTATTTATTTTACTTTTGCGACTGGAGGATTTGACGCTTCCACCAAAATATGCTAACAAAGGTAGATCCATCATGAAGCCTACTTTGTGATCTCCCAATGGTATGCCTTGTCTCAAACCCATGAATTCTACTATAGCTTCATCATTTTGAAATGTGTCTAGGATAGATGCCCCCTATTGGTCCCAATCAACAAGGTGAGGATATACAAGTTTGAGATCGGATGATGAGGTGTAGGAAACAGATAAGGCAGATGAAAAGGCAAATATGGATGTGTCTTGGAATAGTTCTGTTATGTGGAAGGAAGAGTCATCGAAGACATCTATATTAGAAGTCCCTTCTGTGGGAAAAGCTTTGGCTACTTCCTCGAGAATACACTCAATGTCCTTGGAAGGCGGAACCTCCTTACCATACCCTAGACCTTGCCTATTAAACTTCTTGGTAACAATAATGGGTTCAACAAGTCCTTGTCCACGTGGTCCTAAACCTCCTTGTCCTTTATAGCCCATATTCTTGATAATGCGAAAGCCATTGTTATATCGCTCCACTTCTAGAGTAAGTTGATCGTTCTCATCAAAGAAGAGCTAGGAGTTGATGTCATCAATGTCTTCATCTTCGAGCATGCCTGCTTTTATGAACATGGTAGGAGGTGCTTTGATAATGGTTGGGGATGAAGTATCTTTGGATATGGATGGTTGTCCATAAGATTTAGGAGATAAGGGCAAGGTTCCTACACAACAAGATTCTTGTAAAGTGTATTCACTAAGTCTTTTTTCTTGGTATTTGGCATCAATGGCGGGGATGGATTTACTGGATGAGGGATTATTTAAGTCAGATGGATCTATATAGGATGTGGATGGATGTGCTTCAACATTGATGGGGACATGATTGGGATCTTGATATTTAGCTCGAAAGGTTCGACAAAACTCAAATGGATTTGGATCGGCAGGGATTGTGACTTCAACTCCATTGTAAGGAAATTTGAGGCATTGATGGTATGTAGATGGAATGGCTTTGATGGCATGTATCCAAGGATGACCAAGGATAATGTTGTATGGAAATTCAATGTCTAGGACTTGGCACTTGGTATCGGTGATAACAGGACCAACCTTGATGGGTAGATAAATAATCCCTTCAGATTCTCTCTCAGCATCATCATATGCCTTGATGGTTATGCTCTTAGTGGTATCAATACGATCCTCTAAATATCCCAATAATTTGATAAGCCTTAAATAACATATGTTTAATCCAGCTCCACCATCTACTAATATTCATTTAACACGGCATTGGTTTATGTAAACTTCGATATGGAGGGCATCATTATGGGATGGATCAGGCGATGAGAGATCTTTGTCAGAGAAAGTCAAGCGATAGGGTGATGCAATACTAGATATCATGGTTTGAAATTGCGTAGTGTCAATATCATTAGGGACTGACGACTCTTGTAGGGCTTTATCAAGGATGGCTTTGTGGGCAGGTGATCTACGCAATAACTCCAAAATGGAAATATGAGCGGGGGTCTTACCAAGATGGTCAAGGATGTTATAGATAGAGGTTGCGTGTATGGTAGGTGGTGCTCCTTGAATAGTAACATGACCTCAACGGGTGGTAACAACACAATCAATGGCTTCTTGGATAGTGACTGAAGCTCGATGAGTGGTATTGGGACAACTAGGCTCTTTTACTCTTATGGTAATGGTAGATATACGAGCTTGTTCAATGGACCAATAGTGGATGATTAATAGGTATATTGGATATTCTTCCCTTTATTAGAGGTAATTGCCTTGTCATGTGATGGGAGTGGATTCTTAAAAGCATCAAGGTCATAGTTTGAGGTTTGTTTAGGTGGATCAACACCAATGGTTCCTTGATCAATGAGATTTTGAATCACATCTTTCAATTTCATGCAACCGGAAGTGCTATGACCTTTCACTCTATGAAATTCACAATATTCATTGTCTTTGTACCAACTGGGCTTGTACTATGGTTCTTTATATGGTTGAGTCTCAGGTAGTGTTATTGTGCCCACTTGTAAATATTTCTTTAAGACTGATTCAATAGGTCCTCCCAAAGGAGTGAATTGGCGCTTAGGGAGTGGATTCATTTTAACTTGGTCTCATGGAAGAAATGGTGTGCCTTTGTTTGCTACTTGGATATGGATGGGAGGTTTCACAGTTTGAATATTCTTCGTATTGGCAATGCCATCATTTACAACATTTTTATTTTTGTTCCAAAAGCGAGATTTATCATTTGAGGATTGTGCATTGCCTTTAGTTTTCTTGAAAATCTTGATGAGACCTTTAGCAATTAAAGCCTTTTCAATGTTAGTTCCTTTAGATATGAGCTCATCAAAGGTGGTGGTACTTTGTAGTTGCAATTGAAATGATAGCTCAAGATGAAGGTTTTGAACAAAGATATCCACTTGTTGCTTCTCAGGGATTTGCCATGAAAGTTTGCTAGCCATTTTTTGCCATAGTTGGATGAATGATGAAAAAGTTTCCCCATTAGTCTATTTATTATTGACAAGATCATTCATGGTTACCTCATGTTCAACGTTGAAGGCAAAGTGTGAGACAAATATGCTTGAAAGTTCCTTGAAGGATTTGATACCGGGTGGGAGATGCGAAAACCATTCCAAGGCTTGTCCCCCAAGACTTTGAGGGAATAATCGCAAAAGATATGTCATTGTAGGTGACATAAAGACAAGCGACATAGAATGTTTGAAGATCTCTCCAACTTCAACTAACTAGATCTCTCTATTGAAGCATCACATTCACATTCTACAAGTGGGAGAACCATCAAAGAATTACCTGTTGGATCTCCTTTTCCCTTGTATTTGTCAAATTGTGGGATCTCAAAATGTGGAGGAAAAGGTATCATTTGTAATGACTTATCAAAAGGATAGGGGCACACATCCTCAAAAGAAAATGTTTTCTTTGTTTGTCCCATACTCATGTTATCAAGTCACTGGTATATTTGTTTAACATGTTGCTCCATATCAAATAGAGATGTTTGTTGTTGTTGCATAGGATTTTGGTGCTTTAGATGCGGTATTTGTTATACCGGGGTGTTGTTTGGAGGGTATTGTTGTGAGATGTTAAGCGGTGGGGTTTAGGTATTTTGAACTTGATTATCAAATGAGGGAAAGGTGTGAGTGTTTGAGGATGGATTGACACCTTGAGTTTGCATCGCATGTGAATCAAAGGATGGATTAGTGTATGACATATGTGGATTAGAAATTGGTGGAGTTTGAGATACATTGGATGAATTGACATAGGATATATGAGGATTAGAATTGGATGGAGCTTGGAATACAATAGGTGGATTAACATAAGACATTTGTTGGTTGGATGGTTGTAGTCCAAGTGAATGGAGTTGATCAATGTATTGCTGTGATCCAAAAGTTTGGTCAATAACCGACATATTAGTATTGGACGACACTTGTGATGTTTGGACTATATTCATGGATGCAGATGGTTGTGATGGTTCAACATGCAACACAATTAGATTGGTATGAGGTGCATGTGTGACGTGCGAAGGGGTTGTGTTCATGGCGGAAGATACCATAGGAGGGGATACATAAGAAGTAGCAAAATGTGACACTTTGGTTAGAAACTTGACGTATTTGAGGCACATGCAAAGGAGTCGTGTTTATGGAGGAAAGTGGAGTAGATTGAGATACATGAGATGGGGTGACATGCGACACACTTTGATTAGACACTTGAGAGGCTTGTGACACATAGGAGCTAACAACATCGATTGGTGTCAACAAAAGCTCAATAGATGTAGGTGGTACATGGAATGGAGGAATGGACGGAGTGGTAGAAAAAGGATGCTTGAATGTTGTGTGGAGATGGTATAGATATGGTAGACATGGTAGTAATAGCTTTATGGGTATCCTTTACAACAACAACAACATTGTCAGTTGGTTCATGTTTTTGGATTTTGGATATATCAAAGTCACTTAGAAATTTGACTCCTTCTTGAGCTACTTGGTTGAACATTTGTTCACGGTTTGAACTTATGATCCTATTGGAAAGTCCCATAGCTTGATCATCTGAAGAGTCCTCATCAGTTGGTTGATAATGTGGCACATGAGTGGATGAGGAAGGTCCAAAATGATGTTGTGGTATTTGAGCAGTTAATGAAGGTGTGATAGTATAAGCCTCAGGTACAAACATGTCTTTAGGCATTCCAGTCATAAATTTTGAGGCATCCTTAAGAGGGGTAGCTTGAAATTGCTATAAATTGGCTTCCATGGCTGCTTTGTATTGGCTCCCATGGCTGCTTTGTATTGGCTCCTTGTGCAAGGCATTATTTTGGAGATGTTTTGGATGTGATGTTTTGGACTAGTTTGACAAGGTTGAGACTATTGGATGGTTTGCTTGGTTTGATTGTTTGATAGGATTGGCTTGATCAAATGTTTGGATGGGTTTGGATTGTTGTTTTCTTGGATTGGTTTGATAGTTTGATTTGGATTGGTTTTGTTTGGATAGATTTGATGGATTGATTATCCCCTAAGAGATAGCCTCATGAACTCAAGGGTAGACAAGATTGGTTGCTAATGCTGAAATGATCAAAAGGACAAGCTAGTGATCAAAGCCAAGGGATAATGCTGGTTTGCTTGGTTGATTGATGTTGCTAGCTGATTTAGAGTCTCAAGAGGATGAAAGTATCAACAAGTCCAAAGTATGATAGGATGATGAAAATTGTCTATAAGTGATCAGTGGGTTTGTCTGGAAGCTGCTAACAAATTCAGGATTGACTGGTAATGTGATTTTTAGATTGGATAACTGATGATAGGTTACAGTTTACCAAAGGTGATGTTGTTCAGACCAAAGGCGACTGATAATAGCTCAAATGCGATTAAGGATAATCCAAAGATGACTATCTGAGGATCAATTGTGATTTTCTGCTGCTCAAAAGTGACTAGACAAGGCTCAAACGTGAAGCTAGATAATTCAAAGGTGCTTGTATTATGATCATAGGTGATTTTGAAGCAAGCTAGAGGTGAGATTCTACAGTTCAAAGGTGAGTGACTATTGTTCAAATGCGAGTTTCTGGGACAATGAATTATTTTTGGGCAGGTTTTTGTTTGTTTTTGACAATAAAACAGATGACTAAAAACACTCAAGCATACAAGACACTCACAAACTTGTACAACCTAGGCTAGAAAGGACAATATTTTTTTGGATTCCCACTGCGGATAAATTCGAGCCGCACTTATTTAGAGTGGATAGCTTAGAAGATTGGTGGTAGTGGCTCCCCCTTACACGACACTCACTTCTTGGACACACCAAACTTTGAATTCCCAAAGACCCAAAGATATCAATAAATTTGCTATCTCTACTTTGAACTGCAAGAACGTGGGATGACTTCAGAGGTCTGACCTCCTACAACAACAAATAGAAGGATTTTGGCCACTAAACAAAGGTTTCTAGTGAATATATGGGGGACTGGCACGTTACATGCGTCCAACAAGCTACTTAAAGCTTTAACTAGCTCTACTTGGAGTCTCAAATATGTTAGGTACACCTCCTTTCAAACTAGCACTGTACAGTAAGAGCTGATACTGGTTTGGACTTGGCTTTTACCTTATCCTATTTTGTATAGCGGACCGGATGAAAGTACTGCTTGGGGTCGCAAATGAGTTCTCCTTGCTGATGTGTCTCAAGAGTAGGCCCACTCTAAAGATAATAACAAGTTCTCTTGCACCAAAGATCCATTTGATAGGAAAGGGGAGAGGATACTTTTGTTATTAACTTAACCTGGTTACAAACATGCATAGCAAGCAAACAAAAAAGATAAAACAAACATAGAGCAAACAAGGTTCTTTATAAGGACCAAAACCAAATGTTCTTAAATTAGTGAAAAATATGATGAATCTTTGACTGATCGATCTTGCAACATATTTGTCAGTAGTTTGATCCTCCTTTCTTTGATAGATGCTAAGAAGCTGCATAAATAGATGTTAGATGCCAAAGAAAATCAAATTGCAAATGCATAAACCAAATGCAATGAACAAAGATCAAAGGTGATTTCCTGCAAATCAAATGCGATGATAATTTTACCAAAGGTGATCACCTATCAATCAAATGTGAGTCTGTATCATGCAAAAGTGATCGAGGATCATACAAATGTGACGAAATGTTTACCAAAGGCATTCGGATCTGTAAATTTTGCAAAAGCTCAAAACTCAAATTAAGATAAATGATCAACAGACAAATATGAGAGCTCTGATAACCCTAGAAGATGAATTGCTTGAGTTGAATCCTGTATTTTGCAAAATAACACAAAAGATCTAGCTAAGTGATATGATTAGGTCAAAGACAAATCAAACCCCAAATAAACCAGCTTGAGGATGATACAAAACACTTAGGGTTAGCAAATAAACCAACTTGCAACCCAGATCATACACATAAAATGAACTAAAAACCCTAGAAGACTCTAGAAACACAGAAAAACATCAATAAACCCTAGATAACCAAAGGTGATCCTCTACCAATCATATGTGACTATCTGTGAACCAAAGGTGATCGGGGACTATGCAAATGTGATTTTCTACATTTTGACTGTGATTGACAACCGTGCAAAGGTGATGCTCTGCCGTTCAAATGCGATGCTCTGCGGATCAAATATGCTCTGCGTATCTAGACTTCAAAACAACTTTCAAATGAAAAAGTTAATCAAGGACGTGGGTCCCACCGGGCATGCCAAAATGTGTAAGTAGGAAAAATTAGGTTTATAAGATCAAGCATTGCAAATTAAACCTAATCCTACCACCTTCAAAGAATCCATCTAAATGACATAAAATGAATGCAAATCAAAAAAGCAATGTCACCTAGATTGTTTGATTCCTTGGTTGGAATTGTGTATTGCTTCTCAATAGTGAACAACCATAGTTGCCATAGCTGCAATGATGATGGATGATATGCTCAAAGTGCTAAATGGATGCTCAATGGATTTAATGTGCATGAGATGATAATCTAGACGCTTTCAAGATTGTGTGGGATTCTTCTTGAAATGAGGTGAGAGGGTGTATATATAGCTCTCTACTAAGATTGATCAACGGTAGAGATTAGGTGGCTATGTGAACGGTTGAGATTAAACAAGAAGCTTAGATGAATGTGTACAAGACATGTGTCCATAGAGATGGATTTTATTAAATGAATGTAGTTGGTTTGTTGGTAGTACTAAGATTGATTGTCTTAAAATATGATTCTTCTCTATTTTAAGGATTGGATGATGTGGATGATTGATTTTAGAACCAATTAAATCATTTTTTTATATTTGATTTAGGATAGGACCTATCTTGTACACATAGATGAATGTGATAAGAGAGGGAAATGATAAGATAAAAATAAATTAAATAATAGAAGAAAAGCTAGATTTAGAAAATTAGAGAATGAACATAAATTAAATAAATAAATTTATTTAATTTATATGGATGATGAAAAAATAAATAAATAAAATATTGATTTTATTTATTTATAAGAAGAATAATGAGATAATTAAATAATTAAAGATTATTTAATTATAGATGAAGAATAGAAGAAAATAGATGAAATTAGATGGAATTATATGAAAATAATTAAATAAATAATTTATTTAATTAATTATAGAAAGAGGGTGATTTAGAAGAAAATAGATTATTAACCCAAGTGTGCTAGACAAAATTGACATATGCAAGGTGAATGATGCGACAAATTGACAAATGATGCGAAGAGTCAATTTTGGGTGTCTACAAGTACAAACTAGCATGAAAATCAAAACAAGAAAGCAAAGCAAACTGATCTCCAAGCTAGATTTGATTTATCTATATTGCTTTTCTCAACCTCGCATAGGCATGCACGATTTCAAAGGATGATTGTGGGAGGGATGTTGGTTGCTCATTCCAGCAACATAACAGTACTTGAGAACTCCATGTGTAAATGGCTTGTGAGAGGGTTGATTTATAGGAAGTGACTGATTTGAATGGAGGGCTATGATTGAAAGTTGTTTTCAATGATGTGGACGGCTAGAATTGAATAGGGTTTCCCACTCCATGAGGAGTTGTAGTCATGTGACAAGTGTGCAAAGGAGAATAAAGGAGACCTAATTCAAATATTTTATTTGAATTAGTTTGACATGTGAAGTGTATTAAGTGGAAGTTGTAGCATGTGACATGTGTTTGAATGTGGTGAAAGGTGAGGGAATAATTCAAATATTTTATTTGAATTATTTGGGACATGTGAAAGGGGAATTAATTAAATAAATAAGATTTATTTAAATAATTGTCTAGGTGATTAGGATGGGATTAGGAGTGGGATTAGGACAAAATGTCTTATGACATCCCTAGTAAAGTGTCGACTAGGTGATGGTCAAGACATGGACAAATTTAGGTGTCTACATTTTGCCCCTCTTTGAGATGATATTCGAGATGATGAGATTTATGTCAAGTAGCATCATTTCAAAGAAGCTAAGGTATGGATAGAAGAAAAGGATGATGATGTAAAGACAAGATGATGATGGCTCCTCGAGAGGATAGGTGGGTTCGACAAACATGGGTAGGCTCTCGAAATGAAATGGATTGGTCAAGGAAGAAATATAAGGGAATGGATAGAAGAAATGAATGAGACGTTATGCTACAATGAAGGTGAGCAACCATGATGTTTGATATAGCACTAGACGTTATGCACCAAGGTATAAGGACCATGGTGACGATGTGTCTTGTGCACCAGCGTAATACAACCTTGTCTAGATACAAGATATGAATATTAGTTGGTTTGAATTTGACACAAATGTAAGTTGAAAATGATAACACACATAAGCAAGAAAGTAAGCATGCACAAATGATACAAAAACAAACAAGGTATTGCCCTTGTCAAGCTATAAACCAATGATTAAGTGATTAATTGATGATTGATAATTGATTGTTGGTGTCTGGTTTCAGGGAATGAAACATGTCGTCTAAGACGCCTGATCTGGTTTCGATAATGCAACATCCTGTTTAAGACAATTGATTGATCGATACTAGTGTTGTTGGCCATGTGAATCAACACTAGGATTTGAGTATGATTGATTGATTAATTTGGTTTGGTTTATGTCAAGATTAGGATCAAGACCATTGAATGTGATTAGATAGTTTGACTTGATTGGTATGGATTGATGATGACTTGCATTTGGATCATTGCTTAGAATTCTTTTGATTAACTTGATTGATGATTTGAGAATTGAACTGACTGATTGGATTGGGTGAATTGATTCATGATTGGATGAATTGAATTGAATAATTGATTGGTAGAATTGATTTGATTGATTTTGATGATTGGAATGATTGGAAGAATTGAATTGACTTGATGAGGTGATTTGATGTGATTGAATTGATTGGAAGAATTTGTTGGAGTGGTTTGGCGAATTGAGTTGATGATTGGATTGGATTTAAGAATTGAATTGGATTGAATGATGTGATTTGATTGATTGGATGAATTGGTTAAATTTGGAATGGATTGAGTTGATGATTGGATTGGATTGAAGAATTGAATTGGATCGAATGATGTGATTTAATTTTTTTTGGGTTTTTGGAAATGTTCAAATTTTTTTGTATTTTTGAAATGTTTTAAGATGGCATTAGATTGCAATTTGGGTAGCCTTTATGCTAGATAAAAATGACAAGGGGAAACCCAAGTCTAGGTTCAATGATAATGTAGGATTGGATGAATGGATAAAAGGATGAGATAATAGTAGATGGAATGGATGTACGCATAGGAGGGCAAGGATGTGATCTCCAAAGGCTATGTCGCATAGGAATAACATGCCCCATTATTGGTGTAATACTTAGGATTTTTCATGACAATGCTCGTGGCAATAGGATGATGATAGAGGATCATTTGGAAGGGATGAGGTATATCAAGAGATAATTTAAACATTTGTCAACATTTTACCCCCAATCTTTATCAAGATCAAAAGAGGAAGGGAAAATGAATGGACTCAATATGATATGTGATGGGCTACAGAATTAGTCTCTTTTAAACTACTTTTTATAATTCAAAGTCTTCTTTCATAGCATCCTTTAAGACATTTATCCATGTTTGCACTATGATATGTTGACCTTCTTTATACTTCTAAGACCTGAACTTATAATATTAATAGGAATGTGGTGATCATATTATCTAATGAATGAATTAGATATAGATATGTATAAAAGTATAAATGAGATGTTTTTATGGTTAGTCATGGAGAATGCTTGTGGTATATTCTTTGGGAACTAATTCTATGTGCAGAATTGGACGTGTCACGATGAGATCGGGCATTTGTAGCAGGTTGTAGACAAAGGAGTTAATAGAAGTGTGAGTTTCAATGCTAAGAATGCAAAGATAGCTAAACACAATTATGGAGCATCATGGATAGTAATAAATTAAGGAGTGGATTTGTTTCAAATATGATTATGGACATTGTTCATGCATTAGACTTCTAATTTGATTTTAATTCTTCTTCTTCTAATCAGTTAGAATAAGAATGTGATCTTGACTCCACGACCTAGTATCTAGGTGCGGTAAATTATCAGAGTCAGTCAATTAATAAATAAGGCTCTCTCTCCATTTTGTATAGTAAGGGGAAGATGAGATATATAAGGTAGCAGAGTCAAGTAGTTGAGAGTTAAGTTCAGTTATCATTTCCTTTTCTATGTGTAAAGACTCAAGCATGTTACATTTATGGAATACAATCTGGATATGACAGAAAAGATTTCACTATTGAACAATTTGATATGAGTTGATTCTATGTATGGAATAAGTTAAGCTTTGATATGTGTTACAAAGATACGTAGAATCTAGATTAGATTTGGTTTCAGTTAAGGAAGACAGTCTCTTGAGCTGGCCACTCAAGGTACTAATTCTCTCCTTGTTTATTTCATTTCAGTTAATGTTGGTTTATTAGTTTTCTGTTAATCGTAATTTGAATTCAAGTTAGTATTATGTTTTGATCAAATAGATATAGTTCATGAACAATTGCATATTAGTGTGTTTACAAATCCTCTAGAGGTCAGCAGTTAGTCATTTCATTCTTGTCAATTCATTAAGTTAATTCTACAGTTTCCCTGTTGTAATAGTTATCTACAGACCTTGCTATAGGTACTCGTAGCAACTAGGATTTATAGTTGTTTTCACTATTTTGTAATTATGTCAATTCCAGCAACATAGATTTGTTTGTTTAAAGTTAAGATAGAATAGTTTAGGAACCATATGAGCCCTGAAGGCATATACTTTGCAAGTACCATCATAAGCTTACGCTCCTTGGTCGATAATTCAATGTAGGAATGCATAGTGATAGAGTGGACTATTCAGATAGGTTTTGCCGTGAATTAGTTAAGTCTACAACACATTAGTTTTCCTCTACATTTTTGGCGCCATTGCTGGGGATGGTGCTAACTTCTTAGGCTCATTTTGTTTTTACATGTTTTCATCATTTAAATGTTTTCATGTTTTCTAGAATTAGAGTTAATCGAAACACCTTTTAGGAAACACCAGGCATTCTATTAACATTGTGCAGGGTCATTGAAACATAAAGCTCAATTTACTATATGCGGAGGTAGAGAGACGTTCGAGGTAGATTCCTCCCATCAACTTCTCAGAACAACGAGGGTGCAACTGATTTTAACAACTACACAATAGGAAGTGTTGAAGGAGAGTTTCCTTTTACATCTTCATCAACACCCCCTACATCTCCATCAGCTTCCTCTACTGCCACAGAGGGAACTTTCAAAACAATGGCAGAAGCAATAGAGGATCCTCCAGGACAAGCTACATTTGAATTCCCTATACCAGACATAGCATGGGCAGCTACCCTAAAAAATATACCACCATCTGCTTGCCTGTTTTCTATGGTTTGGTGACTGAAGATCCTGACACTTTCCTATTGAGTTTGACATTCTGTGTAGGAGTTATGATTATACCACTGATGCTTATAGACTCAAGTTGTTCCCTGCTAGCCTAAAAGATGTTGCTTTAAGGTGGTTTATGGGACTAGGGAAAGATGCCATTCCAGACTGGGATACCATGAAGACAAAGTTCCTGACAAAATACAAAGACTACTGTAGAGGACATGATAGGAGGAGAGATGACATCTTTAGGATGTCACAAAAGGAGGAGGAGCCATTAGAAGACTATGTGGAAAGATTCCAATTTGCCTTGAAGAAAAACCCTCAGAATAAGTTGTCCAAAGAATCATTGAAACTGGTCTTTTTAAGAGGGGTTAATGATGATTGCATGGATGCCCTAAATCTCATTGGAACAGGGGATATCTCCCAATTACTCTTTGAAGATATTTGTACAGCTTGCAGGAATTACTCTAGGACTTTTTCCAGAAAACCCAGAGGAGAAAGAGTAGCTATTGTAGGCAAGTCAGTTAATGGAGTTTCTCGAGTGGAAATTAGTAACCTACTGACCAATATGAAAGAAGATATCATTAGCCATATGGCTACACAGTTGGACACCCTCCACATTAAAAAGAAACAAGAAGAGGCAGATGCAATGCTCACAAAATACTGCCCAAGTTGTAGACAAAGGAAGGCCAATTGTAAATGCAAAAGGGTAGCCAGTATCCAGCAGGAGAAGATTGAAAGGCCAGAACTTCAACCATTTGAAGGTGATGATGGGCAACTATTTTTTATTGCTCAAAGGAGACCTTGGCAGCAAAGGCAAGGTATGCCCCTTGATCCACTTAATTATAATTCATCTTTTCCTGCTACCAATCAAAAATTTTCTGCTTGGAATAACCATCCCTGGCCTGCTAATCCAAATGCTTGGCAAAACCCACCATGGTCTACTCCACAGGTAGGGTGGAACCAACAGCAACAATGGCCTCAACAGACTTTCCAAGGCCCTACCTATAACCCCCAATGACCTACTCAACAACAACAATGGCAACCTCAATGGAACAAGGGCCAACCATGGCAGCCAAACTCCCAATATCAACAACCCTTGCTTCCACCTCAGCCATAGCCACAATAGCAAGCCATCATGCCTCCACCAGCACCTCTAAATCAACCTCCTAGACCTACCCAAATTCCTGCCCAACCTGCACCTAACCCTAACAACAAGCCTGTTCAACAGGCTTATACTAATGAAGTGATGCAGTACTGTTACCCCAAAAATTTAAACCCAAAATTCTCAAATTTTCATGCTTAAGGATTGATACAATCATCACTTTACTCTAGTCTAGTCATTTTCCGTTCCAAAAATTCTAAAGTCTTGGAAACTTCTCTATAAGTCTCTGTTGTCGGGTGGTTTTTAATTTCATGAATCTTTTGTTTACCTAAATTATGTTCTTAAGTTCTTGAAATGGCCAACTTCCCGATGTCTCCTTTGTGTCGGGGAAGTTCAAAGATCATTGTCAGAAATTTTCATGTCTTGTGAACCCCTTCAAAGTTCTGACTCTGCTTTAACCGTCGACTAGTCAGCATCTTTTCTGAGGTATCGCCAACTCGTCAGTTTACTCGTGTGATATACGGTGAGAATGTCTTTTCAAAAGCTGCAAAATGCAAGTTCAAATCTTGAGACTCATTTCCCAAGATACAAAATTAATGATGCATTATTGTAATGAAGCTAATTAAGATGGTGGCATGATGTTAATAAGTTGGAAAGACATCATTACCCACTGACGTAATCAGATCGATATCATCTCTCAGCTGCGCACAGTAGCTTAGAAGGAGAAAACCAGCTACGCTGGATACCACAAGACAATTGACATTCTGGAGGAAGAAGAAGAGCACACTAAACTGTGCCAACCTTTTATGGAGATACGCCTAGAATTGGGGGAAGATTAATGCCACTTGTCTTGCATATATGAAGCCTTTTTGTATTTAGTGATGATTACTACAATTTTGATATGATGTAACCATTTCCATTTCGAGAAATCATTTTCTTGATTACGGTTACTCTAAAAGGACCATTTTCAAATAAGTTATAATTTTTGGGAAGTTATATAAGGGGAAGGGATTCCAAAGAAAAGGATCTTTTTCCAGGGTTGTCTGTGAACAGGGGAAGGAGAGCGAGTTTAGTTTGCTTTTCAGTTATACTTTCTTTTTAGCACAACTTATGTATCTAGAAGTTCTACAAAGACTTTGACTTTTGTTATGTTGAGGAAATGAAGAATTATTTACAGAACTTTGTGTCTCTAAGTATCTTCTATGATTGTAATTGTTCTTATGTTGATTAGTAATCTCTCTTCAATATCACTTCTTATATGCTGGTTTGTGTTAAGAAGGATTATAACTGTATTTTCAAATTAATTTACCTTTGTTTATGAATTTGGGGTAGATGGGTTGTGTATCGTTAATCTACATTCATTTCTTTCTTAAATTGGTCATGTACATCTATTTTATGGTGATGGGTAGATGTTAATACGCCTTTTCTGCTTTCTAGTTAAAAGCATACCTCTTTATCTTTATTCATTGAATATTTTAAGAGGGAGCTGTACCTCTAAAATTCAAAGGAAGGTCGTCAAATTAATGATAACCTCTCCAATTGTTAGTGATGTTTGTCCTTCTTTACGAGTGTTCTGAGTCATTTTCTGTATTTATTTCCGAAGGACAAATCTGTTCACCAACGGATTTTTGGCGACTCTATTGGGGATTTGAAATTGAAGATTAGCACCATTTGTTTTCCCAGAAATTTGAAGGTGCCTCCCCGAGGACGAAGGTTGGAGGCTCTGTAAGATGAACGTACCCATAAATTTTATGTTTGATGAAGACTAATGCTTTCAGATTTACATTATGGCTTTGGTTTCTTCCCAGCCATGGGGAAATCATTTTAGGCCTCTTTCCTTGCCGGTTTACTCACCATTGCCTAAAAGATCATGAAAGCATTTCTCAAAGTTCAGTGGGGAAGACTCTCAAGATGCTGAAGATCATATTCTTGCATTTACAGTTGCATGTGAGATCTTGGGGGTAAGTAAAGAAGACATCTTCATTCGGTTGTTTATTGAATCTCTTATTCAAACTATAGTAAAATGGTTTAGTCACTTAGAAGAATGATGCATAACTGGTTGGGATTCATTGAGAATTAAGTTCTTAGAGAGATTCAAGGACCCTGTGGATGAAGCTACTGTATTGTGTCAATTTTTCCACATCTGCAAGAAAGAAGAGGAATCCATTAGATACTCTATGGATAGGTTCGACCGGCTACTCAAAAAGATCCCATCTCCTCTTCAGCCAAGTAAGCAACTCCAGCTATGTACTTTTATCTCTGTGTTGCATCCAGATGTTCAATATGAATTGAGGCGAAGTGGAATAATTGATATTAAGATTGCTCAGCAAGAGGCTGTAAAAATAGAAGATGACTTGATACTGAGCGGCCTATGGAAAGTGAACCAAGTTGTAAAACCTATTATGTACAAACAAAATGCTCAACCTCCTCCTGTTGAATGTCTTAATCTCACTATTTTTGATCCAAAGCACTTTTGTAGGAAAGAAGTGAACAATGTAAAGGGTATGCCTCATGCTGATAGAAGAGTGGAAGCTTTCTATTTCTCTTATGAGGAAGATAATGTCAAACCTGAAGCTATATGACATGAAGAAAAAGTTCCAAATACCTCCTCTACAACGCACATGCAAATTGAACAGGAAAACTTCACAAAGATGCAGTTGCAAGCAGCTGGTTACATAACTAAAGAAGAACCTAAAGTGCCATGGAATTCTAATCAGCAATGGGCAAAAATTTCAAACCAGGCTGAAAATAGAAGATCGGAATCTCCTTTGAGGTATGAGCAAACAAGTGAACAAACCCTCACTTCTCCTAAGGATGAGGTATTTTCATCAGGTCCGAGTATTGCTATTATTCCTAGCTGGTGCATGCAAAGCTCAGATGATGACTTTTTGTATGGAATCATGGATGAAAACGGTGATATTGATGAGGTCAAAATAGATGCATGTAAAGATAAATTGAGGAATTTGATAGTCCCATGGCCAATCCTAGAGAAGGTATGGACTCATTGCATTATCAATCTGTTTATACTCTCAGTGGTGATTTTATTTGTAAGATTGGTGAGGAGGTTGCAATGTCTAATCTGCATGAAAATGATAACATATGTTGTAAAGTTATTGAGCCAAATCTTGTAGAGGAAGTTGAGGTGTTTCCAGTCCTAGGTGATTTTCAATCCCATAAAAATATTGTTTGCAATTCAGATTTTCAAGATACATGCATGATTAATGGTTGTTTTCAAGAATGGGATATCGATTTATCTACTAGAGGAAATGATCATCTAAACATTGGGATAACCAAAAAGAGCTATCATCTTATGATTTATATGTGGGTTGCCCAATCCGGGGGCTAATTTTTCCATGCTTGCTTAATCAAATACCTTTTGATAATTCACATGAGGTCATACAGACAGGTGCTGGTAGTTATGTGCTGGGCAGTTCTGGTATGGATCGTCCAATTGAAGAGACATACAATGAAGGGTGGATTTTTGAACATCAAGATACATCCAAAGAATTCCTATGTGAAGTCATCTTTATCAATTTGATCATGATGGTCATTAGTTGGCAGCTGGTTGCTTGTGGGCTATTCATTCATCCAACATTATTTCACACAGGCAGCAATTTTTCCTAGCCAGTTAATGGATTTACATGATCATTCCGGAGCCATCTGAGGTAGGGTCTTCATGACCATGTACATATTAGGAGTTTTTAGTGTGCTGGTGGTCTTGTTTATTTCTCTAGTGTGGTCCTATTTTTGGCTTGTTTCAGCTCGTTTCCTCTGTTTTCTCATGACCCTATTGCCTAATGGATAAGACACTAGTCTATACTTATGATTCTAGGTTCCTTGCTTCGTCCTTTGTAGTCCTCATCCCCAATCAGAGCCTATTGTTACCCCAAAAATTTAAACCCAAAATTTTCAAATTTTCGCGCTTAAGGATTGATACAATCATCGCTTTATTCCAGTCTAGTCATTTTACGTTCCAAAAATTTTAAAGTCTTGGAAACTTCTCTATAAGTCTCTATCGTCAGGCGGTTTTTAATTTCATGAATCTTTTGTTTACCCGACTTATGTTCTTAAGTTCTTTAGATGGTCGACTTCCCGACTTCTCCTTTGTGTCGGGGAAGTTCAAAGCTCATTGTCAGAAATTTTCATTTCTTGTGAACCCCTTCAAAGTTCTGACTCTGCTCCGACTATCGACTAGTCAGCATCTTTTCTGAGGTATCGCCAACCCATCAGTTTGCTCGTGTGATATAAGGTGAGAATGTCTTTTTAGAAGTTGCAGAATGCAAGTTCAAATCTTAAGACTTGTTTCCCAAGATACAAAATTAATGATGCATTAATGACAAGTGTAATGAAGCTCATTAAGATGGTGGCACAGGGTTAATAAGTTGGAAATACATCATTACCCACTGACGTAATTAAGTAAATGTGGCGGTGCTCTCTGTGTTCAGTTTTCTTTCCAGCCAAGCTATTTTTCAGAATGGGACTTCTAGCAAATAATGAAATTTGGGATGACGAACCTATGCCTGTTTTGCAACCTGATTTACAATGGCCTGAGGAGGAGCAGATTGATATCTCTCAACTATGCATAGTTGCTACACTGGATATCACAGGACAATTGACGTTCTGGAGGAAGAAGAAGAGCACGCTGAACTGCGCCAACTTTTTATGGAGATACGCCTAGAATTGGGGGAAGATTAATGCCACTTGTCTTGCATATATGAAGCCTTTTTGTATTTAGTGATGGTTACTACAATTTTGATATGATGTAACCATTTCCATTTTGAGAAATCACTTTCTTGATTACGGTTACTCGAAAAGGACCGTTTTCAAATAGGTTATAATTTTTGAGAAGTTATATAAGGGGAAGGGATTCCAAAGAAAAGGATCTTTTTCTGGGGCTATTTGTGAACAGGGGAAGGAGAGCGAGTTTAGTTTACTTTTCAGTTATACTTTCTTTTTAGCACAACTTATGTATCTAGAAGTTCTGCAAAGACTTTGAGTTTTGTTATGTTGAGGAAATGAAGAATTATTTATAGAACTTTGTGTCTCTAAGGATCTTCTATGATTGCAATTGTTCTTATGTCGATTAGTAATCTCTCTTCAATATCACTTCTTATATGCTGGTTTGTGTTAAGAAGGATTATAGCTATATTTTCAAATTAATTTACCTTTATTTATGAATGTGGGGTAGATGGGTTGTGTATCGTTTATCTACATTCATTTCTTTCTTAAATTGGTCATGCACATCTATTTTATGGTGATGGGTAGATGTTAATATGCCTTTTATGCTTTCTGGTTAAAAGCATACCTCTTTATCTTTATTCATTGAATATTTTTAGAGGGAGTTGTACCTCTAGAATTCAAAGGAAGGTTGTCAACTTAATGATAACCTCTCCAACTGTTAGGGCTATTTGTCCTTCTTTATGGACGTTCTGAGTTATTTTCTGTATTTATTTTTGAAGGACAAATCTATTCACCATACCCCACCTATGGAGTTGAGGTAAGTAATGTTCACCTCAGATCAGGGAAACACCTTGCAGGTCCTTCATCTCCCCAAATCACAGAACTGGAGGATGGAGAACCCATGGAGGAAGCCTTAGATGAATCACCTTTAGAACCTGAACCAATTCAGGAACCTCAATCTATATCACACCCTAAGCCTCCTTTCCTTGAGCACTTGGTCATCCAAAAATAGCTAGAACAGCCTACCAATGACCTTATAGGACAATTGCAAGACATAAACATAAAGATACCCTTGGTTCAGGCCATCAAAGAGATTCCTATCTAGACTAAGATAATCAGGGATCTTTGTATCATGAAACCAGGGAGAAAAAGAGTAGACCCAAAAATAGTCCATGTCTTAGGTAACCTTGCAGACATCATGTTGGGAAATATCACTGTTCCTAAGTATACTGATCTAGGAAGTCCAGTGGTCGATGTCAAGATCAATGGATCCCTAATAAAGAATACCTTAATAGACTTGGGTGTAGCAATCAATGTCATGGCTAAGGACACAATGCAAATGTTGCAATTAACCAATCATAGACCTACTCAGACTGTCCTGCAATTGGCTAATTGGTCCACAGTAAAACCTGAAGGTATCATTGAAGACTTAGTCATTGCATAAGATTCCTGGGAATATCCTGCTGATTTCATTGTATTACAACCTAAAGTTAATCTTGCTAGTTACCCTCTTATACTAGGCAGACCATGGCTTACGACGGATGATGCATTTATAGGTTGCTGGTCATGAAACATGATTATATCTAATAGAACCATTACCAAGAAATTGGTGTTGTATCAACCAGCCCAACCGTCACATGAACTGGAGCAAACTATTTGGCCTACTCTAGAAGAAGAGGACAATTATTCTTTGCAAACCTTGATGACCATTGAACGTAGTCCTTTGTTGGATATCCAAGATGAAGATGAGTTACTGGCACACATTATCCAAAATGACTGTGGGAGGCACCCATAGTAGCAAGACTACCTATCCTGTCTGTAGGATCCACTGAGCAGTATAATACCTAGAAGCTCCACAGAAGAAATTTCTCAATTGTTTCATGCCTTACTACCCCAGCAGCATCTACCGGTCTTTCCTAGCCTTGATGTTGTTGGTTTTAGGACAGACAACTAAGAGGGGGGGTGAATCAGTTGTCACCAAAACTTCTGTTCTTTAAATTCTTAAAGCCTTCTTATATTTCAATGCATAATAATGATTTAATCATGGAAGCATAATGCAATAACTCAAGAGCAAAAACACATTCAACACATATGACACCAAGATTTTAATGTGGAAAACCCGGTTAAGGGAAAAACCACGGGGTGACTAAACCAAGATTGTATTCTCTGTTAAAAGAATAAGAAGAACAAAAATGGCACTTGCCAATTAGGGCTCACTGCCTGAGCACACTGCTCACAAGAGGCCCACTGCCTACAGGAGACACACTGTCTACAGAATAATATAAATATTACATAATTGAACGGTAGAATAGCATCTTCATTATGCTTGAGACAGTTCCATTTAAGCTCAACACTTCTGCTTTGCTTTTTGCTCCTCTCCTCTCTATCACTTTCTCATCATGACCACGGATACTTTTTGAAATCACTTTGCAACTCTTATTTATACATGACATCAACTTTGGAATGATCATCAAAGTTGACACAACATACACTTATTTTATTACAGAGCATTTACAAAAATACAACTTGACTTGTTACAAGAACCTCATGCGTATCACCACATTGTCGGCCACACTTATCTAGGACTTCAATCTTCTTTGAGGAACATGCCAGGCTTTGCAAAATATCTTCAAGATCATCTGCAACATGTGTAAATCATCCGGTCGGCCAAAACTAGGAAGAACACCATCACTGAGAGGTAAACCTTCAATTACGAGCTCTATCTTCAATAGGGACCACCAACACAAACTGGACACAATCTAGAGACCTCCACAAGGTTGCTTGAATCACCGAGAACATCTGCACCACTTCTGGTTACTGCAATCATTTGCATCTTCATTTGGAACCTCAAGAACATAGCCAGTCATCACTGTCACACTAGAAGAATCACTTGTGGACCTCCAAACTATGCGCCAATCGATTTGTCAATTCACATTGGCTTCCCAATCATGCCACCAGATCCGCATAACAAGATATTGCATTTCCAGATCTCACCGGACCGATTTGAGCCACTCTATCATCTCTGAATAGTTGCTAGAACCAGTTTTACTCATATGGACATAACTTCTTCTAATCTTCATGCGAACCTCTAAAATCTTGACTGGAGAACCTTCAGACACATATCTACAAACCCTTTGACGTGCATACTATGATCTTCAACTGACTGGAATCTTTACTTCATAGAACTTCTCTGTCTTTACTGTTCTTCTCTGTTTCTGATAGGGCTAATTTTTTCAATATCCTCAGCACACAACTCATCCAATCCTTGACATCAATGCAACAGGAGTATGTTGACATCAATGACAACACCGGTTAGGCCCATACTTGCAACAATCTCCCCCTTTGTCATTGATGGCAACATATGATGTGAAAAATTATTTTGACCATCAAGACAAGAACTTCTCCTCACAGGTTCCCCCTAACAACATCAATCATTTACATATATTTTCTTTCTTCATTTCTCCCCCTTTGATCAACAATCTCTTTTGTTTTTCACAAGTCTTCTCTCCCCCTTTGATATCAATGGCAAAGTGCACATACTTGCATCAATGCTTTAGAATCATATAGATTGCTCCCCCTGAGTAGCAACTTCCTATCATCAATCTGGACCACAAGATATGACTGTGAGATCCACCAGACTGATGCACATCAGTGCACCTTAATTCAGAACCGGAGGGGTAATAACCCCTAACTTCTCCCTAAGATACTCAAAAGAGTCCTTAGGTAGAGGTTTAGTAAAAATGTTTGCAATCTGATCCTTTGAGGGCACAAACTCTAATCTGACTTCATTCTTGTTCACCTGCTCTCTCAACAAGTGAAACTTGATGGATATATGTTTTTTCTTTGAATGCAACATTGGATTTTTTGATATATTTATTGCACTTGAGTTTTCACAGAAGATTGTGATAGGTTCTTCATACTTCACTCTGATGTCTCTTAGCATTTGCTTCATCCACAATACTTGAGTGCAACTACCTACTGCTGCAATATACTCTACTTCTGCAGTGGATAGAGATATTGCCTCTTATTTCTTGCTCAACCAAGAAACCAATCTTTTCCCCAAAAAGAATGCACCACCACTTGTACTCTTTCGGTCATCCACATCTCCTGCCCAATCAGCATCTATATATGCATGAAGAGAGAAATCATGATCCCTAGGATACCACAAACCATACTCAACTATTCCCTTCAGATATCTGAGAATTCTCTTGATTGCCATGACATGAGACTCTCTAGGATCAGCCTGGAATCTAGCAACAAGACCAACAACATTCATAATGCCAGGTCTAGTTTGAGTAAGGTAGAGTAGTCCACCAATCATAAATCCATCTGGTTGCTCAATGTATACCTCTTCTTCCAAATCACCATTCAGGAAGGCAGACTTGACATCCATCTGATATACTTTGAAATCCTTGAAGGTAGCAAAAACATGTAATAATCTGACTGCTTCAATTCTTGCCACCGGAGAAAACATTTCTTCAAAGTCAACTCCTTCTACATGAGAATAACCCTTATAGACCAATCTGGCTTTGTTTCTGACTACTTCACCATCTTCATTTAGTTTATTCTGGAAGACCCACTTAGTCCTAATCACATTTTTGTCTTTAGGTCTGGGAACAAGATCCCAAGTGTGATTTTTTTTAATCTGCATCAACTCTTCCTCCATTGCTTTAGCCCAGATTTCATCATTGCATGCTTCACTTATTGTTTTTGGTTCAACTTTTGAAATTAGACAATACTTCTCTGAATCTTGAGCAATCTTTCTTCTTGTTTGAACACATTTGTTTCTATCTCCTATGATTTGGTCTTCAGAATGATTCAGTCTTACATACCTGGGAGTTTTGGGAATTTCTTGCACTTCTATTTCTTAGATAGGTTCATTCAAACTTATCTCTTCTTCCTGTATTTCAAGATTCTCTAGATCAGTCTAAATTTGAACTGCAGTTGGGGCTTGTTCTTCTTGGACTGAAACATCATTCTGATCATCTGCTTCATACTCATAAAACCTTGAGGGATTTTCAATGCCTTCATCAACCTTCATATTTGTACTTTCTACAATCTTTCTCAATCTCTTGATATAACATTGATATGCTTTGCTTTGAGTAGAATAACCTAAGAATATTCCTTCATCACTTCTAGCATCAAATTTACCAAGGTCTTTATCTCTTTTGATATAACATTTACTACCAAAGACTCTGAAATACTTCACAGTAGGAGTGAGGCCAAACCAGAGTTCATAAGGAGTCTTACCAGCATTGCTTCTGATTTGTACTCAATTAAGAGTATAGACAGCAGTGCTTATAGCCTCTCTCCAGTAGATCTAAGGGACATTTGATTCCATCATCATGGTTCTATATGCTTCCTGGATGGTCTGGTTCTTTCTCTCCACTACTCCATTCTACTATGGAGTTCTTGGAGCATATAACTGTCTCTTTATCCCATGTTTCTCACAGAATTCTATGAACTCTCCGGATGTGAATTCACCACCTCTATCAGACCCGAGACATTTTATGTTTAACCCAGTTTCATTTTCTACCATAGCCTTGAATATTTTGAACTTCTCAAGTGCTTCATATTTCTCTTTCAGGAAAGTCACCCACATCATCCGAGGGTGGTCATCAATCAGTAACATGAAATATCTATCACCTTGCAGACTCTTGATTCTTGCCGGTCCACATAGATTAGTGTGTACCAAGTCCAACAATCTGGTAGAAGATTGTTCCTTACTTTTAAATGTGACTCTGTTCTACTTACCCAACTGACATTCTTTGCACAAACTGTTAGTAGGTTTCACCAATCTTGGAAGATCTCTTACAACCTGAGTGTTGCTTATATTGATGATATTATCAAAATTTACATGACACATTATCCTATGCCACAACCAACTCTAATCAATTTGAACAAATAAACAACTTTTGTTAGTACCAACCAAGTGGAAGATGTTACCTTTTGTCTGAGTACCGGATGCAATCTCAGTTCCAGAGCTTTCAAAGATATTGCATTTTCCATTTTTGAAATGGAGATCATAGCCTTTGTCCACCAACTATCCAACACTGAGAAGATTATGCTTCAGACCTTCATCATACAGAACATCACTGGTTTTGTTCTTTCCATCAAAAGAAATAGTTCCTCTGCCTTTGATTCTGCCAGCAGAATTATCACCAAATTTTACAATTCCTCCTTCATATCTTTCCAGATTTATGAACTTATTCTTGTCACCAATCATATGGTGAGAGCATCCACTGTTAATGACCCATTCATCCTTTTCTTCAACTTGAGCAACTAAATCCCTTTCTACCATTTCATGATTGACAGATTCAATGGGCATTGGATCTTCTTCCTTGATGGCAATAAACACCCAGTCACTTCCAGATTTGTTTCCTATATTAGATTCATTATCTGTTACTGTAGGAGTACAATCAACACTGAGAGGGGGGGTAAATCAGTGTTGTGTGAATTCTCAAATCTTTTTATACACTTTAACTTTCAGAGCACAAGGAGAGAAAGATAGCATTGATCTGTCAAATACATATGCACATGACTGTGAATACAGAAAGAGAACAAAACTTCATAAGTAAATCATACACACACAAAGAAGATTATGACACAAGAATTGCATGAGTGGAAAACCCTCCAGGGGTAGAAAAACCACTCTAAACTGCCTCACTGGCTTAACTGATCAAACATGCCTCACTGGCTACAAAGAAGCCTCACTGGCTACAATATGTGTCTCACTGACAAATGTTAATGTCTCACTGACCTACAAGCCTCACTGGCATACTATTTAGAAGCACTAGCTTCAAGGAGCACCAACCCCTATTACAGAACAAACTGAAAACACAAATTCAGAGGGTTTCTCTGTTTCAATACATAACATTTATTCTCTCTCATGTGTCTGTCAAATGATCATTCCAAATCATATACAAACTCAGATATTTCAATCCTGTATCATGATCCACTCTACAACACCAACACTGCTTGATTCTCAACAACACTGCTTTATTTTCAACAACACTTCACAACTATATGTAATCAATCTCTCATCATTTGTATTATTCATTTCTGTCTTTCACGACCTTTATATAATGCACCTGGAAAAATAATTTTATACAAGTTGAAAGTCTTTTCACTTTTCATCTCCTGTATGTTTCATCTCTATCCTTTCATATTCTATGATCTGAAGAAAATGATTTATGTTTGAGACCTTTTAATTTCCTTTTCTTCATCTCCCTGCAAATAAACTCTTTATCTTCACAAAATATTAACAAACAACTTCAATACATTATTTCCTCCCTGATTAAGAAAATAGAATTCTTTATTTTCTTACAAGACAAATCTTCTCCATGAATACCTGCAAAAACCATCAAAAATCGGATCATATAATATCAAACCCTATTTAAAAACTTTTCATATTTTCTGCTCATATTTACAATCTCTGCATGATGTTTCATATTCTCCTTCAATTTGATTATCTTCTCTGCAAATAAAAAATCTTTATCTTCTCCTTCACAAGACTCTGCAAACATCTTCACTAAATTCCAATAAAATCATCTGATATATATTTTTTTTAGATCTCATAAAAATATAATCATTCTGCATTATATTTTTTCATATTCTCTCAAAACAATCTTTCAAAAACAATCTCCAATCTTCATACAAAAAAATCTCCTCAAAAATTAGTCTTCAAAATCTTCCTCCTCTTAAAAAAAATATCTTAAAAAAAATCTCCTGCAATAAAAATCTTTCTTCAAAATCTTTGTCCTCATCCTTTTCACAAAAAAAAACTTTCCTCTTAACAATTTTATGAGGATAGAATAAAAACTTGTTTTTTTTTAGAAATCTTCTAAAAAAAATTTCTTTTAAAAACATCCCCCATCTCCTATAAAGGCTCCTTGATTTTATGCCTTTTAAAATGCAAATAAAAAAGAAATTTAAAAAAAAAACTTTAAAGAAAAACTTCTAAAAATAATGCACAACCCGTGCCTCATTCTTTGTAATGCTAGTTAGATGCTTTTTCCATCGAATAACATATTCGGTGATGCTTAACATTTAATCAAACATATCAATTGATATGCTATGTCGCCCACTTCATCTTTCAAACATAGTCTTTAAGAAGCTTTTTCCCGCTTACAACTTTTAAACTAAAGGATCTCAATTCGCGCCCACCATATCACATGAAGACCGAAGGTTTAAGGAGGGGCCAGTCACTGTCATGTGATGGTAGCCCTCCAACAGGTCACTTTAAGTGACTTTGACTTACCATTGCAGGTCAACTCATTGATATAACATAAAGAGCATTTGGTATGTGATAGGCTTGGAAGGAATGAAGAACTTAGTTTAGGATAGATAGACAATCAAAGACTTAGATAATAATGACCTCAAAAAAAATATGGAGAACTAAGATAAGGATATCAATTAGTCCAATTCAAGTGACCTCTACACCTGCTGTCCAAATAAACCTTAACCAATATGCCTTTTTATTATGCTTTGAAGAATGCTTTGATGATTTGAAGACTTCCAGTTTGTGACATCATCTTGTCAAGACTTATATCAATCTTTTAACATTAGTGAAGAATCATCTAAATAAGCTTCTGATAAAGAACCACTATGCCAATGAAGCACTCCTTGAGAGTGAGTTGATTTACTGATGTTCTTGTTTAACCTTCATGGAGATTTCAACCTATCAACAATGTCATCCTTGTCATGCTGCCACTATTCATATTACAAACAACTGTCATGAGATGATCACATCAAGAACTACTGAACAAACAAGTCCTTCACTTTAGTTACATACTGACACACTGAAGATCCACTGAAGACATACTGTCATGAGATGATCACATCAAGAACTACTGAACAAACAAGTCCTTCACTTTAGTTACATACTGACACACTGAAGATCCACCGAAGACATATTGTGAACAGGGATTTTATCACACTGACCAAGCATACTGAACAAGCTCTGATATAACAACTCCTGTCAACAACTTCACAAGAACATTTGAAGCATCAACCTCTTGCACTTACCTCCTGCAAGACCTTTTTGACATCAATGACAATCTGACACCATCAGTTACTCCTTCATCATCATCATCTTCTTGAACATAGTAACATTTCTTTTGGAATCTTGATCTATTAGGATTTGGCCTTGAAAATCTTTTTGGACATCTTGAGGCAAAATGACCAATCTTGTTACAGTTGAAACATTTGAAGGGCAATTTTCCTTCATACTTGCCAGATCCTCTTGGTAGTATTTTTGCAATAAGGGCTTCAAGTTGAGCAGCTTCTACCTCATCTTCTTCCAGATCTTTTCTTTCTTTTTCATACCATGATAATTTCTTTGAAGAACTCTCTCATGGATCATACCTTTGTTTAACTTTTGTAGAGGCACTAGCTTTGAATGCAGATTCAGTCTTGGGAGGAGCATCTCCAAACTCAGCCAATTCAAATGCAGTTAACTTCCCAACCAATTGATCCCTTGTAATATTTGATAAAGATCTAAATTCCTCAATAGAAGCAACCTTGTGTTTGTAAGCAGGAGGTAAGGATCTGAGAACTTTGGCAACAATCTCATCTTCATCCAAAGTTCCACCAGGACATCTAATGCCACAAACAAGCTCATTTACTTTTGGCATAAATGTAGTGATATTCTCATCTTCATTCATCTTTAGGTTTTAGAATTTTCCTTTCAGACTTTGTAGCTTGGCACATTTAACATATTTGTCTCCTTCATGTAGAATTTCCAGCTTTGACCAAATTTCATATGCAGTTTTTAATTCCATAACATTTGTCAGCTCTGTATCAGATAAGGCACTTAGTAAGGCTTCTCTAGCTCGAAGATTATCTTCAGCATTTTTGATTTCATCTACAGTTGTCAGACCATTCTTTGGAGGAATATACTCCTTTATAGTCATGTTCCAATACTGAAATCCCATACATCACAAGTGACATTCCATGCGGTTTCCAAAGAGTGTAGTTCGTTCCATCAAACCTCGGACTATCCTTCTTGTAGGAAGACATCCTGGATCTCCTCAAGCGGTTAAGCTCTTTTAGAGGAACTTAGCTCTGATACCAATTGTTGGTTTTAGGACAGACAACTGAGAGGGGGGTGAATCAGTTGTCACCAAAACTTTTGTTCTTTAAATTCTTAAAGCCTTCTTATATTTCAACAACATAATAATTATTTAATCATGGAAGCATAATGCAATAACTCAAGAGCAAAAACACATTCAACGCATATGATACCAAGATTTTAACGTGGAAAACCGGGTTAAGGGAAAAACCACAGGGTGACTAACCCAAGATTATATTCTCTGTTAAAAGAATAAGAACAAAAATGGCACTTGCCAATTAGGGCTCACTACCCGAACACACTACTCACAAGAGGCCCACTACCTATAGGAGACACACTATCTACAAAATAATATAAATATTACATACTTGAACTGTAGAATAGCATCTTCATTATGCTCGAGACAATTCCATTTAAGCTCAACACTTCTGCTCTGCTTTTTGCTCCTCTCCTCTCTATCACTTTCTAATCATGACCATAGATACTTTTTGAAATCACTTTGCAACTCTTATTTATACATGACATCAACTTTGGAATGATCATCAAAGTCGGCACAACATACACTTATTTTATTACAGAGCATTTATAAAAATACAACTTGACTTGTTACAAGAACCTCATGCATATCACCACACTGTCAGCCACACTTATCTGGGACTTCAATCTTCTTTGAGGAACACACCAAGCTTCACAAAATATCTTCAAGATCATCCACAACACGTGTAAATCATCCGGTCAGCCAAGACTAGGAAGAACACCATCACTAAGAGGTAAACCTTCAATTACAATCTCTATCTTCAATGCAGACTGCCAACACAAACTGGACACAATCTAGAGACCTCCACAAGCTTGCTTGAATCACCAAGAACATCCGCACCACTTCTGCTTATTGCAATCATTTGCATCTTCATCCATAACCTCAAGAACACAGCCAATCATCATTGTCACACTAGAAGAATCACTTGCGGACCTGCAAACTATGCGCTAATCGAGTTGTCAATTCACATTGTCTTCCCAATCATGCCACCAGATCCACAGAATAAGATATTGCATTTCTGGATCTCACCACACCGATTTGAGCCACTCTGTCATCTCTGAATAGCTGCCAGAACTAGTTTTACTCATATGGCCATAACTTCTTCTAATCTTCATGTGGACCTCTGAAATCTTGACTGGAGAACCTTCAGACACATATCTACAAATGCTTTGATGTGCATACTCTGATCTTCAACTGACTGGAATATTTACTTCATAGAACTTCTATGTCTTTATTGTTCTTCTATATTTCTGATAGGGCTAATTTTCTCAATATCCTCAGCACACAACTCATCCAATCCTTGACATTAATGCAACAAGAGTATGTTGACATCAATGACAACATCGGTTAGGCCCATACTTGCAATAGATGTGTCTTCCATTCAGCCAATAACTAAACCATTAGAGATACAACCTGGAAAGATGTTGACTATCAATAATGCCTTGACTAAAGAATAGGAGCAATCCCTTCAAAATGTCCTACAGTCAAATTAAACAGCTTTTGCATGGGATTATAGTGATATGAAAGGCATTGACCCAAATATATGCATGCACAAGATCTATATTGATGCTGATTTTAGACCTATCAGGCAGCAACAAAGACGTATGAACCCTGCTCTAAGGGACATAGTCAAGGCTGGGCTTCAAAAACTTCTGGATGCAGGTTTTATTTACCCCATTTCAAACAGTGAATGGGTTTCACCATTGGTGATAGTTCCTAAAAAGGGTGGCAAGTGGAGAGTTTGTGTTTACTACATAGAGCTCAACACTACCACTAGAAAAGATCACTTTCCATTGCCCTTTATTGACCAAGTCCTAGATTCTTTGGCAAGAAATAAGTACTTCTCATTTCTTGATGGTTTTAGTGGATATAATCAGATAAAGATTGCTCCAGAAGACCAGGATAAAACCACATTTACCTGTCCTTGGGGGACCTATGCATACTTTATTTTGCCATTTGGACTGTGTAATGCTCTAACTACTTTTCAAAGAGCAGTCCTTAGTATTTTTTCTGATTTTGCTCATGATAGCATGGAGATTTATATGGATGACTTCACCACATATGGTGAAGCATTTGATGAGGCTTTGCAGAATCTTGAAAAAGTTTTGAAAAGATGCACAAAGTACAATTTGTCCTTAAGTAATGAAAAGTGTTTTATGATGATGACTGAAGGAGTGGTGTTGGGACATTTCATTTCATCTACAGGTATCCAAGTTGACCCAAAGAAGATAGAAATAATCTCTACACTGCCTATTCCACAAAAAATGAAGGATGTTAGAAGTTTCCTTGGGCATGTAGGTTATTGTAGAAGGTTTATTCAAGATTTTAGCAAAATTGTTGCTCCCTTGTTTGCACTTCTATCTAAGGATATTGAATTTGCTTAGACACTGGAATGTCAGCATTCTTTTGAAAAATTGAAAGAAGCCCTGACACAGGCCCCAGTCTTGAGAGGTCCAAATTGGAAATTGCCCTTTCATATTCACACCGATGCATTAGATTTTTCCATTGGAGCAGTTTTAGGCCAGCAAGAAGGCAACAAGGAATATGCAATTTACTACATTAGTAAAAACTTGCAAGGAGCTAAGTTAAACTACATAGTAACAGAGAAAGAAATGTTGGCAGTTGTTTATGCCATCAACAAGTTCAGACACTACATAACCGACTACAAAATATTCATTCATACTGATCACACAGCCATCAGATATCTAATGAACAAACCAATAGTGGGTGGCAAGCTGGTCAGATGGTTATTGTTATTTCAAGAATTTGATATCACAATTGTTGACAAGCCTGGTAAGGCTAATGTAGTTGCTGACTTTTTATCTAGATTGCCCACTCAATCCTTAGATGGTGTGGTTGATGATTCCTTTCTTGATGAGCATCTATTTTCTCTCACTATACACACACCATGGTATGCAGACATAGAAAATTACTTGGTTACATGGTAGATTCCAGGATATTTTTCACCAAGAGAAAGGAGACAACTTGTTCACAAATGCTTTCCTTACTCTTGGATTTCAGGTTTTGTCTTCTATACTGGACCAGACAACATCATGAGATGCATCAGACCAGATGAAGTGATTGATATCATGAAGTCTTGTCATGATGAACCATGTGGGGGACACTTTGCAGCAAAAAGAACAACCTTCAAAATTTTGACAACAAGATATTATTGGCCAACACTTCACAAGGATGCTATCAAATATACAAGAGGCTGTGATAGGTGTCAAAGAATGGGTAGACCAACTAAAAGTGATGTAATGCCATTGCAACCACAAATCTCATTAGCTCCTTTTGACAAGTGGGGACTGGACTTTGTTGGTCCTATTTCTCCAACCTCCAACAATAAGGAGTATATTCTGGTATGTATTGATTACCTTACAAAATGGGTTGAGGTAAAAGCATTACAGTTTGCAAGAGATGGTAATGTAGCTAAATTCTTATATGAGGACATTTTCACCAGATATGGTGTGCCAAGGGAAATAGTAATAGATCAAGGTCCTTAGTTTACCTCTGATCTAATCACAAAGTTAGTGGAGGAGTATCAAATAAGGCATAAAAAGTCTACCCCTTATCATCCTCAAGCCAATGGACAGGTTGAGGTAACCAATAGAGAACTGGAAAACATCCTAACCAAAATAGTACAACTCCATAGGTGAGACTGGGTTACTAGGTTTCCAAAGGTTATTTGGGCCTATAGAACCACCTAGAAAACCACCACAGGGTTTGCCCCATATGAGTTGGTTTATGGAAAAATAGCAGTCCTCCCAATTGAATTTGAACATAAAACACTAAGGACAACTGTTGAGATTGGGATGGATTTGACAGTAGCACAACAAGATAGGATTCAACATCTTAATTCTCTGGATGAAATAAGGCTAGAGGCACTCCACCATATTGAAGTTGTCTAGAAACAGAGGGTCAAATGGCATGATAGTCATATCAAGAACAAGGCATTTACAACCAGTGATTGGGCACTTTTATATGACTCTAGGTATAAAGACTTCAAGGGCAAGCTCCAATCCAAGTGGCTTGGACCATACGAAATCAAACAAGTTTTCCCAAATGGAGCAGTTCAGTTGCAAACTATAGATGAGGTCTGATTTTCACTCTTGGTAAATGGACATAGGGTAGAGTTGTATAAGAAGCCATTACAGAAGGAAGACTTCATTGTTTCCTTAGCTATTGCATATGGTGCTTCTGGCACTCTTGATGAAGATACTATGACACCAGTTGATACAATGTCAGAGGATGATCCACACGGCTTGACTAGTGATGTAGAGGTTGAGTTGGAATACTCAACCCCTGTAGCTGAGGCATAATTTCTTTTGCTTTCCAAACACATGTACACACTGCACCTTTACCATGATATTCACAACTTTCAGCTGGGACTTGTTTACCACTTTCAGCTGGGACCTATTTACATCTTTCAACTGGGACCTATTTACATCCTTCAGCTAGGACCTGTTTACCACTTTCTGCTGGGACCTATTTACAACCTTCAGTTGGGACTTGTTTCCAACTTTCAGCTGGGACCTGTTAATTCTACACCTATTCTAATCACTATCATAATCTACACTTTGGAACAATGCTACAAGCACTACAGCAAATGTAGATGTATTCCATGCAATGCACCACCAATCCACTCAATCCGTACACTATGCCTTGCTTCATCACCATGCCTGTACCTCACGCACCGAATTTCAAGCAATTCAATCAAATCACACATGCTGACATGCCACCTCACCATTCATCCACATGCATGACCTTACAGTTTCGGTGAATTAATTGCATCGTACACAATATCTCCTTTTGAAGAATGCTCCCACATTTCTTTCCAAGGCATTGTCCCAAAGGTAACTTTTCATGATTGCCATTAAATTTTTTTTTTTATGCATTTATCATTATCCCTATTTACTTCATGCATGTGTTAATATTTCAAAACATTCTAGTTAATAATTGCAACTTCCTACCACTTCCTTTGCCACGTGAGTGAGGTTACTTCGCGTTCAGTTGGGGGGAAGGGTTGTCATTCTTGATTTTTTTCGACTGGTTTTCAAATGAGTTGTCATCCCTATGTACTGTATGAATAACCAATGAGAGTTACCTTCCTAATATCTTTGCTTAAGTCAAATTGAGTTAACCCTGAGCAATAAGAGAAATTGCAGAGATATATGAATAGGGGTTAAGTCTAGCAAGGTGGCGAAGTGGAATTATACAGAGGATTATAGACATGGGAGGTGACTTAGTAAGGGGAGAGCCATCTGTGCATAAAGATATTCTTGAATATGTGCTAGTTTTACCACTCTTCACCAGAGTAGGATGGCTCGAGTACTTCTTAAAATTGACAAAGTATGACAATGATATAGCCGCAAAATGTGCAATTACATTGCAAAGTGACAAAGCAGTGGTGAAAGGGTTAATGGTTGATGCTTCTGAGGTAGCTATAGCCCAAGTGACTGGATTGCCACACACTGGGTCAGAATACCCAACCTGAGTTGATGCAACCGCTGCCAGAGAAGAATTCTGCGAGCGAGGCTAGCATTTAGACTCAACAACTCAACGTACAAAACACCTATCTCTGCCATTTTTTGGGGGCAAATGTCCTACCTACATTATCAAATATTTCACTTGTGATGTGAGGTATAATATGCTGTACACTGTGCACTTTAAATTGTTGAACCATCTTCGTCATGAGAAATTGGTGAATGTTTCGAACTACCTCTACAACTTCCTAAAGAGAATGGCTTCAGAATACCAAAAGAATCTAGTAGATACTTCGGTGTCTCATCATTGTTTAATTGCACTACTGGTTAAGAGGAGTTTATGGATATAATACCCACAAATTGATTGGGAGGCCTTTAAGGATTGTGTTGATATTTCCACCTTGTTGGAGAAACCTCATGAGGAGGAAGAGGAACCACCATACAATGCTAAACCTAAAGATGAACCTGTTCATGAAGAGCTGAAGGAGGAAAATCTCCCTGAAAATAGACCTGAAGAAATAGGGGAACCTTCATTCTCTCCTCCTGGGCATGTGACCCCAAAACTTGTAAGCAAGAAAGGAAAGAAGAAGAAGGAAGGAAAGGATATCATCATAGAAAAGACAAAAAGGAAAAAGAAAGAGAAAAATGTCAATATAGGGGAAGCAAAGGAGAAACAGAAGGGGAAAGGTAAAAAGCAGATAAAAAGGGTTGTTGAACAAGAAACCACTACCTTGAGGAGATCAGGTAGATTGAGGAAACAAACGGCTGAAGAAAAGATTGTTGAGTAGGGACAAGATTCTGAGGAAAGAGGAAATGCTCCTGGGAATGTTCCTATTGATATACTTGAAGATGATATCTCTACAAATAAGGATGATGTGAATGTTTCTTCAAAGAAGAAAATGTATGTTTCTTCTTCTGACTCTGACTCAGAAGACCCATTTATTGCCAAAAAGATGAGAAAAGCAACCCCTGGTAGCCCTGTTAAAGAAATTTTTAATGCTTCTGATAACAATGATAGTGGTAATGTCAATTTTGAGCAAAGAAATGAATTATTAGAAGAAAGAGACCTCTAGAAAGAACTTCAGGAGGCATTGAACAGAATCAAAAGCCGGGAGGATCATGTAAAGAGGTATGAAGAGAAGGAGATAGAAAAAGAAAAGAGGATACAGGAATTAGAGGAGAGGATTCAGACACAAAATCAAGGGTCTAAATTGGACTTGTTAGCATAATTGGTTGTTAGCAATATCATCTCAGATGAGGAGAAGGAACCCCCTCCATCATTTCCTGAGGTAAGAACTCCAACATACCATACTACTGTTTCATTGGGTTTTGAGTTGATGAAAGTCTCTAGTAGGTCAAAACAAGACACAGAGAATTGGGATAAAGAAAGGAAAAATTTTAATGAAATAATTGAGAACGAGAATCTTGAAATTAAGAAATTAGAGGCAAAGATGGCATGCATAATTGACAGGGCCATGGAAATCATTGAATGCAGACCACCTTCAAGGGTTTAGGCATTATTTTTAAAGGAGAAATTTCTTAGTTTTGAATTCAATAGATTTGTTAATGACCAACCAGATTTGTAGTCTAGACACAATTTCTTCAGTTATTTTCAAAAGGTCAGTCTAGAACAACAAGATCAACTATGTGAGTTATGTTTGCACAACTACCTGGTGGAGGAAGATATAGAATGGAATCCCTCCATAAATGTTGGAGATTTATAGCTGAGAGCAGTAGCATCATACCTAAATAATGAAAAGTTGAGAGGAGAATTGATGGATAGGTATGAAGAATATGAGAAGAAGGTATCACTACCAATCAGACAAGAGGCATTTAACCCTGAAGATATCCTCATAAAATGGTACAGACTTCTCTCTCATAAGGGCCCAGGCAAAATCATTATGGATTTAAGAATAAGGGATCACAGAAGGATACAGAGAATGATGAGATCCATGTTACAAGGTTGTGTTAGATATGTGCAAAGCAGATGGATCAGTTTGACACCTACTCTTCAACGGAAAGAACCTCATTCCTTACATAACTTTATGAACATGTCTGAAAGATTACACAGGTACATTCAAATTTTAGAGAAGCAAGGTGTGGCATGGTTGCCTCTTACCTACCATCCACCTCTACTCTTATATCCAGTTCCACATTGGACAGGAGAAAAGGGAGAGGAATGCAGGACTGCAGAAGCTATCAGACTATAAAGGCTTTCCTGCTACAATGGGTTCTATTTGAAACAGGGTGAGGGTGTCAGGGTAGTTATGGACGTGAGGCAAATAGTTTACATTATAATTCATTCCCTTAGGTATCTGTTTGAGTAAGTTTGCTTGAGGGCAAGCAAAAGGTTAGTTGGGGGGAATGATGGGCTATAGAATTAGTCTCTTTTAAGCTACTTTTTATACTTCAAAGACTTCTTTCATAGCATCCTTTAAGACATTTATCCATTTTTACACTATGATATGTTGACCTTCTTTATACTTCTAATACCTAAACTTATAATATTAATATGGAATGTGATGATCATATTATCTAATGAATGAATTAGATATAGATATGTATAAAAGTATAAATGAGATGTTTTTATGGTTAGTCATGGAGAATGCTAGTGGTATATGCTTTGAGAACTAATTCTATATATAGAATTGGACATGTCACGATGATATCAAGCATTTGTAGCAGGTTGCAGACAAAGGATTTAATAGAAGTGTGAGTTTCAACGCTAAGAATGTAGAGACAGTTGAAGACAATTATGGAGCATCATGGATAGTAATAAATTAAGGAGTGGATTTGTTTCAAATATGATTATAGATGTTGTTCATGCATCTGATTTCTAATTTGTTTTGAATTCTTCTTCTTATAGTCAGTTAGAATAAGAATGTGATCTTGACTCCACGACCTAGTATCTAGGCGCGGTAAATTATCAGAGTCAGTTAATTAATAAATAAGGCTCTCTCTCCATTTTGTATAGTAAGGGGAAGATGAGATATATAATGTAGTAGAGTCAAGTAGTTGAGAGTTCAGTTCAGTTATCATTTCCTTTTCTATGTGTAAAGACTCAAGCATGTTACATTTATGGAAAACAATCTAGATATGATAGAAAAGATTTCATTGTTGAACAATTTGATATGAGTTGATTCTATGTATGGAATAAGTTAAGCTTTGATATGTGTTACAAAGATACATAGAATCTGGATTAGATTTGGTTTCAGTTAAGGAAGATAGTCTCTTGAGCTGGCCACTCAAGGTACTGATTCTCTCCTTGTTTATTTCATTTCAGTTAATGTTGGTTTATTAGTTTTCTGTTAATCGCAATTTAAATTCAAGTTAGTATTATGTTTTGATCAAATAGATATAGTTCATGAACAATTGCATATTAGTGTGTTTACAAATCCTTTGGAGGTCAGCAGTTAGTCATTTCATTCTTGTCAATTCATCAAGTTAATTCTATAGTTTCCCTGTTGTAATAGTTATCTACAGACCTTGCTGTAGGTACCCATAGCAACTAGGATTTATAGTTGTTTTCACTATTTTGTAATTCTGTCAATTCCAGCAACATAGATTTGTTTGTTTAAAGTTAAGATAGAATACTTTAGGAATCATATGAGCCCTTAAGGCATATACTTTGCAAGTACCATCATAAGCTTATGCTCCTTGGTCGATAATTCAATGTAAGAATGCATAGTGATAGAGTGGACTGTTCAGATAGGTTTTCCCCTGAATTAGTTAAGTCTACAACACATTAGGTTTTCCTCTACAATATGTATGTGTATGGATAAGGATGGTAAGATGGTATGGAAATGGTAGTGTGATATGGATGAAACAATGTGCCCCCAAGTGTAAGTGACATAGAAGATCAACCTACACATGACGCCTATTTTCTAGGTTTTCATCATGGTACTTATCCAAGGTGCCACCAAGGGTGGTTTTCACCGTTGGACGAAAGGATTTCTCTTTTTTTTTTTATCCATAAGCATTGGAGGTCACAAGGGGGACCTCCTCCCCATCAATATATCCACTAAACCAACTTAATCAACTTAGAAGCCACATAGAAACCACATGCTACTTGGGGATTCGAACTTTGATTTCCATCGTGAGAACCTTATGGCCTTTTCCATTCAAGCACAACCCAGTTCACGACAAAAAGATTTCTCTTTACTTTTTTTTTTGACTTTTTTGAATTTTTGGATGGGAGGGACTCAAGTGTCTAGTTCTATGAAAGTGATAATGTCCCATTAGAGATAGGTGTTGTCGCATGGACCATGTCAAATGTCATTATGTTCATCAATGTTGGTAAGGGAGATTGCATGAAAGTGAGATGGATGAGGTAGATAGTGGATTATGATGGGAATGATAGTGGATTATGATGTGGATTATGTAGGACTTATGCAAAAGGTGGATGAAAGGTTTATGCAAAAGCATGGACCATAGGGAGGTGAGGGATGAAATATGTAGGATAGTGGATGAAGGATGGGGATATGGAGGTATGGAAAGGAATCATGACCAATGGTTGTACACACTATGATAAACATTGAAACTTTTGATTGGAAGGTGGCGTAGGAAGCAATGGCAATGTTTGCTTAGGGGATGAATGATGGAGTGATTTAGGGACCCACATAGACTTAGTATTTTTATGATTTTTGCTTGACTTGTGGGTTGAAGGAATTTGATATTTTTGGATAGAATGGGATTTTTGAATGGAAGAGGATGGTTGGGATTTTTGAGATGTGGATGTCTCATTTGACTTGCTTGATTTTTGCTTAGGTACCCAAACCATTTTAGTTTTTGACTTTGCTTTTGGAGGTATAGGCTTAGGTTGCCTTATAGATGGATTTTGCTTTGATTTTTTGCATTTGTACCCTAAGGCATTAGGACCCTTAGGATTTTTTATTTTATGGGTAGAGGCATCCAAATGTTTATTTTTGAATCCCATGGACATGGTGGAAGCTTTATGTTTAGATGATGTGTACATTGATTGGCCATGATTAGGAATTTGAGGGAATGTGTAAATGGATGGATTTGGTGTTGGAAGAAGTGGTGGTAAAGTAGATGGAGGGATGTTAGGAGTTGGGAGAAGTGGAGGTAAATTGGATGGTTGAAGATGTATGGTCACATGCTTTTGACATTTGTAGGATGATGGAGGTGGAATGATAACATATGTTTTGGGTACATGATAGGATTTGTGATGGAAGGTGGTGGACTCAAGAGGAATGGATGGATTACCAACATCTTTAGATTGCTATCCTTGGGGTGTATATCCAAGGCCATATGAGTGTGGAGGGATTTTGACATGGATGGGATCCAAAATTCCTTGTTCGTGAAGACCTAAGCCTTTGCCTTGATAGTTCATGTTTTGGAGTATGCGATGGACTATGAGACTAGGTGTAGTTTGGACACTAGACTTGAGTTCATTATTTGATGGAGAAGATGAAGTGGTGGACAATGGTTGTTGTTGTCCTAAGGAGGAACATTCATGAATGAAGGTGGATAGACCAAGGGGGTATGATGGATTTGAAATGGGGTTGATAGTGGATGTGGAAGGATCATTATGACCTTGATTATCATTATGTTCACTAAGATCTAAGGTATTTATTTGATCTTCTATGCTTGCTTGGGAGGCATGTGTCTAATCATGACAAGTGGATGTTGTTGGATCATGGGGAGGGCTAGATGGAGGAGAAGTTCCTTTGCTTTGAAGGAAGACCATGAAATGGGGTGAATGCTTAAGTAGGTCAACAAGACTTTCATTAGATGGAGTATGTAGGTCTTGGATGTCTTGCTCATGAATGGTTGTAGGGGGTATGAATAGGATCAAGTTGCTCATGGATAGGTTCTTCATCATGAATAATATCTTGATCATGGAAAAGATACATGTTATGGATGGGCTAAATGAAAATGATTTGATCTTTATTAGAATGAGGGCTTGATGTTTCCTCGTGCTTAGGGTTGGGCCCTTGACATAACTCTTGATTTTCTTGAATGGAAGTGGAAGGGGATGACTCTTGGATATGTTCAAGGGGTTGTGGACTACATGAAGGAGTTGTAGGAATGGACATGGTGTTAGAAGACTCTTTGGTAGGTTCAAGCATATGTGTTGGATGGCATGGTGATGGTTGATTCCTAGCTAGCAGCCCTTCGATCACATCCTTTGTAGGGGTATGGGTAGATTTGGGTAACGCCATAGGTTTACGTTTGTAATGTTTAAACTCAAGGCATGGAGTTGATGGAGGATTAGGTGATCATAAGGTTAATGAAGAGTTTGATGGGTTAGAAAGTGGAGGAACCAATGGATTAAGACTAGGACATGGTGGCTTTAGGATAAGCATGCAATTGGATGGTGGTATAATATACTTATAGGGTGCATGAACTAGATTGGTGTTCTCATTGTCAACAGTGGCAATAGAGCATGAAGCCATTTAGACTTGTTGCAAAGAGTGACTTAGGCTCACATGTGCTTGTTGTGGAATGAATTTATAGGTTGATGTAGGATTGACATGGAAAGAAGTTGGATTGGTTGATGTGGCATTGACTTGATGTGTGGATGAATTGGCTTGGTATGAAGTGGAGGGGGATGACACATAGGATTGAAGTGGATGTTGTTGATGTTGTGATTGAGGTTGTGTTGTTGGATTTGACAAGTCGATATGAGTTGGTGGGCTTGGACTAGGAGGCATTGTATTTGAGATGATTGGATTTGTTGAAATTTTTGAAAGATGGCTTGAAGTCTTTGTATGGTTTGTTGGTGTAGGGGTTGGGGTACTTGGTGAAGTGTTTGAATGAGGTCTTGTAGTTTGGGTGCTAGGACTGTTATCACTGGAAATTGCACCCATATTCAAGGCTAGTTAAAGTACTGCAATTCCGTGTAACATGGGACTAATCTCAAGTTGTGGATGTCCTATGATGAGATTAGACCTCCAAATTGTGGGCTGGTTCCCTTCAAATGTTCTATTGAGATGTATGTTTTTACTATTTTGGGAAAAGGGAAGAAAGAAAACTAAATGAATACTAAAGGTAAAATGGTGATGCACCTGATATGGATAAAAATAATGTAATCTGATTCACAATGTTTGCCCAGAAATCTGACTTCTACACAATCCAGACTTGGCATAAATACCACAAAAATGATTCTAAGGAAGGTTTGAAAATAGGTTTTTATGAAGGAAATAGTTTTTTCGTAGCATAAAAGGACTATTTCTGGTTAACACAACCTAAGACCTATGATGAATTTATGCTTTAATACTGTAAACAATGAGGTGAGACAATAATTTTGAAGGTTTAATAATAAAACACAACAAAATTTCATCAAAATCACATCAACATTCAACACTAAAAGGAAAGGTAATTCAACTGATCTAAAATAAACAAAGGAAAGCTTTGCAGAAAGACAAAAGATAACCTGTAACCTGCCGATCTCTCAATAAAATTGTAAAAGAGAGCTACAAGAATTCTCCAATCTGTCTGAATCAGAATGAGAATCAAGAACTAGAAAAAACAAACTTTTGCTTTACAATATATAGGTTTGCCCTCTCCAAGAGGCATGCAAAAAATATAGACTTGCAGATAATTGCCTCTAAAAATACTCATTCCCGAGCAACCTCAAAAATCCTCAAAATTAGGGTCTAAAACTGCCACAAATTGAGCAAAAATAGCTTCAATTTGGGCCTCTCCATATGTTTGACCAAAATTTTGACTAGGACCCTAAAAATACTTCTAAAAGTCATGCAAAACCTCCTAGGTGGCCTAGTTAACTCAACTAATCAATTTGCATGATTTTCCAAGAGCAAAATTGATTGTGAGTAAATAATAAAGTAATAGAATAGTACTCTATTATTGGTTACAATTTGTTCTATTTTTGATTTTACAACTTGTGGAAAATAATAAAGTAATTTATAGAGTATTACTTTATTATTTATTTACAATTAATAAATGTGTAAAATCGTGCATGATTAGAAGAAAAATATTACTCCTTTCACTCCAATACATTTGTGAGAAAAAATATCTCCCTCTACAAGGAAAAAAAAAAAAAAAGAAACTCAGTCACTCCTGTAGCATTCCATGCACCAAACAAAAATAATAAATATCCTTATGACTCCCTCTTGTTGACATTATGCACATACATCCATTTCTTAAATCTCCTTATGTCCCCATATGCAAATTTGAAGTTAAGGAAAGAAAAAACAACTCCACTATGCAATTTGACCCCATGCATAAAAAATGTCCATCATATGCTGTCACCATCAATACTACCACCATGCAATTGCCTTTATGCAATAATCACATCACTACAAGACAATACCTTATTACCCATGAAGTCATATCTCCACCATGCATAAAAGCTTACCCCTAGACTCCATGTATTGCATATGCATATACCATGTCTAAAATCATGCACCCTCCTGGTTGTTAGTCACCATGCTTAATCTTGAAATCTATCATTGGATGCTTGGAAATGGATAAGGGACTTAAGCATGTGATTTTTTATTCCTTCACCATTCGACCACCAAGGAATCTTCAAAAGGTTATAAGGCTTGTAGCCTTCCCACATGTTATATCGGTCTCTTGACTTAATAAAAACCAACTTCTAAAGGGTTGCTGTTGGCCACTATATGTTATGATTGCTAGGGAAAGTCTTGACCACGGCAGCAAATTGGATAAAGTAATAATTGGTTTTTCTTAAGTCAAAAAATGCACTTGAGCAAAAGAACCTTCAAACAAAAGAGGAAAACAACCCTCATCTTTTCTCATTCACTCTTCATTTGACATCTCTCCTTGAGCTCTGCAAAATTCATGTCAACCGAGGGTTTCAACTATCTTCATGGTGGCTCTGGTTTTCTCCTTTCAACGGCTCTTCGTTGTCGTTGCCATGCAACTTTGCATGAGTTAGAAAGAAGGTAACTCTGCTCTCTGTTTGATATGAAACATTTAAGTATCTGTAGCTCTCTTCATTTAAATGGTCATGGACTTCTTCACTGTTATGAATACCTCCATTGTTGTGTACTCTTTAATATCTTCATTCTGTTTCTATGTACTTCTTTCTCGACGGTCTTCATCTGCTCCTATGGAAGTTTGAGGCCACTGTGAGGCCGTGGAAGATCTTTCTTCCTACTAGCAACGAGGGTAAGCACTTGCTATTTAATCTCTGTAGTTTCATTCTTCTTTGGTCTCACTCCTTATAGCATGGCAAGTTTGTAGATAGACGTGGGTATTGCATTTTATAGCAAAAAATGCTATGTCTCTGTCAGTCATGGCTGCATATTTCTTCTTTTGTCTTAATCTGCTTTCATTATGCAGAAACTTGAGGGTTTTGAAGCTTTGAAGTTAGGGTTTCAACTTCTCCTCCATTTCCAGAACCTCTACCCGCCATGGCTATGCTTCTCTTGTTAATAGACATAAAAAACTGTAACTTACTAGAGGGTTTGTGAGCCTTGAAGTTAGGGTTTCAACTTCATCCTACATAGAAAAATCCTTGTAATGCCATGGCCATACTACTTTACTTGATCTCTTTCTCTTTATACTGTAAGAAATGAAAGGTTTGATGTATCTTTGAAGAAATCTTGTTAATTTAGCAGATGGGTATACCTTTTTTCATGCTTCTTACTTTTCTTTGTTGGTTATGAATGTATCATGGCATCTTTTTTGAAAGCTCTCAACTGTGTCTACAAAAATATCATTAGGGTTTGATCTCTTCAACATGGTCGGTCTATTGCCTGTGCAACACCACCTTGACTGTGATTTTATCTCTACTTGTTGGTAGAAAGTATAAGTGTTTTGAAGTATTTTAAGTGGGTTTTCTTGCTTTACTTCTCATAACACTTCTCCACCTCCTTGTGACTGTCTCACATTTGCTGATGACACATTTTACCTTATCATTGCACTGTGGCTACTGGGTAGAAGTACATGTTAGTATTATGTTATGACAGCAAAACCTTTGATATTCTCTATGATAACTGTTATCATTTACCTCCATTTGTATGGGTATCATTTATTGACATTCTGGGAGGCTCTCCTGTAGCATAGATGTGTTTGTTTAGCTTATTTGCATATGGTATACCTCTTCAGTTTGCAAGCTATAATATGATGGACTATTTGACTGTGTCATCATCCCTTGACTGTGAGACTGTCTTTCTACTATAACTGGATTCTACCATGGCATAAAGATTAGGCTATCTTCTTCTTGACTATTTGTGGCATTCTTGAAATGCACCTGTAGCTTGGATAACATGCTCCTATCTCTCTTTAGTTGTTTATTGTATATCTCATATGCCTTTGTGCATAATGATTGCTTATCTCACCATTTGGCTCTTACAGTATCATATGTACCATGCATTTTTCCTCTTGGTTGTCTGTCAAGGCATATCTGTAGCATAGACATATGTCTTTATTTATTTTTTGGCTGGTACACCTGTAGCACGCCTTCGTGCATCCTTTTACCTATAGTCATCTTTTTGCATACTTTAAACTATACCTATAGCTTCCTTGTGCATCTTCAGATCTCTTATGTATTTTCATACTTTCATCATTATGCACCTTTGTATTATAAATATATGCTCTTTGTCCATCCATTTTTCTGTGGTCATTCATGTGCACACTAACTGCCTATCTTATCATTTTTCATGTTCTTTTGTAGGTGGGCAATGACCATTATGATGTATCATGAATGTCTCCTGCTTATATAAACTACTTCACAGGTCACTGTTTTGGTTGTACATGGTGATGGTGATTGTATTATGATAGAACAGCTGGCATAGAAGGAAGATGACTATTTACCTTTGTTAATTTAATGTTCTTTGTCAATCATCACTGTAGCACTTGATATAAGTCTTGTTCTTCTTCTGATGTTCCTCCTTCATTATTGATGCACCTCTGTAGATGGATATGGCAATTTATGATATACTCTGACTACTTCATGATCACTGTCATGACTATCTATAATGAAGATGACTGTATTTATTCTTGTTCTTGCAATGTATCTTTCTTTATGGCATCATGACATCTTTTTGATTGCATGACATCACTGTATCTCTCTTAACTGCATGGTAGCATGGCATCTTCTTTACTATGTGGCATCTTCTTTACTGCATGGCATCTTCTTTACTATGTGGCATCTTCTGTAGCTTGGGCATGAGAAATAAAGTTTTGTCAAAACACAATAATGTTGAGATGTATGGAATCATTCTATTCATACTTGAACTATTGCATTCTTTATGTTCTACTATACTGTATCTCTCTGTAATTGCAACTTCATACATGACAATCTCTTGTTTTTTGCATATGTACTTGACTGTCATGTAAGTGATGACATACATAGCTACTCTACAGCTTGCTCCTTCTTTAAGATCACTGATGGTTAGTGACAGTCTTTAATATTTGATGAATAGTGAACATCCTGTATGTATCTATTATTTGTATCTTCCGCTTTAGTCATGATTGTCTCTCATTTGATCTTGAAAGTTGACTTGACTGTCATGTCTCTTGACCATTCACTGTGTTGGGGTATTTGCTTATGTATTATGTGCTTCATCCTTGGATGCTTGATTGTTTGAACATCTAACTCCATTTAGACTGTAACATTCATCTTCATGTATCCTTTGATTGTTTGAAGTTCTGAGGCATTGGTTGCAGCCTTTTGCAAAGTTTATATCTTCTTTTTGGATGACTGCACACCTATCTCATACATATTGTGAAGTTCTATTTAATGATAGTCAAGTTGGCATATTGTTTTATAATTGTCTTGCCTTCCACTATTCTATCTGCTGTTCCATGTGGCATTTATTTGACTACTATGAGACACTTGTAACTTTGAATGTGATATAGCTGTTTAAACTTTGATCATCTTTAAATAGTATGAAAACAACATGAGAAATACCTGGTATAAAATGATGTTTCATCTTACTCCTTTGTCATAATGAGATGACCCTTCACAAGATTTATTCTGCAACTTGTTCAAATGATACATAAGTTCTTGTATCCTCCTTGCTCTGTCTCTCTTCTCTTTATCAGGCACAATAATCTAAAAACTTGCATCACTCCTGAGATGACTGTAGTTTGATTTTCTGAATTTGTCTTTTGTCAATCTTGATTCAGTCAAATAGCTCTGATTTGTTTCAATCAACTGTAATGATGTCATGATGACATCTTCTTTATGTAATTTGATTAGATGATGCATGATGTAGCTTAGAATGATGCATCCTGTCTTTCCCTGGTACTCTTTAAAAAAAATGAAAAGAAACATGTTGGGCTCAAACCCTTGTGGGATCCACATTTAATCCACATGTTTATTTGTCTTCAAATCGGCAACAAAATTTGTCCTATACTTGCACAGTGAACAAACAAGTTAGCAGAAAAAAGTACCTGATAGCATTGATTGATCTCCTTCATGATTTCTTCTTGATCTGTATCATTATCTGATCTAAATGCATGGTATGATAAGTAGATGTCTCTGTTTGGTAAAAGCATGTGATAACTGTAAACATCCGGAGCACTAACGGGGCTGTCCCAAATTTTTTTGCAGGTTTCAACTGGATGGTGGCTTGGATTGAAGCATGAAGACTGAAGACTTGAAGACCAGCTTCAACATCAACCTCCATCATCAGGGAATGATGGATGTTTAGATTTATCATATGTTCTTTTCTCTTTTCTTTTATCAAACAGATACATAGTTTGCATGTCTGCAATTGCTCATTTTAGTTACTCCCACAACTTGTGTGGGACACATTTGAACATTTCTTTAAAACATGATCAGTTAGTTTCTCTGATGCATATGATGTATATGTATTTCCTTTTTAATCAATGCTTGAGATAAAGTAACAGATACTTGGATGTATATTCAAAACATGACATGAAATAACAGTGTAATACAACATCTTTCTCTCTTTATTCAAAATTGATTAATCTGAATAATCAATGTAACTTATAACCCCTGAAAGATCAAACTTTGTAGAACAACTGTATCTCCTTGAATGTTTGATCCTTTGATGATCAATTCTTTTGTCATGATAACTTATCAATCCTGATTGGACTAATGGGTTATCCTGACAACTAGATCTTTTTTTCAACTTTGTCAAAGTGTCAACCATTCAAGAATGCATAACCTTGAAGTTTTCTATTATTCATTATGAGCAATTACACCTAGGTACAACTAATTTTCAGTGTGAACAAAAAATTATTAACATTTATGGTGACCTCTCAGGGGTGTTTGCCTGCTAAATAGTTTAGAACCAATAGCCTTGCCTTCTCATTGGGCATAGAGTCATTTCTACCCTGAACTTAGAGAAATTCTGCAACTCACACTAATTGAAAACAACAGCAGCAACTAACTGAAAAAACTGAAACTAAAACTGATTTGTTTAAAATAGAACCAGCTACATGTGCAGGAGCACTTATTGGAAACAAAATAACAAAACTGAAACTAACTTTGCAAAAGCACTTATTTGCAGCATAAGGCTGCCTTACTTAGTAACATATCTTGAGGTGAATCCCGTTAACTGGGATTGGCAACACCTCACCATCTTTTTTTTTTTTTAAAGATAATGCGCCTGGTAAACTTTTTAACGTGACTGGCGACGTTGGTGCGACACGCCCTCCGGCTCCACATGAATGCTTTTGCCCAGAGCAATGAACCGGTGAGGCTACAACTGGGGGACCTCATCCCCTAGGAAGAACACTTCAAACCCACGAGCTCATTGGTCCAGTGAAGGCGTAAAGCCTTGCGAGCTCGTTGGCCCAGCGGGGGTTTGAACTCTGGTGGCCACCACTACATCCTGAGTGAATTAACCACCGAACCATGCCATCATCGGCACAACACCTCACCATCTAACTTAGCAAGCTGAAATGCATTTTTTTGCTTACACTCTGTGATTATATATGGTCCATCCCACATTGCATCAAACTTTGTATGTTGTCCTGGTCTGCTTTTCAATTCATTCCACTTGAAAACTAGATCTCCTTCTTTATAAACTCTTGGTACTACTCTTTTATCAAAAGTCCTTTTCATTTGGGCTTGGTGTACTTCCAATATTTTCAAGGCCTCTTTTCTGATCTCTTCAAGTTCAATCAGCTGTGCAAGCCTGATTTCCATTGGTTGTTCGTCAAGTAACTCTAGCTCTTTTATATAGCTAAGTGTTGGCAACTCCACTGTTATTGGTAACTTGGCTTCTTTTCCATATGTAAGCACATAAGGTGAATTACCTGTTGATCTTTTAGGTGTAATCCTATCAGCCCACATTGCTAACTTTAATCTATCATGCCAAGACCTCTGATTCTCATCAACTGTTTTCTTTATAATCTTAATCAGATTTTTGTTAGTTGATTTAGCCTGTCCATTACCTTGAGGGTAATAATTTGATGAAGTATTCAAGAATATGTTATTTTTGACAGGCCAATCATATATTCTTAATCCAATGAATGCTAAAGCATTATTTGAAATAATTGAGTCAAGAGTTCCAAACCTGGACACTAGATCTTGATAAAAATTCAGGACTGATGTTTCATTATCATCTTTCAAAGCAATTGCTTCAGTCCACTTAGTGAAATAATTTGTAGCAGTCAAAATCCACTTGTGTCCTTGGCTTGAAGGTGGAATAATAGGACCAATGAAGTCTAATCCCCACTTGCCGAATGGCTATTCCACTTGAATTGGATGCAAGGGCATTGCTGCCAGCCTTTGTTTACTTGCAAAAACTAAACATTTAAGACATTTCTTTACCCATTCATGAGCATCCTTGAACATGTCAGGCCAATAGTAACTAGCTCTCATAATTTTCAGAGCTGTTGTTCTAGCTGCAAAGTGACCTCCAGCAGGTCCATCATGAAATTCTTCTAGAATCTTTTGAGTCTGATCTGGCTGTACACATCTTAGTAAAACATTGTTAAAATCTCTCTTGTACAAAATTCCATCAATTATGGTGTAAGGGATTTCCTGTAATCTATAATATCTTCTTTTAGATCTGTCTAGGCCTTGTGGATAATCACCAGTGTGCAGATAATGAATCATATCATGCATCCAACTTACAGGGGGGTCTGGGACAACAACTATTTCATTGTTTTGAAGTACTGTCTTAGCCTCTCCTTCAAGTTCCTTTCTGTATCCTTCATTTCCTGCAAGCTTTTCACATAATCCTTTGCCTCAGACCAGCTTGGTTACCTTAATTTGTATGTCATATTCCATGACCTTTGTTATCCACCCTGCTCTCTTATCATTTAAATCTTTACAGAGCAAAAATTATTTCACTGTTGGGTGAGCAACCATTAATTAAATTCTATTATTTGAAAGCATGTGTTTGAATTTCTTTAAGCTCCTGATAACAGCTAATACATGTTTTTCAACAAAAGAATATCTTACCTCGTAGTCATGTAGAACTTGGCTGAAAAATGCCACAGGTTGTTCCATTCCTTCACTATTTTGCTGACATGGCATAGCTGATATAGTATCCACACTGCCAAATGCATATAAAATGAAGTCTTTATTAAAATTTAGATTTATCAGAGTTGGAGCAATAGCAAGTGCTTCCTTTATTTCTTCAAAACTCTACTTTCCTTCTTTGGTCAAGCTAAAGGGAATATTCTTATTCAGCATTGCTGTAAGAGGTTGTAAAAATGCTGCTATGTTTGGAATAAACCTTCTTACAAAGTTAATTCTTCCCAAAAAGTTCTGTAAGCCTTTCTTATGTATAGGAAGAGGTAATGCCGGTATTCTAGTAATTATTTCAGGATCAATTGATATTCCATCCTTAGACACAATGTGTCCCAGTAGTTTGCCTTCATGAACATAGAAAATACTCTTCTTTGGGTTCAATAATACCCCAAATTCTCTACATCTCTCAAAGATTAGTCTTAAATGATGAAAATGATCTTTAGCTTTTTTAGAAAAAATAGTCACATCATCTAAGTATACAAGCACAATTTTATTAATCAGGCCTTGAAAAGCCATGTCCATTGCTCTCTGAAATGTTGCACCTACATTTGATAAGCCAAATGGCATCTTTCTGTATGCTAGTGTGCCCCATTTTGTGGTAAAAGTTGTTTTGTATTGATATTCCTCTTTCACAAGAATTTGGTTATAACTTGAATAACCATCCAATAAAGAAAATCTCTCTGATCCATAAACAATTTGCAATATCTATTCCATAAATGGTAAAGGATAATGATCCTTTAAAGATGCTCTATTGAAATCACGGAAATCAACACATAATCTGATTTCTCCATTTTTCTTTCTGGCAGGAACCAAGTTAGAAACCCATGAAGTATGTTTGATAGGAAAAATGATATTACCTTCAATGAGTTTATTGAGTTCTATTTTCATGAGCACTTCCAGTTTGGGATTCAATGGTCTTTGCTTCTATATGACAGGTTTAGCTTTGGGTTCCAGCTCTATTGTGTGTTGAGCTAACTCAGGGTTGAAACCTTTCAATTCTCCATATTAACATGCAAAAATTTCACTGAACTCTTGACAAAGCTGGATGAATGCTTGTTGTTCTTGTTTTGTACATATCCTTCCCAGCTTGAGCGATTTTCCTTTAAAGATCTCAATAGGTTCATAATATTCTAGCTTTATTGACAAACTGGCCTTGTCCTTTCTTACTTGATCATCAGTATTAAAGATAGATTCCAAGGTCACTAAGCCCTTGGGTAACTTATTTGATCTTAACTAAAGTATTTGATCATCATATTGTTGTACAAAATTCTGCTGATTACCTGCAGAAAATTTAGCTTCTTCCATTAAGAAATTTACAATCTGTTCATCACTGTCAAACACTTGCCAACTGACATTATTATCTAGAACTGATGGTCTAACAACAACTTTGACATATAAAGGAGAGTGAATATTCTTCATTTCAGCAGGAATATCATATTCAATTCCTATAGTAGCGAGTTTGTCAGCTTGCTTGTTATCAGTTCTAGGTACAAATATGAGATTAAATGCATCAAACTCTTCTATCATGTCCCAAACTCTATGTTTGTATAATTTCAGCAAGTCATTTTTTGTAGCAGCAAGGTTTCTGACTTCTTTAACCACTAACTCACTATCTCCGAAAACTTTTAAACATCTAATTTTTCTCTTCCTTGCCCATTCTAGTCCATGAACTAAAGCCTCATATTCAGTTGAGTTGTTAGAACAGCTGAAAGCAAATCTGAAAGATGAATAATATTTCTCACCTGTGGGAGAAACTAAAATAGCTCTTTCTCCAGCTCCTCCCTTGCTTCTAGAACCATCAAAAAATAGTTCCCAAACATCATTTTCAGACTTTACAATTTGTTGTTTTTCTTCTTTAATCATATTTGGAATAACTGTATTATTTTCTTGAATCATGTACACATCAAGACCAATCTCATCCATTTGCTCAAATGGATCTGTTTCATGATTTTCTGTTGCCCATTGGTCTAGAACCAAATCTGGAATTCCTTCTAAAGGTGTGTTTGGATCTCAGACAGGAATTAGATCCTCTTGATAAAAAATGGGAAGATTTGCATTTATAGAACTGGGTGTGTAAGGTTCCAAATGATACTTTACTAGTGGCTCAGACTTGATTGTAACCTTGGTTCCATATCTAGTTCTGAAGAATAAATGTGTCCAATCAGATGATAAACACCCTCCTAACCTTGATATAGAATCTCTGGATAAGTAAATGGCAAAGGTAGGTGGCAAATCAATGACATAAATGTCCTGGTATATAACAAAGTTTGGACAAGCATGCAAAGTAAGGCCTAAATTTTTGAACATTCCAACTATACTCACTTCAGTTCCATCCATTTGTACAACACCTCTAACAACAGGTTCATATTTCAGACCTAATTTATTAGCTAGCTGTTTTAGCATAACTAAACTGCTGGCTCCTGAATCTATCATACAATTATGTACTAAATAATCACCCACAATCAAAGTGATATAAAATGGTGGAGGTTTGCCTACTGGTTTAGGCTGGTCTATTCTTTTTTTTTGTTTCATTTGCAATCATAATCTGAGGTTGATGTGATTGTTGTACTTCATTTGACAAAGGCAACTGAGATAGAGCATTTTGTAACAAATATTTTTGTCCTGGAATGTGTAAAGCATCTAAAATAGACATGCTTACTGTTGTCTTTTTCATATGATCCAAAATATTAAAAACAGGGCCACTAACCTTTTGCTGTACTTTTGGGACAGCAACCTCTGGTTGGTCTTTTGCTGGCTATTTATTTTCTGTAGTTGGCTGTCTTGACAAAATGTGCAAATCTTTTGATGTAGAGGCTTGATTTTGCTCATTCTGAGTTGTAGAAACTGTATTTTTCTTTTTATCAGTTGGCTGTGATACATTTCTAGCTTGCTGTTTACCAGTTTCAGCTTGCTGATTTGTATTTCCAGACTGTTGTTGCAAGTCAACAACTCTCTTTTTTGATCTTGTGTTTGCTGCAATATTAGTAAAAGATTACTTTTGACCTGGCAACTGATTTACACCACAAAATTCATTAGCCTACCAATTTATTAAATCTACATCAGGATTAACATATTGAGGTTGAATGTCCAGCTGGTTGTTTACATCACTTACGAAATTTTCAGCAGCAACATAGTTATTCTGTACCATCAAAGCTTGACTTACTATTCCATTTGGACAAGTGGCCTGATTATGAGGCTGATTATAGGGATAGCACCATGCATAGTCTTGAACCATGTTGTTCTGTATAGGTACTATTTCTTTTGATGTACTGACAACATTTGGATTGTATTGCTGATTTGGCCTATTGTTGTAATTTCTTCTTTGACCCTGATAATCTGCCTGATAACCAGGTCTATTTGCTTGGTAAGGGGCTACTTGGTAAGGTTTGTTATTCTAATTTGTTTGAATTTTCAGACTCACTAAGTCATTACTCACAGTCTGCAGTATTTTTGCTATGCTTTGCTGAATAACCAAAAGATGGTATTGCTGAAATATGTGGGGCTGAAATTGGTATTAAAGGCTATATATCTAAAAAAATTGGCATTGGGGGCCTAGGTACTATCTTACCAGCTTGTATTAAACTATTTTCTGCTCTTATTACAATATCAAAAGCAGTTAGTAAAGTTACCCTTCCCATGGATTGTATCATAACAACAATATCATAATTTAATGCTCTTAAATAATACAAAAAAGCGTGCTCTGGTGATGGTTTTATTGTTTCAAGAATTTTATTCCATGTTTTCTAAAATCTAAAATTAAAATCTGTCATTTGCTCTTGTGGAGCCCTCTTAATAGTAGTCATTTGTTCAACTAATGATAAATGATCAGACTTGTCCTGAAATTGCCTATTCAAAGTAGCACCTAATTCATCCCAAGATCTAATTGAATTTACTTTTAAGCCTCTAAACCATTGAAGAGCTTTACCTTTTAATGATGTTGCTAGCAACCTCATTGCAATGTTTTCTTCGGTGATGTGGTGAACATCACATAAAGACGCCACATCTCTGATATGTTCAATGGGTGTAGTCCCATCTTCTCCTATAAAACTTGGTAAACTTTTCAATGCAGCCATCAGTATGTCATCTTGTTGATTCAGATTCAAAGGGCTACCTCCATTAAAAGACACAAAAGGCTGATTTCGAGGTGGTGGTGGATTTCTTCCACCTCCTCCACCAGGAGGTGGTAATACTCCTCCTCCTCCTAGTAAAGACATTGGAATGGGTAAAACTTGAGCTGGTGTTTGGACTAAAACCTCTTGGAATATTTCCCATAATACAGGTTCTTCAGCAGTAAGCTCGAGAAGAAGTGGTTCCTCTTGGAAAATAGGAATATGTTCTTTTGGGCTTGCTAGTGGAGAACTTAAAAATTTTGATGATGAACTTGCAAATAATGGATTCTGATGTGAAGCAAATTTAGGATGTGTACTTGGCAGATCTATAACAACTGATAAATCTATTGTATTAACCTCTTTATCTACTTTTATCCTCCTTTTTGGTGGAGATAACTGATTATGCTTCTTCTCAAAATTTTTACTTGATCTTGTTTGATATTTTTTCATAGGCTGCAAGATCTGATCTGAAAAACCAAAGTATTAGAGTCGCCAGGCACTGATAAGAAACCTCTAAAAGGCTGGAATTTTGTTGCTCATACCAAAAACAATAAAAAGAAATAAGTCCTTTTAAACTAAAAATCAGTTCAAAGTCCCACTAGGTGCGCCAAAAACTGTTATCACTGGGAATTGCACCCGTATGCAAGCCTAGTTAAAGCACTGCAATTCCATGTAACATGGGACTAATCTCAGGTTGCAGGTGCCCTATGACGAGATTAGACCTCCAGATTGTGGGTTGGTTCCCTTCAAATGTTCTATTGAGATGTATGTTTTTACTATTTTGGGAAAAGGGAAGAAAGAAAACTAAATGAATACTAAAGGTAAAATGGTGATGCACCTGATATGGATAAAAATAATGCAATCTGATTCACAATGTTTGCCCATAAATCTAACTTCTACACAATCTAGACTTGGCATAAATACCACAAAAATAATTCTAAAGAAGGTTTGAAAATAGGTTTTTATGAAGGAAATGGTTTTTTCATAGCATAAAAAGACTATTTCTGGTTAACACAACCTAAGACCTGTGATGAATTTATGCTTTAATGCTGTAAACAATGAGGTGAGACAATAATTTTGAAGGTTTAATAATAAAACACAGCAAAATTTCATCAAAATCACTTCAACATTCAACACTAAAAGGAAAGGTAATTCAACTGATCTAAAATAAACAAAGGACAACTTTGCAAAAAGATAAAAGATAACCTGTAACATGCCGATCTCTCAATAAAACTGTAAAGTGAGCTACAAGAATTCTCCAATCTATTTGAATCAGAATGAGAATCAAGAACAAGCAAAAATAAACTTTTGATTTACAATATATAGGTTTGTCTCTCCAAGAGGCATGCAAAAATATAGACTTGCATATAACTGCCTCTAAAAATACTCATTCCTGAGCAACCTCAAAAATCCTCAAAATTAGGGTCTAAAACTGCCACAAATTGAGCAAAAATAGCTTCAATTTGGGCCTTTCCATATGTTTGACCAAAATTTTGACTAAGGACCCTAAAAATACTTGTCAAAGTCATGCAAATCCTCCTAAGTGGCCTAGTTAACTCAACTAATCAATTTGCATGATTTTGCATGAGCAAAATTGATTGTGAGTAAATAATAAAATAATAGAATATTACTCTATTATTGGTTACAATTTGTTCTATTTTTGATTTTACAACTTGTAGAAAATAATAAAGTAATTTATAGAGTATTACTTTATTATTTATTTACAATTAATAAATGTGTAAAATCGTACATGATTAGAAGAAAAATATTACTCCTTATCCCTCCAATACATTTGTGAGAAAAAATATTTCCCTCTGCAAGGAAAAAAAAATGAAACTCAGTCACTCCTGTAGCATTCCATGCACCAAAAAAAAAATGCATAAATATCCTTATGACTCCCTCTTGTTGACATTGTGCACATACGTCCATTCCTTAAATCTCCTTATATCCCCATATGTAATTTTTAAGTTAAGGAAAGAAAAAACAACTCCACTATGCAATTTGACCCCATGCATAAAAAATGTCCATCATATGTTGTCACCATCAATACTACCACCATGCAATTGCCTTCATGGAATAATCACATCACTACAAGACAATACCTTATTACCCATGAAGTCATATCTCCACCATGCATAAAAGCTTACCCCTGGACTCCATGTATTGCATATGCATATACATGTCTAAAATCATGCATCCTCCTGGCTATTAGTCACCATGCATAATCTTGAAATCTATCATTGGATACTTGGAAATGGATAAGGGACTTAAACATGTGATTTGTTATTCCTTCACCATTCGACCACCAAGGAATCTTCAAAAGGTTATAAGGCTTGTAGCCTTCCCACATGTTATATCAATCTCTTGACTTAATAAAAACCAACTTCTAAAGGGTTGCTGTCAGCCACTATATGTTATGATTGCTAGGGAAAGTCTTGACCACGACAGCAAATTGGATAAAGTAATAATTGGTTTTTCTTAAGTCAAAAAATGCACTTGAGCAAAAGAACCTTCGAACAAAAGAGGAAAACAACCCTAATCTTTGCTCATTCACTCTTCATTTGACTTCTATCCTTGAGCTCTACAAAATTCATGTCGGCCGAGGGTTTCAACTATCCTCATGGTGGCTCTGGTTTTCTCCTTTCAATGGCTCTTCGTTGTCGTTGCCATGAAACTCTGCATGAGTTAGAAAGAAGGTAACTCTGCTCTCTGTTTGATATGAAACATTTAAGTATCTATAGCTTTCTTCATTTAAATGGTCACGACCTTCTTCACTGTTACGAATACCTCCATTGTTGTGCACTCTTTAATATCTTCATTCTGTTTCTGTGTGCTTCTTTCTCAACGGTCTTCATCTGCTCCTCTGGAAGTTTGAGGCCACTATGAGGCCATGGAAGATATTTCTTCCTGCTAGCAATGAGGGTAAGCTCTTGCTATTTAATCTCTGTAGTTTCATTCTTCTTTGGTCTCACTCCTTATGGCTTGACAAGTTTGTAGATAGACGTGGGTATTGCATTTTATAGCAAAAAAATGCTATGTCTCTATCAGCCATGGCTACATATTTCTTCTTTTATCTTAATTTTCTTTCATTATGTAGAAACTTGAGGGTTTTGAAGCTTTGAACTTAGGGTTTCAACTTCTCCTCCATTTCCAGAACCTCTACCCGCCATGACTATGCTTCTCTTGTTAATAGGCATAAAAAATTGTAACTTACTAGAGGGTTTGTGAGCCTTTAAGTTAGGGTTTCAACTTCATCCTACACATAAAAATCCTTGTAATGCCACGACCATACTGCTTTACTTGATCTCTTTCTCTTTATACTGTAAGAAATGAAAGGTTTGATGTATCTTTGAATAAATCTTGTTAATTTGGCAAATGGGTATACCTTATTTCATGCTTCTTACTCTTCTCTGTTGGTTATGAGTGTATCATGGCATCTTTTTTGAAAGCTCTCAACTGTGTCTACAAAAATATCATTAGGGTTTGATCTCTTCAACATGGTCGGTCTATTGCCTGTGCAGCACCACCTTGACTGTGATTTTATCTCTACTTGTTGGCAAAAAGTATAAGGGTTTTGAAGTATTTTAAGTGGGTTTTCTTTCTTTACTTCTCATAACACTTCTCCACCTCCTTGTGACTGTCTCACATTTGCTGATGACACATTTTACCTTATCATTGCACTGTGGCTACTGGGTAGAATCACATGTTAGTATTTTGTTATGACAGCAAAACCTTTGATATTCTGTATGATAACTGTTATCATTTACCTCCATTTGCATGAGTATCATATATTGACACTCTGGGAGGCTCTCCTATAGTATAGATGCATTTCTTTAGCTTATTTGCATATGGTATACCTCTTCCGTTTGCAAGCTATAATATGATGGACTGTTTGGCTTTGTCATCATCCCTTGACTGTGAGACTGTCTTTCTACTATAACTGGATTCTACCATGGCATAGAGATTAGGCTATCTTCTTCTTGACTGTTTGTGGCATTCTTGAAATGCACCTGTAGCTTGGATAACATGCTCCTATCTCTCTTTAGTTGTTTATTGTATATCTCATCCGCCTTTGTGCATAATGACTGCTTATCTCATCATTTGGCTCTTATAGTATCATGTGTACCATGCATTTTTCCTCTTGGTTGTCTGTCAAGGCATATCTAGAGCATAGACACATGTCTTTATTTCTTTTTTGGCTGGTACACCTATAGCATTCCTTCGTGCATCCTTATACATGTAGTCATCTTTTTGCATACTTTAAACTATACCTGTAGCTTCCTTGTGCATCTTCAGATCTCTTATGTCTGTTCATACTTTCATCATTATGCACCTTTGTATTATAAATATATGCTCTTTGTCCATCCATTTTTCTGTGGTCATTCATGTGCACACTAACTGCCTATCTTATCATTTTTCATGTTCTTCTGTAGGTGGGCAATGACTATTATGATGTATCATGAATGTCTCCTGCTTATATAAACTACTTCACAGGTCACTGTTTTGGTTGTACATGGTGATGGTGATTGTATTATTATAGAACAACTGGCATAGAAGGAAGAGGATTGTTTACCTTGTGAATTTAATGTTCTTTATCAATCATCACTGTAGCACTTGATATAAGTCTTGTTCTTCTTCTGATGTTCCTCCTTCATTATTGATGCACCTCTGTAGATGGATATGGCAATTTATGATATACTCTGACTACTTCATGATCACTGTCATGACTATCTATAATGAAGATGACTGTATTTATTCTTGTTCTTGCAATGTATCTTTCTTTATGGCATCATGACATCTTTTTGACTGCATGACATCACTGTATCTCTCTTGACTGCATGGTAGCATGGCATCTTCTTTACTGTGTGGCATCTTCTATAGCTTGGGCATGAGAAATAAAGTTTTGTCAAAGCACAATAATGTTGAGATGTATGGAATCATTCTATTCATCCTTGAACTGTTGCATTCTTTATGTTCTACTGTATTTTATCTCTCTATATTTGCAACTTCATACATGACAATCTCTTGTTTTTTGCATATGTACTTGATTGTCATGTAAGTGATGGCATACATAGCTACTCTACAGCTTGCTCCTTCTTTAAGATCACTGATGGTTAGTGACAATCTTTAATATTTGATGAATAGTGAGCATCCCATATGTATCTATTATTTGTATCTTCCACTTTAGTCATGACTGTCTCTCATTTGATCTTGAAAGTTGACTTGATTGTCATGTCTCTTGCCCATTCACTGTTCAGGGGGATTTGCTTATGTATTATGTGCTTCATCCCTGGATGCTTGACTATTTGAACATCTAACTCCATTTAGACTGTAGCATTCATCTTCATGTATCCTTTGATGGTTTGAAGTTCTGAGGCATTGGTTGCAGCCTTTTGCAAAGTTTATATCTTCTTTTTGGATGACTGCACACCTATCTCATACATATTGTGAAGTTCTATTTAATGGCAATCAAGTTGGCATATTGTTTTATAATTGTCTTGCCTTCCACTATTCTATCTGTTGTTCCATGTGGCATTTACTTGACTACTTCTATGAGACACTTGTAACTTTGAATGTGATATAGTTGTTTAAACTTTGATCATCTTTAAACAGTATGAAAACAACATGAGAAATACCTGGTATAAAATGTTGTTTCATTTTACTCCTTTGTCATAATGAGATGATCCTTCACAAGATTTATTCTGCAACTTGTTCAAATGATACATAAGTTCTTGTATCCTCCTTAATCTGTCTCTCTTCTCTTTATCAGGCACAATAATCTGAAAACTCGTATCACTCCTAAGATGATTGTAGTTTGATTTTCTAAATTTGTCTTTTGTCAATCTTGATTTAGTCATATAGCTCTGATTTGTTTCAATCAACTATAATGATGTCATGATGACATCTTCTTTACGTAAGTTGATTAGATGATGCATGATGTAGCTTAGAATGATGCATCTTGTCTTTTCCTGGTACTCTTTTCAAAAAAAAAATGAAAAGAAACATGCTGGGCTCACTTGTGGGAGCCACATTTAATCCACATGCTTATTTGTCTTCAAATCAGCAACAAAATTTGTCCTATATCTGTACAGTGAACAAACAATTTAGCATAAAAAAGTATTGATAGCATTGATTGATCTCCTTCATGATTTCTTCTTGATATGTATCATTATCTGATCTAAATTCTTATCTGAATGCATGATATGATAAGTAGATGTCTCTGTTTGATAAAAGCATGTGATAATTGTAAACATCCGGAGCACTAACGGGGCTGTCCCAAATTTTTTTGCAGGTTTTAACTGGATGGTGGCTTGGATTGAAGCATGAAGACTGAAGACTTGAAGACTAGCTTCAACAACAACCTCCATCATCAGGCAATGATGGATGTTTAGATTTATCATATGTTATTTTCTCTTTTCTTTTATCAAACAGATACATAGCTTGCATGTCTGCAATTGCTCAGTTTAGTTACTCCCACGGCTTGTGTGGGACACATTTGAACATTTCTTTAAAACATGATCAGTTAGTTTCTCTGATGCATATGATGTATATGTATTTCCTTTTAAATCAATGCATGAGATAAATTAACAGATACTTGGATGTATATTCAAAACATGACATGAAATAATAGTGTAATACAACATCTTTCTCTCTTTTATTCAAAACTAATTAATCTAAATAATCAATTTAGCTTATAACTCCTGAAAGATCAAACTTTCTAGAGCGATCGTATCTCCTTGAATGTTTGATCCTTTGATGATCAATTCTTTTGTCATGATAACTTACCAGTCCTGATTGGACTGATGGGTTATCCTGACAACTGGATCTTCTTTTCAACTTTGTCAAAGTGTCAACCATTCAAGAATGCATAACCTTGAAGTTTTCTATTATTCATTCTGAACAATTACACCTAGGTCCAACTAATTTTCAGTGTGAACAAAAAATTAGTAACAAGGACCTTGTTCTCAAATGTTGGCATGGTGTCACACATGTGTTTAAGTCTTTACATTTCATCTTCTCCCTCAAGGTATGCAACATAGTTCATTTCATCATTGGAAGTAGGGGAGGGGCCCCTCAAAGTATGATTTTAGGTCTTGGATTGGTCTCATCATTAGGATTAGGGAGAGGTCCTCCTTTAATTACGGGCTTAGGTTTTGTATCATTGTTTGAACTAGAGGGGTGGCCTCCTCTAAGTATAAGCTTGGGCTTGTGATTAGGATTGGGCTTGCTTAGGATTAGGACCATTTTGACTAGTGTTGATTAGGACTAGGGTGATGATGATGTGGATTGATTAGGATAGAGTGATTGGATGACTTGGAGTGAATGTGTTGGAAAGAATGTTTAGGATGGTGTACTTATGAGTTTGTGTTGATAGCTTGATTTGGCAATTTGAAAACATATGATTTCACATGTACACACATGAATCACTCACACAAGACACATAAGCAAGTTTGAATTTGAAAATTTGAATGTGATGATGAAGCAAGCACTTGAAGAAGACACATCAACAAGCCTATGACTAGTCAAGTGGGGTATGGCCAAATTGGTCTTAATTTAGGTTGCACAAGTTGACTAAGGATGTCCCCAATATACTCAAGGTACGGGGGGGCCAATTTCATGAAATGAAAGTGAAATAATGCCACACAACCAGTAGAAAGGGGTAACCCACCCTTCACCTTCACTTCCCAAAGGTATAAAGTTCTTTGGGGCTTAGCCAAGAGTGACAAGATTTTGACTTCCAAAGAGGGTGTCTTTTAATTCACACCTCGCTATTTATACTCCACCGGAACACTAGAGTTGAGGTCGTCCCTTGGAGTGGTGTGTCTCCAAGCAGGCCTCCTAAGAAGGGTATGCCAAAAGAAAACCAAGTGGGTGTTTGTGATCTCCAAGATCACCTTGCGGTGCGAGGAGAGAGCATATACATGCACACTTGATTCACACTCGCACTTGTTAATTTCCTTTTAAGAAATCCAAATGTGTTGTGTGATATTGAATGGATGAGAGGTGTTTTTGATTCTCAAGATCGTACGAAGCACATGAGAAGAGTATACACACATTTGATCACATTCAAGTTCACCAAACAATGAAGACACTTGTTTGTTTTAACCCCAAGTCAAATGTGTGATGGAAGACACTTGTTCATTTTATGCCCAATTTTTTTATGTGTGACAGCAAACAATGTTCATTTTAAGAGCCCAAAATCTAAATGTGTATGCAAACAAGTTGTTCTTTTTATGCCCAAATTGAAGTGTGTTTGCAAATAATGATTATGATGAAATGAAAAGAGATGAAAGATGAATGGAGTGCACCTAAATATTTTTTCTTTCCAATATGTTGTTGTGACTGATTCCAATGTTGCTACAGCTCCTTAGATGCACCTAGAAGCCACCAAAACTAAGAAATAACAAGTAAACTTGCATAGGAATGCGTTATGTAAAAATAAACAAATCTGATAAAATCTATTGTAGATGAATAGTGATAGGAAAATGAATAGCATAAACATATTGTAGATGAAATTCTATGCAGGTTTTAAAAAAATTGTGAAAATCTAATCAAAACTGCAAAAGTTATATGCGTTTGAAGTTTGTAAAGAGAATTGACTTTGACTGAGAAAGAAGTCATGAAAATGGTACAAACACCCGATAAAATCTACACCATTACGTAGTTGACTGAATCAACTTTCTAATGATCCCTTGTTTGCAAATGTTTGACTCTGTATGATGAAGTTATGATGAAAAGAAAAAAAATGCCCTATTAGGGCTTAAGGAGAAGCAAGGGTAACCTGGCTGCTTGACCTAACTACTAACCGTTAAGGGTTTCAGTGGTCACATGCAATAGTGAGCGCCTGGCAGTTAAAGGTTCACCCTGGCGGTTTAGGCAAGTGAAGCCCTTAGTCGATGATATGACCTAGGGCTAAGTTAAAGCAAAAAATAAAAATGAGGGGGGCCGAGGGATGTAGCCCCCTCCTATGGTCGCAAGTTAGAACCAAGCCCCAAAAGTAAGATCGGATGGCTCAAATGAACTAAAACTTTAAAACTAAATTTAAATGTTAGAAAGATTAACGTCAGTCGGGCAAATGGTGAAGGCGACAATCACAAAGGTGGCATGAGAAAACCGTCAACCAAGTGACAGAAGGGCCTTAGTAGACTGCAATAGAGGATTTGAAGGGTTTGACCAGGGCAATGAATGGAAGTCGACAGGAATTTTGGGAGGTGACACAAAGGGTTTTGACTGGGAGAAAAGAACAGAGTGGCAGCAGAGGCAAATGCAGGTGGCGACCAGGGGGCTCCACCGGTGGCGACCAAGAAAAAGGGGGAGGTGACAAGCTTTGGCAGATAGAGGGGATTAGAGGTGTTAGCGATGGAGATAAGTGTGGAGTCAGTGCTAGGGTTAGGGTTTTAGTACTATGACAGGGGGAGTTCCAAACTATACCTGCCACCACGGACCTCAAAATCTGCCATCGTCGAAAATCAACAACCTGCCATCGAAACCCTAATTTCATTAATCCTACAACAGTTAAAAGAAAAATCACACTTTTCAATGCAAATAATTAATGAAAATTTAGTAAACCTGACACTGTGCCTCTGCGTAGGGACCGTACAGTTCTGTATGGATCCATACAGTATGGCCCTACGAGAGGGGCAAAACCAAAAAAAATTCAATTTTTTCCCGATAGCGAAATGTATTGAATTTTATGTTATTTTTCGTCTGCGAGGCCTCCCAGACGCAATGAGGAGGTCTGTTTCAGGCCAGGAGGTCACCTACAAAACCTAACTTTTAGAAATCATCAAAAATTGTTAGATTTGCAAGCTTTCACATTGAATTCACCATTTGTCATCAGGGAAAAAATCAGGTCTGAAACTAAAACAACAAGACATCAAACCCTAACTAGCACGATAGAGTACGAACTAGCATGAAAATTAAAACAAGAAAGCAAAGCAAACTGATCTCCAAGCTAGATTTGATTTATCTCTATTGCTCTTCTCAACCTCGCATAGGCATGCAAGATTTCGAAGGATGATTGTGGGAGGAATGTTGGTTGCTCATTCCAGCAGCATAATAGTACTTGAAAACTCCATGTGTAAATGGCTTGTGAGAGGGTTGATTTATAGGAAGTGACTGATTTGAATGAAGGGCTATGATTGAAAGTTGTTTCCAACGATGTGGACAGCTAGGATCAAATAGGGTTTCCCACTCCATGAGGAGTTGTCGTCATGTGACAAGTGTGTGAAGGAGAATAAAGGAGACCTAATTCAAATATTTTATTTGAATTAGTTTGACATGTGAAGTGTATTAAGTGGAAGTTGTAACATGTGACATGTGTTTGAATGTGGTGAAATGTGAGGGAATAATTCAAATATTTTATTTGAATTATTTGGGACATGTGAAAGGGGAATTAATTAAATAAATAAGATTTATTTAAATAATTGTCTAGGTGATTAGGATGGGATTAGGAGTGGGATTAGGACAAAATGTCTTATGATGTCCCTAGTAAAGTGTCGACTAGGTGATGATCAAGACATGGACAAATTTAGGTGTCTACAGTGGCTATAGTCAGATAAAAATAGCTCCAGAGGACAAGGATAAGACCACATTTACATGTCCTTGGGGTACATATGCTTATTATGTCCTTCCTTTTGGGTTATGCAATGCCCCAACCACTTTCCAAAGGGTAGTACTAAGTATCTTTTTAGACTATGCTCATGATTCTATGGAGATCTATATGGACGATTTCACCACCTATGGAGACACATTTGAGACAACACTCAGTAATCTAGAGAAGGTCCTGAAAAGATGTCAAGAGCATAATTTGTCATCGACTCGTTTAAAATGCTTTACGATGATGACTCAAGGAGTTGTTCTAGGACACTTTATATCCAGTGATGGTATTCAGGTGGATCCCAATAAAATTGAGATAATTTCTACACTTCCTATACCACATAAACCAAAAAATGTCAGAAGTTTTCTTGGCCATGCAGGCTATTATAGGAGGTTTATACAGGACTTCAGCAAACTAGCAGCACCTTTGTTTTCTCTACTCACAAAGAACATGGAATTTGACTAGACCATAGAATGTCAACACTCTTTTGACACACTTAAGACAACTTTGACAAAAGCACCTATCTTGAGAGGACCAAATTGGACATTGCCTTTCCACATACACACTAATGCTTCTAATTTTGCTATAGGAGCTTTATTGGGACAGAAAGAAGGTAATAATGAGTATGCTATTTATTATATCAGTAAAAACTTACAAGGAGTAGAGCTCAATTACACTGTCACAGAAAAAGAGATGTTGGCTGTTGTCTATGCTATCAACAAGTTTAGGCATTGTATAACTAATTAACAGGTGTTTATCCATATAGATCATACTACAATCAAATACTTAATGAACAAACTTGTGGTTGGGTGTAGACTAGTCAGATGGTTGCTCTTGCTATACAGGAGTTTGATATAACAATAGTGGATAAGCCAGGAAAAGCTAATGTGGTGGAAGATTTTTTGTGTAGATTGCCTACACAAATGGAAGAATGTGTTGTGGATGACTCTTTCCTAGATGAACATTTGTTTGCTCTTACTATACACACACCATGGTTTGTTGATATTGCTAACTATTTGGTAGCAGGGCATATCCCATCACATTTCTCCCCAAGAGAAAGGAGATAGTTAGTGCATAAAAGCTTTCCATATTCTTGGATTGATGGTTATTTGTTCTACACTGGTCCAAACCATATTAAGAGGAGGTGCATAAGAGAAGATGAGTTCTTTGACATCCTAAAAGCCTGTCATGATGAGCTCTATGGGGGTCACTTTGCAGCCAAGAGGACAACATTCAAGATCTTAACAATAGGCTATTATTGGCCAACTCTTCATAAGAATGCAATTAAGTATACAAGGAGTTGTGACAGATGTCAAAGAATGGGCAGACCAACAAGATCAAATGAGATGCCTTTGTAGCCATAGATAGCACTAGGGCCAATTTCACCAGCTTCTAATAATGAGTACATTTTAGTTTGCACTAATTATCTGACAAAGTGGGTTAAGTCAAGGCCTTCCAATTTGCCAGAGATGGGAATGTAGCCAAATTCTTGTATGAAGAAATTTTCACTAGGTATGGAGCACAAAGAGAGATTGTCACTGACCAAGGTCCCCAGTTCACTTTTGAACTCATTTCCACACTGGTTAAAGAATATGAAGTTAGGCATAGGAAATCAACACCTTATCACCCCCAAGCCAATGGGCAAGTGGAAGTTACAAACAAAGAAATTGAGAATATTCTAACCAAGACAGTGAACATTCATAGGAAGGACTGGGCAACCAGACTACCAGAGGCAGTATGGGCATACAAAACCACATGGAAATCAACAACTGGTTTCACACCTTATGAGATAGTGTATGGTAAAATAACAGTTCTACCCATATAATTTATAAGACACTAAGGACTGCACTAGAACTTGACATGGATCTAATAGAAGCACAACAAGAAAGACTCCATATTCTTAATGGGTTAGATAAGATTAGAATGGCATCCATGCACCACACAGAGATTGTTCAAAAGTAGAGAGCCAAATGGCATGATCAGTATATCAAAAATAAAGCATTCCATGTGGGTGACTGGGCTCTGTTATATAATTCAAAGTAGAAAGATCATAAGGGAAAATTGCAATCATGATGGTTAGGACCTTATGAAATACATTAGGTCTTTCCCAATGGAGCTGTTAAACTGCAGACCATAGATGAGGTCAAATTTTCACTCTTGGTTAATGGTCGTCGATTAAAACTCTACACCAGGCCATCAAACAGAGATGATTTTCTAAACCAATGCTCTATTCCTAGCCATGACCCAGATACTGCTATATCATCACCTAGCAGTAGCATGGAAGAAGACCCTATCGGTTATCACAATGACTTAGCAAGTGAGCTACATAGCCCACCTCCTGAGGTCACTCAGGTATAATTTATTTTCTTTCTTCACGTACACACAGCACTGATGTTGCCATCTTCATGAAGATCGAGTCAATAAGCTGTAGGGACTTGAAGAAGGCAACCCACTCCACATTGCCATAATATACATTGGGACCTATTGGAAAGCAACATGCAGCAACTATCCATCCTCTCACATGTAGCAACTATCCGTCAACTCATTCAAATTTTGCACCATGCACTCCACTTTTCAAGCACATGTAGCCGTCATTCGTCATTCCACCGCATGCAAACTACATCAGCTCATTCACACATTCCAGAATGTCATTCCACCATTTCTCATAATAATAAGTTCTATCCAATCAAACTTATGTTGTAGACACATTTTCCAATACTTTGCTCGCTTGAAGTCCAATTCATCTCTTCCAATAGGTACAAATATTAACTTCCCATTATTTGACACAACTATTTCAATATTTCCATATATGCTTGCATTTAATAATACAAAATTATCATTCGTAATCCTATATCCATATACTATCATCATTTTCTTCGTCGTACATAGCCTTGAACTGAGGTCACTTCAAGATTTTAGTTGGGGGGAGGGATAGTGTTTTTGTTTAAAACAATGATTGTTCGCCATTGTGAGTTACACAACACAACACAGATAATACAACCTCTTTTTCATTCTTATGTCTACTCTACTAAATTGGTCTGCTAAAACTATCTTCTATGCTAAATTTCCCAATTTCCCATAGTTCCGAGTCGGTTCAAGCTGGTTTGTTAGTTCAGACTGGTATAATATAGCAAGGGAATATACATGGGGTTATTGGAAGCACAGGGTTATTGAAACTAAAAGAGCAAGTAGATATAACAGAGGGTTTGTAGAAGGGGTTGTGGGCAATTTGAATTTGAATTTGGCAATATGGTAGGAGACATCATTAGACGGGAACCTATAGTGCATGATATGGTATTGGGAGACCAATTAACTTTGCCAATCCTTACACAAGCAGGATGGATTGACTATTTCTTGAAGCTCACATAATTTGATGAAGGTATGACGAGGCAGTTTGTAGCCTCACTCTACCATGATGAAACCACTATAAAAGGTCTGATAGTGGATGCATTGGAAGTGGCAATTACTAAGGTATCTAGTTTACCCAGAAATGGTGAAGAGTTCACCATCAAAGTAGATGCAATAGATGCAAGAGACGTATTCAGTGAGCCACGGGAGCGGCTGGAATCCACATCACAAGGTACTAAAAGACTATCACTTCCAAAATTGTGGGCTGCTTGTGTCATACATATTATCAAATACCTTACCTGTGATGGTAGGCAGTCTATGTTGTACACTATGCATTTTAAATTGTTAAGCCATCTTCATCATAATAGAGTAGTTAATGTGCCAAATTTCCTATATAATTTCTTAAAGAGAATGGGCTATGAATATCAAAGGAAATAAAAAACCAACATTATCCCATGATTGTTTGGTCACTCTGTTAATAAAGAGAAGTCTTAGGATGTAGTATCTAAATGTGCCCTAGAAAAGATTCTTGAAATGCAAAAACATCAATGACATCCTTAATGATCAAGCAACACCAGAAAACGTAGAGTCACCTACTGCATCCTTGAGAGAAAACCCTGTTTCACTTGCTACTTCACCTACTCGCAGTGTAGAGGAAATAGGAGAATAGGATGTGCCAAATGTAGTATCTGATCAACCTATACTAGAAGAAGAGAATCAAATCCCAGAAGAAGAGGCCAATCAGGCCCCATCCTCTAGTAAGACACCTAGCACCAGCACACTAAGAACTAGGAAAAAGAAGAGTGGTTCTTCTTCTGAGCCTGCAAAGAGGTCAAAAGAGAAATCCACACCATTAAGAAATTCGCATTGCCTTAATAAGAAAGGTGTTATGGGCAGTGCTATTGAGAAGCTTGGAAAAGAGAGGGAGGTTGTGGTAGAAGTAGAAAGTGACCATGAACAAGAGGATAATGTGACTGAGAATGTACAAACCCCTATCAAAAGGAAATGGTATGTGTCTAGTACATCTGAATCTGAATCTGAAGATATTTTTATTGCTAAGAAAGCTAGGAAGAAAACCCCAGACAACCTTGATAATGAGGAATATGAGTGTACAAGGGGTGGTGATGAATAGTCTTCAAGGGATGAGGGATTGTTGATTGAAGATAGGAATATAAGAAGGGAACTACAAGAAGCCTTTGATAGAATAAAACAACTGGAAGAATTGATCAAAACCTATGAGCAGAAGGACAAAGAGAGAGAGGCAAGGATACATGAGTTGGAAGAAAAGGTTAACACTTATGATCAGGGGTCAAAACTAGATGTCCTCGTAGAGCTAGCCATAGTAGCTGCAAGAAATAAGGAATTAGTGACTAAAGAGAAAAGACTCCCTATTTTCAAAACCCCAACTTGTCATACAGTTGTATCCTTAGGATATCATTTATGGAAGGTTACTCAGGATTTCTTTGAACAAAAAAAAGAATGGAAAAGAGAAAAAGAAACCATGATTGCAGACCACACTAAGGCACTGAAAAGAAAGGATATTGAGTTGTGGAAGATGATAGTTAGAGTGGAGGAAGTAGTACATAAAGCTGCTTAGATTGTCAAATGTAGACCCCAACCTAGGACCTATGCCTTGTTTCTGCAAGAAAAAATTCTGAGTTACCAATTCAGCAAATTGATCAGCAATAAACCAGTTGACATGAGTGAGAAAATGGCCTTCCTTAAAGTTTTTGCTAGCGCCACACCTGATGAACAAGATCAACTATGTGAGTTTTACTTACATAATTATGTTATATCTAAAGATACCGAATGCAATCCATTAATTTATGTAGGGGATTTACAGGTAAGAGCACTGGCCTCTTACTTTAGGAATGAGAAATTGAGAGGGGACATCATGCAAGCTTACACAGAAAGAGAAAAATCCATTGCCCTTCCAATTAGAAAAGAATCTAAAATCCCTAATTTTATCATTGCAGAATGGAAGCAGCTTTTAGAACACAAGGGTGTGGAGAGAAAGATTATGAATTTAAGGCTACAAGATTATGACAGGATTCAACATTTGACAGTTGGGCTCATCCATCACTCTCACCAACATGTTCAGGACAAGTGGAATAGTTTGACTCCAAAGTTACAAAAGAAAGAACCCATGCTATCCATAACTTCATGGCTATGTTTGAAAGGGTCAGGAAATACATGGACATTGCCAAGGGACAAGCATTGAGATAGATACCACTTACTTTCCAACCCCCTATGCTTCTATATCTAGTGCCACATTAGACTGGGAGGACGAGTATGGAGTGTGAGAAAGCATAAGTCTCTAGGATGAACAGGTTGGCATACAGTAATGGATTTTATTTGGAGCAGACCCAAGGAGTAGGTACTGTTGCAGATTTCAGGGAGATTGCCCTGTATTACAACCTACAGCCTTAGTTGATTTGCTTGAGTTCAAGCAAATGGATAGTTGGGGGTGAGATGAGCCTAGTTATTAGCCCATTTTCTTATAGTTTTATGCAAGTTGAAAGACATTCCTAGACACTATTTTAAGCATATTTCTATGTTATGTTATCCCTTATGGTCATTATGCAAACTTGAACTTGGTTAATTAAGTATATGGAGATATGATTATAATATGATGAAATTGTACATTATATGTGGGAATGTATGGATTATTGAGAATGTTTGTGTTGATTATGGTTGTTAGTATTTTGTACATGTTTATGGATTAATCTTGCAATTAAAAGAGGAAGGACTATAACCTACAACAACTACAGGATGCAGCCCGCAGCCACAACATTTCTAGGCGCAGAGCAGGGAAGATTCCAAACTCAACTAAGTGCAGCAACCATGGCATGAGCACACTTGATGGAGATAATCACGCATCATGATAGGTGATCAATAAATATGATTGGAAACTTAAAGGACTCTATTGCAACCAGAAAACTAATGGAACTGATTCAATCGGCCCATGTTCCCCTGTTTCAGCAGAGAGTTCTAATTTTGTTAGGATGTTTCTTTCCTTCTTTCTCTAGTCATTGTTGTTAGTATTCATTACACTCTAGTTCATGTGGAGTGGTGTTTTATGTTTACAGTTAAGAGACCTATTTCAATAACTCCCTCGTGCCTATATTATGGTTCAGTGGTTGAGGTAGAAGTAAGTTAGTTCAGTTTAGTTTTGAATAGTTTTTGTTCTATCACAGATATAGCTATCTGAATCTTTTTTGGATTATGTAGACAATGTTATTTGATTGTGAGTTATGAATATTATAGTTCAACAAGATTTTATGTGATTTGAAAAGATTGTGCAATGTATGTTAGAATCAATATGATTGTGTTGATTTAAAAGAGCTAGATTTGAGTTTAAGCAGTGAGGCAATCACCTGAGCAAGGGTCACTTGGGATAACTGTCCTTCACTTTATTTCTTGTATGTTATAATTGTTGTAGCAGTTATTTTATGAATACAAGATCAATTAGATTCTTAAGTTGCTTAGTTCAATTAACTTGTGATACTTTGGAGGATAGGAAAAGTTGTCATTAGCAAATTAGAGTTCATTCCTTAATAATCTTTTGTTACAGTCTTACATTGCAAAGTATCCGTAGCAGTTGTAGCAGCATTAATTTCTCTTGTTAATAAGTAGCCTAATTTCCAGTACTATATTAGATAAGTTAGATGGTTTGATCCCTGAAAGCACATATAGTGCAAGTGCCATCACAAGCCTACGAGCCCTGTTGACAATTCGATGAAGGTCTTTTCAAGGATTTATAGTGGACTGTTCAGTAGGATATTCCTTTGAATTGTGTGATTACCACCAAGTTTACCAAGCATTGTAAAGACACTACATCCATCAACTCCCTTCCTTTTGGGTTTGTACTTTCCTCCATCCTACATCATAAGCATTGACACAAGCAATCACTAAATCTGGGCATTAAGCTTAAATTGGGAAGCTGTAACATCCAAGTTCTAAAACAAGTCTAAACATAGATATTTACCAAGAGATTAAACATACAAGGTAAAAATGATAGTAATAATTTTTTTTTAGTTTAATTTCAAGGTACAACAATTGCATAATTTCCAATCCGAAATAAACAACATGATACAAATATGACATATTGTCTTTTACAAGTACAAATATCTGCAATAGATAATCATTTACATAGCCTTATAAAACACAAGTCACAAAGATATACTACATCTAGAAATCTGACATCTTTATCACAAGCCTCGACATGTCTTCTGCTAGACAGAGAGAGAGAGCATCTTCCGAGTGCTTTTCCTCCATCCAAAGACCGACAGTCTCCCACACATCTTCCACATAGGAAGTGGCCCTACCCTTCACGAAGAGTATAGACCAAAGGTGACCAATGGTAATTTGCCATTTGAGTACATAGTGTTGTATCCTACATAACTCTATCGATCATACAACCCTAGATATCCTCTAGCTAAGTATGATCATTCTAATAGGTTATGCAATCTAGATACGGTGAACCGACAATGCACGTAGAGATGTATGCATTACTTTGGCCAAAGTTTCAATATAAATAGACATTTGCAATGAACGTTGTCATAATGTTCACCCACCCCAACTCGACTTGGATACTATCATATTCCTATAGTTTGACTTGGTCAACTATGTTTAACTATATAGTCTTGACAACTTTAATATATTAGTCTTCTTGACCTAGACAAGTTTACAAACACTGTCTTATTTTCCATAGACCTTATGGATTTCCTTTCTTTACAAGGATTCTCATTGCATCCTTGCAAAACCCAAGATCCCAAAACTTATCAACACATAAAGAACTTTAAGTCAATTGATAAACAATCTAATAGGTTATCAAACCAATGATAAACGTTATTGATAAGGACACGTCATCCTTTTGACAAGTAAATAAAATGAACATTATTATTTAGGGTACTCGACCTTCTTTGTCGACCCACATAGAAATAGCTAAAACAAGTTGTAACCTGAAAAGGTGCATTTAATAACTTAACCCTACTAGGTCAATCTAGGGTTTGCCTTTCCTTTTCCATGATAATGGAATATCAAACAATCGATTCTAGAAAGAATAGTGTTTAAGTAAATGATTTTCCTTTAGTCTTCTTTTGACTTAAAGGTCGTTTCAAACTTTCTAAACAAGACCATTCCTCATTTACAAGAAAACCTAGTTAGAGCCTACCAAAAGGTTCTAATCAAATTATACATTGACTATAGTCATCTTGCTACCACTAGGTGGATAATTCTATTCCAAGTTTTCTATCCAATAATATTCATTATCAAAACATTACTCTTTCAACTATGTTCTATGTAGTCAATGAACCTTGTTGTCTATTTTGAGCAATTCAAGGAAACTATAATATACATTTTTGTGCCTGGCATTCATTTTGACAATGTCTTATGCACTAAATTCCTTTGTGCATAGGTTTATTTAGCCTAATCCAACTCAATGGAATAACAAACATAGTTAATCTTGAAAGTAAGAATATTGTGAGAACGAATATCCTCTAGTCTTCTTTCGACTCAGAGGTCGTATATGTCTTTCGAACCATGACTAGATCTTTACACAAGTATATCCTTAGATTTATCTAAACCAAAGGTTGAAATACAAAACTGAACTCCCCTAAGTTTAGTTTGACTTCATAAGATGATTAACTAATTTCCATTTGATATCTGAACAAATCCCATGTCTAAGTTTCACTCTTTTTGACTCAAATAAGCCATGTCGAAACAATAATATACAAGTGTTTCTATCTAAACTTAATGTAGAGAAACATCTCACCCTAAAAGCATAGTATTCACATAATGATATTACTCATCATACAGAATTAAAGTGATCCATACGATCCTATGATTACTATTCTCATAGTGTCTCGAGACATGCATGGTCATAATGTACTGTTTACTACAAAAACCTACATTATAAGAAATATGTAGACATGAATACAAATTTTTTACATAATAAACTTAATGATATAACTGTCCTCCTCCATCAAATTCATAGGCTAACCTTCATATAATCGTCCTTAATATGCACCAAGACTGTCTGCCTTAAAGAGACCTAAACAATGGGTCTAACTCTGCTCATAAGGAAGATTATAATAATAACCAGAAACAATAAAATGTACAATGTCGACTAGTAGATCCCTAACGTAAATAAAGCTTTTGACAAACTTGGCTTATGGTTAGAAAGGCTCATAAAACTTCATTCAATTCTAGTGAGATTCCTACGTTCTCAAAAAGAACTACTATTATATAATAGTTTTAATCAACAAGCTTTGTAAAGGGAAAAACACAAGGAATATGCTTAGCTCATACTTGAGCTATTCTCTCGAATGCAACTGCAGACGTTTAGACTTCGTCAACCTGCTCTTCAATTCCTTTCAACTGACTTTTCCTGAGTAACAAACGGCTCTCTGATATCAAGTCTATGAGAATCGATCTTCTCTCACACTCCTCTTGTTAGCTAACACCTCCAAACCTATTCCTTTTCCAGTTAACAATCCCCTCTCCTTATCTTCCCTCTCGACTCTACTAATGAGTCGTCCTCTCCATCACACCTCAATAGCTCATAGTTTCCAAGCTTTTTCCTTACTATTTTCTATGTTCTCTTCTTTGTCAATTCTAGTCTTTTTCCCCCCTCTCTATGAGCTGATTCATTCCCTTATAACACTCTTCACGACTCTTTTTATGAGTTTTTCTACCCATATCATCCATGACTACTGTGATAATGACTCCACTATCGTTCATTAAAACCTTTCTTAACTGTCATAATGGCTCCATGATAGTTGTTAAAGCCTTTCCCCTTTCAGATATCGGGTTCTTCTAATATGATAACAACAATTATGACTCTACTACATGATGCTCCTCATCTCTTGATCCACTTGACCTTACATTAAGATTGCACTAAAATTTGTTGAACAACTTCCCTTAAGCCGCGGGTAACTCCTAGTAAAAAGCCTCTATTTGCTCACAACTTAAGCATGTAAATTAAGGGGGACGTGGTTACTAAGTACAACTCAACAAACCAACTACGACTCACTTAATGGCCTTCAATGATGTCGAGTTAGTTAAGAAAGAAAGCTTCTTCATAAAATAAGGTCATTAACTTCTTAAAAACCCTCTTGACCACTCTCTAATGTTTTGAAAGAAACGTCCACAATGTGGTCTTCTCCAATGGATAGACATGAATGGTTAAGAGGACATTGAGGTAGTAATTGCCTCATAAGAATTTAAAGATTCCCTCTACAACACATTTAAAGAATAGAATAGATAAACATAATAATAGAGAAGGTGGTGAATATTACTTCGTTGATCACAAATGATCACTAAAGTTTTACGTGATATAATGATCAAGTACCATGACAATACTTATTAATAGCATTAATAAAGATGTTTTTATGTAAACTTACATATATAACGTGCTTGGGTTGAGCTAGTCTCCCCTTCACGAATTCACACTAATTCCACATTGATTTGACTAGCCATCAACGTACTTACGACATTAGACGATAACGATTTATCCATCGATTTATATTAACGACGCAAACGCAACTATTTGCGACATGGTTGACATAAGATCACATTAGTTGTGATCAGCTAACATTCTATTCTGACGTCGCTTTTCACAAAAGATAAGGTCGACACACACGACTAACCCAGAAAGGAATCTAAAGACATCAACAACCTGTTAAGTCAATCCAAGAATTTAACCAATAAAATGTGACTTACCTCAATCATCTAGAGTTATTTAACTATTTGAACACTATACTCATTTGGCAAATGACCATTTATAACCCAAGGTCTATTCTCCTCTCCTCAGAAGATACTCTCTCTCTCTCTCTCTCTCTCTTTCCCAGAGAGACATTAAGAACTTATTATCCTGCATATAACTTGCAATCACTAGATTATGATCAGTGCATCATTAGTCCATTCATAAACCTTATGAATAATAAACCAAATTGTCATAACATAAATTACTAAATCATTACATCATATGCATTGCATTTAATCACCTAACTGATATTCAATAAAAATCAATATTTTCCAATGACATTTAACCCAACATCAAAATATTTATCCAATAGATTCACTTCTATCCATGTAAAAGTAAAAAGTAAAAATAAGCCAGAATTAGGGACGTAACAGAAGCCAACAAATTGAGATATCCCATTATGGACCATCCTTTGGCCTTTGTTAGTAGTTGTATCTCCATAAATTTAGACTTTAAAGTCTTCTATGTCAATATGACCTAGGTCTATATCTGAAATGGCCTCCCATGTTGAACCAATCTTGGATGGTGGGACCACCCCTTGAAACTTGTACTTCATGCTCTAACTCTTGACATGAAAACCTAAAAGGAATAAAAGGAAATATAAATACCAATATATTAACAAAAATATGCATAAAATTCAAATAGTTTAAGTGTTTTGTGCATCTATAAAGTTTTGTGGGATTTCTCAAGACATCTGGACTTGAGGACTTCTAGATCGGAAGTCCTTTTGTCTAAGAAAATTTTGCAATTTTTTATTTTCTTAAGTCAAGTAGTATTATAAAGCATTTTCAAGAATTTATCAGAGTACCAAACATATGGAGTTAAAGTTAGAAGTCCAGAAGGAAGGATCAATCCCACAAATAATATGCTTAAATTTGAAAGGTTTTCTTTAAGATTTTAGTCTTTGGTTAAGAAAATGCATAAATCATGAGGACTAATAGACACGGAGACTAAGGATCAAAAGTCTAGAAGTCTTTCCTAACTCTACAAGAGTTGACATTTATGTTTCATGATTTAAAAGCCTCATTTAAGTGTTAATGGATGGTTTGTGGGAATAAACAAGACATCCAAACATCTGGATTTGAAACTGAAAGTCCAAAAGCCAATACCAATCCTGTAAATCCACAAGATATTATTTTTTCTTAAATTTCCCTTTTATTACTTCTCTGAGGGTAATGTAGAAATTGATAGAACATTAGGACATCTAGACTTATTGTTTGGAAGTCCCTAAGTCCAAGAAATTCCCACAACTTAAATATATTTTCTAGGGACTTCCAGACCTCAAATGAAAGGGTCCAAATTCTAGTCCACCATGAGAATCCCACATTTTCACAAAATTTTAAAAGGAAAGACTTTAATCATTAAACTCATTTTGTAGGATCCCAATGGTCATTGGGACTTTTCATTACTTTGTTAGATTTTGAGTTAGGGCATCATTCAATTTTGAATTTTCTATGACCTTGACCTAACTATTTACCCTAGTTTCAAAAGATTGAATTTTGTAAGGTTTTCTAGCAAACTAGGTTTAGGTTTAATTCACATAATTATTTTGAGTTTCAATGACCTAGGGTTAAGTTCGGATGGTGAAATTTGTTTCAACTTCATTACCCTAGAGTTTGCAACTTCATCAAATTTCAAGAATGCCAACAAATGGGATCTGATTCAACCAAATTATTGGAGAAAGACTATCCACCTACTATTTTGCACATTCAAAGTGAAGGTTGAAATCTCTAAATTTGCCAAAAAAGCATGCTCTAATTTTTCTTGATGGATGCATAGATGAAGGATACTTCATCACAAGGTCTCTCTTCTAGTCACAAAGAGTACACATACTAGAAATCTAAGTATAAGCTCTATATGATCATGTTTGAGGAGTCTTTGAAGTTGTAGAGGATGTGTTGAATTGCTAGAGCTCAAATGCAAGTGAAAGCAAAGTGAAGAAATGAAGGGAAACAAGAACTATATACATTGCTTGGATCATACATGAGTGCCATTAATGCAAGGAAAAGGTAGATGAGAAGTGATGTTATGGAAAACCTAAGGTTGAAGACTAGACTAGAATCTTTACAAATTTTGTATTTGTCGGTAATCATTGTTTGTAGAAAAGATACATTAGGTAAAGAAGGGGAATGCGGGGATGCTTGGGACATCAGGACTTGGAGTCATATGTTTGGAAGTCCTTTGGGATCCTTCAAATGTAGAAAATATTCTTAAAGGCACTTCAAACACTTATGCTGATCAATTATAAAATGTAGGAATTGATTGGACATTGGGACATCTAGACCAAATACTAGAAGTCCATAAGTCCTACATAATTTCACACTTCTACAAAAAGCTCGCTTCTTCAACTTTCAAAGGAAGACTCCCTCAAACCTATCAACAATGACTTGAGTAATTTTAAATTGAATTATCACAAACCACTTCAAAGACAAAATATCTTGAACCAAGACAAAAGGGGAGGAAACGAAGAAACTAAAGAAAACCAAACCAAATCTAACTAAACCAAACCTAACACTGGGCAAAAGAAAAAATGGGGGTCCATATTTTACCAAGAGTAAAATGGGGCATGTGTGCAAGGCACAACAATAGGGTTAATGTGATTTGATTTGAGATGATTGGATTTTGGATAATCTAAGATTTGGGATGTGTTGGTTTTTTCCTAGACTGGATGCTTATTCCCAGATTTCCCTACAAGGTAGCCATCAATGATCAACAGGATCTCTGGGCCAAGGGCCAACAGTATAGGAGATAGACTCTATTTTTATCTCCACTTCTTCTTCAGGCTCTGCAAAACCTAGGGGGGTATTCCCTACTCAACACCCATGAGAATATACATACAAAGGCTGGGATGCTAACATGAAGCAGATAAGTCCTCCTGTAAGTAGACCAAAACTGCAAGATAAGAGCAAAGGGGCTAGCTTTGGGCCTATTTTCAGTTGTAGACAGAGGACTTGGGGTCCTAAAACTAATTCTAATATCCTAATGGTTGTTTTGGAGTTTGGTTTTGATTTTATGTTTGGATGCAGAGCTGGACCTGGTGTATAACCTCAACACAGAGCTAGATTGGTGCCTATCCAGGGCTTGGAGTCATGGACATACACATGCAAATGTTCAGCATAAACAAATTAAAACTAGATTTCAAGGAGATTTGTGTGATATCTGCCTTACAAATATCTCCCAATACAGAGTGTTAAGCTATCTATACTTATGGCATCCCTGCTGCAGTATACCCTTCCCAATATTCAATCTGAAAACAATTTAATCTACCCCTTGAGCAGAAGTTAAAAGATCAAACATTCAATACAGGAATTCTGTATTCCAAAAAACCAGACACCCCTTAGGTATCTAGACTCAGAAGAAGGACACATGCAACACTGGAGACAGAATTAACAAAACACATGCAAAACAACATTATTCATATAAGATTAATCATGAAATCAGTAGGTTCATGCAAGAAACATACAACAGGAGATACATAAACTCACAAGGCTTCCTGCACAGAGCAACCAAAACCAGATGTATTTCATTACAGAGCCAAAATGTCTAGTTTTCAACAACCTTAAAAAATGAGTCACACAGTCCCTTATATACATCGAGGAAGGTGCATTAAGCATTAATTACATGGGAGGCCAAAAATCCCGCCAGATACACAATACTAAAAAGTGGTGCTCAAAATTGAATGCAACAACCAGAAACAGAGAACAGAGCAGGTGAGATCAGGATCCAGACCACCGCTCAGGGACATTTTCTCTTAAATCTGGTAGTTGACCTATCTATCATTGTCCCATCGTGCCCCTGCAAGATCGCCATTAATGTTTCAACAACCCGCAGCCTTTGGAAATGCAGTCGCAGCAAGTTTCCCGCCAAAAACAGTCATAGAAACTCAGGAGAAAACCCCTGCCGTAGGTTCAAAATGTGGCCGTTGATCAAAAACCTAGTCGCAGAGATTAAACGGCCCCAAAAATGCTGAAAAGTCGTGAGCCAACCATATCGTGCCACGTAGGCACCTTAAGCTTCTATCACTGGGTCCTTTTCCTCCCTGTTTCCTTTATCCATTCCCGCCGAGAGTCTATCGCCGAAACCTTATGCAGAAGCCACCACGTGGCAAGCTCCGCGGCACTCATAAAACATTAGAGACCCATCTTTGAAACTTTGCGGACTGCGACACTTGGCAGGATCCGCAGCCTCCTGAAACTCAAAGAAACTTTAAAGAAACTCCTGTGGAAGCCGCCACGTGGCGCCTTCCGCGGTCACTTGAAACATAAAGACCCCTCCTCGAAACACTCAGAAACTTTTAAGGGGCCACTTTGAAACTCAGGCAGAAACCAACACGTGGCAGGTTCCGCGTTATATTTGAAACATATAGAAACTATAGAGAAACAGGCCATAAGTCCCGGGACCCTCCGCCATGCGTCACATTCTGATACATTTGATACATATGTTGGGGCCCACCTCAGTGTTTCGTTCAACGTTTGAAACAAAAAAGAAACAGCTTGCGGAAGCTGACACTTGTCACGCTCCGCAGCAACCATAAGGGACAAATGGTGCATTCCGCGCGCCTGTTGCAACATTAAGAAACTGCCCCTGTCGCTCGACACTTGGCACTTTTTGCGCATCTGGGACTCATCAACGGGACCCACCACCATTCAATTCTTTACACCGTGGGAAACTAAATAGAAACTCACGCGGAAGCTGACACTTGTCAACTTCTGCAACAACTTAGAAACTTTTATGAAACTTTATTGAAACAAAAGCGGAGGCTGCCACTTGTCACCGTCCGTGCTACCTTTAGTTGCTTTAAGGGTCTATCAGAAACTATGGCAGAAATTGTGAAACTTTAGGAATCCTTCAGGTGCCTCCACGTGGCAGGTTTCGCGACACTTCTTGAAACTTAAAAGAAACTTCATTGAAACTTTGGTGGAACTCCGTCAAAAACTGACACGTGGCACCATCCGTAATGATTTAACTTAGAAACAAAGAAGACACAGCACCTGCTACATGGCACACTCTGCGTTAAAGCTTCATTCAAAAACAAAAGCGCGGCAATAAACTGGGGCTCGACACATGGCAGATCCCGCGGCATTTGATACATGAAACCCTCGCAGCCACTGTTAGAAACATTCAGACACTGAATCCTGTGACCCAATATGCATTCAGAAATGCATCTGACTCATTTTTTATCATTTTCAGGGGCCGATAGTAATTTTACCAACATAACAAGATCCCGCAACTCAGAAATTTTAGGGTTTGAAGGAGAAAATTAGCAAACATTCAATTTTAAAACCCTAGACATAAATAATTACCAACAGGATGTGTGTTTGGATTTTAGGATTGAGGTTGATTGATTTTTGTAAGATCTAAGACCTTAGATGGATGTGAATTTGGATGTTCCATTAATTTTATATTTAGCAGTTGTTGGATTTTGAAAGATTTTGGATGACTGGATGACTTGGATTTTGAGATTTTTGACTTTTGACTTCTTGTAAAATTTTGGATGTTTTGATGGGTTTAGTACAAAGATGCAAACATAATAGACACATGAACACCCTATTTTACTCAAGTATGAGCATTCACACTTGTGTGCCCATGAATATATCCAGATCTAGGCATGGATAATAGGGCCCATGATGAGGCACTAACCACTTCTGATCCCCAAGATTTACTCTAAGGTGCGAGAAGAGAGCATATGTGGCCTACTATCTTATTTCTAGAGGTACCTTGTGAGTAACTTCCTGGGACTAACCATTTATTGGTGCATCACAAATATAAATGGATGAAAGTTCTCTATTATATGTTTATACGAGACTCAACTAAGGGAAGTTCTCAATATACCTCGTAGTACGAGAGGCCCAAGTTTGTGAAATTAGGGTGTATGTCTAAATGCTTGGTTTAAGAGGGTAACCCACTCTCCTCCTTCAGTTTGCAAGATATAATATTTCTTACAATCTTATCCAAGTGACAAGTGGACCCTATATGGAGAGTCTTTTGATTCTCTCCCTAAGTTTATATACCCCACCAAGGCACTAGATTTGAGTCGACGCTTGGTGATGAAATCCAAGCCAGGCCCTCTAAAAATAAAATAAAGAGGATAGTCATTTCTAATTTCTAAGATCACCTTGTGGTGTGAGGAAAGAGTGTATGCAAGCAAGTCCTTCAGGAGACAAAATTGAAAAATGGATGCTTTTGATACTAAAGGTCAGCTTATGGTGCAAGAGAAGAACATACACAACCTTTTACACATAAACATGCCAATTAATTATCCATTAACATTATAAATAAAAATGTAAAATGTGGAGATAAATGTGAAAGAGGATACTTTTGATTTTCAAGGTCACCTTGTGGTGTGAGAAAAGAGCATACACACTCTTTTACACACAAATCAAGCAAGCAATGTTCATTAACCCTTAAAACAAAAATGTGAAAACAAAACTTAAGTTGCAAGAATTATCTTTGAGAATTAAACCTACAAACCCACAAGTTAGTAGTTTATGATATGTGTGGATCTTGGACTAGTGAAATTGTAAGAAAAGAGGTTAATAAATAGAAAAAATAACAAGATGTAACCTACAAAACAAATGTTAGAATGTTGTGAAATCAAGGCTTCATGAGGTGATGATGGATGCACCTAAAAAATCAAAGTAAAAAAATCTCAAACAAATTATACCACTATGTAGAGCATGAAAAATATTAACTTTTAAAAAAATAGCACTCAAATCTGAGTCTATTTGTGAAAGTTATGAATCTTTAAAGCTCTAAAAACTACGATGACACAACAATACTAGTGAGAAAACAATTTCTAGAAAAAATATGGACCACATGAGAAAAACCCAGTTATACCACAGTGAAGAGCATGAAATTCTACCCAATTTCAAAAAAAATCTATGAAAAGGGCCTTTGTATGGCTAAAAAATTATTTTTCAAAATTAACCTACTTCGTTAAAAAGTGCAATGGAGGGGGTCTAGGCCTTGGGTGGCTAGTGGGTGGCAAGTGTTGGTGTGAATGGGGTATATTACCTAATTGATTCCACATTAGGTATTATTCACACTTGTCTAGTTAAGTTTACTTAGGGCATTTAATATTTGCATCTCATGTCATAGGATTAAGACACTTGTCATGATCACATGTTGTTCTAGGTCTCAACCTTATCTGTATAAGAAAGGGATCTCATTGTACATTATAGGTGATACATTGTAGATCTTGTGAATATTGTGTATCTTGTATCGTGTATGCATCATTATTATTCTTTGGCAATATAGCATTTGTGTTGCTTCTCTCTTGTCGTGGAAGGTTATTTTGGTTGCAAGTGATCTTGGGAATCCTTGAGTCTATTGTGTGACTCTTGCATGGTATCAGAGTTCATATCTACGGTTCCCTTCCCTTGTTTTAGAGATATTTTTTCAATAAGTTTCATATGGTGCATCCTGGTACAAAATAGACCTCACCATTGAGTTTAGAAGGCCCAAGAGACGAATTTTGATATAAAATACTTCATATTTCGAAGCCAAAAAAATTCACCAATTTTAGGGGTTTAAAGAATTTTTATTGTCAAAATTCCATACAATTTGTATGGAATCTATACAATCATACAATTCCATACCATACGACCTCTGTAGTTGTCAGAAAATATGTAGGTATAGTCAACAATCTATAGATTTTAGGAATATTCCCTTACGTCACGCTTGCATCATATCGTACAATCAATTTTTTATGATTCCAGTGCAAGGTATAGTTTTTGGTGTCAATACTGTCAACAGGGTATTGTTGCATCAAATTTTGCATTGACATAGGATAAGGTGAAATCATCACAAGAGTCAACATGGGTTATGGTTTAATTAGTGGGTATTGGATTTTCTAGTGGTTATTACTCATTAGATAGTCATTTGGGTGTGAGCATTTGAATTTGGGGCTAAATCCCATGATCAACATGGTTCTAATCCCTCGGTTCCACCTAGCCCAAAGGGGCTTATCCCCTATAGGTAGTGCAAGAACTGTTGCCTGGCCAAAGCGCCACTCCTAGCCTAAATTTTTTGCTCTATTGGCCATCTTAGTGCCAGTTTCTACCCTCAACAACTCGTTTAGCCACCATTGCTTGTATTGATCGCCATTCTGCCACTGGACAACCCAAGCACTACCTCCTTGCTACCAAGGGACCACCCTTGGTCCCATTTTATGCCCTAATAAGGTAGTTTTTCCAGGAGCCATAAATTTTTTCCACAGTATCAAATTTTTGCAACTGAATAGGCATCAGAAAGCTAGTTTTGAGCACTTTGTAGTGATATAGGTCTTTTTTGTTGATTTTTCTATAGGTGCCTAATTTTACTATTTGAAGCCCTACTTGCATAGTTTCTTCATCAAGCCATATCTTGTGCCCATGGTATCCAATTTTAGATTTCTTATAAGTGTTGGAAAGGTATTTATGAGCACTATAGATCCATCCATGTCATTTTTCTATATTCTACCTTAGATATTGGAGTTTTGGTTTGAAGTCATTTTGCATATTTTGGCTCATTTCTTGGAAAATTTGTTAAAATTGGTGGTTGCTTTTGCTTGGGGGGCTTCAATTTCAGTCTTGATATATTGGGGAGTTCATAGTTTTAGTTGAGGGTTTCATGTTTATGTAATTTGGATATCTATCTTAGTTCATTATGGGTTTTTCATTTCATCCTTCTATAATCATCTTGCAAAGGAGGAACTATAATCAATGGAGAGATGGTATTTTGAAACACTTACACTGGCTTCATCTTTTGCCACATCTATATGGTCTTATTCCTTAACAAGGTACATTTTGGAATAAGTTTGTTTGGAATTCCAAAAATGATCACATTCTATGAATGATTGGTTGCCATGTTGATTTTAACACTATGTGTTCAATTGAACACATTGAGTGTCCTCATGCTATGTGGACCAAAATTTAGGATATATATGGAGATGCTGATATTTAGCCATTTTTAGATGATCATGTTTTAGATTATCTTGTACCTATTGATGATTCAAACAATATACCATATGACTATGATATAAATAAGGAGTTTTCTTCTTTGGAATACCTTGCACATTTGAATGATGAGGATGATGAGGCTTCTTCTCCTTCGCCTACTAAAAAGACACTTGTTGATCCTTCACCTTCATTGATTCCTAGGGTGGATTAATTTATTGAGACTTCCTTTACTCTTGATTCTTTAGAGTTCAGTGACTCAGTTCAGTAGGAACTATCTTATCTTTCAGATTCAATTTTATGAGATGATCTTTTGACAAGTATTATAGATTCGTTTTGTGAATCCCATCTTGTATATTTGGAGGACATACTTGAGGATATCAAAATCCTCTTTGATGATAGGTGTGATAGGTGAAAGTCAGGTGTAGCAGATCAGACATAGTCATGAAACCCTAACCCTACCATCATCAAGGAATCTAATCTAAATGAAATCAAAGAACAATGCAATTCAAGCATAACATCACCTAGACCGTGCGATTCCTTGTTTGAGGGATGTGGACTGCTTCTTCAACAATGAACAATTGCAAAGCTGAAAGCTGCCATGATTGATGATAAAAGCTCAGTTGGATAATCAGATGCTCAAGATGCTCAAGATGATAATGTAGGTGCTATATGATTGCTGGATCCCCCCCTCTCATATAGAATGAGAGGGTGTTTATATAGGACTCAACCAAGATCAATCAACGGTGGAGATTCAGAGGCTATGTGAATGGCTAGGATTGAAAGTTACTAAATTTAGGTTCCATTAGTTGTGCATGTGAAGGATATGAATGAAAGTTGTCTTACAACACATGATTGACTGGACAAGTGTTGGAATGTGATAAAAGGGGAGGAATTAATTCAAATAAAATATTTGAATTAGTTGGGATATGAGTTGGATATTAATTAAATAAATAAAATTTATTTAATTAATAGGATAAATGAATAAAATGGGATAAGATATGATGTGGAAATTAATTAAATAAATAAAATTTATTTAATTAATTAGGATGGGGATAGGATATGATTGAGAAATGATGTGGAATTAAATAAATAAATAAAATTTATTTAATTAATTGGCTAAGTGGATGAGAATGGGATTTTAATTAAATAAATAAAATTTATTTAATTAATTGGCTTAATGATTAATGATTTAACAAGGTGTTGCTAAACATGAACAAAGTTGGGACAAATTTGAGTGTCTACATTTTGCCCCTCTTTGATACAATGTTCGATAGAACGTTGTGTCAAAGAAGATATGATATGTGTTCGATAAACAAGTTATGCCCCAGTGTAACTGGCAGGTGATGCCCCCTCGAGAGGTAAGCCAGGCTAACCAGGAAGGGATGGGTTGGCTCTCGATAGAAGAAAAGGCGAAAAAGAAGGCAGATGCGAAGGAAATGGGAGTTGCATGGAAGAAAATAGGTTGTGGCATAGAAGAATTAGGGTTTTGAGAAGGGCTATAAGTAGGTTCTTCAATGGCAAATAGGCTCATTTGTGCTCATTTGTGCTCAGAAACTAGAGAAACCCAGAGTTCCTGAGAGTGAGAGTTGCAGAGCTAGCAGGATGGTTATTCCATGCAGGGATCATCGTGCGGAGCGAGTGAGGACACATGGGCGACCAGAGGGAGCAGGCGCACCGGTATGTTTCAAAACTTTTCCCAAAAGCGTGTAATTAATAGCCTAAAAGTGTAATTAATTCACACACGTCACCAAAAGCGACTAGGTTAGGGAATAGCACTTTGAGGTCGCCTATGTAGGAATAGAGATCGCTTGCAGTATTTTGGGTCGCTTATGGGCGTGGGTAGGTCGCTTATGAGAAAGTGGTCGCATCCTGTCGGCGGGAAAACACAATCGAAAATGCGCATAAAGCAAAAAAACACTCGCTTATGGGCAAAGAACGGTCGCATAGGGTAGTTTGGCTCGCATATGCCTAGAAGGGGCTCGCATAAGGAAAGTAGCACGCGTTTAAGGCTAGAATGGTCGCATATGCTTAGTTGGCTCGCTTATAGTATAAAACTAGGTGCATGTAGAATAAGGCTCGCGTTTAGGCCAAATAGGATCGCATATAGTATATGACATGCATATGAAGCAATAAGAAGCGCATAAGATAGTTTAGCTCGCTTTTAGGGAAATAGTAAGCGCATAAGGTGAAATAGCTTGCATATAAACAAAACAGATGCGCATATGGTAAGGCTAGTCGCTAGGAAGCAGAAAAAGAGCGCATGTGGTAAAGTGGGACGCTTATGGGAGATGTAAGATAGAATAGCAAATAGAGAAGCAAATTTTGATATATATGACTAACGGAATGGACTGACAAGGGTAAATGGATGATGCAGGATGTACTACCGCCATTGTTATCACGAGAGCCACATCCGAGAGATTTACGGCTGGTGAGACGGTTAGATGCAGAGGAGCTACTGGTGTTAGAGATCCTGGGTTTGGAGCATATATCCCGATTAGAGCCAGTTCAGGCACATCGAGGGTTGATGACAGCGATGGTGGAGCGATGGATGAGCGAGCACAGTTCATTCTTGTTACCGACAGGAGAGGCGACCATCACCTTAGAGGATGTATTCTGGATTTTGAGGATTTCGATAGATGGGGATCGTGTGGATTATGATCCGGAGATGGGTCCAGCTACATTCAGGAGATTGTTTGGGACACTAGACATCGGAGCAGAGGGTTCAGAGATTTCGATGGGGAGGATGGAGGAGCTTTGTGACAGGTTACAGCGGGTGGTAGTGGCTATCATTAGATGGCTAGTGGGTGATAGGAGAGCCAGAGGTTTTCCCGTAGGATGGGGGACAGTGATGGAGGGCATGTTTTCCTATGGCACGAGATATGCATGGGCAGAGTGCGTGTTGGGACAACTCTATCATTACCTGCATGATTGCGCTTATATGTTTGGAGCCAGTATGTCGGCAGGAGTGACAGTGTTGCATGTATGGGCATATGAGTACATTCCGGTGACGAGACCAGAGGGATGGGTGGCTAGAGCAGCAGGAGAGCCATTTGCACGGATGTATAGAGGAGCGTTGACATATTGACAGTGCCGAGGTGTGGTATACTGGCAGCGGAGATTAGATGAGGTAGATAGATTTGTATGGAGGCCATGGCTAGGATGTGAGCAGTGGGAGGAGGAGGATGCGGAGCTTGTCTATGCTAGACAGGTGAGATACATTTTTGGACGTGGCGTGTATATCACAGAGCGCTATTTGCTAGAGAGAGCCCTGAGACAGTTTGGGGAGGCACAGGCAGTACCAGTAGGTGATGCCGTTTTTGGGAGGACGAGGCAGGAGGTGTTTGATTGGGGTCCAGAGGTTGTGGTTGACACAGCTTTGGCAGAGAGAGATGGATTGCAGCCAGTAGCATGGCAGTGGGGACAGGGTCCTGCAGATCCAGGCACATTGCCAGAGTATGATGTATACTAGGCGACAGCGAGGCCGACTCGGTTGACACGAGATGGGGAGATTGGAGAGATTGGGATGGAGAGACCAGTTCGGAGGCGACGACGACGGGCTCCACCAGCACAGGCTGTTGTGCCAGCTGCACCAGGGATACAGATGCCAGAGCAAGTGCCAGGTCAGCCGGCGATATTAGCACAGCCTCAGGCACAGGTGGTACAGGTGATGATGTGGGTATTCAGCAGCTGCAGAGACGGATTAGAGAGGAGAGGAGATGGAGGCAGCAGGCACAGATGAGGCTGAGGAGAGTGGAGATGGATAGGCATCAGGCCGTGATTAGTCTGCGGCATGCGAGAGCACAGGCACAGACCTATCAGGCTTAGCTACAGTTGAGAGCACAAGGGGGAGATGGACAGGATGACGGTGCTCTAGCTAGAGTGACAGGAGAGAGAGATGCAGCTAGACAGCATGAGCAGATGATGAGACTTGAGCGAGACACTGCGATACAGCAGGAGCAGGCTATGAGAGCAGAGAGGGATGGTCTACGAGCTGAGAGAGATAGGGCAGTGCAACAGCTGCAGGGGATGACCAGTGAGTGAGATAGAGCAGTGGCTGCCTTGGGGACTGATGGAGCTACGATGTACTTGGCGACACAGTTGACAGGGGTACAGGCAGAGCTTCAGAGAGTGCAGGGTGAGGCTGAGTATTACAGAGGCCTGTACTATGGAGCTGTGCCAGCAGAGCAGAGACAACCTAGCTTCAGGAGCAGATCAAGGGCTTCGAGTTCACGGAGGTCAGGTGGATCTCGATCAGTAGCCTCAGTGGTAGGGCCACCGATAGATGGAGGACCAGGTACAGGACCTAGTGGCAGTGGTGGTCAGGGTGAGGGAGCTGCCAGTAGTCACTAGGGCTACCTTATGTATTTTGTATCATGATGAGGCCTAGAGCCGATTTTGTACATTCATTCTTTCAGGGCTCAGCTTGTATTGTAGACACTTGTATTTTGACACACATGTATATATATATGGCAGTTTTGGCGATCTATATGATGTTGTAATGGTTATGATGTTGATATTATGATGGCTATGCATGTTGTATGGAGTATATATGGATTATGGATGGATGTTTATGCAAATGGTAATGAATAGAAAATGTATGAATATGTAAATGGTAAGGATATGGATAGATGTATGCATATAGGGAGATGGTAATGAAAGATATATATGATGGACTTATGTATGGCTAACACACTTGTTTTTGCAGGAGCGGGAACATGGACAAAGGATGATGGAAATGATTGATCTTGGCTAAGTATGTTGTAATGGATAGATAGAATGAATAGGTAGGATGATGATGGGCAGCTTTCAAGTAATTGCTCAAAATGAAAAGAAATGCAGTCCTTATGTTTGATATAGCATATGGATGGTATGCACCAGGGTATAAGAAAACCAAGGTGTCAAGGTATCCAATGTGCAACTAGCGTGTTACAATCTTGTCTGAACGCATGAGGTCAAGATGTTGAGCCAACATACACAAGATATGAATAACAGCTAGTGTTGGACTTTGACGCTACAAGCAATGGTTTGAGCTTATCTCCACTACACATAATGATAGCTTGCTGGTTATATGTATGGAGTTAGTCTTAACATAGAATAGTCTCAAATGCATAAGAGATTGTTTAGCTTCTCAGATGCTAGAGATATTGATATGTAAGATGCTAATCCCAACACGTACAAGATACCAATACGCATAGGAAGAGAATAAGATCATCCCGCAAACACGGCATACGAAAGCTATATGACCATGCCCCAATCCTTACTTCATCGCAACATACCAAGATATAAATGGATCAAGGCAGTCTTGATTAGGCATAGAAAAGGGACAAAAGATAAATCAAAAGATAAAACAAAAGATACTGTCATCACGTTCTCTTGCCAAATTTTGGGTGCTCTTGGATAGATCAAGCTGACGCCTTGTTAAGAGGAAAGCTACATCCTGTTGAAGGCTAAAGTTGTTGATAAACTGTTATAGCAAATGTTGGCTTAAGGCATGCAGACAAATAGCTTTTGGCATACTTTTGATTGGTTAAAGTGCTTGAGCTTTCAATATACACATGGTTTGCTTCTTGTTTGAGCTAATCAAAGAGAAGAAGATGGATGAGGAAAGAAGATGAAGAAGATGGGGTGGATCATCTGTGCTTGAGTACTGGAAACTTCCTTCATATTCCAGACTGCCTACATACCCTGTATCCATGGGATCAAAGCACATTTATGATGAAGATGAGACATGATGAATATGTAGTTCTGGGTTTTATTGATGATGTAAGTGATGAAAGATAGAAGAATTTGAGCTGAAAGATTGAAGGATGTTTAGAAGAAAGATGAAAGATGAATGATGAAAGGGGCTATCGTCTTAGCCTGAATCAGAGTGCTTCCTTCGCATCTCAGATTGCCTACATACCCTGTATCCACGGGATCAAGGCGTCAACGATAGAGCTGTATATAGTTCTGATTGATGTTGCTAATTGGTTGGATGTTTGATCAAGTGACGTTTGTTGCGATTATTGGATGAATGTGGATAGACTGCGAAGATATGGGTCCTGGTTGCAAGTCGTTAAGTCACATTTGTTGTTGGATATATGCCATGGCTGAAGTTGATAAGGTTTGTTGTGTTGTAAGCTGAGTTGTTTGATGTGTAATGAGCTAAAGATAACAGGATCCACTTCCAAATAAGACTTGACAAATGCCCCCAGTGCGGGATGAGGTTTATTATGTAGAAGCGACAATGCAGAAAAGATGTGGCCAAGATGCTAAGGTGCCAAAAGATATAGATATCACGACAATGTCTCAAATATGATAGCTAGCATTGGCAAAGGATGAAGATGAAAGGCTATGTGTGGCATTGCTAGGTGGATTGGGATTTTGGCTTATACAAGATGAAATGGGGAAATATGATCAAACGAACCAAACAGATGAGGGAAGCTGGTCACTACACATAGCGCCTGTTTGCCAGGTTTTCACTATGGTACTTATCCAAGGCACCTGTTTACCAGGTTTTCACCAGAGGATGGATTATTTATCGGATATTTTTTTTTTTGGTTTTGGGGATAGCTGAGATTTATGGATAAAACTTCTTGAGATGAACGCTGTTGATTGGTTCATCCAAGGGAATGCCTTCAGGTGTTGACAGAGTGTATGCACCTGATCCATAGACGGCTGTGATAATGAAAGGACCAAGCCAATTGGGTTCAAACTTGCCCTGTTTCTCTCGATGTTGTTGATTCCTTTGGTTTTCTTTAAGGACAAGGTCGCCAACTTGAAATCTGCGTTCTCTGATCTTTTTGTTGTAGCTGCGGCGTAGCCGGTTTTGATAGACTTGAAGATGGTTCAATGCTGTAAGGCGGCGTTCATCTAATAGCTCAAGATCATGGAGTCTGGATACTCGATACTCTTCATCTGAGATAGTATGTTGCAAGGATATGCGCAAAGAGGGGATCTCAACCTCGATAGGCAAAATAGCTTTAGTGCCATAGACGAGAGCATAGGGTGTGGCTCCAGTGGGAGTTCTGATGCTTGTTCTATATGCCCATAATGCAGGATGTAGTTGTAGATGCCAATCTCGACCAGCTTCATTAACAGTCTTTTTAAGGATCTTGATGATTGTCTTATTAGAGGCTTCAGCTTGACCATTGCTCTAAGGATAATAAGGCGTAGAGAATCTATGTTGAATATGGAACTTGTTGCAAAGATCTCTAACCTCTTGGTTCTTGAAAGGCCGACCATTGTCTGTGACAATAGCTTGAGGAACTCCATAACGGCAGATAATGTAGTGTAAGATGAATTTGGCTATTTGTTTACCTGTGATATAGGTCATTGGTATGGCTTCTACCCACTTCGTGAAATACTCAATGGCAGTAATAATAAACTTATGACCATTGGATGAAGTAGGATGGATTTTACCTACGAGATCAAGTCCCCATTGCGAAAAAGGCCATGGAGTGACAATAGGCTGAAGCTCATGTGTTGGTGCATGTATTAGATCTCCATGTTTCTGACATTGTAGGCATCGCTTTGCAAAGTGCTGGGCATCTTTTTCCATAGTTGGCCAATAGTATCCTGCTCGTAGAAGTTTCTTAACAAGGCTAGGGCCAGCGGAATGCGAACCGCAGACACCTTCATGTACTTCATGTAAGGCCATTTTTGCTTCCTCGGAATCAAGACATCTAAGAAGGATACCATCAAGACTCCAGTGATAAAGGGTGTCTCCTAAGATAGTGTAACGAGAGGCTCGACGGATAAAGGTTTTGCGCTGGGTGTTGGATAGTTGACATGGAAAGATTTGATTTCGGAGATACTCGTATATACCTTGTACCACGACGAGTTGGGACCAACAATTTCACATATAAGCTCAGACTGTGGAACTTCAAATGCTGGGATCAAAAGCTGTTCAACCAAGAACTCACATTTATAGGTGTTAGATGGCATGTCTAAAAGAGATCCAATCATAGCCATGGCATCTGCTGCTCTGTTTTGTAGTCTGGGAATTTGCTCAAAGGTAATATCCTCAAAATATTTCTTGAAATCATCCACCATTAGCTTGTATGGAAGAAGCTTCTCATCTTTCGTTTGATATTCATCTAAGACCTGTTTGATAACCAGCTGAGAATCACCAAAGACTCGTAACTGTTTGATAGCCCATTGTACTACCATGCGCAAGCCTGTGATTAAAGCTTCATACTCTGCTATGTTGTTGGTACATGGGAATGCTATTCGGTATGATTTAGGTATACAATTTCCTTGAGGGGTGACAAACAAGATACCTACTCCAGAACCATGTTGTGTGTATGATCCATCAAAGTATAGTTGCCATCGTGCTGGAGAATTCAAATTAAACAATCCTTCATCAGGAAATTCTGGATATATTGGCTGAATATCTATAATGGGTGCTGCAGCTAATTGATCAGCAATAACTTGTCCTTTGATAGCTTTGCGGTTCACATATTGTATGTCAAATTCACTTAAGATCATAACCCATTTGGCTAATCTCCCTGTGAGAAGGGCTTTCGAAAGGAGATACTTGAGGGGATCCACATTAGAGATGAGCTTTGTTGTTTGGTTCAACATATAGTGTCGCAACTTTTGGGAAGCAAACACTAATGCTAAACAAGCTTTTTCTATGAATGAGTAATTGAGTTCATAGCCCACAAGGGTTCTGCTGATGTAGTAAATGGCTTGTTCTTTTCCTAAGTCATCATGTTGAGCTAGAAGGGCACCCAATGCTGCGGTTGTTGATGATATATAGAGTAGTAATGGACGATCAGGTATAGGAGGTACTAACACAGGAGGTGTTGCCAAGTATTCCTTTATCTTATCAAAACCCTGTTGACACTTTTCATCCCACTTAAAAGGTTCACCCTTATGAAGATGTTGAAAAGGATGACATTTATCTGCTAGTTGTGAGATAAATCTACGGATAGATTGTAGCCTACCTTGTAAACTGTGGAGCTGTTTGAGATTCGTTGGTGGAGGCATTTCTATGATAGCTTTTACCTTAGCTGGGTCCACTTCTATCCCTCGTCGAGACACAATATATCCCAACAGTTTTCCTGATGTTACACCAAATACACACTTCTTTGGGTTTAGTCTGACTTGGTATTTTTCTAATTGATCAAAGATTTGTGCCAATACTTGTAGATGTCCTTCTCTTGTCTTGGATTTTCCCAGGATGTCATCAACATAGTCTTCCATGATAGTATGAAAAAGGTCATGAAAAATAACTGTCATGGCTCGTTGATAGGTAGCTCCAGCGTTTTTAAGACCAAAAGGCATTACAACCCAGCAATATGTGCCCCATGGACAAATAAAAGATGTTTTATCTTGGTCTTCCTCTGCTATTTGGATTTGATTATAACCTGAAAATCCATCCATCAAAGATAGCATTTCATGTCCTGTTGTAAGATCTACAATGTTATCTATGCTTGGTAGTGGGAAATCATCCTTAGGACAAGCTTTGTTAAGATCTCTAAAGTCTGTGCAGCAACGAACACGTCCATCTGGTTTTGCTACAGGTACCAAATTTGAAACCCATTCTGGATAATCAATAGGCTTTATAAATTTTGCTTCTAATAGTTTCTGAATCTCTGCTTTGACCAATAAGGCAACTTGTGGATGCATTTTGCGCAATTTTTGTTTGACAGGCTTTGCATCAGGAGATACTGCTAAATGATGTACCACAAGTGAAGGATCTAGACCTGGCATGTCTGCATAAGTCCATGCAAAATTTATAGCTCTTCTCATAAAAAATGCTATGAAGTTTCTTCGCTCTTGCTCTGATAGTGATGCTGCCAAAAAAGTAATCTTCGTATTCTGTTCTGTTCCCAAGTTCATGTCTTGTGATTTTTCAACTAGCACAGTTGATTTTTCATGGTAATCAGTGACAACAGGAAGATCAAATCCCTCATCCTCAGGCGCCTCAGAGAGGTTTTCACCTTCGGATACGTCCTTTATTTTTACTTTTTCACGGTCAAGAGGCGCCTTTCAGTTTTCACCTAGTGACCTATTTTGTTGAATTTTGTTTATTTCACTTTTGCGACTGAAGAATTTGATACTTCTGCCAAAATATGCTAGTTTAGGTAAATCCATAATGAAACCTGCTTTATGATCACCCAATGGAATACCTTGTCTCAAACCCATGAATTCTGCAATGGCTTCGTCATTTTCAAATGTATCTAATATCAGTGCCCCCTGTTGGTCCCAATCGATGAGGTCAAGATATACGAGTGAAAGGCTAATGGAGGAATCGTGATGACTAGAAGAGGTGGCAGAAAACATGAAGATGGAATGTTCTTGAAAAAGGTCGGTGATATGAAGGGAGGAGTCATCGATAGTATCCGAGTTAGAAGTCTCTCCTACCGAAGAAGGTCCAACGTCAATATCGGAAATACACCTAATCTCTTTGAGTCGCGGTACCTCCGGTTGGTAACCAAGGCCTTGCTTATTAAACTTCTTAGACACAATAATGGGCTCAGTAGGTCCTTGTTCCTGTGATCCCAAGCCACCATGTCCTTTATAGCCCTTGTTCTTTATGATGCGAAACCCATTGTTGTATCGCTCTACTTCAAGTTGGACTTGGTCATTTTCATCAAAGAATATCCAAGAGTTGATGTCCTCAATGTCTTCATCATCCAAGAAACCACCCTTAATGAATACTGTAGGGGGAGCTTTGATAACAGCGGAGGATGAAGTTGGCTTGGATGTAGAGGGCTTACCGTGGGATTTAGGAGATAATGGAAGGGTACCAACGCAATAGGACTCTTGTAATTTGTATTCACCAGGGCCATGTTCGGTATATTTGATATGAAGGTTGGAAGCGGCTTTGCTAGATGAGGGCTTGAGAAGATCGGATGGGTTTATATAGGATGAAGATGGATATGCCTCGGTGTTGATAGGAATGTGATTTGGACTCTGATATTTAGCTTGAAAGGCACGGTAGAACTCAAATGGATTGGGATCAGCTTGAATGGTAACCTCAACACCCTTATGTGGAAATTTAAGGCATTGGTGGTATGTAGAGGGAACTGCTTTAAGGGTATGGATCCAAGGGCGTCCAAGGATGATGTTGTAAGGAAGATCAATATCAAGGACTTGACAGCGAGTGTCTGTAATGACTGGCCCAACTTGAATAGGCAATAAGATAATCCCTTCGGTATCTCTTTCAGCGTCATCATATGCTCTGATGGTAATAACCTTGGAGGTGTCAACATCGTTCTCAAATATCCCAATTGCTTGATAAGTTTCAAAGAACATATATTAAGACCAGCTCCCCCATCTATCAAGACTCGTTTGATACGGCATTGTTTAACAAATACTTCAATATGGAGGGCTTCGTTATGTGACGGATGAATGGAGGGTTGAAGATCTTTGTCAGAAAAGGTCAAATGACAAGGGGCTACAATGCTAGCGACCATAGATTGGAATTGTGTGATATTAATATTATTAGGCACCGAAGACTCTTGTAAGGCTTTATCAAGGATAGCTTTATGTGCGGGGGATATGCGGAGCAGCTCAAGAATAGATATGTGTGAGGGTATTTTACCAAGGTGATCCAAGAGGTTATAGTCAGAGAGAGATCAAGGAGGATGGGGAGGTGCTCCTTGAATAGTAACTCGACCTCTTTGCATGGTTACGGCACAATCAGGTGCTCTCCCTTGGACGGTAATGGTAGAAATGCGAGCATGGTCAATGCGGCCAATGGTAGATGATGCATAGGTATACGGAATAGCATTTCCAGCCTGAAGGTTATTTGTCTGATCATGAGATGGAAGTGGATTCTTGAAAGTCTCTAGATCATAGTTTGATGTTGATTGTTGAGCAGGTTGAGCTGCTGAAGGTGTGACGTTGATTAAACCTTGATCAATGCAGTCTTGGATAACATGTTTTAAGCGCATACAACCATTTGTTTTGTGCCCTTTAACTCGATGGTAATCACAATACTCATTTTCTTTGTACCAAGGAGCTCGAAAGAGTGGTTCGCCATTTGGTGGTGCATCGGGTAGAATAATATCTCCTGCTTGAAGTAGCTTTTGAAGAACAACTTCCATGGGTTCCACTAATGGTGTAAATTGTCGGCGTGGATTGGAAGTTTGGCGTTGGTTTCTTCGTTGTGGAAAAGGCTGTCTTGGTGTAGAGGCTGCTTGAATGTTGATGGGAGCTCTCATAGTTTGAATATTCTTCGCATCTACAATACCGTCATTTACAACATTCTTGTTCTTGTTCCAAAAGCGAGACTTATCATTGGAATTTTGGGGAGAATCTTTGTTGTCGTGAAAGATCTTAATAGTGCCCTTGGCAATTAAGGCTCGTTCAATAATAACTCCTTTGGAAACTAGTTCGTCAAAGGTGCTAGCACTCTGCAATTGTAGTTGGAATGACAGCTCAGGATGAAGATTTTGAACAAAGATGTCAAGCTGTTGTTTCTCAGGTATTTCCCATGATAATTTGCTAGCCATATTTCGCCATCATTGGGTAAAAGAAGAAAAGGGTTCACCGTTGCGCTGTTTGGTATTGACAAGGTCATTCATGTTTACCTCATGTTCAATGTTGAAGGCAAAGTGTGATCAAAATTTGTTTGCTAATTCCGCAAAAGATTTGATGCCCGAGGGTAAATGAGAAAACCATTCAAGAGCTTGTCCTGCTAAGCTTCGAGGAAATAGTCTCAAAAGATACGTATCGTCATAAGAGACATCAAGACATGCTACAAAAAAGGCTCGAAGATGGTCTTCCGGATTCCCTTTCCCTTTGTATTTATCAAATTGTGGGATTTCAAAATGTGGTGGAAAAGGTATCATATTAAGAGACTTGTCAAATGGACAGGTGCATATGTTTTCGAGAGAAAAAGGTTTCTTGCCTTGTCCTACCCTTTCATCGATCATCTGTTGAACATCTGCTGAAGATAATTGCTGTTGTTGCGAAGGGGGTGGAGTATGGTAGGAGATATATTGTGGTTGCGGTTGTGGGATATATGGAGTTGTGACTGTTTGTTGTGGTTGTGTACCCACAATGTATGTCAAAGGATTGGTATGTGACACGTATGTGTTGGAGGATTGCTGTCCTTGAGACACAAGCGGCAATTGGGTGTGCATCACATGGGAAGTGGATAGTGGATTGACAGTAGCGAATGGTTGGGAAGTTGGTATTGAGTTCATGACACGGTAAGTGACAGAAGGATTGGTAGATACGACAGAAACATTTGGATTTGTATTGTGGACAACATGAGGATTAGTAGGTGTCATGTGTTGGGTGATAATAGGGAAGCTTTGGGTAGCATAGGATGGATTGATGGTGTGTGAAGGATTGGAAGAATATGATGACATGGATGTAAGTTGATCAACATAAGCGATCTTATTGTTTGGATTGGCTTGAGAAACAGGGGGATCACTCATGTCAATGAGACTAACGTTGGGATTATATGATAGCGTGGAAGGATTAGCAGTTGGTATATGGGATATGGTATTTGTATGAGAGGTAGTGGATTGTAATGGGTGTGAAGCATGGACAACATGTGTTGTTGGAGTGGTTTGAGAGGTTTGCACAATATAAGACATGGGAATAGCTTGTGATGCTCGAAGTATTTGCACTTGTGTTACATGGACAGCTTGTGTTACTTGAGGCATGGAAACAGTCATGGTAGAAGGAGAGATATGTTGAGGAACATGGAAAGGTGGAATGTTGAGATTTTGTGACATGAGAGGGAGCACATTGGTGGGCACTATCAATGGTTCTAAAGTATACTCTGATCGTGGTGGCTCAAATGAAGCAACAATAGGCAATGAGGATGATGTTTGCGATGGAATAGGAGATGATGTGACTATAGTAGATGGTCCATTCGCAACAACAGTAGTAGTGTTGGGATCTTGCTCTCTAATAGTGGATATGTCAAAGTCCTTTGGTAGTTTAGCACCCATGCGAGCAAGTTGGAGAAAGCAACGATCAGGCTCAGATATCATGAGTTTCTCAACTTGGTCCCATAGATAGGTATCTTGGAATTCTGATGAGTCATCTTGAGATTGTTCTTCAAAAGTTTTTAAGGATGGTGTAGGTTGCATTCGTTGTGAAGATGACTTGCCAATAGTGTATCCTTGAGGTATAAACATATGAGGAGGCATACCAGTTGTGAATTGCGTTGCGTCCCTAAGAGGTGTTGTGAATTGTTTCATCTCAGCTTGCAATTTGGCTTCCATTTCAGCTTTCAATTTGGCTTCTATTTCAGCTCGATATTGACTCCTAGTTTGAGGCATGATGTTGATGATGAAGTTGAGCTTGTCAAAGTTTTGAGACCCAAAAGGTGATAGTTGGCTGGTTGGTTGATTGGTTGTTGTTTTGGTTTGCTGGTTTGGCTAATTCGCTTGGTTGATTTGTTTTGGCTGAGTTGTTGTTGTTGGGTTGTTGTTCGTTCTCCCTAGAGGATAGCTCAAACACTCAAGGGAAAGATTGTTTGCTGTTCATGTTTGTTGGGGCTAAAGCTAAAGGATGTTTGTTTGCTGAAGCTAAAGCTGAAGGATGATGTTGGTTGAAGCTAAAACTGAAGGATGTTTGCTGATTGAAATGATTGGGTTGATGTCTGATTTGCTGGTTGGGGTCTCAAAAGATGGAAAGCTCATGAGTTATGATTGATTGATAAGCTCAAAAATAAGAGACAAAGTCCAGGTATTTGCTGTTGATCAAAGAGAAGTCTGAAAACTGATGTTTAAGACTTAAGCAAGCTGGACCTGTGGCTGATTTAGCTGAAGCACTAGGATTTGCAGGTATTTTGACTAAAGGCGACTGATGATAGCTCAAATGCAACTCAAAGGATGCTAAAGGCGATCAATGATAGCTCAGATGTGATCTGGTTTAGGCTCAACAGAGAATGACAGTGTTAACCAGAAGTGAATACTATTCTAGAGGCGACGACTGTTGGTTTGAAAGCAGCGTTCTGTTGATCAAAGGCGACTCAGATTTCCCTAAGGGCGACAATCTGTTGTTCAAAAGCAATCCTATTCAGACAGGAGGCGACTAGCTGCGGCTTAAAGGCGACTTGGCTCAGGCAAGATGCGATCGACTGTGATCCAGATGTGATTCTGTTCAGACAAAAGGTGATCAGTTGTGGTTTAAAGGCGATCCTGTTCAGGTAATATGCAGGTAGCTATTGTTTAAAAGTGACACAGTTCAGCCTATATGCGGGCAGCTGTTGTTTAAAAGTGACACAGTTCAGGCAAAAAGTGATTTACTACAGTTTAGAAGCGATGTCTGTGATCTGTGCAAGCAGTTTAGGTTCAAAAGCGACTGTGTTTGTCCAAAAGTTGTCTGATTTTATAGTTTTTCAGCAAGAAAATAGTGATAACAGTCACTCACACTCACAACAAGCACAAACTGATACAACCTAGGCTAGGATAGGACAGTATCCGTTGAATCCCCTGGCTGTGCTTATTCAAAGCGGATAGCTTCAGGATCTTGGTAGCACCAGCTCCCCTCCACGGCACTCACTTCTCACGCATACCAAGTTTCGGGCTTCCTGTAAGGCTTGTCCCCACACCAAACCTTAGGATTGTCCCTGCTATCTCTACTAAGAACCACGTGAATCGGGGCTGCTTCAAAGGTCCCACCTTTTACATCAACATATAGAAGGTTTTTGGCTACTACACAAAGTTGCTAATAAGGGCATCCGTTCAGGTGGCTATACATGCGACAGCGCTACTCTCCATTATGGAGTCTCCCAGCCTCCAAGGGTTGCGCCTTGGAGGGTTTTGGGGGAGGTTGGCTGTCGGTATAACACAACAGCACTCGTTGTTTGTGGCTTTCGACACAAACACTTTTCTTATATAGCGGTTCGGAAGGACTTAGCTTTAGCCTGTTACCGCTTGGGTCGTATCCCTTCTCACACCGAGAAGGCAGGCCCTCTAAAGATAATGACAAGTTCTCATACACCCAAGATCCATTTGATAGGCAAGGGGAGAGGATACTTTTGTCATTAAATTTGGGTTACAATCAGGCACATGCAAGCAATCAAAAAGATAAATCAAGCACGGAGCAAACAATGATTCATTTTAAGCACCAAGCCCAAATATGCCTAATTTAGTGAAAAACCACAAATCTTGGACCGATTGAACCTGCAACAGATACGTCAGTAGTTTGATAACCTCCTTTCTTGGACAAATCGATAAGATGCTGTGCAAATACCCAATTAATAGCCAAAAAATTGAACTGGAACTGAAACAGATTTGAAAACAACAAAACTTACCAGATGCGATTCACTGCTGATCAAAGGCGATCTTCATTTTCCCATAGGTGAAATACTGTAGATCATATGCGACGCGGAAAATACAATATGCGACACCTGTCAGCTCATAAGCGATGCGCATTAGGCCGACGCGATCAATTGAGGGCTAAATGCGAACTGTACCTACAAAAACACAGTCGACAGACAAAACCCTAGTCTAAATGGCGAGCACTGTCAGTTCATAAGTGATTCCAATTAATCCAAACGTGGCCTCTGTAGACTCATAGGCGATCCAGATATACCCAGAAGCGACCGATTGCGAGACAAAAGTGACCTGTATCTGCAAAAAAAAGTCTAAACCCTAACCTGCACAGGCGATCATTCTCAGTTCATAAGCGATTCAGATCAGTGTAAAAGCGAGTACTGTTAGATCAAAAGCGATGTGGACATGTGCAAAAGCGGCCACTGTTAGGTCCAAAGCGATCCGATTGTGTGCAAAAGCGGCCACTATTAGGTCAAAAGTGATAAATACAGTCTAAAAGAACCACAATCAGTGCTAAAATCACAGGCGAGCCTTGTTAAGACAAAAGCGATACAAATTTTACCATAGGCGACGACTGTCTGTTTAAAGGCGATCCAGAGAGGTAAATGCGGCCGGTTCTAGCATAAAGGCGACACAGAGATCCGGAAGCGGTGGATTTTCGTTCAGAAGTGACTGGAATTACTGCAAGCACCTGCAAAATCTGATCTTCAAAGAAAACAACTCCGAAAAATGAAGTCAATCAAGGACGTGAGTCCCACCGGGCGTGCCAAAATGTGATAGGTGAAAGTCAGGTGTAGCAGATCAGACATAGTCATGAAACCCTAACCCTACCATCATCAAGGAATCTAATCTAAATGAAATCAAAGAACAAAGCAATTCAAGCATAACATCACCTAGACCGTGTGATTCCTTGTTTGAGGGATGTGGACTGCTTCTTCAACAATGAACAATTGCAAAGCTGAAAGCTGCCATGATTGATGATAAAAGCTCAGTTGGATAATCAGATGCTCAAGATGCTCAAGATGATAATGTAGGTGCTATATGATTGTTGGATCCCCCCCTCTCATATAGAATGAGAGGGTGTTTATATAGGACTCAACCAAGATCAATCAACGTTGGAGATTCAGAGGCTATGTGAATGGCTAGGATTGAAAGTTACTAAATTTAGGTTCCATTAGTTGTGCATGTGAAGGATATGAATGAAAGTTGTCTTACAACACATGATTGACTGGACAAGTGTTGGAATGTGATAAAAGGGGAGGAATTAATTCAAATAAAATATTTGAATTAGTTGGGATATGAGTTGGATATTAATTAAATAAATAAAATTTATTTAATTAATAGGATAAATGAATAAAATGGGATAAGATATGATGTGGAAATTAATTAAATAAATAAAATTTATTTAATTAATTCCACATCATTTCTCAATCATATCCTATCCCCATCCCAATTAATTAAATAAATAAAATTTATTTAATTAATTGGCTTAATGATTAATGATTTAAAAAGGTGTTGCTAGACATGAACAAAGTTGGGACAAATTTGGGTGTCTACAATAGGTATGGCATGAGTGTTATCAAACCATCTTTTTCTTTGGAGATTATTGATCATGAGTTTTCACCTTGTCTTGGATTGTCACACTCTTTGATTAGGATTTATGCTTCTAATTTTGTGGCATCTGTTGATTATGATATGTAGACACTTGAGTGGTTTCTAGAGGCACCATCTTTCATGAAATTTCTTCTATCATCTCTTATCTTGTAGTTAGAGTTTCTTCTACATACACCATTGGATTTGTTTCTTCCCAAGAGGAGAAATGTTGTTTGCAAGTAATGGATACTTTTATGTCTTTGAACATTCACCATTGGCACATGAGTTACTTATTTATGGGGGGAATTCATAGTCTCATTCCTTCCCTCTTATGGGAGGGATATTGATTATATATTTGTGATGGATGTAGTCCTAGGGGGTTCTTGTTGTTGAGTCCTTCTTCCATCACTCCATCACTTGGACATGTTTGTTTGCATATTTCTCTCTTTTGGAGAGGGGTTTTTTCCTATAGGTTTTTCTCCTTTAATCTATTTGTGAGATTATTTTGTACATGTGGGTACCTAACATGGCCTTGTAGCCGGTACCCATCTTTGCATCTTTACATTTGTTTACTTCTCCCTAAGTTGCACTTAAGGGGGGTGTTGGTGTGAATGGGGTATAGTACCTAACTGGTTCCACATTAGGCACTTGTATCTTGCATGCATCATTATAATTCTTATTGTGGAAGGTTGATTTGGTTGCAAGTGATCCTGAGCATCCTTGAGTATTTTGTGTGACTTTTATAGTGACTAGGCAATGTCGTCAGAAGAGGTGGTGATTAGGCAGTTAAGGGGTGGGGATTGTGTAGTTTAGGGATGACAATCAGGTGGATAGGGGGTTGTTTTGGTCACTAGTGGTAGCATAGAGGTGGTGGTGGAGGTTGCATGTAGCATTACAGTGTTCAAGTGGTGTGAAGGGATAGGAGTGGTTTGGAAGAAGTAATAAAGGAGTGACACTCATTAGGGGAAATGTCAGTGGAGGAGGTATAGATTGAAGGTGGTCAAGTTGAGTAGGGCTAGGAAGAACTTGGTAGAGGGGTGAAGCAAATGGAGGAGGTTTTTGAAGCTAGTGGTAAAGGAGTAGGTTCCGAGGAAGGAGTTTGGGTGTGGGGCTTAGCACTTAAGTCCTAAGCTAAGTACTTAGAGTGATAAGTGTAAAAATTCAAAATTGTTTGTGTATGGGCTATAGGGTGGCAAGTGGCCAATAGGCCCTACCACGAGTACAATAGGGGTATCTTATGAATAAAATTTTGTTTTAAATTAAAAAATTATTTCTTTATTTTTTTATTTAAAATTCTTTATAAGAAAACTATAAAAAATAATTAAAAAAATTCACTTGCGCAGGTATCTATATGGCCTTAGGTATGCACTTGGGGTAAATGTTTTTGCCTTTTTTGTAACTTCTCCAAATTTGATAAATTTTCCTTTTGGACACAATGGCAAGGTTTGTTTTCACCCATGTGTCTCAAAATACAAGTGACCTGCAAATTTTCCAACCAATCCCTACACACAAAATCTATCAAATCAAGATAAAAAACCTTACAAAACTAAGGTTAGATTAGGACCACGGGGTCCCATTGGGTGTGTCAAAAATGTGATGGTGAAATTTGGATTAAAAGAGAGTAAAATCATGCAAAAACAATCACTCAATCCCAATAACAATATACACCTTTGATTAGAGCATAATGGAAAGTAAAACAATAAGATAAATGCAAAATCAAATAAAGATTATACCTTCCATTGTTGTGTGAGGTTGTTCCAAGATGTGTTGATGCAATCATTGATTTATATGTAGGTTGCTCTTTAATAGTAAGTTGCATGAAAAACATCATGTACCTAAGATGAATGATTTTGCTTATGATTTTTTTTGATGAGGTTTGTTAAATAGAATTCCAACCATGAGGATAGAGGATGAGGATTTGTTTGGGAGATAAAGGATGGAGATTAGCTTGTTTGTTGTGCAAGCTCTCAATGTGACAAATGGAGGGAGATGGTGAGTTGAGGGTGACAATGGAGAGCTCTTATGTGTTTGAGTATGGAGGGTGGAGATTTATTTAGGATCTAGGATGGATGGTGAGGATTTACATATGTGGCAGAAGATAAGAGGATGAGGGTGACAAGAGAAAGATTCACACATGTGAGAGAATGTGGGAATGTGTGTTAAAATGTCAAGTGGAAGCTCTCACACATGTGAGAGAATATGGGAATGTATGTGAAAATGACAAGTGGAAGCTCTCACATGTGTGAGAATGCAGGGATTTGTGTAATATGACAAGTGGAAGATCTCACACATGTGTGGGAATTTGGGGACTTGTTTGATATGATAAGTGGAAGATCTTACACATGTGTAAAAAGAGAGAGTGGAGCGTTCTTGGGATGATGGAGATTAAATAATTTAATTAATTAAAAATTGGGAGAGATTAGAGGAATGGATTAGATTAATTAATTAATTAAACAAGGTTGATTTAATTAATTAATCATAAGAAAGGTTAGTTTAGGTTAAATAAATTTAATTTAGCTAGTAACAAGAATTAATTAGATATGATTTTGGGTGGGGGCCTAGCTCGATTGGCGAGAGCTTCCTGTGGTAGGCACAAGGTCATGAGGTCCAGTCTCCCCCACCCACGTGGTACCGAAGGGCATGTTGCACTAGCGCTATCTATCACATTAAAAAGTTTACCCAGTGCACTGCAAGTTATAGGGGACTACCCAATTCCTGCAATCTAAAAAGAAATAGATATGATTTAATTAATTGATGAAGGGGGTTGGATTTAATTAATTAAAATAAATAGGATTTATTTAATTAACTATTGGAGGAAAGATGGCCTAGTTAATTAATTTTTTATTTTAATTAATTATTGAAGATGTGATGCAAGATTAATGATACAGATTGATGGAAGCGTGATGATGGTAGGTTGAAATGCATAAAATGTTTTCAAGTGTCTACACTAAGTAAGTTAGAAAACTTAGAAATTTCTATTCATGATTGCAAAAGTCTTAAAAGAAGATTACACTAGTGATATATTACATAATCCAAATTGGTATATGAATTTTGTATTTATCCTTCACCAATGGGATTCATGGCACCTTATTTTATAATGTATGATGGTAGAGGTGATCCATTAATTCATATAATGTACTTCAAAACTATGTGCTTAAACTACTTTTATGAGGACAAATTACTTGATAGGTTATTTCCATGAATCTCAAGTGACTATGCAATTACATGGTTCTATTCTTTACCCCATGCTTCAATTTCTTCTTTTGGAGATTTAGCAAATACATTCAATGACCATTTTTAATATGACAATAAACCTAAAAAATCAATTGATCAAGTAGCCCAATGCAAACAAGGAGAGAATGAGAAATTCAAGGTCTATGTATTAAGGTTTCAAACTATGATTGCTAACATGAGTTTGAAAGTTTTTTCATTAAAGTTTTACTTCTACTATTTAAAAATTCTCTTTACAATTCTTATCATTCATTTTTAGAGTTATGTGCTAGTGTAAGAAAATGTGGACTTGCTTTAATAGAAAAATATCTTTTACACCATAGTGTCTCTAGCACTCTTCATTCCCATGAGTTGACATCAAAGTCAAATTTAAAAAATGGACCTAATGAGGATGGATCCAATGGCAACCATAACAATCATTATCAAGAAAATAACAAATGGAAATTATTTAAAGAGTTCACTAGATTGGGGGATCATCCACATGTCATATTGAAACAACTTTTTCCAAAAAAAAACTTATCACTTTATCTCCTATCAATTTTATCGATAATCTAGAGATGTCGCATCACATTTCAAATCTAATTATTTTTAAGGTTATCACTAGATACATCGACTTACCACAGGTGGGTGTATCACATTAAAACATAAAATTCAAGATCTTATTAATAAAAATGTGATACAAGTTGAGGATATTAATGATAATGTGAATACATCTGTAGCAACTCCACATGATGAGTCTAAACAAATTAAAATGGATAAGGATTCTTCTAATGTTACTAAGGATGAATATATTAGTTTTCATGATAACTCTAAGGATACTCAAGCATACCATAGAGATATGTTACACATGAAACTATCACACATAGTGCACACAAATGAAACATACATTTAAGCAAATGCTCACAAATGCATCTAATGAACAAGGACATGAAATCTAAGACATAACTTCTAAGTTAGTTCTTTCAAAGAATACATCACACAAAGAAACATTATATACCACTTTTATTCATAGAGAAATAATCCATGATGATATACCATCCTTTATGTGACATGGTATTCTAAGGAATAGTCTCATAAGGGGCATTGATTCACATGATACATCCCTTGCTCCCATTGAGATAGACCCACGCTCACTTGATTTTGCTGAATTTATTGGTTAATCTATTCACATGTCTCCTTCAGTACATATTACATGTTTGTTATATTGTGTTCATGTTCTTTTCCTACTTTCATTTGATCTTACCACTTGAGGGCAAGGTATTGTTATTACTTGTAGACACCTAAAATTGACCGTGTCACTTTCATCACCTTGTCGACACCACCTTGTGACACTTTGTGACACATTCATCGTAAGAGTCCCCTTAACCATATCACATTTCCCAAATTAATTAAATAATTTATATTTATTTAATTAATCAATTTCGTCAATCACCTAAATTAAATAAATAAATTTTATTTGTTTATTTAGCCAATTTATCCCTTTTAGCCAAAATTAATTGAATAAATGTTATTTATTTAATTAATTTATGCTCCCATCATCTCCTCTCCAATAATTAATTAAATAATTTTATTATTTAATTTAATTATTGAGAGTCACATGACTAGCTTGTCCCCATCCCCATCCACTTGCCACAATCAATAAATGAGTGTCCCAAAAATTAAATTAACTTTTCATCTCAACCATCCATCTCATACTACATCTTTTAATCCTAGCCATTCACATAAGGATAAGCACTAGAAGCTTCCTTTGTTGTCCTATAAATCCTTATCCTTGCCCTAATGTGCTCTCAACCACTTATAGCCATTGATCTAATCTTTTAATCCTAGCCCTTCATCATGTCCAACCTAATGCAGAGCAAGGACTTACTCAATGCAACAAGGAACGACTATTTTGATGTGTACTACAAGGTTTTCAAGGTTTGGAGTTGATATCTTTTGATCTTGGTGAGTTATAGAGGACTGTTCCTCTCAAATCCTACTAAAATAGGGTAGAACCCTAGTTTGCTTAGGGTTTGATAAAATAGATCCATGATATCACTTGCCTACAGTAAGAATGAGTTGTGAGGCACTATAAACATTGTAGAAGGTCTTGACAAATCCAAGTTTCATTGTTTCATATGATTTCCTTGTTGTAAGCCTTTTTGGGGCCATTGAAATCAGGTGTCTAGGGTGATCTAGGGTGTATGCAAGCATTGTTTGAGTCATATCATTGTATGTAGTGTATGAGAAGAGTCTTGTTGCATAGAATAAATCCTTGCTCTGCATGACAACCTCTATAAATTTAGCCTCAACCAAGCCATTTGGACATTACATCTTCATACAACACCATGATGTCAAAATCATCCTAGCTCTTCCATTATCATTATCTAGTGATTATGCTACAGAATTGAGCAACCAAAATATTAAAATCATTATCAAATATCATAAGACGGTTTCTCATTTTCATTATATCCCGTAGTCTTTGATCCCTAGATGAGGTGTTCTTCAAGTATGGAATATGTACCTTCATTGTGTATTGTTTCCTTATTTGATTCCATATTTCTGCATACACATACTTATAGGGGCTATGTCTTCATACTTTCTCATTAGATAAAAACACATTGAGGCATCTTTTTCATTTACATCCTTCGTGGATCTCACACACACAAATAAGTACACTTCAAATATGCATTTTATACATTTTTCGTATTCATGCTCACTTTTCATATTCATCTTTTCAAAATATAATTTTAAACCTACATGTCTGCACTCTATTTTTTATCATAGATTTTGCTCTCCTTGATTTATGTGCACTTCTTCATAGTACACACAACTCGAGGGGTTTATTATTTTTTATCCTATTTTTAGTTTATGAATAGTATCATATGTTGGAAACAAACATTTGCTTTAGTAGTTCAGTTTATCTAGATCTAGAAAATTGATCCTTTTTATGATAACTTACCTTTCTTTATATTTCTACTTCTAACATCAAAAATTACATACCCTTGCAATTGTACGCTATGTTTCGCAACCAACTTAGTACTTGTGCTTTCTCTACACATTATAGGCTAAGGTTTGTTTAATTTAGGCTTCTTTCTCTCATTTTCCTCAAATTTCATTTTGATGCTCAAATAGTCATATGATTCTAAGGTATCCTGTGTGACCAGGCGTTGGTTTTGCCTAGACTTGAGTGTTGACCGTGGATGTTTGTGTGGCATGCTAGCATCTCGGGTCTGTTTTCTGCCAAGTGACCATTTTTTGACATTACTAGATGCCTCTAGTGGTCATGAGACTTTATGGTAACGCCTCCTCGAGGTGCATAATGTCTCTTTGCATGCTTTTACAACATTTTTTCCCTCTAAGGATGGGATTTTGAATCAATCCTAGAGAATTGGGAAAACTCTCACACTTTCTTCTCACTCTCTCAATCTCACAACACTCTCTTTGCAAATTAACTCTCCACAATAGCTACATAGGTTTGGAGACTCTTTCTTGGTGTGAGAATATTTTCATTGGCTCTTGGAGATTCTTGGGTTTTCTTAGTGTTCATTTGAAGCTCTATATTGCTGCGGTTTAGACCTGTGCAATAGCTTTATGCTCTAGTAATTATGTAGCTTCCTTCCTTCATCAAATTTGTAAGGTTGTTTAAGGTTTTGCTTCATAATCTCTCATTTCAAACTGTTTTATATTACTTAGCATTGTCATGGTGTAGACCACCATTTTCTTTGGATTCTTATGGTGTAGACCACCATTGTGATATCTTGCACTGGCTGCATGCTTGTGGGTTCCTTCCTCATAGACCAAGGAAGCAAATCCTCTAGTTAATTTATTTTATTGTTGCTCTTAGCCCCTAGACACACTTAGGGTAAGAGTACACACACATTTTTCTTTTGATTTTTCCTCTACATATTGATTTGTTGCTCATGGAGGTCAGAAGACCAAAATTAAGACTTGACTAAGGCAAGTCCCTAAGCAACCCAACCATTTTCTCTCCCTCTCTTTGCAGGTATTTTTGAGGATAGGACTCTACAATTGCACAAAGGTCTTGTTTGTCTTCTTCCCCTCTTTGTGTCAATTCATTTCATTAGTCTAGTTGGTTCTATTTTGATTTTATGTGTTAATTAGATATCATTGGGTATACTTGGCATTTTAATTTGTGTTGTGTAGACAACCTGGGTTTGTACAGACTTGGTAATTTTTAATTTTTGGCACGTTTTGGACTCCAGTGCCCAATGTAGATGTCCTCATGGCACGTTGTTGTACGAGGCAGTGAGCTCCTCTCTTTGGCTATAGGTTCCATCTTCTTATCCCTTTCTACCTCTGCTATCAGTTTCTTTCAATTCTTCTTACAATAGTTTAATTTCAATATTTCATTATTTTCCCTCCATTGTCAAATAACTAGTCTAGTTCATTTTGCATTGATTGGGACACGTAGTGATTTTGTTGCAACCTAGAGTAAGTTCTTGAAAATCTAAAACCTTAGATAATAGAATCTAAGTGTGGTGTTAGTGGAGAATTCACTTAATTGAAGTTATTCAATTAAGGAGTAATTTTTCCTACGCTATATTTTGGTGAACCTGACATGTTCACTTAATCACTTTCTTCTTTGTCATGGTTCCCACTACATTTTGGTGAACCTAATATGTTGAATTTAAGCATCTTCTTCTTTTCTATAGTTCATCCTTTCATTAAGGTGAACCCATTGTCCTGAAACAAAAAACAAAAACATTTTCCTTTCATCATTTAACATTGTGTGTTGTGAAGTCTGAACATAGTTTATGAGCTTCACAACCTAGTCTTCCAACTCTTCATACATTATGCGTAGGAGCTTGCAACATCTTGAGATGGCCTTTTTTGGTAATCCTACCACACTCATTCACAGTGCTCCTAATTTCACTACTATTTATACCTCTCTTTTATCTCCTTCTTCTTCTCACACTATAACGATGACTACCTTTCATGATGTGGAGCTATTCTTTGATCATGAGGCAACCCTTGAATATGTCCCACTAGAAAGAATTACTGCTTTAGATCGCCACTTGGCTTATTTTTAGGACTTTCAGCATCATGAAGACATATTTAACTCTGTTGTGCCTCTAGTTGATGCCCTCTGCATTATGTTAACAAATCATCCACAAGGTATCACTTTCCTTCATGGCATTGCCCACATAGTGCATAGTGATATGTCACCTCTGTCGAGTTATGACCCAAATACTTAGGACTCTCAATCCAACATTCCTGGAGGTCAGCTCTCCCTTCCTTTACCTACTACTGGTGTTTAGACTTTTACTTCTCTCCAAAAGGATACCAATGCCTCTCATGTTAGTAGTCCAGAGTTTGGTCTGTCTATTGGGGCAATGAATCCTATTCACCAATATAGATTCACCCCACCCTCGAGACCCTTACAGTTTTATTTTCCTCTCAGTGCCTCCCATGTTTCATAATCACTTTCACAACCTCTTGCTTCTGCTCCTTTTCCTCCACCCACACATATTGTCGATCCCATCATCAATCAACTATTGCAAAATGTTGGCTCCTTGCAACAACAACTTGATACCCTTTCCATCTCCACATCACAACCCCATGTTCCTGCATACTACAGGTGTAGCCCACTCTCATTAGCTATACTTGCTACTCCATTTACAAAAAACTTTAAGGCACTACGATTGAAGAAGTACACTGGAAAAGGTGATCTACCGACACACATCTCTGCATTCACTACTCTATGCATTGATTTTCTATTTCAGGATGCTTTGTTGGCAAAACTACTCCCACAACCCCTTAAGGATACTGCATTGGATTGGTTTTGCTCATTGCTTGACCATTCAATCCTTTCTTTTGATTAGCTTTTTAATCAATTTTTGCAACACTTCCAAGCGAACATAGGACCATAGGTCACCTTTATAGACCTTTTCCATTACAAGCAAGGAAGTGATGAGAAGGTAACAAACTTCATTTTGTTGGGATTAAGGTGCCATCAACCTTGTAAATCCTTGTATTATTTATTCATATCATTATTCATAATTCACCCATAAGGGATGTTGAGTTTCACCGACAGCGGTTAAAACATATTTGCTGACACGGTAAATAATTATTATTGGTGACAGTAATTAATTATGTTACCGACAGGTTGTTACGGAGTTATGTTTGTTGGTCAAACCATCATGGTTATGGTAAAAGGTGAATTGGGAGAATCTAGGCACCATCTTGAGGATTTGCCTATATTTTTAGGGTGTTTTGATATTAGTCATAAGTTGTAAGGAATATCTATGACATCTTACACCTGTCATAAGATGTAAGAGATGCTATGATGGTTTATGACATCAATTATTGCATGCAACTACCTATTCTTGTCCCTAGATGCCCATGCATGAAAGATTTCTTATGACAACTGTAAGAGAAACTGTAAGAGGCTATTTCAAGTTGCAGGAAGGAATCCCAAGATAGGGCATTGGATTTTGACCATTTTGGATGCCACATTTACTGGTTGCTTATTTTCTATATATTTGGTGCTTGGAAGTGGAGTTTGTATGAGTTTTGTTTTGTTCACAGGTGCTGCCGGATTGAAGACACTTGAGGAGATTGGGAGTTGATGTATTGTAATCTATTTCAATGATAATGTAGACTTTTCCTCTCTTCTTTGTGGAGTTTTTTCCTAAAAGGGTTTCTCCATGTAATCACGATGTTATGTGTTGGCTCTTTTATTTTATCTTTTGCATATGTTGCTGATTTATTTTCTCTTTCATGTTATCTCTCCATTGGTATACACTGAACAATTAAATCTAAAGTTGAAATCAAATTTCCATTTCATAGTTGTTCACCTTCTATTTCTAAAATTTGGTATCTGATCCTACCAACTTTGCTTCTTGGGTGCTAGTACAAAGGTTTTTTGAGCTGTAGTGGGAGTTTTGGTTGATCTATTTTTTACAAATTTTTTGTAGAAGTCATGGATGCAACAAACACCCATTTGGACATAGAGAAGTTCAATGGTATGGGCTATGAGTTGTGGAAGCTAAAAATGGAGGATTTGCTCGAAGAGATAAATCAATGGTTGGTTGTAACAAAAGAGAAGAAACTTGATAATGTCAGTCAAGATGAGTAGGATAGACTAGATAAAAAGGCATGAGGTACAATCCGGTTGTGTCTTGCAAACTCTGTGTTGTTGAATGTTGTTGGAGAAGCCATCGCATATTCTTTATGGAAATGGTTAGGTGAGATCTACCAAGCAAAGGGTCTGGTAAATAAGTTATTTTTGAAAAGCAAATTATTTTCTCTTAAGATGAAGGAGGGTGATTCAATAGTTGAGCATTTAAATTCATACAATTTGATTTTGAGTTAGTTAGCCTCTATTGATGTTAAGATTGATGAGGAAGATAAATGTATCATGTTTCTTTGTTCTCTGCTTGAGTTATGAGAGAACATGATTATTTCTTTCAGTGCTAACCTTTTAGATGCTCCAAAGATGGACAATGTTGTTGCTACTTTGTTATTAGAGGAGATGAGGAAGAAGGCCACTACAAGAAGTTTGAAAGATGCTCTCCATGTTAGGGGAAGGTCCAAGGAAAGAGGATCTAAGGGAGATGGGCCTCAGGACAAGTCCATATAAGACTTCTGAGAAAAAGAACAAAGTGAAGTGCTAGAATTATGGAAAGTGGGGGCATGTGAAGAAGGAATGTCAGAATAAAAAGAAACAGTTTGATTCCTCCACAAATAAGTCCTCAGATTCAGGTGATGAAGTTTTGATTTCCTCATGTAATGTTATGTCTAAAAAACATTGGCTTATTAATTCAAGATGCTTCTATCATATGACTCCTCATAAGGAGTGGTTTTCCACATATGATAAGCATGATAGAGGAAATGTCTACCTTGGTGATAATAATTCATATTCTATTGTCGAAAGGGGTCAGATTCAGTTGTGTTTCAGTGATGGGAGGTTAAAAACTCTCCTTGGTGTTTTTCATATTCCATGTTTAGCTAGAAATTGATTTCAATTTCTAAGTTGAATGATGCTGGAATGCATGTAACATTTGATAATCATGGTTGCAAATTGGTAAGAGAAAGTTTGGTGATAGCGAGAGGGAAAAGGAAGGGAACATTTTCTTTATGCTAGAATCCACTACCATTTTTAATTCTACTAATGTAACTAGAAGTACTAAAAATACTTGTATGTTGTGGCACCGCAAATTGGGCCACATAAGTGAGACTGGTTTAAAAACCATCTTGAGTAAAAATTTGTTGGACGATTTGTCTTATTCTGATCAGAGTTTTGATATCTGTGAACATTATGTGTTTGGAAAACAAAATAGAAATCCATTTCCTTTAAGAAGTTATAAATCTAAGGATAAATTGGAACTTATTCATTTGGATGTGTTTGATCTTGTGGATGTTGGATCAATTGGAAAATCTAGATATTTTGTGTCCTTCATTGATGATGTCTCAAGATTTACCTAGTTATATTTTATGCAATATAAATTTGAAGTTTTCACTAAGTTGGAGGAATTTAAGGCCTTAGTTGAAAAGCAATCAGATTATGAAATAAAGGTTTTGAGATTGGATGATGGAGGGGAATATTGTTTTAAGGAATTTGATGAATTTTGTAAGCATGCAAGAATTGTTAGATAGAAAACTACTCTGTATACTCTACAACAAAATGGAGTGGCAAAAAGTATGAATCAGACAATCATGGAAAGAGCCAAAAGTATGTTGAGTGGTTCATAGTTGGACAAAGGCTTTTGGGTAGAAGCTTTGAGTATTTCTTGCTAGTTGTTGAATAAATCTCCTTGCAAGGCTCTTGAAACAATACCTTATGAGATGTGGATAGGTAAGAAACCTTATGTTTCACATTTAAGAGTATTTGGATATGAGGATTATGTTCACATGTGCCTAAAGAAAAAAAATCTAAGTTGGATCCAAAAGTTGAAAAGTGTATTTTCATTGGATATGGTGATACTATTAAAGGATATATATAAGCTTTGGAATCCACTAACCCGTAAGATTATCTATTCTAGAGATATTATTTTCAAGGAACTTAGAGTTATTTCAGATCCTGAATAGCCAAGAGAAAAAGATAAGGAAAATAAGGTGCACTTTGAAATTAATCAAGAAGATGCATCCAAGGAAGAACAAAGAGGGATTTGAGGATGAGGAGGATGATGAAGAAGAAGAGGGTTCAATTACTGAGCAAACTGATGAGGTTAGGGAATATAACCAAGAAGAAGTTGAGAAAGCTCAAGAAGAAGAAGAGCCCCTTACTCTTATTCTCAAAAGGTCCAGAAGACAACAGAATCTAGTTAACAGGCATAGCTCACTAGATTTCTATTGTATTTTTGCTTTATTAAGTACTGATGATGAGCCTAGATCCTACAGGGAAGATATTCTTGCAGATGATAGTGAGTCTTGGCAACTAACCATGCAGGAGGAGATGATGACTTTAGACTCTTGTGACATATGGGATCTTGTACATTTTCCCAAAGGAAGAAAGGCCATAGGTTGTAAATGCATCTTCAAGAAGTTTGGTGCAGACAGTTCATTGTAGAAGTACAAGGCTAGACTGGTAGCCAAGGGCTACTGCCAAAGAGAGGGAGTTTATTTCGATGAAATATTCTCTCATGTTGCTAAATTATCTTCTATTAGATTTCTTTTATCTATTACTGTAGGTTATGATTTTGAAATTGAGCAAATGGATGTTAAGACTGCTTTCTTGCATGGAGATCTTGAGGAAGAAATTTACATGCAACAACCTACATGTTTTGAGGTAAAAGGGAAAGAAAATTGGGTATGCAAGTTGAAAATATCTCTTTATGGCCTAAAATAGTCTCCTAGAATGTGGTACCAGAAGTTTGATTCATTTGTTTTGAAATTGGGCCTTGTTAGAAGTGAGGAAGATCACTATGTTTACATTCGATGTATTGATAATGCTATTTTGATTATTGCCTTGAATGTGGATGATATGTTATTTTTTAGCAATACTAAGGGTATGATTGGTGAGTTGAAAGCCCAACTTTCAGGTGCATTCAATATGAAGAATCTTGGAGTAGATAGGTATATTCTAGGGATTGAGATCAAAAGGGATAGAGGTAACAGAAAGCTTTGGTTATCTCAAAGTAAGTATGTGCATACTATTTTGCAAAGATTTAGCATGTGAGATTGAAATCCAATTAGAATTCCTTTACCATTTGGTACTAAGATTTCATTAGATATGTGCCCTAAGAATGAGGATAATTTAGAGGATATGTCTAATGTGCCATATGCTAGTGATGTAGGAAGTTTGATGTATGCAATGGTTTGCACTAGACCAGATATTGCCCAAGTAGTGGGAGTTTTGAGCAAGTTTATGTCTAACCTTGGTAAACAACATTGGATTTATGCAAAGAGGGTGTTTAGATATTTATGTGGTACTTCTAATTACTATTTAGTTTATTCTAGTACTAACAATGTAGAAAAGACATTGGACATACATGGTTATGTTGATGTAGATTGGACATGTGACTTAGATAGTTGAAGGTCCACAAGTGGGTATGTATTTACTCTGTTTGGAGGAGCAGAGAGTTGGATGATTAAGAGGAAACATAGAGTTGCATTGTTGACCACTGAAGTAGAGTACATGGTAGCTACCCATGTCTCTAAGGAGGCTATTTGGTTACAGAGATTGTGTGCAGGTATTGGTTTTGATTGTAGGACTGTTCAGATTGGTCATGATAGCCAGAGTGCTATATGTTTGGCCAAGAATCCTATGTATCATGATTGGACTAAGCATGTGGATGTTTAGTACCACTTTGTTCAAGAATTGGTTGCAAATGAACATAAAATTGACACTTAGGTGAATGTTGCAAATTCACTTACTAAACCTGTAAGCACAAAAAAGTTTACGTGGTGCAGGGAGGCCATGGGCCTTGTTCCTAGTGCTTAGTTGTTTTATGTTTTTTCCTATGGGTGTATTTACAATGTATGATGTAAAGTGGGAGAATGTCGGGATTAAGGTGCCATCAAACTTGTAAATCCTTGTATTATTTATTCCTATCATTATTTGTAATTCACCCATAAGGGATGTTGAGTTTCATCGACAACGGTTAAAACATATTTACTGGTATCGTAAATAATTATTACTGGCAACAATAATTAATTATGTTACCGACACATTGTTACGGAGTTACATTTACTGATCAAAGCATCATGGTCATGGTAAAAGGTGAATTGGGAGAATCTAGGTGCCATCTTGAGGATTTGTTTATTTTTAGGGTGTTATGACATTCGTCATAAGTTGTAAGGAATATCTATGACATCTTACACTTGTCATAAGATGTAAGAGATTCTATGATGGTTTATGAAATCAATTATTGTATGTAACTGTCTATTCTTGTCCCTAGGCACCCATGCATGAAAGATGCCTTATGACAACTATAGGTGAATTTGTAAGAAGCTATTTTGGGTGTGTAGGAAGGAATCCCAAGATAGGGCGTTGGATTTTGACCAATTTGGATGCCATATTTAGTGCGTGCTCATTTTCTACATATTTGGTGCTTAGAAGTGAAGTTTGTATGAGTTTGGTTTTGTTCACATGTGCTGCTAGATTGAAGACACTTGAGGAGATTGGGAGTTGATGTATTGTAATCTATTTCAAAGATAATACAAACTTGTCCTCTCTTCTATGTGGAATTTTTTTCCTAAAAGAGTTTCTCCATGTAATCACGGTGGTATGTGTTGGCTCTTTTATTCTATAGTTTCCATGTGTTGCAGATTTGTTTTCTCTATCATGTTATCTCCATTGATATACATTGAATAATCATATTTACAGCTGAAATCAGATTTCCATTTCATATTTGTTCACCTTCTGTTTCTAACACATTTGTTGTTATCAGTCTCTGTTCTCTCAGATTCCCTATGCTCTGCCAATTTCTTATGTGCAAAGGGTTTTCATTAGAAACCTTCAACCTCAGATCTGAGGTAGGATTTTACTTATGAAATATTCTTCATTTACACATTTATGCATAGCACTCCATGATTATCAATAGATGCTTAGCCATTTTGAGGCCTCTCCCTCACCGGCTCCTATTGTCCAATCCGGTGCTTCTTCATCATTCACAAATTATAAGAAAAATATTTTTTATAAGAATAATTCATCAAATCTGATTAGTAATGCAGTGGCTGAAGCCCCCCTCAAACTACTTTATCCCTCTTTTCTCCAAAAGCATCAATAATTTAAAGGAGTCCCTCTACACCATCGTGCAGTAGCTCATTAACAACAATTTACTGCAATTGTCCACTATTAGGCCTCTTGATACGACTAAACCTCTGTCGCCTTCATATGGCCCGAAGGCCTTCTGTTAGTTCCATAGGGTCTTTGGACATGACACTGAGCCATGTTTGCATCTTAATCACACTGTGCAAGACCTTATTGATTAGAATGTAATCCAGGTCTCCGATGCGAACGACAAAAGAAACAAGTTAGTGGCTCCCTCAAATCAATACTTGCAAATTTATACAGATCCTATGCCTCTCCATTCTTCAAACTTTGTTAACCTCGATTCTCCTTTTATGGCACTAGAGTCAACTTTTGATGTTCCCTCTGCTCCTTATTCTGAGATGATCGGTATGGTGGATGTTCGTTCTCAGCCTGTTTGAGAATGTCATGTTCCTGAACCCATTATCTCCTTCTCTTCTTCTGAGATACCACCTAACACATCTGACACACCTCTATACATTATTGTCGATGTCAATGGTAAACCTTTTAAGGGTGTCCTTATTGATCCTATCTATGTAGTCAATATTGTTATTGAGGAATTTCTATATGTGCATGAACTATATAAAGACGTTTATGAGTAATCTAATGTCTTTATATAGTGTCATGACAGGATGTCTCATCCTACTTTGGGTTTGATCACCCTTCCTATTCAGGAGGGACAAAAGACCCTAGATGTTCTCATTTCCATTATCCTTGCTTCGAATTGTTTTCACATGAAATTGGGCTAGCCATGGCTCACTTCCATTAGCGTATTTTCTTCTATGGTTCATCAATGCTTGAAGTTTCCTCATGATGGTGTTGTGCATACAATCCACCATATCAGATTTACACCACTCACCATGCAGGGAAATTTCTCTCTGGACTACTTCTAGCTAACCCCCACTAAGCCACTTCATCCTCACAATGATTTTCTATTTATCTCATATCAAAAATTTAAAGTGAGTAGGATAGCTCAGTTATCCACTGGCCCTCCAATTGTTCCCCCTGTGGTGCCTCTCTCTTCAAAGGATGCTTCTGTTCCTTCTTCTACCTCCCAAGAAGATAAAGGAAAGCAGCCCACATAGAGTGCACCTCCCCGCTCCTACACTCCTGACCTGTACTCCATAGTGATGCCTCCAGTCTCTCACTCAAGAACCTGAGATTGACCTACAATACAGCCTCATGCACCATGTGCTCCTGGGACTTCTCAGCATTGGTTGGTTGGTTTCATTCCTCTTGTCTCTTCAATGGCATTAGGAAACTCACCTATGTTGAGCACTCCTCCTTCTTTGGTGTCTCCTCAAACTTTGGTGCTTGTTTCTATTATTTAAACCCCTCTAGTGGCACAAGGAAAGCAACCCATGTTGCAGGCACTTGTCCCTTCTTCCTCTCTTGTGGTCTCTCCACCGCTATTGGTTGTCTTTATTTCTCCATGTATCCTTCTAGCTATGGATGAAACAAAACCCATGATGGAAGACCCCTGGCTCTATTAGTGGAAGCCTTGTCCCATACTTGGTGGAATCAACTTGCGAGAGATCACAAGCGTCACCACCATGTTGCGGCCCGAGCATGTGTTGCTAATGTGTAGCCTCCTCTTGAGGATCCTTCTCCCTCGCAACCACTTGTTGCTCCTGTTCTTCTTGAGGAGCACCAATTTCCTCCTTCTCCTCCTTCATCCCTTCCATCCCTGATCCCCACCCCTATTTTCAGTGCCACTCCTAGCGCCACCCTAATTGCTCCTATGCTTGCTCCGCATGCTCGCCACACTATTTTCCCTGATGTTCTCCACCATGCTACCATTGATCTTGACCCTCCATCTCCACTTCCTATGTGTAAGCCTGAGTATTATCCCACCCCGCCATCCCGCAGACCTAAATGCACCCTACAGCTACCTTCTTTGTCTACCCATCCTTTTTCTTCTTCTCTTCTATTGTTGGAGGATGTTACTCCACTCGTGTCTCTTCATGCTTGCATTACCATTGATAGCACTGTGGAGCCACAATTAGTTCATTATTTTGATAGTGATTCCCCTTTTGAGGAGCAAATCACTGAGTTCATTGTTGATATACATGGGTTGTCCATGATCTTCACACGATTGTTGACCCTTGTTCCTAGTACTTCAGAGGTTCAAGTTGTTACTATTGCTCCTTCATTCCTAGAAGTGAATCTCCTTCAACTACTCTTGTTGTGGTTCCATTGTTAGCTCTTCCATTGTCCCCTTATGCGTACCAAGATTGGGCCCAGGATGATTTGATGACACCTGAAGAATGAGTGCTTTACTTGTGTTTTGTGTGTTTGTTGGCTTGATTGTGATATTTCTCCTATGATGTGACTTTATGTTTGTTAGTTCTTCCTGGAGGACCCACAATGTCCTTGTGGACACGTGGATATAGGAGGAACGCATATGTTGTACCATTCTTCTCATTGTCCCTTGATTCTTCTATACATTGTCTTTTTGTTTATTGTGTGACATTTTGGGGGCAATGCAAAGCATTTGAAGATCTAGCTTCCTTCCATGTTAACCCAAAATAAATTCTTTTATTTATCGTTTTGGTGCCTTTTGTGTTCATTGTTCTACGTGCTTGGGGAATAGTGATGATTCATTTAGTTGTCCCTTGATAATTACCCTTCCCTATGTATACTGACCCCAAAGCACTAGATCCCTTAGTGTCTTTTTGAGTGTTGTTGCTTGTTTTATATGACAATTGTTAGCATTGCTTGGTGTCATACCATGCTTGCACAAGCTTTTCTGTATCATGCATGTAGCCCCGCCTTGATTGCCTCTTCTTGGGGAAACCCTCTTTTTCATTTTTGAGATGTATCTCTGAGAACATATCTGCTCATATATGTTTCCCCGGGCTTTTTCCTCTTTTATCCCTTAAAATTAATTGCATACGATGCTTTATGCTATTATTTTAAAATGGGGGCATAATTTCCTACTTTACACCTTTTTGCACACACCATATCAACGATTCCCTCATGGAAGCGTTGTGCTCTGGAAGTACCTTGTAGCTTGTGGTCCTAAGCAGATGCACTTGCTTGGTCTGACCATGCTTTCAACTACTCATTTGGCACTCTTTGTGAGTCACCTAACAACGTAGTTTGTTAGTCCTAGTGGCTCACAAGAGTTTGGTATGGTTCTTAGCTCTTGTAGTGTGCTAGCCCTAGAACCATACTTGGTATCCTTCTAGCTCTCATAGTGTGCTAGAAATGCCTCTCTGCTGTTTTATTTTCTTTGTTTTCTTGTGTGTATATTGTAGATAGTTGTAGAATGTGTATTAGATTATATGATTTGATAAACAACAATGTTTGGGCAAAGCATATTTAATCTAATCCTTTTAAGGATGTTTTTATATATATGCGGTTCTGACATTGCCTCTTGCGCAAGTTTATTGTCTAACACTATGGTTTTGCAAGCTCTCAGCCTGGGGACTCCGTACCTTTGCTCGAAGAACCCTCTACATCCTTACAATAATCCTTTTTGGAGGTAAGATATCTTATGTTAGTTCAGTTCTACTTTAGCTTGCATATGCACGTAGTGCCATATTCCCGCTAAAGTGGGGGCTAAATTTAATGTTGAAAATTGCATGCCCTTGCAATTTCACACTACATTTCATAACCAACTTAGTGCTTTTGTCTTCTCTCTGCATTATAGGCTAAGGTTTATTTAATTTAGGCTTCTTTCTCTCATTTTCCTCAAATTTCATTTTGATGCTCAGATAGTCATTGATTCTAAGGTATCCTATGTGACCAGGAGTTGGTTTTGCCTGGACTAGTTGAGCATTGAGCACAGACCTCTGCGCAATGTGCTAGCATCCCACGTCTGTTTACCGCTAGGTAACTATTACTAGGTGTTACCAAATGCCTCTAGTGATCATGAGACTTTCTGGCAATGCATCCCTAAGGTGCAGAACGTCTCTTTGCATGCCTTTTTAGGATTTTTTCCCTCTAAGGATGGGATTTTGAATCAATCTTAGAGAATTGGGCAAACTCTAACACTTTCTTCTCACTTTCTCAAGCACATAGCACTCTCTTGCTCTACTATGCTAAAAATCCTTTACAAATTCACTCTCCATAGCAGCTACATAGATTTGGACACTCTTTCTTGGTGTGATAATATTTTCATTGGCTCTTGGAGATTCTTGGGTTTGCTTGATGCTCATTTGAAGCTCTATCTTGCTGGGGTTTGGAACTATGCAATAACTTTAAGCTCTGGTAATTGTGTAGCTTCCTTCCTTCGTCAAATTGGTAAGGTTGTTTATTGTTTTGCTCCATAAACTCTCATTTCAATCTATTTTATATTACATAGCATTGTCATGGTGTAGACCACCATTATGATATCTTGCATTGGTTGCATGCTTGTGGGTTCCTTCTCCATAGACCAAGGAAGTAAATGCTTTGGTTAATTTGTTTTATTATTTCTCTTAGCTCCTAGATGCACTTAGGGTAAGAGCACACACACGTTTTTCCTTTGATTTTTCCTCTACATATTAATTTGCTACTCGTGGAGGTTAGAAGACTAAACCGAGACTTGACTAAGGCAAGTCCATAAGCATCCCAACCATTTTCTCTCTCTTTGCAGGTATTTTTTAGGAGAGGGCTCTACAACCGTGTTGGTTAACAGATTTGTCTTTTTTCTGAAAATAATCTATTCTAACTCTATACCCCTCTTTAAAAGAACAAATGAGTTAAACAACAAATGGGTGAACCCTTTAAATTAGTTCCCCTCTGAATTTTTAGGTACAGCTCCCTTTGTGATTTTCAATGAATTTAACCTATTCAATTAATCAAATGCATTTTTAACCAGAAAACGCTTAAGGCAGACTAACATTCATACATAGCCATGTCATGAACGCGATAATTTATACAACAACAAGATAGAATATACAGATTTTGCTTTGATATCTTCAAATATGTGAATACATTCATAGGAACTTGTTCAACCAATAAAGAACTGAACACATATGATAAATTGTCCAAATAAAGAGCAATTACCAAGTGAAAGGGGATTTCACACAGAAAATCTGATTCCACACATTCAGACGCACAGATCCAAATAAGCAACAATTGTTCTTTTCTCATTCACAGATGAAGATTTACTCAAACAATCATCATATAATGCAAAGTTAAGTACAGTATTTCTGAAATTCACCTCTTTTTTTAACTTCTCTCTATCTCCCCTACTCTAAAAAGAAAAACATATATATATGAATATCTTAACCAAGTCCTTGAGCAAATTAAACCCAGAGTTAACATAACTCTGACCCGTACGGGATTTAGTTTTAACAACTGATTATAAAAGATCAAAGATGCTCGAAATAACATAAATTGAGGAATAGAAAAAGAACGAGCTGGCATGGTTATGACTGGGGCGATGAATCAGCATCTCCTGATTTGCTGTCGGTAGCCTGGGAAGTATGCTGGGCTTTCCACTCCTGAAAGGCAGCCACGAACTCTTGAATTTTAGGGAAGTTTGGTATACCTATGTGTTTCATCCTTAATTTCCAGACCTCCTTTTCCCTTCGCATCCTCCCGAATTTTTCCTTGTGCTCAGGGAGTGCATCGATGCAGAGATAGAGCAGAGATTCGACTTTGGAAACCCTGGAGAAATCCTCGATCAGAATATTATCATTTTCTTTAATAAAGTGGATTTTGTCTCTGAAGGATTGGACTACTGCTTCAACATCCTCCACAGGCTTTCCGTCATCCTTTAAGTATTTTACATCGATACATTGCAAATCATGTTGTAGTGATTGAGTAAATTCCGCTATTTCTTTAATCAGCTTTGAGAGTTCAAAGCGCCCTTGTCTGGATATGGAGTTCCTCCATTCGATATTCTTCTTGTTCACGTACAACAAATCTTCGTCCACTCCAGTCAAGTTCTTTTCTGCCAAAAACTTTTCCAGTCCATATTTCCAGACTTCCTCTATTTGATTTATCACACTTGTCCACTTACCTTCATCCTTAGCCCAGACAGCAACCTGTGTTTTAAGATCTTCATTGGTAGTGGTGGTCAGATCATATATGCCTTTGAGTTCATAAATATATTCAGTTCCCTTTTGCTCTATGCTGTCTAACCAACTGTCAAAAGTTTTTGAGACCATTTTGCTTCGATGCACTTGATCTAACATTTTTTGATTGACAGGCGACTTTGGGTCGAAAGACAAGGGGACTTATGAGATTGGCTGTGGGTTAGGATTGTTAATGGCTTCAATATATTCTGCCATTGCACGCAGAGCTTGTTTTAACTCTCTTTTGTCCTTTTCATCTTTCATCATTCGATTGACCATTTTTTTAGTGGAAGCTTCGAGATGGTGTACATCTGCAGCTCTGGAGGCAGTACCGAGATCTATCCTCTCCACAGTGAAGTCATGCACTGTAGGATCTTGAACCTCTCCCTCGGTCACTGGCTTGGCTATTTCTACACTCCAGTTACCAGTGTTTGGGTCAACATCTATCCTGGACATTGTTTTAAGTCTCTTGGACTTGGGGGTCTTCCCCAGACATTTACTTACCATGTCCTCCAGAGGGAGAACAAAAGGAATCACCTTCTTTTTGTCAGATATAGAGCTTTCTAGCCATTTCGGTGCAGGGTCCGAGACTGTCTTCCTGGGCTTCTCTCCATCAGAGGGTTCATTTGAAATCATCAACACCTCAGGGATGTCTAGAAAGGTCTCTGACTGTGAACCAGTGTCAGCTGTCTCTGTTCTGTTTGGGCTTGCCTCTTTGTCCCCCATAGGCTCTTCTGCTTCTTCCTCTGAATTTAAGTCAACAATTATTGTCTCAGAAGTCTGCTTCTTTCTCTTCCCCTTTGTCCTCAATCTGGTAACACGGGATGGCAGAATGTCTGTGAGGACCCTTCTGGATCTCTTGGAGGCAGGGCTTTTCTCAGCCGATGTCTTGGATGCACCTGCACCATAGATAGCAAGGGGTTGATTAGAAGAGACCATGGGAAGTGATGATGCGGCCACTGAAGAGAATTGTTGGACGGTTTTACTCTGCAGCCCTTCCTGCCTTTTTTCTTTCAACCATTTTTCAGTCCTCCTTATCACAGGAAGGGTTTTAATTTCAATTCTGTCATCTTCTTTCTTGCTCCAGTCCACCTCTGGGATGGGCAAGTGTTTTATTTTCTCAAATTGTGGATCAACCACTTGTTCATCATCAACAAAAATTCTAGAAACGTCCATGTTTAAATTAAGGGTAATTATTTGCCCCAAAGAAAATCTGCACCATAACCTTCTCCTCACTTCGAACTCATCTGGGCAGTCCTCCCAGTAATCCTCCAGCTTAGGAAGATGCAAGTGCCCTGTCCCGGAATCTGGGTTATCTTTAACAAAACATTTACTATCGAATTGAACCCCGGCAGTGAAAAATTAAAAATTGAACCTTTTGAGGTTCACCTCCAGATTTAAGGCATCAGATTTTGAATGGCATGAATAATGCCCAAGTTCAATAGGAAAAGCAATACCACAACCCTTTTTTGATGGGAATTTGTTATCAACATGTGCCAATTGCCGACATACCTCCATCAATACAAAACGATCGAATACATATCTAGGCAACTTCAGGGGTTCACCATCAAACCCTCCAACTCTGATATAAGTGAATTCAGAAAACTAGATGAAAAAGCTGCCGTAGATACTGATCAGTTGCATTGCTTCACTGGTCAGTCTCTTACCTGGATTGCCTGCCAGTTCATAGGTTATTTTTCCAGTAAAGACATCATTAATTCTTTTATAATTTTTGTAACAATTTCTTCTTTGCAACTGTGAGTAATATTGATAAATTTTGCTGCTCTCATCTAAAGGCTCATGAGGCAGGTCAAACCAATCTCTTGTGGATGCTAAACAGTAAAATAGATAAGAAGACATAAAGAAATCCTTGTTACCCAGACGATTATTTAAACTCTGATGCAAACAGTCAGCTACTATCTCAGCCCAATCCAAATATTGTTCACCCTGAAGGATGACTTGTATAAAAAAGTACATCTAGTCTTCCCAGTAATAGGCATGTTGATTGCCTCTCAATCTGTTCAATAACACCACAATATCCCTTACTTCCTGTATTAAATGATCTCTAGTAAGGGGTCTGGGCAGCCTTGAACCGCCTTTTTGAAATTTTAGCAGCCAATTTCTTGCTATTACACTTCTGTACGTTGGTCTCTTTTCTGAGAAATACCCATTGGAGGAAGTAATGTCAAGATTAGAATACGCCTCCTTAGGCGGTATCTTCATCACAGACATGAGGGTTTGTCTGTCAACGTGAAATAACACATCCCTGTTTGCTTTTCTGACACACCTGTGTTGGGGATCATATCTGTTTATACACTCTTGAACCAACTCTGGGCAGAATATAGCTTGAGGAAAGGCTGTGGCTTCAACTAAACCACTGTCCACAATTTTCTTCATTGTGGGGGTTTGGACAGGATTTCTAGTTCTTCCTATGAATTCCTCTAAATCATATTGAACTAATGCAGTATCCCCAAATTCTGAGTGAGAGTAAGTGAGACCAGGGCCATGTTCGTCTCCCAAACATGTAGATTTCAAAGACATATTTAGACGATTATAATAAGACGCTTCGAATTTCAAAAATAACAGAAATTCCAGAGGCTCTTCTTTCCAGTATAAGAATTCAGAATAGCACAGGGGAAACAGGACTCACCTTCAGGATATTTGAATTCACTGCGCAAACTTGAAAAACAAGAGCCTTACACTTCCAGCGTTACCCTTCTCTGCAATGCATAGTATATTTTCTTGCTAAAATTAGCTTGTTCTTGGTTAATAATGGTGCTTACCATGAATAATCATCTCTTGGAACAATACGTGCCAAAAATATTTGAAAAGACGTGAACTCTGATTTCTTCATTAATAGCAAGTAGTGTTCGTGTGCCATCATGAAGTACAATGATTATCCATAGTCTCCGCCAAATTAGAGCTTTTTGTTTCATGACGGGCTTCTGACAAAATTTCCTCCAACTTTCCCGCTAAGTTTGACTTAGAAAGCTGCGAGAGCCAATGGGACCAAAATTGCCAAGTCTTCGAACTTATTGAACCATTGAACCTATGGGACATGGTTCAACGCGATGGTTCAATGTGATGGTTCAAGCATGTCAATTGGACTTAGTAGGCAGGGAAAAGATTGACTTACCGAAACAGAGACTTGAACTTTGAACCGTTGAACTTATGAAGACGCGGTTCAATATGAAGGTTCAACGACGCAAGGGTTATGTGGACCAACAAAAAGCTACACGGCTTCGGTAAAAGGTTGCCAATTATAAACAGTGAACTATTGAACCTTGAACCGTTGAACCCCGTGGCAGAGTACAAGTGGGAGGTTCAACGAACGATACATTAATAAACACGGGAACTGTGTGACCCGACTCATAGGAAGACAATGTGTTGAACCTTAAAATCGTTGAACCGTTGAACCTTGAACCCCGCTATAGCGTACGCATGGAAGGTTCAAGTTCAACCTGAAAGTACAAAGATGCTTAAGACAAACAGTAAGACAGGTTGCTTTATATGATACTTCAGACGTATTGAACCATTGAACCTTGAACTTTGAGAACGTTTCGGGTTCAAAGGTTCAAACCTTTTATACAAAGACGACACACGGGTAAAAATTGAAGGACTAAGAGTCGATTTACAAAGCGCAGATATGACCAAAAACACAATACGGTAAACTGACTTTTGCTTAAGAGAAATTACCGATATATGAATAAACAAGGGTGACTCAAAAGGTAACATTGGCTCTGACTGGGGATTACATTTTATGGCAAAATGCAGAGAACTCAGAGGTTCTGGTTTCGCAGAAGATGAAGAAAGAGAAGAAAAGAGACAGCCCGGGGCAAAACAAAAATGGGAAAGGAAAACACAAAACTGAACAAGAGGGAAGACTATGTACAAAGCAGGGGACCCTGCTTACAGGCGATACAGTTTGAGATCCTATCCATTATAGGACAAGGGTAAAACAGTTCCATCAGGATATTCTAGTTTGAAAGAATTTGGACCCAGTACCTGGTGAATCTTGAAGGGCCCACTCCAGAGCGAGTCAAATTTGCTATGTGCACCTTTGGGTTCTCTCCTTCTGTCCCACAATAATATTTCATCCCCTTCCATAAACTTCCTGGGTCTTGTCTTCTTGTCAAAAATTTCTTTGACCCTGGCTTGATGCATAGTAATTCGGTCAACCAACTCATTTCTCTCTTCTTCAATTTTGGCTAAATACATAATCCTCTTCTCCAGGGAATCTTGGAAATATTGATCCTCAATTACACTTTGCAGTTTGGCTGTAGATAGCTCCAGGGGTAAAGATAATTGGGCACCTATCCCATAAACTAATTCAAAAGGCGCCATCCCAATTGCTCTTTTAGGAGTTATTCTGTCGGCCCAGAGTGCTTCATACAACCTCTTATGCCAATCTCTGGGGTTATCATTCACCAATTTCTTCATGATAGCAATGAGGTTTTTGTTACTGGACTCAGCTTGTCCATTCCCCTGGGGATAATAATCTGATGAATGGGAGAGAGAAATACTATGCTCATAACAGAAAGAAGTCATTTCGACTGAAGAGAAACTGGTAGCATTATCTGTTACAATCTTCTGAGGCACACCAAAACGTACCAAGATATTCCTTTTAAGAAAATCACAAACCACTCCGGAAGTTGTTCTTTTTACAGGGGCTGCCTCAACCCATTTTGTGAAATAATCTGTTGCTGTTAAAATGTGAGTATGCCCTGCACTTGAGGGTGGTGAGATAGGCCCAATAAAATCCAATCCCCACTGTTTAAAGGGGTCTTCAACAACAACAGGCCTCAAAGGTAGAGCTGCAAGTTGTGGCCTACCTGAGAACATTTTACATTTCTCACAATTGGCCACCCACCTATATGCATCTTTAAACATTCCTGGCCAGTAGTAACAATTTTTGAGAATTTTGAAAGCTGTAACTGAAGAAGAAAAGTGTCCACCACAAGCTTCGTTATGAAAAACTTCCAAGAGTTTCTCTTGCTGTTCTTTGTCTACACACCTCAGGAAAGTTCCATCTAACCCTTTCTTGTAAAGGATATTTCCCCAGATAACATATTTTGCAGCTTTTAGCTTCAGATTTCTTTTCTCTTTAGGGGTCAGGTGATCAGGACAATCCCCATATGTAAGATAGTGTGCTATATCCAGAAACCATGGATCCTGCAAGCTTACCAATAAGACTATGGGGAGTCCTTCTCCTTCTTGTTCTTTGTTCTCAGCAATCAACTTACATAAGCCTTGACCCCTGATTGGTTTAGTAGGCTTAACTTCTAGATCATATTTCTAAATTTTAGCAACCCACGTTGCTCTATTGTTTAATCCTACTTCTTGCTGAGTCAAAATACTTTTCACAGCTAAATTTGGAACAAATACAACTGAGTGGGAATGAAGTATATATTATCTGAATTGTTTAACAGCCTTAACAACTACAGAGGCCTGTTTTTCAACTAAAGAATACTTCAGCTCATGTTTCTTAAGGGGGACGCTCATAAAAGCTATGGGAACCTCTTCGTTCAATTCATTTTTCTGCAGCAAAATACCTGACATGGTATGCTCCGAAGAATAATAGTAAATGATAAAATCCTTTTGAAAATTAGGATTTACCAAAGTGGGAGTGTTTGCAATCGCCTCCTTGATATCCTCAAACGCCTTCTTAGCAACTTCATTCCATTTGAAAGGTTGCTTCTCACTCATCATCCCAACAATATGTTTTGTAATTTCAGCAAAGTCGGGAATGAACCTTCTGAGAAAGTTGATTTGACCAAAGAAGGATTTGACTCCAGTTCTGTTTGAAGGGAGGCTAAGTTGTTGAATTGCCTTGACCCTTTCTGGATCAATCCTGATTCCATCCTTTGAGACTAGGTGTCCTAACAATTTTCCCTCAGTCACACAGAAAATTGACTTCTTGGGATTGAGTGAGATGCCATGGCTTCGACACCTTTGCAAGACAGACTCCAGATTCTTCAAGTGATCTTCTCTCTTCTTGGAAAATACAGTCAAATCATCAAGGTAAATAACAATAATTCTGTTCTTCAGGTCTCTAAAAGATGAATCCATTGCTCGCTAAAAAGTTGCTCCCGCATTAATTAAGCCAAAGGGCATTCGACTATAGGCAAAAGTCCCTCGGGGTGTGGTGAAAGTGGTCTTGTGTTGATCTTCTGCAGCTACACCTATCTGATTGTAACCTGAGAAGCCATCCAACATAGACATCATTTCAGACCCAGCAACTGTCTGTAAGATGTGGTCCATCACAGGCAAGGGATAGTTATCTTTCAGGCTGGCTTGGTTTAAATTTCTAAAATCGACACAAATCCTTATTTCTCCATTCTTTTTTCATACTGGAACAATATTTGCCACCCAAGTGGAGTGATGAATTGGATATATAATTCTAGCTTTTAGCATCTTATCAATCTCCCTGAAAATGGCTTCAGCAACTTTTGGATTATAATTCCTCAGCTTCTGTCTAAATGGAGCTGCATTTGCTTTCAAAGGAATATGATGTTGAAACTGTCCATGTCTAAAATTTTTGAGATCATCATAGCACCAGGTGAAAACATCTTTATATTTGATCAGCAATTTGATCAATTTGTTCTTCTCTTCCGATGAGCAGCACCTACCAATGGATACCCATTTAGGATCAGCTTCGTCTCCAATATTTATCTTCTCATAATCCTCTGCTTTATCAGAAACACGGGAAGGTTTGCCTTTAACATATTCATCTCTTCGAGAAAATAGATGTTCCAAAGAGACCAGCCCTTTAGGGATTTTGTTCCCCTTTAATTGAATTATATCCTCTCTTGGATTAATCCCAGGGTCAGGACTGAATTCTTTACACTCTGCTTCGGAACCTTCAAAGTAGGCCCCCAGAAACATTTTTGCATTTTCTAAAAACTTTCTGATTTGATTATCACTTTCAAAAACCTGCCAGTTTTCAGCATTATCAGGGACATTAGGACGATATATCATTTCTATCCTATAAGAATCTTTCTTGAAATCTGGATGTGGCAAAAGGAGTGAAGCTGATACTGCTAAAGAATCTACTCGGGAGTTTTGATCTCTGGGAATTGTTTCTATAGAGAAGGCATCAAAATATTTGATCTCATCCCATACCCTATTTCTGTAGTGCCTTAGTCTTTCATTTTTCATAGAAAAGATCCCTCTTACCTGTTTCACAATCAGTTCGGCATCACCCTTCACCTTCAGTACCTTCACACCCTTTTCTTTGGCTTCAAATAATCCGAGCAGTAAAGCTTCGTACTCTGCAGTATTGTTGGTGTTTTTAAATTCTAGCTTAAAAGAATAAGAAAACAACTCACCTTCAGGTGAGATTAACACGACCCCAGCCCCTGAACCAGCAATAGCACAGCTGCCATCGAATTCCATAACCCATAGGTCATTAGAATGTACAGGTTTTTGCATTAATTCTTCTTTGGGTTCTGCCTCATAGCTCTGTTCAGAAGAGAAGAAATAATTGCCAAATTCACATTCCTCAAATAAAATCTGTGCCTTGGGATCATCAGAGGGATAGACAGTGAATTTGCACTTGGGTTCAGGTTCCAATTTCACTCTCTGCTTCCCCACTAGGATTGTGGCCTCTGACCAATCCAGTTTGATTTGTCCACCTAAATCCTTGCAAAATGTCCTGCTCAAAAGCATTCCATAACTGGCAGGAATATCTGCTACCAGAATAGTCAATTTCACCCTCTTGTCAGGATAAGCTGCAAGTGCGACTCGTGCATCTTTAATCTGCCCAAGCAAGGAAACCTGTTTTCCATCCATAGAATAACATCTTCCAAATGTTTTTGTGAGTGATAATCCTAGGGCTTTAGCCACAGAGGAGGGCATAATGTTATCAGAGGCTCCTGAATCTATAATGCAGTTACTAAGTTTATGACCATTGATAAACAGGGACACATAAAAAGGATTAGGCTTCAAATCAGTATATGGAGCATTATTGGATGAATTAGGAGTTGTTTTAGGGGAAGACAAGGGTGATTCAGATGAGGAAGCAAATAACCTAGCAATGGGGGATTTAGTATCAACATCCAATTGATTCTCAAATTCAGTTTGTGCAGGACTGCCTTTAACATGTTTGACCAATTTGTCAAGTTCAGTAGGTTTCAACTTGAGATACTCGATGGGAGAAATTTGAATTTTTGTAGACTTACAGAAAGTTACAATATCAAAAGGGGCATCTAGATCATTTCTATGTAATAATCTATTTTCCTGAGCTTTCAAATTAGCATCATAAGTTCTGGTTAAAGGTTCCTTACCTTTGCCAGGTACTTCTTGAGTATTAGAGGATTTCATATTCCTCTGACCCCTGGTGAGCACGGCGCATGAAGGATCTTCAAGGGTTACCAATATTTCACCTCCCCTTTCTGAATCAGATTCATATTCCAGGAAGTGTATCTCAGAGCCGCCAGGTTCCTGGAAGTTCCTTTCTTCTTCTGTGGCTTCCCCTAACATGTCTTGAGTAGCAGTCATCTGAGTATACCTGAGCATTTCTGGGCAAGAATTTCCATCATGGTCGATAGTTAAGTGAAATATACACATGTTTCCTCTCCCAGAAGCAGGTTCAATAGCCAGTCTTGGCTGTGCTGCCGTCAGGGGTAAAACTCTACCAGTGTTTGCTTGTTGATTCGAATTCCTTCTGCTTATATCCTGATAGGGTTGTTGGAAGGAAGCACCAGTTTTGGGTAGTTGCCTCTTTAAGGCAATCATATCATTCACCAACCTTTGCACTACAGGGTTTGTAGATGATGAGGGCTGGGCATTTGGCACCTGAACCTCTCTTTTCCATTTACCGGCCATAATGAGATCATCCTCCAATCCGACTGCTAAGGCTTGTGCAGCTGGCAAGTCAGCAATTACACCTCTCCTGAGATGGAAGCTAATATTAGGAGGCATAGAATTAATAAAGAAACATTTTTTATTTTCACCAGACGGTCTTTTAGTAGCAGGGATTTTATTCACAATTCTATTAAACTTAGCCACAAACTCCCTCATAGGTTCATGAATCTCTTTTTTTAGCTGAGTCAGCTGTGCAAGGAGGTAATGTTCATCCTCTGCACTTTTGAACCTATTTTCAAAAGCAGTCTTCATTTCGTTCCAATTTGTAATTGAGGAATCAGTCAGGTGGTAGAACCATTGTGCAGCAGTGTCAGTCAAAGTCTGCACAAAGAGTCTTATGGCAACGTCTTGGTGTTGAACACCTAGTACACTGCATGCTGCTACAAAAGCACACAAATGTTCTTCTAGTGATTGTTTGCCGTCTCCATTGAACCTGGGCAAATTTTCTCTTGCATTTTTAGGTAATGGATTTAGGTTGGCCCCTAGGTTCAGAGGCCCTATGGCAGCTCCCCAAGGTTGAGCCATGGGTAGAAAATTTATGACTAAAGGGATAGCAGTACCTGAAAGGACTAAAGCTTGACAAACAGAGGAAGTAGAAGATTTAGGAGGACTAGGGGGTCTACTTCTTGCTCTTCTTGCACGAGTAGGGATATAAGGAAAATTAAGACTTTGTAGTGTTTGAAAAGTAGGGTCCTCAACTCCCTCTCTTCTGGAAGACCTGGTGTATGGTCTAGAATCCAGCTTAAAATATTGAAACTGGATAGGCAGTTATTGATTTCTTTGTACCTCAAGGGCTTGGTTTCTTGCAGCGTTTCGTGCCTGCCTTCTTCTCTGCCTGAGTAACAGCACTCTCAAGTTATCGGCCAATTCTTCTTCTTGTTCTAATACTCTACTTGCTCTTCTGTAATCTTCACTATTCCGACGAGTACGCCAGGCAAGGGTATTCAGCAGGCCAATAATGTCTTCCTGCTCGTCTTGAAATCGAAGGTTGGGTTGTAGAACAGGAATTATGTTTTCATGTGGAAGCACCATTGTTGCTTCATATTCAAGCGATCAATCTTTAATTAATGATTTTATCAAAATTTCCCTAGTAGAGTCGCCAAAAACTGTTGGTTAACAGATTTGTCTTTTTTCTGAAAATAATCTGTTCTAACTCTATACCCCTCTTTAAAAGAACAAATGAGGTAAACAACAAATGGGTGAACCCTTTAAATTAGTTCCCCTCTGAATTTTTAGGTACAGCTCCCTTTGTGATTTTCAATGAATTTAACCTATTCAATTAATCAAATGCATTTTTAACCAAAAAACGCTTAAGGCAGACTAACATTCATACATAGCCATGTCATGAACGCGATAATTTATACAACAACAAGATAGAATATACAGATTTTGCTTTGATATCTTCGAATATGTGAATACATTCATAGGAACTTGTTCAACCAATAAAGAACTGAACACATATGATAAATTGTCCAAATAAAGAGCAATTACCAAGTGAAAGGGGATTTCACACAGAAAATCTGATTCCACACATTCAGACACACAGATCCAAATAAGCAGCAATTGTTCTTTTCTCATTCACAGATGAAGATTTACTCAAACAATCATCATATAATGCAAAGTTAAGTACAGTATTTCTAAAATTCACCTCTTCTTTTTTAACTTCTCTCTATCTCCCCTACTCTAAAAAGAAAAACATATATATATGAATATCTTAACCAAGTCCTTGAGCAAATTAAACCCAGAGTTAACATAACTCTGACCCGTACGGGATTTAGTTTTAACAACTGATTATAAAAGATCAAAGATGCTGGAAATAACATAAATTGAGGAACAGAAAAAGAACGAGCTGGCATGGTTATGACTGGGGCGATGAATCAACATCTCCTGATTTGCTGTCGGTAGCCTGGGAAGTATGCTGGGCTTTCCACTCCTGAAAGGCAGCCACGAACTCCTGAATTTTAGGGAAGTTTGGTATACCTATGTGTTTCATCCTTAATTTCCAGACCTCCTTTTCCCTTCGCATCCTCCCGAATTTTTCCTTGTGCTCAGGGAGTGCATCGATGCAGAGATAGAGCAGAGATTCGACTTTGGAAACCCTGGAGAAATCCTCGATCAGAATATTATCATTTTCTTTAATAAAGTGGATTTTGTCTCTGAAGGATTGGACTACTGCTTCAACATCCTCCACAGGCTTTCCGTCATCCTTTAAGTATTTTACATCGATACATTGCAAATCATGTTGTAGTGATTGAGTAAATTCCGCTATTTCTTTAATCAGCTTTGAGAGTTCAAAGCGCCCTTGTCTGGATATGGAGTTCCTCCATTCGATATTCTTCTTGTTCACGTACAACAAATCTTCGTCCACTCCAGTCAAGTTCTTTTCTGCCAAAAACTTTTCCAGTCCATATTTCCGGACTTCCTCTATTTGATTTATCACACTTGTCCACTTACCTTCATCCTTAGCCCAGACAGCAACCTATGTTTTAAGATCTTCAATGGTAGTGGTGGTCAGATCATATATGCCTTTGAGTTCATAAATATATTCAGTTCCCTTTTGCTCTATGCTGTCTAACCAACTGTCAAAAGTTTTTGAGACCATTTTGCTTCGATTTACTTGATCTAACATTTTTTGATTGACAGGTGACTTTGGGTCGAAAGACAAGGGGACTTGTGAGATTGGCTGTGGGTTAGGATTGTTAATGGCTTCAATATATTCTGCCATTGCACGCAGAGCTTGTTTTAACTCTCTTTTGTCCTTTTCATCTTCCATCGTTCGATTGACCATTCTTTTAGTGGAAGCTTCGAGATGGTGTACATCTACAGCTCTGGAGGCAGTACCGAGATCTATCCTCTCCACAGTGAAGTCATGCACTGTAGGATCTTGAACCTCTCCCTCGGTCACTGGCTTGGCTATTTCTACACTCCAGTTACCAGTGTTTGGGTCAACATCTATCCTGGACATTGTTTTAAGTCTCTTGGACTTGAAGGTCTTCCCCAGACATTTACTTACCATGTCCTCCAGAGGGAGAACAAAAGGAATCACCTTCTTTTTGTCAGATATAGAGCTTTCTAGCCATTTCGGTGCAGGGTTTGAGACTGTCTTCCTGGGCTTCTCTCCATCAGAGGGTTCATTTGAAATCATCAACACCTCAGGGATGTCTAGAAAGGTCTCTGACTGTGAACCAGTGTCAGCTGTCTCTGTTCTGTTTGGGCTTGCCTCTTTGTCCCCCATAGGCTCTCCTGCTTCTTCCTCTGAATTTAAGTCAACAATTATTGTCTCAAAAGTCTGCTTCTTTCTCTTCCCCTTTGTCCTCAATCTGGTAACACAGGATGGCAGAATGTCCATGAGGACCCTTCTGGATCTCTTGGAGGCAGGGCTTTTCTCAGCCGATGTCTTGGATGCACCTGCACCACAGATAGCAAGGGGTTGATTAGAAGAGACCATGGGAAGTGATGATGCGGCCACTGAAGAGAATTGTTGGACGGTTTTACTCTGCAGCCCTTCCTGCCTTTTTTCTTTCAACCATTTTTCAGTCCTCCTTATCACAGGAAGGGTTTTAATTTCAATTCTGTCATCTTCTTTCTTGCTCCAGTCCACCTCTGGGATGGGCAAGTGTTTTATTTTCTCAAATTGTGGATCAACCACTTGTTCATCATCAACAAAAATTCTAGAAACGTCCATGTTTAAATTAAGGGTAATTATTTGCCCCAAAGAAAATCTGCACCATAACCTTCTCCTCACTTCGAACTCATCTGGGCAGTCCTCCCAGTAATCCTCCAGCTTAGGAAGATGCAAGTGCCCTGTCCCGGAATCTGGGTTATCTTTAACAAAACATTTACTATCGAATTGAACCCTGGCAGTGAAAAATTGAAAATTGAACCTTTTGAGGTTTAGCTCCAGATTTAAGGCATCGAATTTTGAATGGCATGAATAATGCCCAAGTTCAATAGGAAAAGCAATACCACAACCCTTTTTTGATGGGAATTTGTTATCAACATGTGCCAATTGCCGACATACCTCCATCAATACAAAATGATCGAATACATATCTAGGCAACTTCAGGGGTTCACCATCAAACCCTCCAACTCTAATATAAGTGAATTCAGAAAACTGGATGAAAAAGCTGCTGTAGATACTGATCAGTTGCATTGCTTCACTGGTCAGTCTCTTACTTGGATTGCCTGCCAGTTCATAGGTTATTTTTCCAGTAAAGACATCATTAATTCTTTTATAATTTTCGTAACAATTTCTTCTTTGCAACTGTGAGTAATATTGATAAATTTTGCTGCTCTCATCTAAAGGCTCATGAGGCAGGTCAAACCAATCTCTTGTGGATGCTAAACAGTAAAACAGATAAGAAGACATAAAGAAATCCCTGTTACCCAGACGATTATTTAAACTCTGATGCAGACAGTCAGCTACTATCTCAGCCCAATCCAAATATTGTTCACCCTGAAGGATGACTTGTATAAAAAAGTACATCCAGTCTTCCTAGTAATAGGCATGTTGATTGCCTCTCAATCTGTTCAATAACACCACAATATCCCTTACTTCCTGTATTAAATGATCTCTAGTAAGGGGTCTGGGCAGCCTTGAACCGCCTTTTTGAAATTTTAGCAGCCAATTTCTTGCTATTACACTTCTGTAGGTTGGTCTCTTTTCTGAGAAATACCCATTGGAGGAAGTAATGTCAAGATTAGAATACGCCTCCTTAGGCGGTATCTTCATCACAGACATGAGGGTTTGTCTGTCAACGTGAAATAACACATCCCCGTTTGCTTTTCTGACACACCTGTGTTGGGGATCATATCTGTTTATACACTCTTGAACCAACTTTGGGCAGAATATAGCTTGAGGAAAGGCTGTGGCTTCAACTAAACCACTGTCCACAATTTTCTTCATTGTGGGGGTTTGGATAGGATTTCTAGTTCTTCCTATGAATTCCTCTAAATCATATTGAACTAATGCAGTATCCCCAAATTCTGAGTGAGAGTAAGTGAGACCAGGGCCATGTTCGTCTCCCAAACATGTAGATTTCAAAGACATATTTGGACGATTATAATAAGACGCTTCAAATTTTGAAAATAACAGAAATTCCAAAGGCTCTTCTTTCCAGTATAAGAATTCAGAATAGCACAGGGGAAACAGGACTCACCTTCAGGATATTTGAATTCACTGCGCAAACTTGAAAAACAAGAGCCTTACACTTCCAACGTTACCCTTCTCCGTAATGCACAGTATATTTTCTTGCTAAAATTAGCTTGTTCTTGGTTAATAATGGTGCTTACCAGAATGAATAATCATCGCTTGGAACAATACGTGCCAAAAATATTCGAAAAGACGTGAACTCTGATTTCTTCATTAATAGCAAGTAATGTCCGTGTGCCATCATGAAGTACAATGATTATCCATAGTCTCCGCCAAATTAGAGCTTTCTGTTTCATGATGGGCTTCTGACAAAATTTCCTCCAACTTTCCCACTAAGTTTGACTTAGAAAGCTGCGGGAGCCAACGGGACCAAAATTGCCAAGTCTTCAAACTTATTGAACCATTGAACCTATGGGACATGGTTCAACGCGATGGTTCAATGTGATGGTTCAAGCATGTCAATTAGACTTAGTAGGCAGGCAAAAGATTGACTTACCGAAACAGAGACTTGAACTTTGAATCGTTGAACTTATGAAGACGCAGTTCAATATGAAGGTTTAACGACGCAAGGGTTATGTGGACCAACAAAAAGCTACACGGTTTCGGTAAAAGGTTGCCAATTATAAACAGTGAACTATTGAACCTTGAACCGTTGAACCCCGCGGCAGAGTACAAGTGGGAGGTTCAACGAATGATACATTAATAAACACGGGAACTGTGTGACCCGACTCATAGGAAGACAATGTGTTGAACCTTAAAATTGTTGAACTGTTGAACCTTGAACCCCGCTATAGGGTACGCGCGGAAGGTTCAAGTTCAACCCGAAAGTACAAAGACGCTTAAGACAAACAGTAAGACAGGTTGCTTTATATGATACTTCAGACGTATTGAACCATTGAACCTTGAACTTTGAGAACGTTTCGGGTTCAAAGGTTCAAACCTTTTATACAAAGACGACACACGGGTAAAAATTGAAGGACTAAGAGTCGATTTACAAAGCGCAGATATGACCAAAAACACAATACGGTAAACTGACTTTTGCTTAAGAAAAATTACCGATATATGAATAAACAAGGGTGACTCAAAAGGTAACAAACCGCATAGAGGTTTTGTTTGTCCTATTCCCCTCTTTGTGTCAATTCATTTCATTAGTCTAGTTGGGTTCTATTTTGATTTCTTGTGTTGATTAGATATCACTAGCTATACTTGGCATTTGAATTTGTGATGTGCAAATGACCTGGCTCCATACAAACCTGGTCATTTTTATTTTTGGCATGTTTCAGACTCCAACACCCAGTGCAAATGTCCTCGTAGTGCGCTATCGTCTAAGGTAGTGAGGTCCTCTCTCTGGCTACAGGTTCCATCTTCCTATCTCTTTCAGCCTTTGCTATCAGTTTCTTTCAATTCTGTTTACATTAGTTTAATTTCAGTATTTCCTTATTTTCCCTTCATTATCAAATAACTAGTCTAGTTCATTTTGCATTGATTGGGACACATAGTGATTCTATTGCAACCTAGAGTAGGTTCTTGAACATCTAAAACCTTAGATAATAGAATCTGAGTGTGGTGTTAGTGAAGAAAACACTTAATTGAAGTTATTCAATTGAGTAATTTTTCCTACACTACACTACTTTACCATGTATACACACTTAGATTTGCATACACAACAAAATGGGGGCAAAATGTAGGGCTGAAAAGTGCATATCATATGTCTTAAATCCCTTTTCATTTTAAACTTTACACACATGTTTATGTTCTTAAGGGCACTCTTCTAGAATTAACCAAATTGCACACATGTTTATGTTCTTAAGTGTTCTTGAGTCCTAAAAGGTCTTGAATTGTGTGTTTAGGGCATGTATTAAAAGGAATCATCCCTAAGTCATCAACACTTCACATTTTCAAATAGAGAGCTTTTTCTAGGATAACATCCTTGTACATCTGTCACTAACATTTGCAGGTCTAATACATCGACCTCTTCGTCTACATCATCATCTAACTCTATTATCACTTTGAACTCAATCTTGAGGCTTGACTAAGGTGCAAGGGAGTCTTGAACTTCAATCCTTGCATAGCAAGCGTCGCGTACTTCTTAGCACCATCCATTTTTTCTTATATTAGATATCATCTAGGAAAACCTTTTCTTCAAGTACCAAAGATCTGATTCTACATAGGACAAATCACGGCATAAGGACAAAATCACACCATTTAGATCAAATTGTAGTTGCACTCGCATCCTCCATACAAAATTTAGGACAATCTAATTCAAAGTTCATAATTATGCTCCCAGCACATCCAATTTTAAGTGATTTTAAGCTATGATTCCCAAATTATAATCAAAATAATGAATAACTCTCTATCCAACATTAAAATCAAATAATCCATAATTCTCTCTTGTTTAAATTTCAATACATGTCTAATTAAAGTTTCAAATAAATATACTCTAAACCCTATATTCTAAAATTTATCAACCTTAAAATATATGAGTGAGACATTTGTTTGTTTCCTCTATAATACTATAATTAATAAATACACATACCTATTCCCGAAAGTCCTCATAGATGAGCTTAAACTCTTACTTTCTTAATAACATCTTAAGGCCCACCAAACCTTCAAACCTTGTGTCGAGACATTGATATGTAGTATTATTCTAAGTATACAAAAGTAGAAATATTTTTTAAAGTAAAATGGTTAAAGCGTAGTCATACTTTTATTTTAAATTATTTTCCCGTGATATTCTATATTTTTTGGATTGTGATAAGCGACTTTATGGGTAGTTGCGGTCAAGGTTGCTTTTAGGCGATACTTTTGCAAAATCATTTGTGTGTTTGTGCAACGCTGACTAGTCGGTTGTCCTCTAGGAACATTCATATTTGGTCTAATTTAATTAAAGTGAAAGAATCTTTTGTTTACCCAAATCGCTCAAAGTTTTGAATATGGTAACAAGACCGATTGGAACGATGAGATCGAAATTCCTTAGCATACAATTAACACCCTTTTCATGAGCAGCATTTGCTTTAATGGTGCTACACTATTTGAAATTCTGAAGGTTTTTCTTCGTCTTTCTTTTTCTTTTTCAATTTTTTATTAGGTCTATAGATGATGAGGAGAGCTTTGGTTTTCTTTGTGCGAATTTATGGTTTGTTTTTTATACGATTTAGGAATTTTTATTCAAGTTTCTTTGTTTTTCTTTCTTGTTTGGGTAAGATAATGTAGGGGTTTGTGCATTAATTTTGTCTTTAATAATGTTTTTAAGGGTAGATTAAGGCTATTAATATAATTTTTGCTTCATCCTCAATAATTTTTGTTGTGGATGGGAATGAAGATGGCATCTAATAGAGTTTAGAAATTTATTCTTGAGGTCGACGACAAGGTAACAAAATTTACATCCTTGTAAATGTTTCTCTTTTGTTGGAGATGATAATGAAGATTATCCAAGAGAGCTCAAATATTTGTTCTCAAGCTCTCGTCTTGTCCTCAACAACTTTTGTACAGTGGTATGAGAATTATAGTTTGATAGCCTATTATGTTGGTCATATCTCCTCAAAGCAATCTTTTACTACTTGGGTTAAGCACATTTGGGAACGTCTTGACATTAAGTTCACGGGGATTTAGAATCTCACCAAGAGCTTTTCTTGTTTTCCTTTAAAGACCCTAGCAAGTTCACATGCTTCTTAATTGGTGTAGTAGTTGGTTAATGAGGAACATCCTTTTGGTGTTGTCTTGTTACACCTGCAATTTTAAAGTTTCCGAGCAAGCTTTGCTCAAGGTCCTCACCTAGGTCAAACTTTTGGGTCTCCTAGTGTCTCTCTACGCTTTCCTAGAGCAAGTCATCCTACCTTTGGGGTGTTTTATATGTCACGAGATGGAAAGGTTTTACTTTGTTCAGCGCCACTAGTGTGTTTGCATTAAGGTGAACCTAACCTAAGACCTCAGGGAATCTCTAGAGATTCAAGCAAGTTCCCTATGCTTTTCATAGACGATGAGATGTATTAATCTCTCGAACACTTGCTTCAAAAATCAATCCCCTAATCATAAGATTAGGGACTATCCTCTTATGCCACATGCAACTCCTAAGCCTCCAGCTATGTAATGTCTCCTTTTAAATAATTCATCATGTGTGAACCCAAGAGCCCATTCTCAAATTTCTTGTTAGGCTAAGGGGTAAGTGTCAAGGAAATGATTTTAATATGAGGGCCATAAATTATTAATTTTTTGAGCAAATTCAACAAATTGGGGGAAATAAATAATTTAGTATTATTTTATTAGTGGAATTCTGGTAGATGGAGTTATGAAACCCTTAAGACACATGGCATAAGCTTCATGACAGATTTTATGGCAAATCTTTATTGTGCAGTTATTATTGACATGCATGACAAAGTAGTATTTATTGAGGAGTTACAAATTAATTTTGTGGAGGAGCATATTCATGATTATTTACGACAACTGTAAGTGCGTGTAAGAGAGGTATCTTTGATTGACCAAAAATAACCAAAATAATGACAATTTTTATGGGGCATTTTGAGGGATGAATATGACAAAATTAATATTTTCTATTTTTAGGCAAGGGTGGCATAGGAATTTGTACCCCCTCTTTGGGCCCTTTGGTGGCTATAAAAGCCAAGCCATTTCTTTATATTGGATCATCTATTCTTCTCAAAACAAAACTATTGAAAATGAACCTTGTGTTCAATTATTGAATCTAAGGAGGAAAACCCTTTGGTTCTAGAGATTAGTGGGTGAAACCCCATTAGTTTCCTAGAGTTTGGAGGATGGAAACCCTTTGAATTCTTGAGGGCAACTTCATATGGAGGTTGCATTTGCATTACAGGTTAGGAGGATTTTAGCCTACATTTTGGGTATTTTCAAAATATATTTGTAATTGCAATATATTTATAATTTCAAAAGCTTCAGTCTATTAGGAAGCAAATCTTTGAAATCATTTGAAGCAAAAACATATTGTGTGGAGGAAGGTTGTTTAGAATTATGTGTATTTCATTTAAAACTTCAATAATTTAATCATATTTGTGCACAAGATTGTTAGATCTTTTTGGGTATTTTTTATTGAAAATAATATATATAAAATCATTACTCATCCATTGTATGTTCTTACCTTGCCCTCATAGGATTTGGGTGATTAGAAAGTTCTAAATAATAATATTTACTCACTGTATGCTCTCACCTCATCCTCACAGGACCTTGGTGATCAAAAAGTGGTAAATATTTTTAATAAAAAAATGTTGAGGTCATTAAAGACTATAACCTTAACATCTTAGGTTAAGGATGAGGGATGGAAAAGAAAAAAACTTCTACCTCAAAACTCGTTAATCCTAATGAGATGGCCGACATGGCCAAAATACAACAATATGTGTTTAAAAATGATAGTTTTTTCTTGCAAAAGGACTGTTCTTAGTAAAAAAAACTCAAATTATTTGGCTCAAATCCATTGTTTGTCTACTAGGACATTTTCCATTTGAACCCTCCAAGCAATCTTGTAGCACATTGCTAATAGTGAACATGTCAATTTGTCTCACTTGATGATTATCTCTTACCAAACTATGGCATGCTTCTGGGTAAAAAGTTTACTATTTTAATGGATGAGGATGGCCAACCAAAGCCCATCATGGAGAATCCCTCCTTATGAACACTATCTCATGAAATCTTCAGGAACTTGTAGACTTCTTTCAAGCTTTCTCTTTGATTTACATGCTAGGAACTTATCCTATTTGATGTTATTTGTTTACATGATATTAAATTATTGGTTTTTTGCTTCATATGACCTCTTTCCATACAACTCATCACATTGCGTTAGGATGGTTGTAGTGATGTGTGTATTTTTTTATGCTAGAGCATCTTAGGGTTGAGCAATTCTACATCAATAGAAAGCATGAGTTTTCCATAGTCCATGTCAGTAATATGAAGAGTTTCTGGATTCAACTGTGTGTGTTTTTGCATCGACGTTTCGGATCATGCACAATGATCCATCATCAGGAAGAGGAGTTATGGTTTGGTCTGCATTCCAAACCATAACTCCTCTTCTTGATGATGGATCATTGTGCATGATCCGAAACGTCGATGCAAAAACACACACAGTTGAATCCAGAAACTCTTCATATTAATTCTACATCACCCAAAAAAAGATTTCTTTTTTTCTTATGTTCTTTATGATTTATAGGTTGTTTAGTTCCATTTAAAGTTTGAATGGAACTAAAAAACCTCATCAATTTACATCAACCATCTCCTTCCATATCTCAACTTAAATGTAATTAGAGTTGTTTTAGGAATACTAACTGACTCTGCATTCTAACCATCTTTGAAATATCAATTATTATGCAAATGTTCAATAAGGATCATATACAATGACATCATCTCTGCCATGGGTCATTCTCATGTGGTATTCCTAACTGACAAGATAATTTTAATCTAGAAACTCTCAAAATTGGTTCAGCTCATCAATATGTGATCATACATCCACTACACATAATATCACACTATGAAATAGTTCCCACAATACTGCCAAGACCATTCTCATGGGTTGTGGTAACATAGATAACACTCCCATGGTCTATGGTATTCCAAAGAACCTTCTAGATCATCCACCTATCTTATGTAGATGTCACATACATTTTAACAATGCCACACATACTTTAGCAAAGTTGTGGAGCACTCTAAACAAAATGTAGTAACTATACTAAATCCAAACCTTCTGCAACTTCTAGCATGGATTTAATTAGGTTAGATATACCTCTAGACCAAATTACAAAGTCTAACTCCAATTGCACATTACCATATAGCACCATAATGTTTCACTTCACACTACATAGTTACCGCAATAATTCAAAGCTACACCACTTTACTTACCAACATCATCCTACTATTTGCAATTAAAACTTTACTACTAAGGAACTCTCTATAGGTAAATATCACATTGTAGTTCCAATATTCTCCCACTTGATACTTATCGCAAGAGAGTTGTAGACAAACTAGAGAGAAATTAAGTACAGAGAAGGGATAGACCCATTACATCCCTACACCAACAATTTTTTTTAGCATTCACTAGCTTTATAAGAGAATTAGCTACATTTACTAGAGTATCAAAATTTTCCATCTAAACTTTCTTTTCCTCAACCATTTTCAAACAAAATGATACTAGACATCTATATGCTTAGTATTAGCATGGTACATCAAATTCGTAGCTAAACAAATTGCACTTTGATTGTCAGTGTCTTGCTTTTAAAACCAGTACCAACACTTAGTCTTTGTAACCACACTTTTCTTTGCAAGCATGTGTTATATCTATATACTCAACTTTAGTAGTGGAAAATTAGTTGTAGGTTGCCTTTTACTCATCTAGTTTATTGTTTCTCCAAACAGAGTAAAAACATAGCCACTTGTAAATATTCTACAATCAAGATCTCCAACCCAATTTGAATCCACAAATCCCTACATATCCAAGAACTTACAAAAATCATTGGCCCCATTGAAACAAATGCATTAATCAAAATTTCCTCTCAAGTACATGAAGACCCTTATCACATAGGTCCAATGTTCTTTGCCAAGATTTGGCATGAATCTACTAAGAATTCCCACTACTTAGGTAGTGTTTGCTCTATTAATGACCATCAACATTCCTATTGTAATAGAGTAAAGAACATTGTACACGTTCTCACAATCCTCTTGAGAATTAGGGCATTATTCCAAAGACAACTTAATGCCAATAGGTAAAGGGATGTTTATAGGTTTACTATCTTGCATATTAAACATCTACAAAATATTTGTAGACACCTAAAAGTGTCGCAACCCTTCGACCATCCTTCAACATCATCCATACCACTAAATTCTCATCTGATTAATTAATTAATTAATTAATTATCCTACACAACACCTAAACCATCCATCTATCCTTCATCAATTAATCCTTGAAATTGAATCAATTTAATTAATTCAACATTTACACCTTACTAACATTATCCCAATTAATTAAATAAATATGTCAAATATTTATTTGTTTAATTTGTCCACCTTCCTAAACCCCATTAATTAGGTAAATCATACTTATCTAATTAATCTACCCTACTAATTAGCATACACCTAGCCTAGTTGATTAAATAGTTATTATTTAATTAGCTACCCTAGCCTACATGACCCCTAGACCTGGATTAATTAAATAAATAATTATTTAATTAATCCTAAACCCTGATTACCCCATTCACTAATTTTTTCTAGCCACATTAACTAAGTTAATCACCCTGATTAACTTGGTCAAATCATGCTTAACACCTTCTCCCACACCTGCAAATTAAAAATTACAAAAAATACATAACCCCTCTAACTCGTTTTTACCATTTTCATGTTAAAACATCTTCCACATTTTTAGCTTACAAATGTAAGGCCCCAGAAATGTGCATGTGTCAAATTACCTTCACATTCCCACATAAAATAAAAAATTTAATTTAACCTCCTCCCAAGGAAATTAATTTTGAATTTCCTCACACATCCAAATCACATTAAATGCTAAGTCCTCCCCAAAATGAATAAAAGATTCATTTATATTCTCCACCATCCAATTTTGATGATCAAATCCTAACCCTCCATCTCACAATCAATCTCATCCATTGATCTCAACATTTAGTCTCCACTGTTGGATCAAAATCCCCTCCATTTTGCCTATAAATACAAGCCTCTACAAGCCATTTCATCATCCAATTTTAGAGCAAGTCTATTATGCTAAAAAAATTCTCAATTTCCTCCATCATAGCTAGTTATAGTGAATTTTGCATTGACTATTAAAGCATTTCACATTGCAAGCATTCATTGGGTAAAGCTAGGAGCTCAAGGGTCCAAGTTCCTCAACCTTATCAAGGAGTGAGGAGTTTGGAAGCTTCAAAGGTATAAATTCTCTTGTATTTTGAGTTTCGTGTTTTCCATGTTTTTTGAATTCCTCATTTTCATTTGGCACGCCCGGTGGGACTCCATGGTCCCTAACTAACCTTTTGTTTGAGTGTTTTCTTGAAGGATCCGAGTAAACAAGAGTTTTAGCGCTATAACCTCTCAGTTTAGCACCATATTTTAGCGGAATAGCACCATTCCCATCTGTTTCAATGCCATATGGCATTGTTTTAGCGCCTTATTTCTACGACTTCCCTTGACATCTTAGGCATAGAAAAAAAAATTAGTTCATTTTTAGATATTTTGGCATTTTTTACTATTCTTTGCTCTATGTTTTCATTAGATTATGACAGGTACAGGGGGTCCTAATGGCGAAATGTGCCTAGAAATGCATGAGAAAGAATTTTTATAGGACCCTAGGTTATTTTGTTATCAACTAACTATTTTTTTCTCATAATCTGACCCATGGTGTTATTTGACAGGCTATGAAGCATCCTAACTACAACCTAACTTATTTATTTTGAGTTATGATCTCTTGTTGAGTAGGTTTTGTTGGATCTTCACAATTTAGCACCATCTCCACTCAGAACAGCGCCACTGAACCAGACATCAGAAGGTAAGCGAGGTAAAAATTTGTTTAGAGCCATTTTTGGAAATTGTAGCGCCATGTTAGAATTTAGCGCATTATTCCTTATTTTTAATGCCATGTCAATTTTATTATCTACTATCTGTCTCGTCTGTGAGTTTGAAAATTTTAGCGCCTTCGCTCTCTATTTTGGCACCATCTATCAGACATGTTTTTGGGAACTGTGAAGGTTACTAACATCTTTTTGCAGGAAAAAGAACGCAGGCCAAAGACATTTTTTGAAACTACTAATTGATTTGATGCAAGTTTTCATTGGTAGAAGATTTTTATTTATCACTAGTATAGTTGCATTAAATTAGTTAGAAGGTTAATGAACACTTGTGTGCTTTGTTTGGTCCACTTATACACGTATGCTCTCCCCTCGCACCTTAGGGTGATCTTGGGGATCAAAAGTCTATGTGTGGGCATTTTCCATGCTTTTAAGTGTTAACCTGAAGGGGTTACCTTTCTTGTGTATGCTCCCCCCTCGTGCCTAGTGTGATCTTGGGGATCAAAAACAAGAGGGTAGTTTCTTTTTAGGAGGCCTTCTTGGGGATTTCATCACCTCAAGGGATGACCTCAACTGCATGTTCTAGTGCGGTATATAAGCATTGCGACTTGAAAGATAGCTTTAAAGGAAGGACCCTCTCGCCTCCAAGCAATAGACCTCCAAGACCCTTGGTCCACCAAGACTTGAGTGGTTGAGCGTCATTCGATTAGGACACTCCCATTCACAGACTTGTGCCTCAAGTACCTTGAGTACGCTAGAGGACTCCCCTAGAAGCCTGTAACTATCCTAGCTTAAGACCTTTCAGCCATATGAGATTGTAATGCAATGGATACCAGTTAGGCCCATGAAGTTACTCACTGCACAAGCCACATTGAATCTATCGCCAAGTGCAAATGCCCTCTAGAAATGGGCGTGCATGTCATGTATGCTCTCCCCTCGCAACGTAATGAGCGATCTTGGGTGATCAAAAGCGGTTAGTTTCCTCCTCATGGGACTTACACGTTACACCATATAAAGGTAGCGAAGTGGGCTTATGGTCTCATACACTCCTACTTGAATAATTTCTAGGATGTTCATGTGCTTGGTGTATCTTCATGTTATACCTCGTGAAAACAAAATTTATTTCGGTACATTGAGTAAAAAGCCATTGTGTTTTCTTGTTTGATTTGTATCTACTTACCAAGAAATCTTATCAACTTTGTCCAAAATCATTTGAATCTTTGAAAATCAAACATTTAAACATTTGACCATATTGAAATAAAACATTTGAACCTTGAAATCAGAGCATTTGACCTTTGAAAATCTAGAAGTTTGAGTCCAAAATCTAAAATTTTCCAAAAGTTGTCAAAACCCTAGTCAAAATCTTAGAGACTGCCACAGTTCAACGCCATAACCTCTCTGTTTGGCACCATAAAATTCCCCTGTGGTGCCATAAACCTATCCGTTAGCGCCATTTGTCTCTATTTTGACATCATCCTCCACTATTTTAGCACATTAAGTCTAGGGATTGATGCCATTTGGGGGCCATATCCTACATGTGTCCTCTGACTTATTCTGGGGTCCTTGAACTCTGTCCAGTCAAAATCTGTGGTCTCCTTGTCAAAATTCATCAAAACCAAAATCCACCCTTGATCATATTTCCCATTCATAAACCTTTGTCCAAATCCACCCACATCCTTTCATTTAGACTTTAGAGAAAATTATTTTGATTATTGGACCCTTGATTATAGCCCATTGGTGCAGGGGCACCATGACAAGTTTGTAAATAAGGTCTTAATTTTGGTCTTTGATAGGATCTAGGTGTGTTTGAGTCTTTTGTCAATAAATAAGGTCATAATAGACCATTTGAATGTAATTTAGTCATTTGGGGGTAAAATATTGTAAAAGGTTGCAAACTTCTAAATATTGTCATGTAAAATGAAAAGACAAGTGCAAAGAGAGGAAGTTGAAAGGTCAAGTAGTTCAAATGTTAGGTGTGACCGTTGGTTTTTGGTTGTTGGTATTTGTAAAATTTTAAATATGCCTTCCAAACTGGTAGGCAAGGGGAACTGGTGAATTTGAAGGACAAACTAATAAAATATACCTGTTTTTATTGTAATTTCTTTGTATTCTTGCCATTTCCAGGCCTGGTACAGTTATGTACAGAGGAAAAGGGGCTCTAAAAACTCATGAATTTGATGGAGGCCTAATTTAACATCATTTTGCACTTGGTTTGAGCATTTTATATTGAGTTTGGTGGAAGTTTGAATCATTTTCCTGTAGCTACCTGTGAATACCCTGTCTTGAGGGTTTGTAAGCTTTCAAAATGAATTAACGCCCATTCCATTAGTAGTTTTCTCTATAATTTGGTGGAATGGATGGGTTAGAGTAGATTTAGGTGTTTATGGGGTTTCCAAGAGCAGGGAAGGTGTCTTGGAGGGGATAAGTTGCTATTTGAGGTGTGTTTGTGTGAGTTTTTTAGCTTAAAATGAGTGGTAGGTGCTAGGGTTTGCACAAAGGGCCTTTGAAATGGCCAAGTAAGGGTTAATTGAGCATGAGCAGACATATGTAGATATGTTTGAGGTAGTGTCAAGGTGAGAGAAAGGCTGTAACATAGATTTTCAATAAACCCCTCCTAAAACTAGGCAAAATGAGAGTTTTGTAACATGATGACTTAGTGGGTGCTTCACACTTTGAAAATTGTGTATTTTGTCTATTTGAGACCAAATGAGAGTGTTGGAATTGAGTTTGGGAGTTTGGTAGAAGGATTTTGTGGATTTGCTTTGGAAAACAGGGCTAATTGCCCCTTTGTAGCAACGGGACAGTCATTTTTAGAGGGTTTTGTTTCAAAACACCTATATCTATTTTCCTGATATGTTGAAGAACTTCATAATGGGTATCTAAAAACCAATCCTTTTGTGGGTTGGAGGAGTATTTTGCAAGTTATGCTAGAAAAAGCCTCTGAGAAGGGCTACAAGGGATTAGGGACAGTTGTAAAGGATGACCCATAATTTGGTGAGCCAAAACTTTCTAAGTGATTTGATTGAGTCTATCTAGAGGTATTAACCCCTGCACTGCATCACCCATTCATCTCAAATCCGCAATCAATTGTTAAGTCCAACCTTTGTCTAACTCCATTTTACCCCATCCCATTTAACCTTAGATAAACATCATTTTGATATTTGATCTTTGGTCATACCTTGACCACTCATTAATCATTTCATTCCAAAATCCCAAATCCAAATTCATTATCCCTCCATTATTCACTTAACCTTAGGAGAACATTTTGATTTTCACCATTGGACCTTTGTACACCCATTCCAAAGTCAATTTTGAATTCAAGTCATCCCCAAATTTAGTCCAAGTTCAATCAAATTTATTTTCCAACATTATCCAAATCCTATCCACATTATCCAAAATCCAACATCAACATCCAAAATCAAAATTTATCCAAAATCCAAAAATCAACCAACATCCAAAACCATAACTCAAATCAATTTTGTGCAAGAATTAAATCTAGATCTTATCATCCTCTAGTTTATAGGGTACTTAAGACTTTGTCTACCTTAACTGATTTTATAAATTAGCCTTTATTAACTTTTAGAATAATTGATTTAGGAGCCTAGACAACTCCTAAGTTGATATATTCTAAGGTATCCCATTTTGCTTGGTGGTCATTAGTCTACCTTCAAGTAAAATAATCCTCCCCTTTTTGCTTAAGGTCATTAGTCTACCTTAAGTAAGGAGGGACATCCCTTTTATAATCCACATATCTAGATTTATTCAAGCTCTCCTTTGATTTGAAAATCCATTTCAAACATCATTAAAATTATCCAACATCCTTAGTCATCCAATATCCAAATCATCTAAGGTTTTCCTTGGTTGATTATCATCCAAACCATCCTAAGTACACCTTGGTCATCCATTTCTAAATCATCATCCCTTTCAAATTAATCCTAAGGTCATCCTCAAAATCATTATTCACCCACATATACATTTTCACTTTGGTCTATGAAATCCTTTTGAGATTTAATCTCTAAAGGTTATCTTATACCTTTAACCCAAAATCATTTCCCAAATTTCTAAGGTCATTATCCACCCCGTCCATCCTTTATTCCACATTTTCATTTTATCCTTCCACTCATCTATCCTTTTAGGTCCATTTTTTTTGAAAATTAATTCACCCATTTATCTTTGAGGTTTAAGCTCTAAGGTTTGTCATCCATCCTCATACTTTCATCATCCTTAGGATTAAAACTTTTGAGATTTATTCTCTAAAGCTAAAACCTCTACCAAACCTATCCATATCATATCCACCATTACTCATCCTTAGGTTTAGAATTTTGAGATTTTATTCTCTAAAGGCTAACTCTTTATTCCCTTTCATCACACCAAAGTTCACCATCACCTATCCTTGGGTCCAATATTTTGAAATTCATTCTCTAAGGTCTCAACCTTCATCCACCTTTCAACAATACAACCAAATTCACACCCAATTCATTGTATACCCTTGACAATGTAAAGGACACATTCCACAACAAAAGTTAATGAAGTAAACAATCCACTTATTTACATCAACTCTCAAGTAAAAAGAAAGATCTCATAAACATTAATCATCAATATCATTAAATCTTACAAATCGCATGCTTAATCCAGGTATTAGCACTATAAAGAATATATAATGTTCATTTGGCTTTCTTTCCATAATTCATCCAATTATAATTACAAGATACAATAATCATGTACAATATAAGAACAATAATCAATCAAACTCTCCAACTGCCACGAACCCATATGGTCCTTTTGCAAGCTGAGCGATGGGAACATGGCTCATGCACTTTTCACTCGACCGTGAAGCAATTACACTTCTCCGGATCCCTTCATAACACGAAGGAAACCCAGCCCTACATGAAACGTCTAGCAACTTGGAAACAACTGGCATGAGGGAACACCCGATGCAACTTATAGTCTAATGTGCCAATCTAAATAATGATGTATAAATTGTCTCACAACAGGATGTGGTAGAGATATATATAAATAAAGTTTTGCTAGACAAATTTTCATCTATTTCAATGAATCCCCAGCTTGGCCAAGCATATAAAATAGCTTAAGGTTCAATTCCTACAAAGTGGAAAAGCCATCTCTGATATTCCGTATTTGGCATCCTAGCCCAAAAAGCAACCCCAAACACACATAAGAGATAATCTACTTTCTTTTCAAACAAAAACAACCCATGTTTGCCTAAAAACCATTTATAATCTCTTTCCTTTGCACAATCAACAGAAATACATTTCAAGCAATAAATTCAATAATGATGTATGCCTACTCCACTTTTAACAATGAGCTTCCATGCATGATTATTTCAAATATCAGTACCATATTTTCTCAGTTTTACTATCTATTTCTTGATTCATGCAACAAAGATGAGAGAAGAATTCATTTTAAATAGAATAGATGCTAGTAATGTTTAAGATGGAATTTACATAGATATCCATATGGTAAATATGCTCAATGATTTCAAAGGTTTAAGCTTGATCTATGATTTCATAACCAAATCAATAACACATATTTTTGCCTAAATACAGTTCATTAATTCTTTACTTTGCTCAACCAACGAGAGTGCCCTTTCAAGCAATAATTCAATAAATACATTCATTTATTCATTCACGTTCACATAAAAAGCTATAAAACTAGTTATATCTTTTATCCCATATTTCAATCATAAATATCTAATAGAAATCTAGAACTAATATTCCCTACCCGCAAGCAGGTTTATAATTCCATGCAATTAAATTTGTAACAAGGATTTAAAGAGGTGTATGATATTTGCCAATAAAACCTCATTTACAGCGGGGTGAAAGAAGAAAAGTATAACCTAAATCTATCACAAAACCTTGATGTAAACTACATGAGATAAGTTAAATTGGCTGCAGGAATATTGTCTGGTTAGCTACAGGAATGTTGTCTGGTTAGCTACAGGAATGCTATCTAGTTAGCTACAAGAACTGTTTAATCCTGCTACCGTAATTGGTTAAAGTGCTGCTATAGAAAATAAGTTGTGACAAGAAAGTTCTATTGCCTGCTACAAGAGCATAGTCTACTGCAACACGAATAATTTAGCTTGCTGCGATAGGTTTTAAATCAAAATGGTGACAGGAATTTAAGACAACTACAATGACAGAAATAAATAAACAACAACGATAGGGATTTAAACTGTTGCGATAAAATTAGTATAAAAGTAAGCTAATCAGTAAAATAACTCTAAGCTTGTTATTACATAGGTTGACCATGAAGTTACCAGCTCAAAGATATTTATTTAAAGGCCAATAAATTAATCCCAAGGCCAATCTATTTAAACAGAAGCATATTATTTATCAAAAAAGGTCGTTCAATACTAAGATGGTCAGTTAACTAACAAAGATGGCCACAAAAAATATTACACAGGCCGCTACTATAAAGTGACAGAGTTTTAAAAAGGAGAAAACTATGTAAATTTCCTGACAAGCAGATTACAAAAAGGCTGTGTTGAGAGAAAGATAAATTGATAATGCAAAGTTTTAAGTCATAAATAAGGATTCCTCTACAAAGGAAAAAAATACTGGCCAAACTAAAACCACAGCCAAGACTACGTTTTCAAGAGAGCAAGGCGCTTAATCTTATGGCGAAGGAAAGAATACACAAATGGTAATTCAGATACCAAGGCCAATTTAAAATAATAGTCTTTGATAAGAATAACAGAGAGGTTAGATAAAAATCTTCAGATTGATTTAAAAGAATTACAGAGGCAAAAGATGGATATATATAGACCACATTAAAATAGCTTAAACAAGGCTTAAAGGTTGGAGATCATTTTATCAGATAGAGGAATAAATTTTAGAATGGTTAATATCTACCAAAGCAGGCGACAGGGATTGAATACATAACGAGGAGGACAACAATCAATAACAGATCTTCCCAAGCATTTCGTGGGCCAAAGGAAGTTTAAGAGAAGGTTTATTTTGAACAAAACCTCTAACAATTTACACAGCTAAGAGTTTGCAATGAAATTCAAATAAAATACCCAATTTTTTTACTTTCACAAGGTCGATCTCCTTTCTGGCGCTGATTTCTCATTTTTCTATTTCCTTCCTTATGTCGTTGGAAAGGATAATGGCTTCTATTCTTTCTTTTCTTAGTTTTTAATGAACCCTCTTCCATTAAAATTGGCGTTGATTAAGTTTAGATTGTAGTTTCCTTCTGATACTGCCAGTTTTTCTCCTGTTTGCATGATGCTTAGCATTAAAAAATAAAGGATATTTTGTTAGAAGATAATTAAAATCCCTCATTATTGGTGCTTCCCTTTTGCATGGGAGAAGCTTATTTTATTATTATATTTTTAGCCTTCTATTTTTAATATAGATTAATATAATGTTTTTGTCTTTTATAAATAATAAAGCATATTTTATTTAAGTCTAACAAGAATAATAATATATATTAATTAATCAATTTATTCAAATAAAGAAAACACTTCAATAATATACTTTATATATATAAGCACTTCATTTTTTTATTGTTTTCAAATAATATATATATATATATATAAGCATTTAAATTATTTATTTAATAATTTAAAGAAAATATCTTATGCAATTATGATATATCTAAGTCGAATTACATAATACAAATTGTTAGAGGAAAATGTGAACAATAGTTTTAAACAACTAAACATCCAATAACTCAATGAAATTGATGCAAATAGGACAAACAAAGATATTACCTTCGTAGACTGATTTACCTCATTGCTTCCATTGTTGCCTATCTCGTATCGATCTTGTGTATGATTTTAGCTCTCAGAAGTTGTACTTCCTTGTTGTTGAAGATGACAATAGGAGAATGGTTGTGATTGGAATATGCAATGAAGACTAAACTAACAATGCAATTCTAATGGAGATGGATGATAGATAATGGAGACATGGTTGGATGATTATGATGATAAGGAGGTTATGCAAATGCAATGTTGATACTTTGCCAAAGGCACGCTAGTAGGATTCCTGCAGAGTAAGAATGTAAAAGCTTGAGATAGATGAAATGAGGGAATGAAGGTTCCTTTTATAGGCTCAAGAGAGGCCAAATCCAAGTGTCAAAAGATCCATGACTGGAGGAATTACCTGTGAGGTGTACGGTTGAGAAAGCTTGAGAGAATGTGCGTGAATCAGGAGAGGACAAGTGTCCATGCCTCTTTCATGAGTTATGGGAGTTAACAAAATAGATTGAGGAGTTAACTAAGATGATTGATCAGTTAACTGGGTTGATTTGGGGAGTCAACAGAATAGATTGACCAGTGAACTCAATTGACCAATTAGTTAACTGATTTGATTGATGAGTTAACTAATTTGACTGGAGGATAAATAGGACATGTGGGTGAGGGGATATTAGCTAATTAAATATTAAAATATTTAATCATGTGTGCAACATGGTGAGGTGGAAAGGTGATGTGAATTTATGAAATTAGGACTTTGGGATAGAGGAATTTAGGATTAATTAAATAATTTAAAATTATTTAATTATATGAGACTATAGAAGAATTTAGATGCTTTAATTAAATAAATTGATTTTATTTAATTATTGGAGGAATGTGAATCATTTAAATAAATTAGGATATTTATTTAATTGATAGAGGAATGAGAATAAAAATAAATATTAAAGTATTTATTTAATTCAACTTAGCCATTTTTAGGTGTATACATTTTGCCCCTCTTTGATGTAATGTATGTTATCACGTTGTTTCAAAGAATTAAAATTTTTTTGCGATTGATACATGGCCCAATTTGCCCCTGGTACAAGTTTATGACGATAGAATGCCCCCTCGGGAGATTAGACAGAAAGAACGTGACGACAGGATGACAGACAATCTCACAATGAGATAGGCTGAATGACAGGTTAAGGTGAAGAAATTGGTTGACGCGGAAGAAAAATGGGATGAAAACCATGCCCCAGCATGTACAAGTTAAACTCCTCCAATTAGGGCTCATTTTGCTATATATAGGTATGTGGGATCACAATTCTAGTCATTTGTACACTTGTCTTTTGCGGAGAGATTGTAGGAGCTCTGGTGTGATAGCAGTGCAAAGCAGTCAGTAGAGATGGACTAGATTCTGATAGCTAGCCATTGATTTGAGAGGATCAGACGACCCAGGCGGCCAACAAAGTACGGACCCCCGGTATGTACCCTTTCAAACTTGGTCGATTTTGCATTTATGACGGTCAAATTTGAGGTCAAAGGTGTCGTTAAATTTGTGGGTTTAGTGTTTAGGCGCAAATAAGCTATGAAAGTGCGCAAATGATGCGATTCTGCGCATATAAGCGGGGAATTGGTGCATACATGATTTTGTCACAAATGATAAGCAATCTAGTGCAAGAAACTAGGGTTTTTGTGCATTTAAGTATTTGGGTGCAATCAAGTAGTAGTCTTGCACGTGTTATAAAGTTGTAAAAACGTTGTAAAAATGCACAAACAAGTAGTTTTCCTGTGCATGTGAGAGGAAGCTGCGCAGTTGATATGAAAACGTGCAAATGAGTATTGTTCTTGCGTAATTGTCTGAAATAGAGCAAGTGATAGGGGATTCAGTGTATAAAGTTGTGCATCTAGTAAACAAAGCTGCACATCTGAGAGGTTTGGTAAAATACTTAGCTGGTTTGACAAAGTCAGCATCGTGATCGATGTTGGCCAACTAATAGGTCATCTTCGAGATTGATTGAATCTTAGAACAGAGGATAGTATAGGTTGCCTGATAGGTTAGCTAAATATTGTGTTTGATTGGATAGATTTGCAGCTTAGTTTGATTTGGTTTTTGTAACGCACTTTGTTATCGATTATGCAAGAGATTCTAGATCATGTTCTAATGTCATGGGAGAGATTCCCGGTTACACAGCTTCTGAGGCCCTACCTGACTAAGACTGATCATTTGGTGCTTGGTTCAATTGGATTATGATATGTTTGCTTCATGCTTGAGATGCGAGCTAACCTTGAATTGCTGACTGCTTTGGGTGAGAGGTATCACAGTGAGACAAGCACATTTCACCTGCCCACTGGAGAGATGATGGTGACGCTGGAGGATGTTCACCAGATTCTACGGATTCCTATCTAGGGTGAACTGGTTGAGTATGAGTCTGTTACTGGAGCTGGATTGGTTGAGTGTAGATGAGTGTTCAATGACCCTGACTTGGAGGGCACATAGATCAGCTGGGTGGACATTGCAGAGTACTATGAGCCCTTACTAGCCATACTAGTAGGTTTGATCGGAGGAGTTGTATGCCCCGACAGGAGATCTTGTGGCTTCCAGGTTGGATGAGGACAGACTCTAGAGAGGATGGTTTAGGAGGGGACATGGTTTGCTTGGGGTCCTTGCATCTTAGCCCATTTGTACCATGATTTGTATCAGTTTGTATACGATGGAACTGCTAGTCTTTCTACTGGTGTTTCATTGCTTCAGATTTGGGCCTAGCTGCATATAGCTGTGACACGACCAATTGGCATGGGAGTGAGGGGACATGACTGACCCTACTCTTATATGTTTCAGGAGACTCTTTCCTAGCCCAAGCTGGGGAAGTTAGAGTATTGGCGTCACACATTGGATAATGTGGACGTGGTGATATGGCAACCATACCTCGATTGTGAGGTGTGGGATGAGGATGCAACATAGTTGCCTTATTATTTCCAGACTCGATGGCTGATAGGGAGGACCCCCTACATACTAGAGTGTCACCTTGGTTAGTCGTGTGCACCGACAGTTTGGCAAGATTTAGGGCATGCCCCAGGGTACTGCTATTTTTGCTCAGACGCACAAGGACCATCCACTATGGGGTCCTGTGGCATCATATGAGATAGCTAGGACAAATTTTCTGTAGCTTCCTTACCATGCATGGGATCTGAGGTGGGATATAGTGGATGCATGCATGACATCATATTTTGAGGCACACTTTACTTCCCATCCGGGTCCTAGATATTTAGGTCCTAGAGAGTTGGTTCCGCATCTTGAGGATGAGGACAATGCCCCTCGACAGAGGAGAGGATGACAGTGAGGCGGGAAGGGTGGCGGAGGAGATGGAGGTGGGGACGGTGGAAGAGATGACGGGGATGACAATGGGGATGATGGTAGGCAGAGGAGAATGAGACAAAGGAGAGTGGTTCAGATGCAAGCACGGGCACATGCAGAGGTAGAGGTGCAGCCACAAGTGCAACCATAGGTGCAGCCACAGGTACAGGCACAAGTATAGGGTGGGCAGGGTGATGGAGAGGTAGCAGCATTGCTAGCCCAGGTGGCTTAGTTACAGGCACAGGTGGCACAACTGCAGGGGCAGGATGGCGGTGAGATGGCAGCCTTGCGAGCCCAGGTGGCTCGATTACAAGGACAGGTGACATAGCTGTAGGGTGATGTATGCACTACGATTCTTGAGTGAGACACGACCATACAGAGATATACTAAGGCAGAGGCCCTATTATAGCAAGTGCAGTAGACGGCAGCCCAGGGTCCACATAGCCAAATTATGGTAGATATGGCTAGGGCGGGACAGGAGATATCCTATTGGAGAGGGTTGTATGAGCAGGCTATGCCAGTAGAGCAAAGGGTCAGTAGTTTCCATCCTAGCTCACATAGTAGGTCGAGGTGGACACAAATAGAGAGCGTAGGGATGAGGCCACCACTCCCTTGTGGGCCATCAGGGATGGGTCCTACAAGGTCTCAGCCTCCCCCACATCAGCCACATGATCTAGCCTTGTCCAAAGCCAGCTCCACATAGTCACTTGCTTAGACATGTATCATGTTATGCCAGTTTTTGTATACACCATTTTGGCCCTGTTGAGATAGATACTTTTTATGACATCATTGTATACTTGGAATTTTATTATTATTTTGATATATGATGATGATCTACATGAGTTCGATGCACTACATGCATGTGTTCCTATGGATGGATTTATTTATTATGCTTGCGGTTGTATTTGATACTTCTAACATGTTTATGTGACCCTATGATGCACGTGATATCTATGTGACATGATGCTTTTATGCGATACATGAAGGACATGATGACTTATATGCATGTTTATGATCCTATATGTTGATATGTTACTATGAACTAATGCACATTGTGGTGATATTTGTAAATGCAACCTATGATGGTTTTATTGTTTTATGTATGGATGATGATCTAATATGCAAACATTGTGATATCTATGTTTTTATAGATTTTTTATGTGAAATGTTATGCAATCTATGTGGATAAATGACATAACTATCATGATCTAAATGTTTAAGGCCACTAATGCACCTAAATGATAATGAACTAATGATGTACATGCTTATTAATATGCAAAATGATTATTTTTGTTATGCCAAGTATACTCAACCATAAATGAAACAATACTTAGAAGAATTGGACCTAAGAACTGAGATAAGTAGATAATTTAGAAGAAATAACTTGGATAAATGGATCTTTCAACACTTGGAATTTGGCCAAGGATGAAATTCTTATAATGAAATGCAATTTGATATGTATGGATGTGGATTTTGTCATCTTCGTATACAAGTTTTTGAAGTACTTTGTTTCATCATTGAGCTTTTAAAATGTTGTAAGAAAATACAAGCATCTAGGTATAATTAACCATGATGACCTGAGTATTACTTACATGGATTTTGATTTAGCAACTTAATACAAGCATCTAAGTATAATTCAACCAAGATGACCTAAGTATTGCTTGTGTATCAACAGACAAGGTTTACACCTGTTTCATGTTTAGATCCCTGATATCCTCGATGATCATGTCGTTAGACAAGGCTTAACATTACTAAAGATAAACCCACAAACAACAGACAAATAAAATAATCATGTTCTATCATAGCATCTCTAGTTTTTTTTTTTACATCCTTAAGTAGAATAGGAAACATAATAACAAAAATATTGATAATAAGATTTTAAACAACCATTAAAAACCATCTTGCCGTAGATATATGTTTTTGACTTGGCCATTTTTAGGTGTATACACAAACATGGTTAACTATGTATTTCAAGTAATCATATCATGGGAGTGGAAAATGAATATTTAATTATTAAGCATCAATCATGTCCATTCACCGAATAAAATGCACAAACAAGACTAATAACCACACAATGATGCACAATAAAACCATTCAATGATGTAATATGATATGAAACTAAGTGAGTGTGTGTGTGCATTAGATCTATCCATCCCAACAGTTCTTGCTGAGTGGCTAGAACATCTCTACCTCAACCATGTTCTTGTCTTCAACATTTTATCCTTCACTCACTCGCACTTAGATTTTCATTAATAGGTTAGTTCCCCAAAATCATAGCCAAAGCAAAACAAAATGTACATCCATAATTTGTTCCAATAGTATTCAATTATTAAATCAACTACTAAAATCACACATTTATAATATTACGATAATTACTTTCACACACGTGGATTTACTTATAGTAAAACAATCATAGTAAATGTCTAATAATCTAAAATAATAATAAAGTCCAAAAATGAGACATGACAGACAAGGTCTCAAGCTAAGAAAAACAAGGACATGGAATCTTTTAGAGTTAATTTTGGCAGTGGGATGCCTCAAACTGATCAAAATAATAATCCCACAAATCAACCACAATCATCCCTTAATGCAAATGCTATGTTAAATCCTTTTGCCAACATACCTCTAGCCCCATCATCTAACATCAATAATGTGGATCAAGATGTTTTAGACTTCATGCAAGATGTTGATTCCATGGACATATTAGATAGAGTCCAAAAATTGGATCCCACAAAATATCTTGAATTCCTCATAAAAAATGGTGCTAGTATCCCCAATGTCACTACCTCATCACAACCATCCACATCCCATAATATTCCTAACACATCCCAAACTTCAAATGTCACTGCATCCACAATTCCTTCTAACACTTCAACCACACCAAATCCCATGACCATATCAACATCTACTATCACTACATCCACGCCACAAATCATCCTTAACATTCCTAACAACACCATGCACACAAGTGCTTCCACAAGTGTGCCTCAATTTGACGCCAACACCATAGCCTTCATGACACAATTATTCTCCCAACCACCTTACAATATGTCCAACATCCCTAACAACAATCCATGCAACAAGGCTTCATCCAACTTCACATACGTACAACCTCCAATTTCCCAACCACCTATTACATCTTCCACCCAAACCTCACAACAAAATCTCAATCAAAACCAACAAATTCTGCCACATGTTGATATGCACCGAACAACCGAGAGGGGGGGTGAATCAGTTGTCACAAAACTTAAACACTTTCTGTAATTTAAACATTCATCACTTATCCACAATCATTATGATTTAACAATGAGAGCATGAAATCAGAAACTTAACCATAGATACAACATCAAACACAAGAGACACCAGATTTACGTGGAAAATCCCAATGTGGGGAAAAACCACAAAGAGGATTAACTCTCAATATATATTACAATCTTGAAATAGTGATGTTCAGGCTTGGTCACTCCACGGGCCTAAACATACTGGCTTACAACCATGAAGAACAACTAGGTCTAGTAGGCTCACTGCCTCAACCCTAAACCTAGCAAGATTACAATAAGGGTTGTTAAACCCTGAGGGCTAGTAAACCCTGAGGGATGTTAAACCCTACTAGTGGCTTACTGCCAGATTCACTGCCACGATCAACACCTTTTTGTATTGTGAATAAACAATTCCTCAGCTCTACTCTTCCTCTGCTCTGCTCTTCCTCTTCTTTCCTTTGCCCCTTCTCTGCTCTGCCTTTGGACCTTTCTTAATATCTTATCATTTCTGCTCAAGGACACCTTTTCCATGACTCAACTACAAGTATTTATACACTACATCAACCTTGGAATGATCATCAAGGTCAGCATCACAATCATCAACCATTGGAACAATCTCCAAGGTTGGCATTACAAACATTTACAAAATAGGTCTTGACCTATTGCAATATCATGCAAAGGGAATGAAATGTAGATCATGCCATGCCTTAGCTAGGACTCAAACATGATCTTCCATGCCACAACACACTTCCACAATCTTCCAATGATCTTTGCAATCACTGGGATCAACTAGGTCGGCCAAGACTAGTTACATGCTACATTAACTGGGAACAATCTTCACACACCATCTCAATTTCTTAATTCAGACCAAAGTCCAGATAGGAACATGATTAGGAGACATCCACAAGCATGCTATAATCATTAGGAGCAACTGCACAAAACTTAACCACTTTATCCATAGGAATCTTCTCACCAGAACACATGAACTTCACTGTCTTCAACTGTCATAAAAGAAAGATAGCTTGTGGACCACCAAACCATGAACCATTGCAATTGTAGTCACTCATCATCATCCCAAACTTCCCTTTAGAACCGCAGAGGCAAATACTTTATTGCGGAGGAATGCAGAGCAGAATACTTTCTTCATGTCCCAATTGAACTTACAGAAAAAGCAAGTTTCACTCTGGTGAACACAACTCACTCAGATCTTCATTCGGGTGGCTCAAACCTGGAATGTAGCATCCTCAGACATACCTCTAACTTACTTCCAATTTGCAGACCATAATCTTCAAGCAGAAATAAATGCGGAGCAGTTTACCAGACTGTTCTTCATCATACAACTCACTGTCTATATTGCACTTCTCTGTAACTCACTTGTTTCTTCTGAAGAGGCTAATTTTCTCAATATCCTCAACATACAAGTCTTCTAAACAAGTAATAGAATGAGATACATTTAACACCAATGACAAAAAGAATATGTTGACATCAATGACAACACCGATTAGGCACATACTTGCAACAATCTCCCCCTTTGTCATTGATGGCAACATATGATGTGAAAAACTGCAACAGCCATAAAGACAAGATTCTCCCCCTTTCTCTTTACACACCTACACTCTTTCTTTCTCCAAAATTCTCCCCCTTTCTCTTACACATCTGCACTCTAAGTTTTTCACATGACTTCTCTCCCCCTTTGACATCAATGGCAAAGGGCACATACTTGCACTCTTCTGCTCTGATCTAATCTCTCTTTTGAACTCTCTAACTACTCCCCCTAAGAAGTAGCACTAAAAAGCATCAATCCAGACCTTTGAGCACCTCCAGACTGATGCACTACTATGCATCTTAGTTTAGAGCAAGAGGGGTGATGATCACTAACTCTTCTCTGAGATACTCAAAAGTATCCTTAGGCAAAGGTTTGGTAAGAATGTCTACAATCTGATCCTTGGTAGAAACATACACCAACTTGACTTCATTCTCTGCCACTTTTTTTCTCAGGAAATGATATCTGATGGATATGTGCTTTGTCCTTGAATGCATCACTAGATTTTTTGATATGTTAATGGCATTTGTGTTATCACAAAAGATTGCAATGGGATCTTCATACACAACTTTTATGTCCTTCAAAGTCTGCTTCATCCATAACACTTGAGTGCAACTGCATGCTTCTGTAATGTATTCTACCTCTGCAGTAGACATGGATATTGAATCTTGTTTCTTGCTCAACCAAGATACTAGTCTTTTTCCCAAGAAGAATGCACCTCCACTTGGTACTTTTTTTCATCCACATCTCCGGCCCAATCTGCATCAGTATATGCACTGAGAGTAAAGTCACAGTCCTTAGGGTACCACAAACCATAATCTATTGTGCCATTTAAATATCTCAGAATTCTTTTGATTGCCATCACATGTGATTTCTTGGGTTCTACCTGAAATCTTGCCACAAGACACATTGCATGCATTATGTCAAGTCTGGTTTGAGTCAGATAAAGTAATCCTCCAATCATAGATCTATACTTTTTTTTATCTGCCATGGGTGAGTTATCATTTTTACTCAACTTACAACCAGTTATCATAGGTGTGCATATTGGTTTAGAGTCTTCCATCCCAAATTTCTTTAACAACTCTTTCACATACTTAGACTGAGAAATGAAGATACCCTTATCTGATTGACTAATTTGTAGACCTAAAAAGAAGTTCATCTCTCCAAATATAGACATCTCAAATTCACTTTGCATTTCTCCAGCAAAAACTGAGCACATACCTTCATTACCTCCAAAAATAATATCATCAACAAAAACTACAACAATTAGGGTTTGTTCATCATTGATCTTGAAGTAGAGGTTACTATTTGTAGTACATTTACTGAACCCTATCTGTATCAGGTACCTATCAAACCGTGCATACCATGCCCTGGGAGCTTGTTTTAATCCATACAATGCTTTCTTCAATCTGCATACCATGTCCCCTTGTTCTGATAACTGAAATCCTTCTGGTTGTTCAATATAGACTTCCTCTTCCAACTCTCCATTTAAGAAGGCAGACTTCACATCCATTTGATAAACCTTGAAATCTTTGTATGCTGCAAAAGCCAGAAACATCCTTATTGCTTCAATCCTTGCCACTAGAGTAAAAGTTTCTTCAAAGTTTATTCCTTCAACTCAAGCGTATCCTTTGCATACCAACCTCACTTTGTTTCTTACCACTTCACCATTCTGATTCATTTTGTTTCTAAAGACCCACTTTATACCAATTACATTTTTGTCTGCTAGTCTGGGAACAAGATCCCAAGTTTGATTTTTCTCTATCTGCATCAATTCTTCTTCCATAGCCTTTATCCAATTCTCATATTTGTAAGCCTCATCCACAGTTTTAGGTTCAACCTTACAAATCAGACAAAAATTTACTTGTTCCTCTGCAGCTTTTCTTCTTGTTAAGATCCTTTGTTCTTATCTCCTATGATTTGATTTTTAGAATGAATGATTCTTACATATCTTGGAGTTTTGGTAGCACTTATCGGAGCTTTCTCTTCATCATCTATGTTGTCTTCATGCTGCACAACTTCTGAAACATCTAGATCATTTGACTCATAGCCACTTGATTCTAAAGACCTTTCCTTACATTCATCAACTTTAACATTTGCACTTTCAATGATCTTATTCAACCTCTTATTATAGCATCGGTAGGCCTTACTCTTGGTGGGAATAGCCAAGGAAGATTCCTTCATCACATCTAGCATCAAACTTGCCTAAATCTTCTTCTCTTTTGATATAACATCTGCTACCAAAAACTTTGAAATATTTTACAGTAGGAACTCTACCATGCCATAATTCATAGGGAGTTTTTGAACTATTAGCTCTTACTTGAACTCTGTTTAGGATATATACTATGGTGTGAATTGCCTCTCTCCAATATGCCTCTGGAAGATGAGCTTCCTTCATCATGGTTCTGGTAGCTTCTTGAACTGTTATATTTTTCCTTTCAACAACTCCATTTTGTTATGGAGTTTTGGGTGCAGATAGCTATCTCTTTATTCCATGTTCTTCACCAAAGAAATTAAATTAATTTGATGTGAACTCTCCTCCTCTTTTAGACCTCAAGCATTTGATTTTCAAATCCATCTCATTTTCAACCATTGCCTTAAATGCCTTGAATTTATCTAGAGATTCATCTTTCTCTTTCAAAAAGGTGACCCAAGTTATTCTAGAATAATCATCAATGAGCAGCATGAAATACTTGTCTCCTTGCAAACTTCTTACTCTGGTAGGTCCACATAAATCCGTATACACTAGCTCAAGTAGTCCTCCAACTGATTGGTCCTTGCTTTTGAAACTTGTTCTTGTTTGTTTCCCAAATTGACACTCCTTGCAAACTGGATTAGCAGGCTTCACAAGCTTAGGCAAATCTCTAACAATCTGTGCAGTACTTATCTTCATAATATTATCAAAATTTATGTGACACAACCTTCTATGCCATAACCAACTCTCATCAATCTGAGTCAACAAACAATAGTTCTCAGTTCCTTTCAAGTGATAGATATTACCTCTGGTCTTCTTACCAATTGCAATGACTGTTCCAGAGCTTTCCTTGATCTTGCATTCATTGTCCTTGAAGCTTAAGTCATAGCCCTTGTCACACATCTGACCCACACTCAGAATATTGTGCTTTAGTCCTTTTACATACAAGACATCTTCAGTATTATGCTTGCCATCAAAAGAAATAGATCCTTTACCACAAATCCTACTAGTTATATCATCACAAAACCTAACCAGTCCACCATCATATCTTACAAACTTACTTTTGTCACCAGTCATGTGGTGAGAGCAACCACTATCAATAATGCATTCATCCTTGTCCTTAATAACCCAAGCAACCAAAGCACTTTCCACTGGTTTTTCTTCCTTCATACAACTAGAAGAATTAGTAGACACAAGATCTTCCTTAATAGCAACGAACAAGCATTCACTTACAGAGGGACTAGCATTATCTAGTTCACCATTATCTGATACTCCATCATCATCAAAATCTTCAATATAATAACACTTCTTTTGGGTCCTAGGCCTGTTCTCATATCTTCTATTTCTTTCAATTCTTTCAAGACATCTGGAAGCAAAATGACCTACTTTACCACAAGAAAAACATTTGAAATGAAGTTTGCCTTTAAACTTACTGGATCCTCTTTGTAGTCTATCCACAAAGTTGGCTTCAGCTTCATCTAACTCATCATCAGATTATACCTTATACTTTTCTGATCTGGAAGTACTTCCAGGAGTACTGGCTTTGAAGGCCATCTCAACTTTTGGCAGAGCATCATCTAACTCCCTCATTTCAAAAGTAGTAAGCTTACCAAGCAACTAATCCCTGCTAACGGTTTTTACTTGCATGAATTCTTCAATCGTAGCTACCTTGTGACAATAGGACTTGGGTAGAGATCTGAGAATTTTCATAACAATTTCCTTTTCTTCAAGAGTTTCACCCATGGCTTTTATCCCTGTAACAAGTTCATCAACTCTTTGCATAAAAGCTGATATGTTTTCATCATTATTCATCTTCAAGCCTCCATATTTCACTTTCAGACTTTGTAACTTGGCTTCCTTCACATAATCATTTCCTTCATACATATTTTTCAACTTTTCCCATACCTTATTTGTAGTTTCAAGATCCACCACTTTCATCAATATTGAGTCGATTAAAGAGCTTAGTAGAGCATCCCTTGCCTTGATATCTATCTCATATTCTTTGATTTTGTCTTCAGTCATCAGACCATTTTGAGGTATGGTGTATTCTATTTTTGTAGCTTTCCAAACTTTGTAACCAAGAGAAAGAAGATGGATTTTCATTCGAGCCTTCCAGAGAACATAATTCATTCCATCAAAATGCGGCGCTTCCTTCTTGTAAGACATTTTTGGATCTTCCTCAAGCTATTAAACTTTCTTCAAAAGAACTTGGCTCTGATACCAATTGTTGATATGCACCAGACAACTGAGAGGGGGGTGAATCAGTTGTCACAAAACTTAAACACTTTCTATAATTTAAACGTTCATCACTTATCCACAATTATTATGATTTAACAATGAGAGCATGAAATCATAAACTTAACCACATATACAACATCAAACACAAGAGACACCAGATTTACGTGGAAAACCCCAAGGTGGGGAAAAACCACAGAGAGGATTAATGTGAAGCTGATTATTTTTCCTTCCTTATTTTGATCGTTATGCATTTCAGTTGATGACATTATCAGACTTTTAGAGACTATGGTTTCATTATGCAGACTTGATTATATCTCCTGATTTTGATATGACATTGATTAGACATATGGTGATTCGATTTGATCATATTTTGATGCTATTTTGTGATCCGACATACAAGATATATTAGATGATGTTTTGTGATGTGATTTCTAGTCATTTATGTGATGATGATTATTTGACATGTGATAAAAAATGCAGTTTAATTTAGAATTATGTTATGGATGATTATTGTTGTATTCGATGGCATGAATTTAATTCCAGTTGCTTTGGCTATGATTATTCATGATATGATTGACACTTGATCGAGATGTGCAAGATTACATTCCTAGGCCACGGAAAATTAGAGGTAGAATGTACACATATGTTATTCCCTGTGAAACTGATCCATTCCCAAGAGGGATGAGGATCACGTTTGAACTTGAGTGATGATTTAAGTGGTTGATTTAATTTTTATCATTTTGGCCTAGTACCCCTTTGTTTAATTAATTAATATTAAGTGTTGTATAATTTTTATTGACTTACACCACTTGGTAATTGTTTTTATTTTTGAGGCCATTTAAAGTAGATTTATGACCCCCTTGGTGAACCTTAGTGTCCCAAAATTTACCCTAGGTGGTTACCCATTGGTCTAGGGTCAATTTTGACTAACCCTTGGATTAACTCACTTTTGGTCACTCTAAACTAAGGTTTAGTCAAAGTGACAAAATTTGAATTAGATAAGGTGGGAGATGAGTCATGCTTTGGGAAAGATTCATCTCCCTTCCCAATGTTTGGGAATCCCTTCCCTAGGAGGAGTTGGGAGGTCTCCAAGACTCCCAAGTGTGTGGGATCTTCCTCCAAGACTCTCACACATGTGTGAGAGCATCTTGGAGGGAGATGGCTCTCTTAGAGAATAAGAGGATGCCATATGGCATCCCTTATCCTCTTGGAGGTTTGAGTGGGAATGCCACCTCACCACTTGTTCTCTCACACATGTGTGAGAGCACAAGTGGATAAGGTGAGGAATGAGATGGAATTGGAGGATGACACTTGTCACCCTCACACTTCCTCTCCCTTGCAAGTGGCATTGGAAGAGGAAGGAGAAGGTGACAAGTGTCACCTTCTCATTCCTCAAGGCCAAAATTGATGGCCTATATTACCTCCTCTTGTTGAGGAGTGTGGGGTTCTTGCATTTTAGAGTTTCTTTCTATTTTTGAGCAATTTTGGGAAAGTTAGAGGAATTCTTGGAGATTGGGAGGTTTGGGGAAGCTTGGAGCTCATCACCAAACGTGCTTCCATAATAGGACTTTTGAAGGTAAGCTCTATGTCTTGTTCTTTACCATTGCTTATTTATTGTGATGTGTTTGTAGTTTTGTTGGTTGTTGTTTCATTATTTTTGTGTGGGATGGGAGTATGGTGAGAGCACCTCCATTTGGAGGTAAGGCTCAACTTGTTTGGGGTAGGGGAAAGGAACCTCCTTGAGGTCACCCCCATATTGTGTTATTTATGCCTTGAGGGCTTCTTACTTGTTGTGGAGAAAATTTGTATGGCAAGAGTGCCATGGAAGTGTATTTTGAGATATTTGAGGAGTTGTGATTTTGGGGGTTTTGGCTTGAGGCCATGAGACTTGGTATTTTGGTATTTTGGTGTGGCCTTTGAAGTAGAGGGGTCCATTCCTAACCCCCATCAAACTCATTTTCATGAGTTGTGTTATGTGTTATCCTTGGGGTTGATTTTGTGTAGTTGTTGTTGAGTGTGTGCAACCGTGTGAATCACTACCTCCCTAGCTCGGGGGTGACCCACTTCCGGGTCTATGGTAGGGAGGAGGGCATTTCGAAGTGGATGGGTTTTCCCTTTTGTTGTGTTTTACTTGCAGGTGTTTAAATGAAGAAATGAAGTTAGAGAGGAGACCAATTTTGTGTTTCTATAGTTATATGTTGTTGGTTGTTGAGCCATGGCCTTTGTGGCCTTGTTGTATTTATTTATTTTGTCAAGTTTTATGCCCTTGGAGTTGGCTATAAAAAAAAAATGTTGATTTATTCGAAAACTCTTTATTCTTATATTGTGGAGTTTGTGTGTTTTAGAGAAATACAAGAGTTGAATTATTGCTGTCATTGTTCCTTTCAAAAAAAATATAGGCATCAGTTGTTGTTTATAGTCTATTGCTTACCAGAAAAGAAGATAGAAATTCTAAGAGATTTATTTTTTGTAGGTTGCTTGATATTTTTTATTTATAGATGTTGTTATGAAAATGAACTGTTAAAAGGTTTAAATGAAACTGCAATTATCTACCTTATGGTTGCATAAAAAAAAAGAGATGATATATTTCTATGCATTTGAACTGTTTTAAAAAAAAAAAAGTATATGTTTCTGAATAGTATATTTTAAAAGAAGAATGCTTCTATATCATTTTAAGTTTTAGACAAAATGTTAGTATTGTACATTAAACCAAATTTAGTGCTAATGGAATGTTAGTTTAATGGGGATATATATAATTATACATTTATATATATATGAAAATATATATATGTATAAATATATATAATACTTTTTTTTTACCTTGTTGCATTTCATTTTATGTGTATATACTAAAAATTAGAAGAAACCACAGGGAGTTTATATTTTTGTATGTATTAGGATAAATATATATACAATTATATATATATAAACATATATATATATATATAAACATGAAAAATATACTTTTTTTGTGAGGTTAGAATGGACTGAATGTATATATAGATCTGTGTATATATATACATTTCTGTGAGGTTACAATGGACTGAATGTATATATATTATATATATATATATATATATATATATATATATATATATATATATATATATATATATATAACAGACAATACACATTTAGTATCCAACAAACAAAATACAGATTAATATTCACAGAGGGCAAACTGAGTTTTATGGCAGTTTTGTTTTGTTAAAAAAAAAATGATTTGGGGGGACTGTGGGCGGCAGCGCCCACAGCCCCACCGTGGGTTTTCTTTTTAATGGACAAGGGTGTGGGTGGAGGCACCGCCTCCTCTCCACACCCCCCCCTAAACTCCTTCTTGCTACGGCCACCACACACCCCCCTTCACCGCAAGTTCCTCAGTCCTCCCGCCTCGTTTGACCCCAGGCTTCCCGATCTCTGCCATCCCTTGCAACTTCCGTCCCATCCTCTGCCATGGCCGCCGTCGGCCCTCCACTCTGTTGAAACCTGCAAGATATGTTTCGATTTTAACATATACATTTTTATCTACATTTTGATATATATATATATATATATATATCACTCAAAGTATATAAAAAAATTATATATATCACATTAAGCTTGTTGTGTATACCTCCGTGAGAGGTAGCCTCCATTCATGGCTTCCATTTTGCATTTCAAAACCCTAACCTGCATGAGCATGAGACAAAACAAAAAAGAAAAGAAAACAAAGAAAAGAATGAATGAGTAGAGGATTAGGGCAACCAAACTAGAGAAAACAATAGAATACATATTAGGGCTTCTATTAGATAACCAATTTTAAATTAGAGATTAGGGTTTCTCAATTTTTGAATAATATTTTATTGAGAGGAGTTGTGAGGGAATTGTTTTATTTCCTTATTTTTAAAACTTCTTTTTGCCCTTCTTTTATTTCTCCTCTTGTGCTCATTTAATTGATTTATATTTTTAAATGGGGATTTGCATTTTGTTTTCATTACCTTGTGAATTAATTTTACTTTGGGGGATTAATTTTTGGGAAGAGCATTCCCTTGGATTTAATTTATTTCGGTTGGGATAATTATTTTTATTTTTCCCTTGTGGGATTTTATCTTTTTAATTATTTATCAATCTTACTATTATTTATTTTACGGGAAGAGTATCTTAATCTCTTCCCTTCTCTATTATTCCGAGTTCGTTAATAAATGTAATTGCAGAAATTATATTTATTAACGGACTCAAATTTGTTAAACAGATTTGGCATCTTGTTATTATTTTATTATTTTATTTCAAATTTTTAATCTTTTTATGCAAGGTCGATTTATTTGACCTTGGCAGGATATTTATTTTGTTATTTTTAAAATTGTTTTAAAATTGTTCTTAAGTTTTATTCTTAAATTTTATTTGGTTTCTTATTGGAGTTTTATTTTAAAATTTTTAAGTCGATTATTGAAAATGCGTTATGCTGTCAAATTTTTCCTAGATTTCTAGGGTTTTAATTTTATGATCTTTTATACTCTTTTATTTCACCATCCCACTTTAATCATGCGTCCATCTTACCATTTTTTCTTAATCTTTAATTCAGTTTCATTTTGATTTGAGTTAGGGTTAGGTTTTGAAGCTGGCGAAATCTTCTTCACACCTAGGAGACTAGGGGTTCAGATTAAAATAGTTCTAACCCTAAAAGTGACACAATTCGTGTCGCATACCCCTTAGATGGCTATCATCACGTAGGGGATTGCGTGGGACAACACACCTCCCTAAATAACGTTGACTTGTTTACGCCTTATGTGTATTGCCACCGAGCATGCAGACGCGTGTGAGGGGGTTCCTAGGGATAGGTAGAAAAGTTTTTCATAATTCATGTCATGACCACATGGCAAATGTGGACATTACACGTGTGTTGTGTGTCGTGACCGCATGGGAAATGCAGGCATGACAATTAACTCTCAATATATATTGCAATCTTGAAATAGTGATGTTCAGGCTTGGTCACTCCACAGACCTAAACATACTAGCTTACAGCCATGAAGAACTAGGTCTAGTAGGCTCACTGCCTCAACCCTAAACCTAGCAATATTACAATAAGGGTTGTTAAACCCTGAGGGCTGTCAAACCCTACTGGTGGCTTACTTCCAAATTCACTACCACGATCAACACCTTTCTGTATTGTGAATAAACAATTCCTCAGCTCTGCTCTTCCTCTTCTTTCCTCTACCCCTTCTCTGCTCTGCCTTTGGACCTTTCTTAATATCTTATAATTTCTACTCAAGGACACCTTTTCCATGACTCAACTACAAGTATTTATACACTACATCAACCTTGGAATGATCATCAAGGTCGGCATCACAATCATCAACCATTAGAATAATCTCCAAGGTCGGTATTACAAACATTTACAAAATAGGTCCTAACCTATTGTAATATCATGCAAATAGAATGAAATGAAGATCATGTCATGCCTTAGCTGGGACTCAAACATAATCTTCCATGCCACAACACGCTTCCACAATCTTCCAGAGACCTCTGCAATCACTGGGATCAACCAGGTCGGCCAAGACTGGTTACACGCTACATTAACTGGGAATAATCTTCACACACCATCTCAATTTCTTAATGCTGACCAAAGTCTAGATAGGAACATGATTAGGAGACATCCACAAGCACGCTATAATCATCAGGAGGAACCGTATGAACCTTAACCACTTTATCCATAGGAATCTTCTCACCGAAACACATGAACTTCACTATCTTCAACTGTCATAAAAGAAAGATAGCTTGCGGACCACCAAAGCACTTTTCCTTGCAATTGTAGTCACTTATCATCATCCCAGACTTCCCTCTAGAACTACAGAGCCAAATACTTTATTACAGAGGAATGCGGAGCAGAATACTTTCTTCATGTCCCAATTGAACTTACAGAAAAAGCAGGTTTCACTCTAGTGAACACAACTCACTCAGATCTTCATGTGGATGGCTCAAACCTAGAATGTAGCATCCTCAGACATACCTCTAACTCACTTCCAATCTGCAGACCACAATCTTCAAGCAGAAATAAATGCAGAGCAGTTTACCGGACTGTTCTTCAACATGCAACTCACTGTCTATACTTCACTTCTCTATAACTCACTTGTTTCTTCCAGAGAGGCTAATTTTCTCAATATCCTCAACATACAAGTCTTCTAAACAATTAATAGAATGAGATACAGTTGACACCAATGACAACAAGAATATGTTGACATCAATGACAACACCGATTAGGCACATACTTGTAACACCACATGCCCTACAACAACTCCTTGCCTACCAGCAAGACATCAAAATCAAAATCAAAATCAAACCTGACAAAATCAAGTCACCCAACATCAACAAATTCCCAATTTTCTTCAACACCTCATCCAAAACCAACAAACCCACATTCCACAACCACCACCTACCCAAGATTTACCTTGCATTATGCAATATTTGATCCTAAAGGTTGATGCTATGCAACATGGACACAAAAGAAATCAATATTTTTTTAAGGATATTTGCCCATACCCATTTGATAGAACCATCCACATGCCGCCCTTTCCTAAAAATTTCAAAACACCAAAATTTGACAAATACAAAGGGAGACCTAGGGAACACCTTACGAAATTTTACATTGCTTGCTTAGAGGTCTTATACGATGACACATATTAAATAATACTCTTTCCTAAAAGCCTCGGTGGTCAAGCTAACAAATGGTTTGGTCATCTTCCCCCCGGTATTAAGACATTTCATGAGCTTGCAGAGAAATTTGCAAATCATTTCTCCTATAACTTTGAACACAAAATTTCCATGATTGACCTTTGCAACACAAAACAAAAGAGTGGGGAATCCTTCGCCACCTTTTCACAAAGGTGGAGAAGCTTAGCAAGCTAACTCCCTTGGCCCATTCCCTAAAAATAATTAGTCACCGTGTTTGTGACCAAGCTCAACCAAGAAATGGGGTTCCATTTACAAATCCAATGTGAATTAACCTTTGAGGAGGTTATAGACAAAGGAAGAACCATTGAAAGAGCTCTTATTGCTAAAGGCTCTATGAAACTCTACAACAACGACAACAAGACCAACAACAACAACAACAAAGTCAATAACAATAATACCAACACTTCCCATACGAACAACAATGCACAATCCAATGACAAACCCCACTTTTGGGGTAAAAACAAGAATACCCTCAACGACGATGTCACCAATGTGAAGGCCATCTAAAATGTACAAAATCCCATTTTACCAAGTATATTTATTGACAACAACAATGTAAATGTTCCTAGGGGACTACCAAGACAAAACAACAACCCTAAGAGGAAATTCACACCTTTAGGAGAACCCATCGAAAATGTCTTGAACAACCTTGGAAAGGCGGATTTGATAACATTACCCACTATTTGTCCTTATGATGAAAATCAATTTTCATTATGTGAAAGGGCATAAAACATCTAACTGTATGAGATTGAAACATTACATCCAAGACCTTATAGATAGAGGTGATATAACCATCGACGAACCTCCAAAACAATCACCTAATTCCAATCTAGGAGCATACAAGGATCTACTTCCAAATCATAACAAAGGAAAATCCTCGTCTTCCAACCAAACATACAATGTCATTCCACCTCCTTCTTCTTTCAATTTTGTTGTGGGTTGAATAGAAGATTATTCCAACCATGTCAATACCATCACCATTAGAACCAAAACACCTAATTGCACCATTACTACTAATCGTGGCCATGTATCAATTCGTGGATCCCCTACCAATGATCAACCTTCTACATCCACACCTACCAATCCACCATCTACCCACAAGTACAACATCCTAGATCACCTCAGAAAAAATCTTGCATAAATTTCCATCCTCGAATTACTACGCACATGTCCCCTCCATAAGTAAGTCCTCGACAAAGCCTTGATGGAAACCCAAGTCCCTACCAACTTGAATGTTGATCAATTCCAATCCATGGTAGGCCACATTAGCTCACCTCATCGCCTCACCTTCTTAGAAAAGGACCTACCCACCTCCAATGCCACACATAATGAAGCCCTACACATCAAAGTCCTAATCCATAAACATACCATCAAACGAGTCTTAATAGATGGTGGCTCTAGCCTAAATCTTTGCGCTCTAAAACTATTAAAACATTTGGGATACTCCAATGTGGTTATGGACTCTAGTGAGTGTATAACTATCAAAGGATATGATGACTCCGAAAGATTGTCTAAAGGCAACATCAAGCTTCCCATCCAAGTGGGACAAAAGATTTTGGAAACCAAATACCAAGTCCTTGATCTTGACCTCCCATATAACATCCTCCTCGGCCAACCATGGATTCATGCCATGCAAGCCATTCCATCCACCTTCCATCAATGCCTAGAATTTCCCCACAATGACACATAAATCACCATCTATGTTGATCCTCGCCCTTTCCAATATTGCGGCTTCTTGGAAGGACATGACCAAACTTTATGTCCTTATAACAATGCCACTAAGACATCCACCTCCCATGCTAATCCTATGCCATCCACTTCATACATTGATCCTTCCAACATCGCAACCACATCACAAACATCCACTCCTCCTGAGGTCAAGATCAAAGTAAGTGACATGGGATGTGATGAATACGTCCTGCATGGTACATTTTGTGTGGGCCTATTGACAACATCCCCTAAGACATTTGGTACCCCTAAAGAAGATAAAGTCTCTACAGTTGTCATCAAATGCAAGCCCTCACTAACCTTTGAGAAAAGGCACCTCCTTGAACAAGATATTCTCGAAGACATATCCTCTTGGTTATACAAAGATCAAGATAAACGAAGAGCTCCTACTCTCCCAACCGAGATCTATGGAAAAGGTCTTGAGATTGTCAAATACATGGGCTACAAAGGACAAGGCGGTATAGGTCTTCATGAACAAGGAATTGTCGAGCCTATTCAAGAAATAAGGAATCTGTAGCTCCACGGGTTAGGATATGGAAAACAAGAGTCTACCTCTACCGATACTGAGTATATCTTAAGTGAGGTTGCTAAGGCCTTCCCTGCAATAGATAACATCAACGAAGAGGACCATCAATATTCTTTCAATGATTTCATTGAACTTTTTGAATCATCCATATGCACCATCTACACCTTAACTGCCATGCCATCTACATCCAACGACCTATGCCTCGTCTATCCCCAACTTATAGATTGGGACCAACAAGGACCTCCCGTCCTTGATGTCGCACAAAATGAAAAAGCAATAGCTAAAATGATGGGGGTTAGAGATCACTTTCCCCTTGGAGACCACAAAGGTGGTTATATCATGGAACTAAACACATCTGCATACTTTGGGGAGACAATCCAAACTCTTAGTTGCAAAAATATGAAAATAAAAATAACATCCCCTAGTGAAAACCACCTTGTGGCACTTTTAGATGAAGAAAAATCAAAATAAAGGACGTATCCCCTAGTGAAAACCTCCACAAGGCGCTAAGGGATGAGAGAATGGACCTTCCCGAAGAACCCAAGTTCTATCAAGAAAGGTCACCGATCCTTGTACAAGCATCACATGAGATGAATCTTGGAACAAAAGAGACACCCAAGATCACATTCTGAGGAGAATCCCTCATAGCAATAGAACAAGAAGCTTTCTTAGCTTTCTTCAATCAAAGGAGTCATAATTTTGCATGGACATATGCTGATAGTCCAAGATTGGATCCCGCTCTAGTTGTCCATCATCTTGTTGCAGAATCCACAAGTAGCACTTCTCATCAAAACATAACTCTAGAAACTTCTAGATGTGGGATTTATTCGTCCTATAGACTATCCTAAATGGATATCAAACATTGTACCCATAGCAAAAGTCACTGGGGGCATTCATTGTTGCATAGACTTCAGAGATCTTAATAAGGCATGCCCTAAGGATGAATGTCCTCTACCTAATATAGATATCATCGTGGACCTTACCGCAGGACATGAGATATTGTCCTTAATGGATGGATTTTCTAGTTACAACCAAATCAGGATAGCTATGGAAGACCAACATAAGACCTCCTTTATATGTCCATGGGGAACTTATTGCTGGGTTGTGATGCACTTTGCGTTGAAAAATGCAAGAGCTACTTATCAGAGAGCCATGATAGTTATCTTCCATGACCTTTTCCACAACATAATGGAAGATTATGTAGATGATTTACTGAGAAAATCAAAGACTAGAGAAGACCACTTGAATGTGTTGGGTAAAATCTTTGACAAATTAGAGCAATACAAAGTGTGGCTAAATCCCAAGAAATGTGTCTTTGGGGTCACCTCTACAAAGCTCCTAGGATACATTGTGTCAAGAAGAGGAATCGAAGTTGACCCCACTAAGGTTAAGGCTATAATGGAGATACCTCCAGCTAAAACACTCAAGCAACTTCATAGCCTTCAAGGGAAACTTCAGTCTATCCGCCACTTCATAGCGCAACTTGCAAACAAATGTCAACCATTTCAACATCTTCTCTGAAAAACACAACATTTGTATGGGATAACCAATGTTAGAATGCCTTTGAACAGCTAAAGGAATATCTTGCTACACCACATGTCCTTATTCCACCAAAGCAAGGACAACCCCTCCTTCTATACATCTCAATAACAGAAACAACAATAGGGGCCTTGCTAGCACAACATGATGAACAAGGAAAAGAGAGATATATACTATATCAGCCGCACCTTGGTAGCCTATGAGCTAAATTACACTTCTACTGAGCAAGCATGCCTTGCCATTGTCTTCACTTCTCAAAATCTAAGACATTACATGCTCAACCATAAGACAAAGCTCATTGCCAAGATTGATCCACTCAAGTATTTACTGACTAGAGCAGCTCTCATAGGACAGATGGCTAAGTGGGTTATGATCCTAAGTGAGTTCGACATTGAGTACACAGAGAGAAAAGCTATCAAAGGACAAGTAATTGCTGATCAATTGGTCAATGCACCTATCCCAACAGAGCAACCATTTCTTTCAAAATTCCTAGATGAGTCAATATTGACAGTAGAACCAACAATAGATACATGGAAAATGTATTTTGATGGATCCTACACACATTGTGGCTCGAGGGCAGGCATTTTGTTTATTACCCCTTAAGGAGACACTATTCCAAAGTCCTAAAAAATAACATTTCCATGCACAAATAATGTAGCAGAATATGAGGCAGTGGAAAATTGAAAAGCTTACAGTTAATAGAGACTCCCATCTAGTCATCAAACAGGTCAATAATAAGTACAAAACAAAAGATGACGAGCTCCTGCCTTACAAAAGAATGGTTGATGATTTCAAGGACTATTTCCATGATATCCATTTTGAGCAAATTCCAAGGTTGAACAACAAAGCAATAGATGCTATGGCTACTATAGGATCCCTAGTTGACATGAAAAAAGATAGCAAAAAATGTGAGTTCCTGATTGAAGAACTACCAATGCCAGCCTACGACATACCACAATTTGAGCTAGTATGCGACATTGTTGGTCCCCTATCTCCTTGGTATCAAGAAACCTACATGTACCTCTATGATAACATCATCCCAACTAATCTAACATCTGCACAACGCAAAACCTTCATTTGATGAGCTTCCTGTTTCACCATCATAGGAGATACCCTATACCAAAAAAGTCTTGATGGTACTCTTTTACAATGTCTCGACTCTAGGGAAGATGAAGTGGCCTTGGAAGAGGTACATGAAGGTATTTGTGGGGCACACTCTAGTGGACCTACTCTAGCAAAGAAGATTCTTAGAAAAGGGTACTATTGGCCAACCATGGAATGAGATGCCTACCACTTTGTGAAGAAATGTTTACCATGTCAACAACACGATGATCTTATTAATGCACCTTCACAGGAGCTGCAGCCAATAACAACCCCTTGGCCATCTTCACAGTGGGGACTTGACCTTGTAGGCAAAATTCACCCACCCTCATCCAATGGCCACAAATTCATCATTACTGACTTTCACCACCGGCATCCAAATCACAAAATTCATCCCCCACTACATAATATGTCATTATGGCGTTCCTTTCTCCATTATCATAGATAACGGGAAACCGTTTAGGAACCAAGAAGTCTGCACCCTATGCGAGAAATTCCACATCCAACATCATTTTTCACACCATATTACCCCCAAGGTAATGGTCAAGCTGAAGCTTCTAACAAAACCATCTTATGCATCCTAAAAAAGACAGTTAATGAAGTCGGTCGTGACTGGCACCTTTAGCTCAACCCTACCCTATGGGCTTACTACACAAGCATTCACACACCCACAAGAGCCACTCCATATTCATTAGTATTTGGTTCTGAAGCCATTTTGCCTATTGAGGTCGAGCTCCCTTCTCTTGGGATTTCATTGCAAAACATAATCACTGAGGAGGAGTACCAAGTTGCATGCCTAAATGAGCCAGAACTCCTAGATGAAAAATGCCTAGATTCTCTGAATCACCTTCAATCCTATCAAAACCACCTACGTAGAAGCTACAACAAAAAGATCAACAACCACAAGTTCGAGATAGGCGACCTTGTCCTTATGAAAAATCAGAGAAAGCTACAAGAGCGCCACAAGAAAGGAAAGTTCGAGTCTAATTGGTTGGGACCATATGTTATCACAACTAGCTATGGATCAGGACCTTATCAGCTTGCTACACCTAAGGGGCAGCCTCTAGATGAACCTATGAATATCATGCATCTGAAAAGATTCTATGCATAACCCATCGAGTATCCCAAAAATCTAAAAAAATAAAAAAAAATCAGAAAAATCCAAAAAAATAAAAAATTTGAGAAAAACCTGAGTGCAATAAAACTTTCCAATAGTGAAAATCACTTTGGCAATGCCTTAGATAAGTACCATGGTGAAAACATGTATCAGGCGCCATGTGTAGTGGTTGGCTTTAAATTCTAAAACATTCAATCCTATCACCCCACCATTCATCACCCCACCCAAAGTAAATTCTTGGAAAGAGGATCCTTGTATGCTCTCCTTGTACAACTTAAAATTCTAAAAAACCCAAAAACATAAAAAAAACCAGCAAAATCCAAAAATTTAGAAAAGCCAAAAATAATAGAAAATCTAAAAACCCCCAAAAAATCAAAAAATCACAAAAACTCCAAAAATAATCTTAACCATCACCACAATTATCCAAAACATCCAACACATCATCTCATCTACCCCAACCATTCCTCCATCATCACTATAAACCAGAACTACATATTCATCATCACCCGCATCTTAAAGTGCCTTGATCCCATGGACATAGGGTATGTAGGTAGTCTGGAATATGAATAAAATATCCAGTACTCGGGTACAAAAGATACACCCATCCAACCCGTTTGGATGGTCCCTATTTTCTGAGCTTACTAAATCCACCAACAATACACGAGCTAGCATATCCTTAAAACATCACATCTTACACAAAAATCATCAATCAACAAACCAACCATAATCATAACATATGGCCTACTATCCTTTTGCCCACCTGCAATCTGGAATACGAATAAAATATCCAGTACTCGGGTACAAAAGATGCACCCATCCAACCCATTTGGACGGTCCCTATTTTCTGAGCTTACTAAATCCACCAACAATACACGAGCTAGCATATCCTTAAAACATCACATCTTACACAAAAATCATCAATCAACAAACCAACCTAATCATAACATATGGCCTACTATCCTTTTGCCCACCTTTCAAAATGTATCCAACAACATCCAACCGATTCTCGCCTTAACGGATATATCATTCCTACAATAGCCAGAATCCATCATCCTATCAACACTTATCTTGGCAAGAGATACAATGGTTGTTTGTATGGTTTGTTGCTCTTTTTGATTACTGATTTTTATCTTTTGTCTCATTTTAGGGATCATTCCAAAGCTACCTTGATCTTACTATATCATGGTATGTGGCAGAAAACACCTAGAATGGGGCATGGTCATTGTTTTGTATGCCATGCTTGTGGGATGGTCTCATTAATCCAAGTATAGTATTCATATCTTGCAGATGTAGGGTTGGTTCTAGCATATTGTTCCCTATTTGCATCTAAGGTTAATCATACCTTTTATGTACTAAAGAACGTATGCTATGAGTCCCCTTCCCTCATCTAGGCAAGGTTATACTACCTTGGGCATGCATGAAATCATCCTATTGTTTATGGGTCTAGTCCATGCAAAGACATATATGTATCATCACCTTGGTCCTTTCATACCTTGGTGAAAATATCCCCTTTTGCTATAATAAATCTAGAAATGCTCTCAATAATGTCAATGCAAATATTTATCCTAGCCCATCTATCCTCTCTACCACCAACCATCAAACACACTATCTAGACTTTGCATCTAGTGATGATCAATAACTCCATCCATCCAATCCTATCTTGCAACCACTCTAACAAATTCACCCCACATAATCTATCATTTCATCTATTCCAATAAAACCCCTTTAACAACGTGGTGTCTAGTGACCTAGTATCACCTATCCCAACGATCCCTAAACTGATCCCAATCATCCCTAAACTTATCCCAACCATCCCTAAATCAATCTCAACCTTCCCTAAACCTATCCCAACCATCCCCAAACCTATCTTAACCACCCAACCCATCGCCCATGGTTCTAAAACATCATAATGTATCATGACAAAAACCCATCCCATCATACCATTATCACTATCATTAACTATTGCATTTACCACTTACATTATTCATTATCCATTAATCATTTACCATTGCATTATCCATTATCCATTATCCATTTATCATTAATCATTGCATTATCCATTTACCATTATCTATTTATCATTTTACCATTATCCATTAATTCATTAACCATTACAATTAACCATCACATCACATTAGCCATCACATACCATTTCATCCATAATATATGTTTATTAATCTAAGCATATATTCTATTACCATTTCATCCATAATATATGTTTATTAATCTAAACATATATTCCATTACCATTTCATCCATAATATATGCTTATTAATCTAAGCATATAATCCACATCATAATCCAAATACATATCATAAATCAACATCATAACATACATACATATATCCATGAACATCATCATAAAACATCCATATCCACAATGCATAAACATCATCACAAATCCATCCATATAACAAAGACATCATACATAACTATGAATACCAAAACCACAAATATCCATAATCATCCATAACCACAAATGCATATCATATATCATCGCCAAAATATACATCGTTCAAAATAATACATGTCATGATACAAAAATCCTCAAACTAAAATATACCATAAAATCAAGAGCCATGGGTTGATGAGCCCCTCGTAGAATCTGTAGGAGAGCCTGGTTGAGGTCCATGTGGTCTAGGCGGTGGTGGCCCCATTGGTTGCTGCTTTTGTGATGGTGGCTGTTGAGGAGGTGGTTGTTGTACCGACTATTGAGATCTGCTAGACCTCTATGATCCTGACATCCCAAATATACTTTGGCTATAGCTGGGAACCCGCTGACCCTCAGGTACTATAGTACAATAGGCTCCATAGTAGTACTCAACCCTCGCTCAGTGCTCTGAAACCCACTGATGTAGCTGTTGTATCTAATCATGGGCAGCTGTGTAGTCTGACCATATCCTCACCATGTTTGTCCTGACTATCACACCCTGCATATGGGTGATATTATCCTACATCCTAGCCACCTCACTCTCTACCTGTTGTTCCCTAGTCTCCACACTTTGTATCCTCACCTCAGCTGCCTACCACAGTGATCTCTCGATGTCTCGCTCGACAGTAATCTAAGCCACCTGTGCCTGTAGTTGTCCCTATAAGCACCTTATCTGGGCCTGCAACACGAGGATATGAGGATCCCCACCTCCACCACTCACTCCATCTATCAGGGCCTGAACTCCTTGTAGCCTTTGTAGCTCCTGCCTCTAATGGGCCACCTCATCCTCTAAGTTGGCCACCTAGGTCCGTAGACTATCTACCTCCTCCTCTCTGTCGGCTCGAGTCTGCTGATTCCCAATGCGAACACCAGGAAGAGGGCCAGGTGTTGTCCCTGATGGCCCTACCTCTGAAGTCCTGACACTTGAAGTGCCTACCCCAGATGTCCTCACCTGCATTGGTACCTGCTAAGGTACTTGCTGCTGCTGGGGTACCTATTGTGTCTGTTGAGGTGGTACCTGGTCCTGTCCCTACCCTTGCTACAATGGTGCCCATGGCGGTGGCATCTATCCTCGTTGCACCTATTGTACAGGTACCTGATACTGCTGGGGTGCCCGTTGTCTCCACCCTCGTTCTCTCTCTGTTGCCTGCCCTGCTGCTGCTACAACCAACACACCTATACTGTCATCATCACTGACATGCACCTCCTCCATCACATACTCCACCCACAACTCATCTCCCTCCTCTCCCTCATCCTCCTCATCCTCCACCGTCATATCAGGCTCTACCACCAAATTTGTCAGTCGGATCAGCCTCCACACCTGCCACCATCAATCGTATGTTGGAGTAGTGCCTACATCCACCATCTAGCTCCTCTAGTCCCATTGAACTGGTTGTAGTCCAGCCCAATCCAAGAGTGCCACCTAAGTCGCTATCGGTGTTGGCCACCTAGTACATCCTGTGGCGTCCTCGTAAAAATCACCATCACCTAGGGTAGGTCCTACACTTGCCCAAACTGCCTCATCACTCATGATGCGATATATCTGTCTATGGTATGATCCCCTTGTCCTATCAGATAATCAACCTGGAATCTGTAGGGCATATGAATGTGATCATCAGCCTAGGCCTCTACACTTATGTAAGGATGCCAGATAATAGAATCCATGTCATCCAAAATCTGTCTCTAGTACCACAACTGCCCTACATAGGAATATATAATAGGTGGCCTATACAAAAATATAAACGCCTCAAACTAGGCTCGATGATAAGCTGCATGCGGCCGTGCAACATCAATATGCTCAAAGGCCCACACATGAAGAAGTGTAACCCCAACAGCTAAGGCCCTATCCATATAGTACACCACCATATGCATCTCGTGATAGGGTTTTCGGTTGGTTGGGGTTTGGTGATAGAGCAGATGGTGACTCAAGATACTAACCAACCAACCGAGAAGCCCTGCGATCGTTGATCCGACATAACAAGCCTCCCAATCACTGCGCACACAAATAATGTGAAGTGATCCACCCCAACCACTTGAGTCCACCTATAACTCATCTGTCACCGATCATCGATATAGACTGGATGCCTAGGTGCAAATGCTTTGTCCAATGTTGCCACTCCCAAGGGTACATCATATGTCACCCTCGCTCCAGCTATAGGGAGTCTCAAAATCCTCCACATGTCCTCTAAGGTGATAGTGATCTCACCTGTGGGTAGTAAAAAGGAGCATGTCTCACTCCTCCACCTCTCCACTAGGGCTATCATTATAGCCCTATGTGCCCATTTCTGGGGCATCTTAGCAACTATCCATAGTCCCAACCTCCCTAATCTGGCTAGAGTAGCCTAATCAAACTAACCCTGTAACCTCATCACTGAGGGAACCTGTCGCTCCCACGACTGTAATATCCTGCCTGAAATCTGCATCCAAAAATCACCCAAACTTAGCTTTTTTCTCCCGAAATAGCACTATGGTGCTAATCCATAACCTTTTAGTGCTAAAACAGAGCTTGGCACTAATTCTTTACCATATGGCGCCATTCGACATGATGGCGCTAATCCCTAAGATTTTGGCACAAAAACAGAGTTTAGCATTAAATATATCCTACATGGCACTAAACCACCATTAACCCTAATTTTTATTGGAACCCCAATGCTAATGCAGAGCATGGCGGTAAAACCCTCCCTTATGGCACTAATCTAGAGCTTAGCGCTAAAGCACCAGGAGATGGCACTGGAACTTTAAACCCTGAACCTATGGTGCCAAATGAGAGCTTGGCGCCAAAACTACCCTTGATGGCACTAAACCATCATAAACTTGATTTCCCTCTGGCGCTAAATGAGAACATGGCGCCAAAATTTTACTATATAGCGCTAAAACTCCCCAAACCCCCATTTAACCTATGGTGCCAATCCAGAAGATCGCACCAATTCGCCAAAGGATGGCACCACGAGGCTACGCTATGGCGCCATTCCTCCTAACTACCCATTTCCTGAGATAATAAATGACCCAAAACCTGAAATTGACAAAGTCAAGGTTGACCAACATACCTGGACGCCTGCTAATGGTGATCTCATGTAGTCGCGGACTCTCTCAGATCGATGCTCGTAGCGTGGGAAGGGTGGTTGCGCCATCTCGTCTCCTCTCCTCTCATCTAATAAGCTCAATGTGTGCAAATGTGGCACTTTGGGCCCACACTTTCTATTTATAACCTGTCATGTCATACCTTTTTCTATCCCTAGGGTGCAAAATGTAACTTTTCACCTGTTTTCCTTCCTATCCACCTAATTTTCCGTCCTCTATCCATTTTTCACCATTATTTCCTCCTTTCGAGAGTTCACCTGAAAAAAAATATTTTTTTCACTTGACCTCTCGAGGGGGCATCCCTCATCCATTTCATTCCTTCCTGACAACTGGGGCAAAATTCTTTGACTTGACACCATATCCCTACTAGGCCATGATGCCACATCAACGAGGAACAAATGTAGACACTTAAAAATGTCTCAACCCTTCAACCATCGTCCAACATCATCCATACCACTAATTTCTCATCTGATTAATTAATTAAATTTTTAATTAATTAATTATCCTACACAACACCTGAACCATCTATCTATCCTTCATCAATTAATCCCTGAAATTGAATTAATTTAATTAATTCCCTTACTAACATTATCCCAATTAATTAAATAAATATGTCAAATATTTATTTGGTTAATTTGTCCACCTTCCTAAACCATATTAATTAGGTAAATATACTTATCTAATTAGTCTGCCCTACTAATTAGCCTACACCTAGCCTAGTTGATTAAATAACTATTATTTAATTAGCTACCCTATCCTACATGACCCCTAGACTTGGATTAATTAAATAAATCATTGTTTAATTAATCTTAAACCCTAATTACCCCATTCACTAATTTTTTCTAGCCACATTAACTAAGTTAATCACCCTGATTAACTTGGTCAAATCATGTTAAACACCTTCTCCCACACCCACAAATTAAAAATTACAAAAAATACATAACCCCTCCAACTCATTTTTGCCATTTTCATGCTAAAACATCTTCCACATTTTTAGCTTACAAATGTAAGGCCCCAAAAATGTGCATGTGTCACATGATCTTCACATTCCCACATAAAATAGAATTTTTTATTCCACCTCCTCCCAAGGAAATTAATTTTTAATTCCCTCACACATCCAAATCACATTAAATGCAAAGTCCTCCCCAAAATGAATAAAAGATTCATTTTTATTCTCCACCATCCAATTTTGATGATCAAATCCTAGCCCTCCATCTCACAATCAATCTCATCCATTGATCTCAATATCCAATCTCCACCATTGGATCAAAATCCCCTCCATTTTGCCTATAAATACAAGCCTCTACAAGTCATTTCATCATCCAATTTTAGAGCAAGTCTATTATGCTAAAATTTCTCTCAATTTCCTACATCATAGCTAGGTTATAGTGAATTTTACATTGACTATGAAAGCATTTCACATTGCAAGCATTAGTTGGGTAAAGCTAGGAGCTCAAGGGTGCAAGTTCCTCAACCTTATCAAGGAGTGAGGGGTTTGGAAGCTTCAAAGGTATAAATTCTCTTGTATTTTGAGTTCCTTTTGTGTTTTCCATGTTTTCCAATTTCCTCACCTTCAATATTTTTAGTACATTTCATCTAGGGCTTAACCACAACTTTCTATTGGCTCCATCTCTATTACCTAGTATTGTAGTTTTTGTTTTGAAGATGGTGATCTAAGGCTACTCAGACTAGTGCTTATCCATTGGGTTGCAGAGTCTAATGTAAAACAAAGGAAAACAATCATATAAAAGTGTATAACTGCCTGCTTGACATATCAAATGCAAAGAAATCACTACCAGATTACTGAAAATACTTAAGAATCACACACCATACCACGTTTTTCCCTATGCAATATTGAAATGATCATTCACAAAGCTTGGGAATGAATTAATAACTGTCACATTCATCAAATCAGGGCTTACAATCATACCATGAAATGTGGTAAAAGAAAACTAAAACTGCGATTATAGTTTACTAAGAAAAACACCTACAGTAGTGGAGAAAAACAATAATCTAATACAAAGATTTGAATTGTATTACATACACTTCATGATTGATTCATGTATAAACATAGCTTGCACAATATCCTTTCTTAATCTACCTTTTGAAGCTCACAACCCTGCTGAGAAAATGTCAAAATGCCTGTTGGAAAAAAACTTTAACCCCAAAATTTGATAAAAAAATCCATTTCCCGCCACCATATTATTTCCAACATACCATTTCAAAATTCCCCCGCTCAGAGTAATACATCCATTTGACCCATATTTCTAACCCTAATAAGTTCAAATTTTATCACTTTAGCCCTAAAAAATAAAAATCATACCAGAAAAGCACGTCCATGTCATTAGGTTCTCCTTAGCGTCTCCTTCGATGAAGCAAAAAATCAAAACATCGAGGAGAAACTACCATATTAGGGAGACTCACTTTGGAGTCTCTTCGATAATCCAAAAGATCAAAAGGGCAAAATACACAACTCGGTGACATATCGGGCTAATATAAAAAAGTTGAAGGGACTGATAGATTAGAGTGTTGGAGTGACTCTTTCAGAGTCTCTTCGATATTCTGAGGACATAAAAGGCATGTTGAGAGGATCAATAAATATCGGTGTGACACTTAAATGTGTCCCGCCGATAAAATGATAAAGATTAAATAAAAAACATTTCGAAAAGAGACTTCGGAGTATTAGGGTGACTCAATTCCCAGCCCCACGATAAGCTGCCAGCGATTATGAATAAAGAAAAAACATTAAGGATATTTTGAGATGAATTCGGGATATCAGAGAGAGGCTGTTTCTAGTCCATTTGAAAAGTCAAATGACATAGTGAGCACAGGGATATCGAAGGGACAAATAAATATCGAAAAGACTTTTATAAGATGGGATTTCAGTATGACAACATCTAAGGTCATTCCGAAATTTGGAAGGTAATAAAGGAATAAAAAAATATTATTACCAAAGACATATAGACAAAATTGATCATCCCGATAGAATAATGACAAGACATGATGGTGGTGATCAAATGGCCCTTATTCGAAAAATTAAATATCCCTTCAATGACATCAGAGTTGCCATGAAAGACCATTAATGCACAGAGCCTAGTACATCAAAGCCCATCTTGAGTAAATTGAACCATTAAGCAAACACAAGGAACAAGGGCAGGGTGCAGCGAAATTCATAATTCAAGAACCAGAAGAAGATATCCAAGTAAGTATTCTAAGCCTGAAATTTACAGCTTACTGGTTTGAATTGTATTCATAGAAGTAGGGATTCTCTTGCATAAGTTTATATCATGGAAGACACAACTAAAAACCCTAAGGGAAAAAGGTAGAAACTAGAGGAAAGGCACTTAAACCAAGATTTAATAGATCAATGCCTGAGGTCAGGATAGAGATCTAGGAGAAATGCCCAGTTAAATTCCCAAGATGAAAAATTAGAAGATATATACAAACAAGTAGGGGACATATGGACTCCAATGAGGGGATATTATCTTTTTCTATATCATTGTAGGAAAACGCATAGGCATAAACCTGTCTCCAATCCATGGAGACTAAACCTGGGAAAGCTTATAGTGCCAAATGTGTTTGTCAATGTGGAATTGTTGAAAGCAGTAGCCAAGAACTACAATCCATAGACTTGCCTGGTTGAATTAAATAATGGGTCCAGTTTTATCCCTATTACCAAAGATTATATATCAATGGTATTCCAGTTAGACACTAGTTTTGATGTGAAATTCAGAATCAGGGACTTATTGAATGAGTATTACAATATGAGTAATAATTACAAAAGATGGAGATTACCTTTGCATAGGCCTCGAGATGAGGGGAATAGGCTCAGGGTGTTTTCAGGGGTTGAGGATCCACCTTACTCTATAGAATTGTTTGAGGAATATTTCAAATACACCTATTATTATGTATGTCAATTGCTTGGTCTGGAAGCCTCTATGTTTATGGAAGTTGCACCAATGGTCCCGACTACAGATGTGCAAAGTCAAGATGCATGATACCTGGACTATGCTGAGTACCTTGCCAATGACCTTCACAATGAATTGATTGCTATAAAAAATGGGGGTAGCAAATTCTGACATTACTCTTTGCTTATGCATCTTATCTTGTATGAGGGACATAACATGTGTCTGTGGGATGAGTGTTTGAAAGTAAGGGATTTGGATAGAAATGGAGATATTAAACCTATACAGATGTGGATTGCTATATGGGATAGCAGGTGTGAGAGATCCCACTACCTCTATTTTCAAGAATATTTTGTAAAACATGTATATAAACTATTGGGTCATCCATGTGATCACAATCTGTCAATAGAAATACATAGGTTTATGAGGCCAAAGGATAAAAATGAAAAGGGAAAGTTTAGTCACAATTGGGGTGACTGATATGCTTATAATGATTGCACTGGAAGATAAGAGTATTTGGGTATGAAGGACCGTCGTTTTTGTTACCAAAAACCTGTCCAAACAGAGTTGCCTATTTGGAGATCATGAGGCAATTAGCCTACTCAGATTTCATGAATCTTAAAAGTCATAACAAGCAATCATTTATGCCTGGTACTCTGTGTTTTGGAGATTTTATAGTTCTTTCTGATAAAGGATATAAATTGATCGATAAAAAATTAGAACATTTCAGATTGCCATCAGGAAATGCAAGAGAAAACTTTGACCCTGAACATTTCATAAATGGTGTCAAAGTAAGTAAAAAATTGAAAAGATATCACCATGTGCTATTTAATCAGACATTGTGATGAAAACATTGCAGTCGAAAGAAGAAGTTTGTATCACAAAATAATGTTGGTTGAGGCTTGGAGGGTAGCTAAAAACCCCACTTATACATGAGCTTTTCTAAATATTGATGATCCTATTGAAAGGTTGGACATGCTAATTGCACATGCATCAAATTTGACCATGAATGGTCCTCATGTTTTTGAGAGAAAAAGAAAATTGGTCAAAGAGACACAAGCTGAGTGTGAGGTACCATTGGGTCATATTTCCCCTCAACCTACACCAGACAACTCTTGATACCAGTAATACAGAGGATGAATAATTTAATATAGGAGATGAAGATATGAAGATCTTTGAGCCTCTAATTGAAAAATATGAACCTCCTGAGGATAGAGAAAAGGTCAACATGGAAACCCCTGATGAGTTGTTAGAAGACATAAGATACATGGCAAGTAAGAAATTTGTTTCAAATGATGATTTTATCAAAACCCCTGAATTCAAAGCCTTCGTGTATGAATACAAAGACAAACAAGCCAGAGAAAAGATGAGAGATATTACTCCAGAAGTACGAGTTGAGGTATTGCATGAACTTCAAATAGAAATTGATAAAGCAATGGAGACCATGACTCCAGAAAAGGGGAGAAAATTGCTTGAAGAAGCAGGGGTGATGTTAGTCTCTATATGGGATATGACATCTGCCATTGTTTTTGATACTTTCAGAAGAAATTAAGATAAAAAATTGTAGCTAAGTATTGAAGCTCTGGATAAGATCAAAACAGGGTCTGGATATGATCCTGACAAAGCGACATTGCTAATATGGGCATTATACCCCCCAAATAAGAGACCTCAAATCATTGATAATCCAAATAAAGTGTTTGGTCATCTCATGATACAACGAGTTGAGGATACAGACCCTCTTGAAACTGCTGACTTGAATGTGAATGTTGCTAGGTTCACAAAGGCTCAAATTGAGCAATTGGTGAGGAAAAATAATGCATATATGGAAGAGAATGCAAAATTAAGGCAAGAGGTTGCCACTTATAAAGATAAGTTGCCAGCATTATCTAGAAGGTATTCCCCTTATCTAGAAGCTGATAAAAAAGTAGTAGAAGCCAGAGCTGATGCCAACTATTGGAAGGTCAAAGCAGAAAAATTCCAAAAGAGGAGTGATCAATTAGAAACAGAGATGAAAGCTATTAAATATAACATAGCTTCAGAACTGATTAAGAAGAGATTTGAGAAAATGATGGGAAATAGTGATAAGATATGGGAATTGCACAAGAGAACACACAGTGCCTACCAAGAGCATAAAAGATTGCACCTCAGAATGCTGGAGAAGAAGGAAGAGCTAAAAGCCAAAACAAGTGTTGAGGAACAAGTGTTTAAAGAATATGATAATCTGATCAGTGAGCATGAAAGATTCAATACTTTGTTAGCAGAGGATCTAGGTGATTTTGATCAGCATTTGGATATGGCATTCCCTAGTTTCTTTGACAATGAAGGCAATTTACATGAACATGAAACTTGGAAAGATGAATTGACATAGTTATTGCCAATAGCTCTTGAAAAGATAAATAATGAAGATAGAGTAATAGAAAACACACATGTATATTTAGACAAGATCTTCACTCTGGAATCAGTCATGAGTGATATAATCTTTGCAGATACTTACGCCAGTCAGGAGTACATCAATCACATCTCTAAGATAAATTTGTTCATTGCCAGAGCAACATGAAGGGGTCAGATAAAATAAGAATGAAATTTTGTTGATATTTTGCGATATATAAATTAATGTGTTGCTTTAGCAATAATAATGGGCACAACATATTTGACAGATACTGCGACATTGGAGAGGAGGACCTTGCCAGGCCAGTGGTCACGGGTGCTCCACGATGATTAACAGATTCAGATCTCGGTCGAATGCTTGTGCCCATCTTATCTATTTCTTAATTATGTTTTAGTTATGTCAAAAGGTGTAATTCATGAATAGTCATGTTGTTTCGGCCTAAAGCTTGTTTGCTTCCCATATATATAAGGGAAACCAAGGCCTATGTTTATCATCATCATACGCAGAACAATTATTATACACTATTAAATTGCTTTCAGTCACATTTTTAGAAGCAAGATACATAACTTTTATGATATTTTAATAATATAATGGGTAAGATGGTTTAAATCTGTGGATATATCTATGGTGTTCTACTATTCCGTTGATATTCAATCTTATGAGTTGTTTGATTGTCTCCACATAGAATTTTTCTAGTTATTTAAATCATTAGATTTATCAAGGCACATTTGTTGTCTCTGTGTGGTATGCTTGTTTGGTTTCTATATGAAGTTGATTTAAGTCCATCTAAGTGATTCATATTTATTGCTCTCTGCCCTGAGTTAAAATCCTCTAAATAAATCATCTTATTTGGTTTCCTTCAAAGTAGAATTAAATTCCTTTTAGATAACCATAGTAATTTGGAGAAATATCAATTGGATTTTTAAAGAAGAGTCTAATAACCAATATTCTTGCACATTTACACAAAGTGTAAACATTCAAAAGGTGCCAGATAGTCAGAGTTAAGTCAAATAAGATAAATCTGCAAATCACACAAATCTTGACCCCATTAACCCAATAGAATCAGGCACTGGTCATTATACAATAACATTTCACAACCTTATTCGCATATTCAGAATCCCATACATTAGGAGTAGGAATAATTCATAGCCTTACATCTATTTCACATCCATATGCCACTATGAGTAGATCACTGAGGTTATAAAGTTTTGTTTCAGCTATCAAGGTACACCTGCCTAGGTCTGGCAGAACCTAAAGAGAAGGGGGTTTTTAATCAAATCAACCCTGTTTCGTTAGCCAAAAGCGTTAAGAGAGCTTGGCATCCTCTTAGGGTTAACAACCTGCGTTTTTGAGACCTGACACATGACCAACCCTTAACATGACTAAAAAGAATGCATATATAGCATTTTATTCAAAATTGACTGCAGTCTCCCAGACGCCACATCCTGCGAAGGACTGCACCCATGTTCAATTGAAGTCCAATTCCAATCTATTAGTTGATTTTCATGTTGGGATTGAGACCCATGTCCTGATGCCTCTGCAATCAATCTGACGTCAAAGAATGCTTGCACTCCAAATTTACCTTGAGCAATAAAGAGGGAAGCTTATACCCTTTCCCTGCCACCCACAACATTGATTTCTCATATTTGTCCTTGATGCATTGAAGAGTTTTACTACGCCTACCACCTGCACAACATTGTTTTATAGGATCATTAAATTCTGGATACAAATCAATTTGTGTATCCCTGCAATCATGGCATGCATTCAGGGAATTAACCATTTCAAATATCAACAGCACACCCAATGTGTCGTCCTTCCTTTCTATTTTGAAGCATATGATTACTAATTGTACCCTCTTACACTTTCCAATTCACCGACCAATCTTCTTCACTTTCTGCATTTTCTATTTGCCACCTTTCTAGTCTTCTTTATATTATATCAGCAAATCCTTGCTTTGAGGAACCAGGGCCACTTTGCCTCTATCGACAAAAATCTAAGAATTCTAAACTTGGTCATGTTTTATGCCTTATCAACAACTTTCACCTTTGTCAAACTTTACTCCCTAGCACCTTTTTCATGTTTTATCGGTAAATGTTAACATTTGTGAACCTTTTATTTTGCCTTTCTACCAGCCTTGTCGGTAAATTTCCAATTTGCCGAACCTGAGTCATTTTGCCTTTATCGGCAAAATCTAAGATTTGTGAACCAAAGGCCTTTGTAGCCCTTTATCGGCAAAAACATGTTTTGCCGAACTATTCTTTTTATTGCTTTGTCGGTGATTTCACAATTTTCAAAACCTAGAGAATAGTCACCTTTTATCGCCTTATCAGTGAATTATGAAAATCCCAAACTAGATCACTAGTTCTTCTTTCCTCTTATTTGTCGATATCCTATGCCTTAGTCATTTTTCCTCTTTATCGACAAAGTGGCCCCTTTTAGAACCAAGAGTTTTGGGGTGCCACTTTTGTTTTATCAGCAAAATGACCTTTTCAGAACCAAAGGCCCTTGCTGCCTTTTATCGGCAAAATGATGTTTTGTCGAACCATTCTTTTTATTGACAAACTTACCTTTTGCTGAACCTTACACTTGATCTGCCTTTTGCCTTAGAAACTTCTTGTTTTGCTTTGTCGGCAAAAAGGACCCATGCCGAACCATCTTTACCTTCCTTTTGACTATGTCAGCCAAATGCCATATCGGTGAACTACCACAAAACTGAACTAATTCAATAGTTCCACCTTCCGTCAATTCCCCGACAAAGCACTATCTTTCCTTTCATGCCTTAGCCATTTTATCACTTCAATTTTCCTTGTCGGCAAAATCTATCTTCTTTGAACTCTTGCTCTCCTTCTTTATCTTGTACTCTTTGTCGATGAATTGGTTGTCGGCTAAACCGAGCATCGGTGAACCACCAGAAATCGAACCAAGGCAAACTTGCTGATAAACATTTCTTTTGCCTTTATCCCTTTGCCACAACACTATCTCCCTACACCCTGCTATCACCTTGTCAGCAAATCAACAAACCGTCAAACTCCTGAAAAGTTAGGAAGTTTGGGAAAAAGGTCGATTTGCCGACCAAAGGCAAATTGAAAAATATTCTAAGGGAGAAACCATTTTGACCAAGGCAAAAAGCATGGAAACCAAACTTTGAACTAGCATAACTTTTTCATATTAAGGAATTTTGAGGTGGTTCAAAAGGCAAAATTGCTCAGAATTGGATTTTCTATCCAACGGTGACCTTAGATAATCAATTTTCTCATTATTTTATGGATTTTGGGGGCAAAATAGGCACAATGTGAATAAAATTTTGCAGGTGCCAACAATAGGTACAACGATGTAAAAGTGTTCCCATGTTCCAAATTCTTGTAACAAAAAAAGAAAGAAGAAGTAAATTACTAACCAAAACTAGTGTAAAAGAAGCAAAAATAAAAACTATAGATTAAAACCTTGATATAAGACAAAAACTAATGAAATTGCAAAGATAAGCTTTTAATGACAAAAAGAAACTCTGTGAAATTTAAAGTTTGTTGGAGTTGACTTAAGACACAATCAATTATGTCAAGCACAAGAATATTGACCCAGGGTTGAAAATCCTGAGCCATGCGCCTGAATATCGACCTAGATCAAAATGTAGTGCCAACCACTTTAATATTGACCATATGTTAGAAATGGCTAAAAATTTTAGGGAACACTTAGAATAGCTTGTTGATCACTTCTTTCTTTGGCACCAACTATCCAATCGACACAAAATCTTTTGAATTTAACCTACAAGTTGATTTTTGTATTTAAACCCTACAAAATGAAGAAGTTAAAGGGGGAACTATGATGTAGAGCAGGGTGGTAAAACACAAAACAACTCAATCAATCCTTTATCCAAGCCCTAACACCTCAAACACAATGACTTCCTTTGAAAATCCCCTATTTTCTCTACTAAGATAGCAAACTAGGTATTTTTACCATAACTTGCAGGAGACAGCTCAAACTCACAACCTAGAACCATTTTTAGATACCCTTTTGGGCCCTTTGTGACATATCCAATTCATGGCTAGGGTTACTTTGGAACAAAGGCTTCTAAAATTGACTGCTACAACTCTACTAGGCCTAATTAGACCTGTTTTACAAAGCAAGTGCATGAAATTCAAAACCCACAATACAAAACCCTACTTCAAGAAACTCTACACATTGAATGGGGTCCAAATCCACCAATTTTGTCAATTGGGACAATACCCAGATCACCCTTTTTTCAAAACCCTATCTCAACCTACTCAAACAAGCCTAATACAAGGAGATATTAGGCTAGGGCTGCTTGAAAACCTACCTTATCACCATCCCATGCTCCTGCAAACACTAGAAACACAAAAAATAGTTTAAATACTTCCATCCCACCAATTTTCATAATTTTCCACTAGTGGAATGGCTCAAAATTCCATTTTTTCCTCTCAAACCCTAGCTAACTAGGTTTTACATGCAGTTTTCACAAAATGTGCTATAACTTACTCAAAATCCAATGAAAATAAACCAAACCAGGCCCAAATGAAATCTAGTACATAGTTCTATCACATGCAATTAGTTTTGAGCCTTGACTATACTGTACCAGATCGTACAAGTCATGGGAACAATAAAAAACACTAAAACAACAGGAAAAATAGAGATTTTATTGTTATTTCTCCACAAAAAGACTTCAACAACATGATTCAAACATCTTATGCCATATTTACACCCTTTCCACCAAAAAACAACTGATTCTACTGCCTTTTCACATCCTTGACCTTTCAACTTCCATTGAACACCAAAAAAAATGTAACTTTTGCAACTTTTAAACTATCATAAACTGACCCCATGAGATTAAAACATTTGACATGGTTTAAATAGACCTTATTACACCAAAATTGGACTTAACAACACAAAACTCAACATTTGACCCCTATTTACAATATATACCTAGGTGCCCCTGCACCAAGCTATCTCAACTCCCTAGTGGGTATTCAAACGTAGATCCACATGAAACATGAAAATGAAAACAATATAATCAAAGATGAACTATGAAAAATATGCAAATGGAAACACAAATAACAAACCTCAATTTTGATACCGAAAGGGAAAATGGAAGACTAGTATAGGAAGAGAGCGATGGGAGAAAGAATTGGGGTATCAAATAGAAATAAGAAGGATGGGAAATGGTTAGGGCTAAAGAGGGGTGGAATGGGAGAGAGAATGAAAGGAAATAGGTATACATTGGGTGAGATTGAAAGGAAATTAGGAGGATGGAAGACTAGGGTGAAATAATGGAAGGATGAGAGAGAAAGGCTCCACAAAAGCTAGGGAAAAGCTCCAAAATAGTTGCAAAATGGCCTTACAAGGCTTCAAGAAATGCACAGTAGGATGATAATTCTCCAAGGCTCCAAAGCTCCAATAAAATGATAGCATATGAGAGGAAAAATTGATTATGGATGGTCCAAATGAGAGAAATTAACCTTTATTCATAGTTTTTCATAGGAGTTTGAGGTGGGAACAAGTGGAAACATAGTAAGTCAACCTAGGAGAATGTCACATCTAATTTGGGAGCTAGAAAAGAGTGGGTCAAATGTTCTAGGCACATTTGACTCATATCCTAAGGAAGCTTAAATCTTATGGGAATGAAGAGGAGGTGAAATGAAGATGATTGGTGGTTATTTCAAGTAAATTAGAGCTACAATTTGTGAGATATAAAAGAAACAAGGGGAAGGGTAGGATACATGTGAAATAGGTAAGAAGAGATTTAAATATTTATGGCAAGGGATAACTATCACCTAGGAAATGGGAATAAGGCAAGTGCTTGAGGGTGAAGGAACACATGGGAGAGGGGGAAAACACAAGAGAAGGGGATACAAATGACATAGGGATAGGAAATGGGACTCACAAAGCAGAAAAACACATGAAGGAGGGAAAAATAAAGGGATAAGGATAAATAAAGGAAAAAATAGAAGAAAGTGAAGGCTAAAAGAAAGGTGAAAATGACACGATAGGGGAAAACTAAAATAGGTGCAAAACATGGTAAAAATAATTTCATGGTATAATTTTTTTGTTATTACAGTAGCATCATTTTGAGGGGTCAATCTCCCAATAGAGCATATACTCCAATTAAAAATATCCAAGATACCTTCCACTTGGTAAATTATTACAATATAAAGTGTATTCCTAAAGACAACTACTAATATCATGTGCATTTGGGATAAATACTTTTATTCTAATTTACTATATGGGTGACTTACAAAACATATGCACCTAATATAAAACTAATTAATATCTAATACCTAGAACACAATGGGCGGTCCATAACATTGCCTTCCCCTTTAAAAATCTTTTTCCTCAAGGCTTCAAATTAGTAAACTCGGAGAGAATGATAGTTGGCCCCCATTTGGCACCTTCAGGTTGTAGACTCTTTCATTAGAGTAAAATCTCCTGAATAAAATGAGTGCAAGGTTTCTTGGTGCATTTATTCAATTTAGCCTCTATTTCTAAAAATATGGATCCCTTCTCATCTAATGTGGATGGTTTTATTGTTGCTCTTGTAGCATGCCCAAATCCATTTTTTGAAGACAAAGATATGAAAAAGTGGGGTGGATATTTGAAGAGGTGAGAGTGCAAGTTTATATGCTAGCTCACCAATGCATTGCACCACTTGATAGTGACCATAAAATTTTTGACCCAACTTATGACCCACCTTTTTATGCAAGGATGTTTGCTTCTAAGGTTGTAGACATAAAAATACCCAATCACCAACTATAAAGGTATGCTATATATTATGTTGATCCATTCACTGTTTCATGTGGTTCTATGTGTGCACCAAATTGTCCTTAAGGACCTTGAGAATTTCCTCTTGTTTGACAAGAGAACTATCAACTACTTCAATCTTGGAAGAATTTAGAATATAAGTAGGTAAAGAAGGTGGGGGATGACCATATATGACCTCATATGGGGTCATCTTGGAGGCACTACAATTTAAGTGGTATTATACCACCACTCGATGAGGGGCAGCCACTTAGTCCATTACCCTTGTTGATCAAGCACAAAATAATGTAGGTAAATCTCAAGTATTTTTTTTCCAACCTTATTTTTACCATTAGTCAAAGGATGATAGGCTAAACTCAAGTTCAATTTAGTGCCCTATAACTTAAAAAATTTCCATTTGAAGTTGATGGTGAAAGCAAGATCACAATCATTGATAATGGAGTGAGGAATAATGTGAAGCTTGAAGATTGAGTATGTAAAGTGTTAAGCTACAACAATGATTGTGTAAAGGTGAGGGAAGGCACAAAAATGAGCATACTTAGTTAGTCAATCAATAATGACCAAAATAACTTGTTTAGTACCCGAATTTGAAAGCCCAACAACAAAATCCATAGAAATATCTACTTAAGCCATGTTAGGAACAAGAAAGGCATGTAGAGACCCTAGAAATTTGATGATTTCTCCTTTGTTCATTGACACACATCACATTTTTGCTTAAGCATATGTATTCAAAAAACTTGAGTGACCTACAGAAGGGGAAAAATAAAGTTACATGAGCAATTGAGCTAGGATTTGGGGCATAAATAAAGGTGGTCATGATATTTTTCCCTTCCATTAAAAACATGGTACCCACTAGGGGTCTTGTTCCAATTAATGTATGATAGCCTAAATTTTTAGAGTATATGCCTATTCTTGACTAATTTCTTCTCTCCAAGTGGGTACTACCAATGAAAGAGAAAATAATGTACCTTCCTCGTCATATTTGTGTGAGGGTACATCAATCACAAAATTTTATTTGTGCTTCTTATATTATATCTCATAATCATAACCTTACATTTGAGTCACCCACTTTTGATATTTGGGGAGGGCACTTTTTTCTACAAAATTTATTTCAAGCTATGATAGTTAGTTTTAATTTTGAAAATTTGATCCAAGAGTTAAGGATATCATTGCCGAACAACATGGAAAATAGCCATCATTTATTTTTCATATGTGAATTTATCCAGATTAAACCCTGTCAATTGCTTGCTAGTGAAGGCTAGCAGTCAACCTTCTTGCATTAAAACAAAAAACCCATATATGTGCTTGATGCATCAAATTATAGAACAAATGGTTGTTAAAATTTGAATGCCAAAACCAGGGTGGCAACACATGGCGACTTTGAGTGCAAGGAATGCCACATAGTCTAAATAAAGTAATTCTTTTTTAAGAGTGTTAAATGGCCTATAATTTTACCATAATCATAGACAAACTTGTGGTAATACTTTATCAAGGCTAAGGAACCCCACAAGTTTTTACTGGATTTGGGTTAGGCCACCCTTGCATCACCTCAATTTTTGTGGGATCAACTTGTACTCCCTCTTATGAAATAATGTGGCAAAGATACTCCACCTATTGGACTTCAAAGGCACATTTAGAGCACTTAGAAAAAAAAGGAATTGGTCTTATTAAATTTTGAGGATAATCTTCACATGCTTAAGATGAGTTGTTCAACTAGGACTATAAATGAGAATGTCATTGAAAAAGGACCAAAATGAATTTACAAAGACAATCACATAACACCTTATTCATCATTCTAAAAAGTAGATGGAACAAATAGTCAAGTTGAAGGGCATCAATAAGAATTAATATTGAGCTTCATGCATCCAAAAAGCTATTATGGGTACATGTTACTGCTTGACCTAAATTTGATGATATTTAGAACTTGAAGATGAAGCTTGGTAAAAAAATTTACCCCATAAATCTCACCCAACAAATCATCAATGACCATGATACGTAACTTGTCCTTGGCAATCAATTTATTCAATTCCTAAAAATTAGGGCACATCTACGATCCACCATCCTTTTTAGTGACCATCACCATAAGGGAGGAATAGAGATAAGTACTAGGTATGATGACACTTGCCTCCAATAGCTCCTTAACTATAGTTTCAATTTTACTCTTTTGCTAAAATGGATAGTTATAGGGTTAAATATTTAGCAACTAACTATTGAGGATGAGGGAACTGGCATGGCCATGTGACCTTTAAGGAGGATGCAACCCTTTGGGTTCCTCGAACACTTGATGATAATGCCCCAAGAGTCCTTGCATATCTAAAGGGGGAGAATGTTGCAAAGGAATTTAAGCCTCAGTAGAGTGGAAGTGTGCAATAATACTAGAGCTTCCTTTCTTTAACATCTTCTCCATGCAGTAAAAACTAACAATTTAAACATTGTTTGTTTTTACACCTTGCAAAGTATAGTCCTTACCTTGTTGAATAAATTTTTATCCACAATTGGGAATAGTCACAAGTGACTAGCTCTAATATTTGTAGCCATTGAATGACCAATACCACATTTGTACCTCCCAAAGAAAGAGCATACATATTAGAGGTCAAGTGATATACCCCATAGTGAGTTTGAAATTATGACACTTGTCGCCATAAGATGTGGTATTACCATTGGCCACCATAATTTAGAAATTTATTGCAAGAATGGATATAATGGAGCTAGTCGACCAACTTTTTCCTAATGAAATTATGAGTACTACCCTCGTCAATAAGTATTTAAACCCTTTAGAATTTGATGTAGCCAATGACTTTAAGGATCTAAGGGAAAGATAATCCTGCTAGAGCATGAATGGTGATGTGAGTATCCTTGGTTGCTACATTATTTGATAATTCTACTCCCTCTTCCTCTTTAAAAGGCTCCTTATTGTCATTGGGCACCATTATAGAATTAATGAGATACAATTGCTATTTGTGACATTTGTGTTCTCTCTCCCACTTTTGATCATAGCTAAAACATATCCTTTTTGTTCGTTCCTTCACTAAGTCATCTCGGTATAATTTGTGAATAGTTGGTAGTTTGTTGCCTTGGTCAAAAGTCTTCTTTTGCTATTCGAAGGACTGAGAAGAGAATCCCAAAGCTTTGTTGTGTGTTGCAAGCTTGTCTTTAGCTAGTCTAGCTATGGCAATAACATTAGCCATAGAGTGGGAATAATTCATCTTCACCTCTGCTTGAATCTCAAGTTTTAAGCTTAAAATAAAGTAATTATGAAGAGTAGAATTTGAAAGATCTACTATAAATTATACAGCTCCTCAAATTTAATGATGTCATATGTAATAGTATCTTTTTGGACCAAATTGGATAACTCACCTTCTGGGTCCTCATAGAGACCCTTGCCAAAGTGATCTAGAAGGGCTTTGGAAAAGTTAGACCATGTCTTTTTAGTCTTTACAAGTTACTTGTACACCAAAGATATAATTGAATTGTCACTTCTAAATGAAAGTTCATAGTTGTGACATGTTCATGTGGGGGAACTTGATGCACATTAAGTTAACATGTCATCATACCTAACTAGGGTGCAACTCCTCCATGAAATTTAGGCATAACAATCTTTGGCGGCTTACAAGAGGTGAAAAAATTATAAGAATGGTGAGGCCTTCTATTTTATGAATGAGAACCAAATTGAGAGGGTTCCAAGTGATCAAGCTTAGTCACCATGTCTTGAAAGTTAACTCTTGTAAATTTCCACTAAATGCGATTAACACTCTTAGCAAGAGAAACCACTTTAGTCTAGATGTCTTGTATGTTAGCTTCAATTTTAGGTTTTATCTTTGGAGGCATGTTGTTGTTGCTGAATATGATTTTTAGGGGTGGATAAAGTTATATGGAAAAATGATCAATGAGAAGTGATGACTACAATGGAGTAGGTGCTTGGTTGAGGTAACAACCTTGGAGACAAAAAGGGTTCCCAAAGTTACGCATCAAAACAACTAGCTCAAAAAGAGGATCACAACAGAAGAATTGCTTGGAAGGGGTGAAAATTGGCCTAGACTTTTTTTAATTTGGTTTTTTGAATTATAATACCCTGTGCACATGATTTGCAGTCAAATAGGTTGTATTATTCCTAGATCAATAAAACTTAGCTTCTGAACTTCTAAATCTCGTTGAACTATATGAGATCTAAACTTGTTGTAGTAACTCATTTACGAACCTGTAACCTAGAGAATGAATTTTTCTTTCTAAACAATCTAACATGTTGTCCCACTAGTGTAATATCATAGAGCTACTTAGTGGTCTCAGATTTTGATTGTTATCACATCCCTAATTTCTGACTATGTTTTACTTTTTACTTATAAGTAATTAGTAGGTAATTTTCATATGATTTAATGATTTGACATTTTGAGCAGATGTCAGGATAAATTAGATGATTTCATGAGTTTGAATTTAAATGTTTCGAAATAGACATGTGATTATATGTTATTGTGATTATTCATTCATGATGTATATGAAGTAACTAATGATGCACTAATCCCAGTTTGGTTGATTGTAAGTGTAACCAAGTAAACATGTTTTCCACCCTCCAAGAATAGAGAGGGAGAGTATCATTGGAGAGAAGTGAATAAACGTATGGAAATAATAGTTTGTTGCCATCTAGGTCTCATGTTTGTTTAGTTTTGTGAACCTGTGAGATTGGTAAGTTGAGTTCAACTTTATTGACCTTTGATGGTTTTGATTCGACAGTAGTTAATTAGGCATCAAATTCCTCTAGAACAGGTTTTGTAGTATAACCTGGAAAGGATGTTACGACCATTATCAAGATGTAGTCGATAGTTGTTATTTCTATACAAAGAGAAAATAGAGTAAATATTCAGGAGTAAATATCTACTTGTGCTAGTGGCTAACTATCTCTTTTTCCAATTATGATTCCTTTATGGTATCCTATTTGGTTATTTTATGTTGCCAATTGTGTTATATTTGCAAGATAGAGAAGGGGGAGAATGTCTCGACCCCATTCTTGCAATATTATTTAGTGTGTAATTAAACAATGTAAGAATACCTTGTACATACATACATACATACATACGTACGTACGTACGTACGTACATACACACACGCGCGCGCGTGCACACACTCATATTTGAATATATAATAAGATAGATATTTGTATGAGACCTTTTTGTGTTAAGACCAATAAAGGGCGTGGTTATTCAACCCCTTTATTTTCTCAACTAATTTAAGTTACTGGAGAAGTTTTGACTGAGTAATGAGTGGTCATAAAGACCATCATATCCACGACTTGCATGATGTCGAAGAGATTTATGACAAGAATTTATAGTAAATAGTGGATCGCGGTTAAGGGAAGAGGCTCCATATAGCATCATAGAGTCTTCTTTATGGAGATATAGAGATACAGAGACATGTGAACTACTAAGAGGAAGGACTTGTAAAGAGACATTAGGAGGAGCTTGATTACATGTCATACTTTTAGGTTCTTTTCTCATAAGAGATGATAATTCCTTGATTGATATCGGTGCTATTAATAAAATTATCTGAGTTTTAGAACAACCAAAAGTATTTCATAATCGAGAGCTATATTTATATTGTTGTTTTGGTATAGTTGACAACATATAGATATCTCTGTGTTTGTAGACATTAGAAGTTAGTAAAACTTTGTGCAGTGAAGCCATGAGTTTCCTAAGAACTCTATGATCTATACTGATAATACTTTCTTATATTCATTTGTATTTTTGTAGTCAATGAAGTTATTAGCTACCTCTATGTTAGAGAACCATAACTTGTCATCTATATATTTGCTTATAATATGAAGTCGATAGTCTTCACTGTGTTTTCCTGTGAGAAACCTTTAAAATGTCATATCTAGTGTATACCTGAGTGTTGGTTTAAAACTTCTCGGTGGAGAGTTAAAGGCCGAATGGCCATTCTGTTGTTTATTCTTAGATGTTTCAATCCGTTTAGTCAAAACTCTATTTCTGGAGAATGGGAATTCTCTATGATAAGATATTATCATTTTAAACATGCTAGACTAGTGCAGGCTATTAGGATATTGATGCATTACCTGTGTAGGCCGAAAGGCATTAAGTCACAGTAGGTTTTTCCAAACACGATCAGTTAACTTTTATAATTCAAACATCAGTTTGTAATAAGCAAAAGTAGGTTTTATTCCAAAGTTGATGTAATGCTGTCAGGTATAAATTGTAGACAAAGTTAGGGAAGAAACTAGACCATGATTATACTTAGTAAGATTCAAATAATCTAGTTGTCTATATTCATCTTGTACTCAGAATAATGAGGGATACAAATGATGATCTATTTCTTTTTGATCCTAATGGAACCTACCTTAGAGGTCATTTTGAGCCTCTAGATATTTTAAGCCTCTTGGGACTGTTGTTCTAAGTCTTCAAGATTAAGACTAGAAATTTGACAAAGATATTTTCTGTTGCAAATATGTGTCTAAGCAGTGTTGTCATTGATGTCAACATATTCTTGTTGTCATTGGTGTCAACTATGCCTTATTTTGTTGCCTGTTCAAGAGACTGGAATATTGAGGATATTGAGAAAATTAATGAAGACTCAAGGTTCGCGGACCTTATGGCTGTATAGAGGATCGTCAGAGGTTGCTCCAATCAAGAATTGAGAAGTCCGCATGAAGATTTGAAGAAGTTATGGTCATCTGATTAGAACCAGATCTTGCAGTATTCAGAAGAGATAGAGTGATAGTAAGTTGGTCCGGATTGCTTCACAGTGAAATATTGTGATCTGTGGATCTGAAGGTATGTTTGGGAAGTCAGTGTGTATCATCAACTCCAGTGGTTCATGGTTTGGAGGTTTGCAAGCCATTTTTCTAGTTTGACAATCATGACAGACAGTGTTCTTGAGGTTCCGGAGGAAGATACAAATGATTTTGGTAATTTGGTTTAGAGTGGATGTTATTAGTGAGTTTAATGTTCTTGTGGAAGTCTCTGGATCGTGTGGCTACTATGTTGAAGGTCCGCATTGGAGTTTGAGCTTGTTATTGAAGATTTCCTCTTTGAAGTTGTTGTTCTTCCCAGCCTTGGCCGACCGGATGTTCCTAGCGTGTTGCGGATGATCTAAAGACAATTTTATGAAGCATGGTGTGTTAGTAGAGGAAGATTCAAGTCTCAGTTATGATTGGCCGACAGTGTAAAGATCCGTGTTAAGTTTGGCCGACCTTGTTGATCATTCCAAGATGGATGAAGTGTATAAATACTTGTTGAAGAGTTAAACATCATCCTTGAGCAAAACAGATTAAATCTGAATAAAGGATCAGAAGCAAAGCAGAGAAGAAAATGAGTGAGAGTAGTATAGAGTGTGAAGTTAGTAAAGAAGAATTTGGGGCAAAGCAGAAGTTTTTAAGCATTCATTGAAACTGAACCAGGCATGAAGTAGACGCTATTTCTTAGTTAATTCATTCTGTTCTAAATAAATTCTGTAGGTAGTGAGCCTCTCTTTTTGAGTAGTGAGCTCTGGGCAGTGCGCCCGAAGGCATGTGCCTTCTATTTTTCTAAAGTACTTTTAACAGGGTACAAATCTTTGTGGGTTAACCCCCACCATGGTTTTTCCCTTAACTGGGTTTCCATGTCAAAATCTTGGTGTCAAGTGTGTTGATTATGTTTATGCTCTTATGTTGATCTATGCTTTAATGTTTACATCATTAATCTGGTATTAAGATAATAAAGAAGGTTAAAATCAGAAAAAGTTTATATTGTGTAACAACTGATTCACCCCCCCTCTCAATTGTCTGGTCTAATTCCAACAATTTTCTTTATCTTTTAACCCTTATTAGTTTCATTGTTTTTAACACTAGACTTCGAGGAAGATTCTCTCTTATTCTAAAAAGAGTTCAATATGATTGGAATATCATTAGGAGAACTTGAAACTATGTTATCTTTTTATATTAGCATATATGAGTATATTTAACTAGATGATGTATTACCATTATGCTTAGAGGATGTCCTATCATTCTTAATCTTAATCGATGAACGAGATATGACAATTAAGTTCAAAGGCATAATTACTTTACTATCCATTTAAACTTGAATCCTTTATTAGATTAAAGGTAGAATGTAGTCAAGTATTTTGTATTCTGATCTATATCTATTGTGACTAGACATAGAAGAGGATAAACTTTATATAGTATAATTTTTGATAAATGGTGATTTCGATCAAAGACCAAATAGTCAAGTTTTGACAAGAGGTTATATTATTCATATTACGTTATGGATACAATTTTATTAGCTTTAGAGGGTATTTTGATATTGCAAGGTATTGCAATAGGAAAGTAAAAATCCTAGATTTTACCCCCTAAGAGTTTAGAAATCTTTAACTCTTAAGTTAAATATGATAATGGGTATGTCCATTGAATATCTTGGTCGACAGAATTAGGTTGAGAGATCACAGAAGACTAGAACACCTTGTTGTTAGACAACCAATACTTAATCAAGTATGATTTCATTTGAGTAGAGAGTAAATGATAGTAGTCATAGACCTTGATAAATTGCGAATATATGCAAAAAGGGACTCTCAGAAAAGATTGAATTATTTCAAATTGCATATTGTATGTATATCCTAGATAAGGAATATTTCTAAGTTAGAGAGACTAATGGATTAAGCAAATTTTAGACAATTATGTCTTGAATCAAATTGTAGGATGAGATAGTCTTCAAATTGAGTTAGAGGTGTGTGAACATTCGACTATGTTTATTGCAAACATCTATTTATATTGAAACTTTGGCCAAAGTGATGCATTTGTCTCTGCATGCATTAGTCGATTCATAGTGTCTAGATAACATAACTGGTCAGGATGATCATACTTAGCTAGAAGATTGTCTACAATGGTAAGGTCGATTGTGTTACGTAGGACACAACACTAGGACTTAGATGGCAACTTGTTATATCCATATGTCTATACTCTTCATGAAGGGTATGGCCACTTCCAGAAAGGAAGATGTGTGGGGAACCGATAATCTATGGTTGGAGATAAAGCACTTAGATGATGCTCTCCCTCTGTAGTAGAAGACTCGCCAAGATTTGAACAACATATGTCAAGATTTGAGAGACAATACTTTTTATGTAAAATTTCATGTTATGATTATGATGTAAAACTATTCTTTTGCCATGTGCAATATGATTGTAAATGTAAAGTGGAATGTTTTCACTATAAGTTATCTTTTGAATATATTGAATTTCAAGGTTGGAAAAAAAATATTCCCTCTTGTATATCATTTTCTTTTACTTTCCTAGTAATTTGCGTGTGTAATTCCAAGTAATATGAGAAGGCATGTTACAATTGTCAATGCCCATTTCTAATTGCACAAAGTAGGTATAAGAGGGAAGGCTTTTATATGGTGTGTTTTGTATGTGAGCTCACAAATACACTAATATTTTTCATAAATAATGTTGGCCCAATGTTTCAGAGCACCAAGTATGGAGGAAAGACTATTCCCATAGCTCACTATCACTTATCCAAGGTTTGACATAACTTCTTGGGGCTAATCACTTATTGGTGCATCACATATTTGAGACAACTAAAGACTTCTTAGGGTTAAGTTTAAAAAAAAATCCCATGGGGTCTTTAAATAGATCTAAAGTTGCACGGAAGCTAATGGCTATATATAGAGGTTGTTTAAGGCTTGGGTATTGGAGTCAAAGTACTCCCCACTTCATTAGACCTTTTATGGGTAATCTAGTTCAACTAAGAATGACAACTCTTTTGGGAATATTTGAAACTACTTGACACGAGGTTTCTAACCTTAAAATAATTAAAAAGTACTTGTAAGAAGAAAAAAATTGGGCAAATCTTAAGCAAGATGTTTAGTGCCACTACTTTTATAGCCACTTTTTGATCACTAAGATCCCTAGAGGGCAAGGTGAGGGCATATGATGGATAATCCTAGAAAGTCCTAAACTTGTCATGTTGTAGAAAATGACCTTGAAAAGAGTTCTGACACCAGCAAAGAGAAATAAAGATAATGCACATATACATACATAAAAATGAGAGAAACAAAATTATTTTTATTATCTTTGTGTGTCGCTTTGAAAGGACAACCTCCCAATAGAGCATACATCCCAACTACAATATCTAAGATAGCTTCCACTTGGGAAGTTATTACAATATAAAAAGTCTTGCTAAAGACAACTAGTACCATCCCATGCATGTGGGTTAAATACTTTTATTCTAATTTACCATATGAGTGGCTTACAAAACATATACACCCAATATAATACTAACTAATAACTAATACCTAGAATAGAATGGGGATTCATAACAAAGATTACATACACCTTAGTAATCCCATGATTAGTCATCACACCAACACTTTCTTTTGATTCACTATTGATATATGTATCTAATTGTAGCTGTATATGATATTAGTTGTACATAAATATGCTCTCCAAACACTTTTTTTTTGGTTCTTGTTGCTATAACCTATTGCAATATCAATATCTCCTTTCTCCCCTTAGATCCTCTGGTCTAATCCTTTTGCCTCTATTTATTTTTATATTTAAAAAAAAATATTATCTATCATATGTCAATAACTATGCTTCCACAAAAATATGTTTCATGCACTTTCCACTACATCTTCTTTCTCCACCAACTTCACTAATTCTTTACAAATAAGACTCTCACCTACTATAATTATATCTAATTCATACAACCCAATCAACACTATCACCACCTTTCTAATACTATTTTAACCAACAACTCTTCAAACAAAAATACAAAAATAAAAAATAGGGCAATGCATCTATTGTTATCATAATATTACTAACTAGTTACGCCGAGAGGCGTTCTACACTCACATCAAAGGCTAAAAGATTCAGATTCCCCTAAACATTTAGATTTTGTAAATAAAAATCATAAAATATTTAAATAAATAAATTCATGTAAATAAGATTCATTAGAGTCCAATTTTCCATAGTTTTCATGATTTTCTTATTTTCAATTTCTTTTTTGATTTTTAGTCTTTTATTTTTTCCAATTTCTTTCTTAGTTTTTAGTTTTTATTTTTTTCAATTTCTTCTTTGGTTCAATAGTTTTTGTGATTTTCTTATTTCCAATTTCTTTTTTTGTTTTTATTTTTTATTTTTTTCCCATTTATTTTTTGGTTTTTATTTTTTATTTTTTCCAACTTCTTTTTAAAATAAACTATGGAAAAGAGATATCCTCAGTCGGCGTATTTTAGATATATTTTTAAAAATATATATAAAGTATGCCTAGAGATATTATGCCTATTTTTTTATCAATTTATGACACTCACCTCAAATCCTATAATTTGATATGTTCCTTCTACATAAAAAAATTTAAGGTTCTACATGTGAAGAAAATTAAGGAAGGAGGCAATATAAATAGATTGAACTGTGTCTTTTCATATGCCATTGAGTAACATTTCTTTCTTTCATCATAGTGATGGCTTCTATGAAACTCCATCCACATTTCTTTCCATCCAACATGTATTTTTTTTAATTTCTTTCACCTCAAATCCTATAATTTGATATGTTCCTTCTACATGAAAAAAATTAAGGTTCTGCATGTGAAGAAAATTAAGGAAGGAAATTAAGGAAGGAGGCAATATAAATAGATTGAACTGTGTCTTTTCATATGCCATACTCATTTCTTTTTTTTATCTTAGTGCATAGTGATGGCTTCTATGAAACTCCATCCACATTTCTTTCCATCCAACATATATTTTTTTTTAATTTCTTTCACCTCAAATCCTATAATTTAATATGTTCCTTCTACATGAAAAAAAAAAATTAAGGTTCTACATGTGAAAAAAATTAAGGAAGGTTCTACATGTGAAAAAAATTAAGGAATGAGGCAATATAAATAGATTGAACTGTGTCTTTTCATATGCCATTGAGTAACATTTCTTTCTTTCATCTTTAGTGCATAGTGATGGCTTCTATGAAACTCCATCCACTTTTCTTTCCATCCAACATGTATTTTTTTTTAATTTGTGGAGTGACTGTTTGATTTTTTAATAAAGATTCTAAATTTTATAAATTTACATAGAAATTCCGGATTTGAGCTTAGCCTCTAAGCGTAATTATTAATATTTCAAAAACAAACTATATTTTATTCCATTAAGCCAACTATGTTTTATTGTTCTTAACCATAAGATAATTTTTTTCCCCCACGGTGCCGTATGTTTTTTCTACGAGAACTCGGTGACTCGGGTTAGCATCATAAAGAGTGAGGGCACGGTTTATTTCGAAGCTCTTCACTAAAATACCCGAGCAATTATCTATGAAGCCTCTCACGCTTCCACTTCCGGCTGACTGGTATAATTTAAGCTGTTTATCCTTCAAATTCTTTAATCGAACCCTTTTTGTATTTTTATTCTTCATTCAAAAACAGCTATATATTCATTTCTCAGTGCAGGTCTGGTCAATGTTGGAGCAGTATTTTCTCCGCCAAACCCAGCGCTAAATTATGTCAGCAGATATTCCCTGCATACCAGATAAATGGCATTTCCCCAAATCTCTATAATAGTAGAGTGATTTTGGGAGCAGCAGTTTCACGCCAGGTTAAGATGCCATTATTAGAGCCCGGAGACTGTTTGTACAGGAGGTTGTCGAGGTTGGGAGACCCCAATCTGGACGCCATTTTAGTGCTGCAGCAGTGGGTCGACGAGGGCAGGAGGGTCGGCAGATGGGAGCTGCAACACTACGTCAAGAAATTAAGAAAATTCCGCAGATATCGGCATGCTCTGCAGGTTGGTTCTGCAATATTTAATTTATTAAAAAAAGATGCTTTGGGTTATTGGATTTAAATTAAATATTTAGGTATACTAGTAAAATAATGTTAGATTGTTTTGTGTGGACCAAAACATCTCTGCAGAAAATCTAGAAAACTTCTGCAATAATATTAGATTATTGCTGACCACTTCTAAAACCCTTTAGAATAAATTAGTTTGTAGGACATAGATAGAGAAGCTAATTAGATTCTAGCCACGCTGCTAAGTCATACTTCTTGTTGCTCCTCATTTTATCAAATTTTTTTGGCAAGCATAATAGATTATTGACGACTACTATTAACAATTTAACATCCCTAAGAATAAATTTGTTTGTTGATATCAAAATATATAGACAAGTTAATTGGATTTTAACCATGTTGGGATTAGGTGTCATACACCTTGCAAATTTTAATATTTGATTTAATTAATTACTTTGTATTAAACAATTTGTAATTATCACTTAGTGTTTTGGAAGTTGCTAAAAACAACTATGACAATTTTAAGATATATAAAAGTTGCTAAGAGAAAGAGTATGAAAAGAGGGAATTAATTGTGAATTAGAAGAATATCAAGGGGGATTTTTAGTCAACTATGATATGCAAAAGCATCTTTCTAAAAGATGAATTAGTCCAAAATAGTATGCTCTAAATTGGTGGAGAAAGTCATGTGATGTTTTCAATTTGATTTGTAGTTTCACCATGCTTTGGAGACATGGATTTTGTGCTTGATTTGGGTGCCTAAACTTGTCCATGGTTTTCAGCACATGGATTTAGAAACCACTTACAGTTTGTGGCTTGACTATATATTGGATGCTTAGGATGGAGATAGATATGCACTTGTTATTTTGGGGTGATTATGCTGCTGCTGGTATTTCTCTAGAGATAGTTGATGTTCGTAACAGAGGAGACATGCTCTGATATTGTATTGTAATCGTGGTATTGGTGATTATGGAATAATACATTTAGGTTCCTTTGTTGCTGACCTTTTTTTTTTCAAAAGAATTTTCCCATGGTAAATACTGTGTCAACTGTATTTTTATTTGTTGCATGTGTAATGTATTTTCATGAAATTTTCAGATCTAAGCCTATTTGCATTCTCTCCTCTCAAGACTAAGTAAGAAGTTGTTCTGCAGTTTTATTTAGTTTCAGTTCATTTCGTATCATAACTTGGATAGCTCGTAGTTTCCTTGGTGTTAGGAATCTTTTTTTTTGGTTATTAATCTTGGTTTGAGTGGGCATTGTGCATAGGAGGGATCTTATCTTAGGAAAACAGATGGTGAGCGCATCATGGTTGGAGATGAGCAATTTAATGGCACAAATTTTGAGTTGTGCAAGCTTAAAACGGAGGATTTGCTCATAGATCAAGATCTATTGATTGCGGTATTTGAAAGCAAACTTGTGACTATGAAGGATGAAGATTGGGTGGTATTGGATTGAAAATCTAGAAGCCTAATTAGATTTTGTCAAGGATGTGTTGGTTGTTAGAGTTAGATTGAAGGAGAAAGGCAAGGGAAAGAACAAGGAGGATAGAAGATCTAAATCCACTGGGAGATCTAAGTCTCTTGATAAATCCAAAGTCAAGTGCTAGAACTCTAGCAAGACATGCCACATAGAGAATGACAACAAGGAGAAGAAGAACAAGAAATAATCAAATGATGATTCAGATTCGACTTCTTAGGATGATGTTGGTGATACATTTGTTGCAGCCTTGGCTATGCATGCGTGCAAGGATATATGGATGATTGACTTTGGGGCCTCTTTTCACGACTCCCCATAGAGAGTGGTTTTCTGATTGTGAAAGCATTGATGGTGGAAAGATATCTGGATGACAATGCGTTCCTCTGTATTGTTGATCTGGTAGAGTCAAGATTAGATTTAGTGATGGGAGGATCAAAGGCATCACCCGAGTTTGCACATCCCTCACCTCTTATCAATTAGTAAGATGAATGATGGAGTGTGCAAGTAGTCTTTGGCAAGAAAGGGTGTAAAATGGTTTGTGCAACTATGGTGCTTGCTAGGAGAGTTTGGGTTGGAACCCTATTTTGCCTTGAGGCTAAGTTTTGAAGTTTGGGAGCATGTTTAGTAGCAAGGGGAAATTTTGGCAACCTGTAACTTCGTCGGCAAGTTGGCACTTTAGCAACACCTAATGCCACTTCTATAGCCATTGGTGGACTTCAGGAGCATAGTGCCCAAACTTTAGTAGCACAGCAACAACTTGCCACTTCAACAACACTTGGACATGCAATTTGGGTTCCTAAGCATGTTCTTAGCTCAGAGAGCAAGTTACTAGCCAGAAGACTACGTTGTGGCATGAATGCATAAGCCACATTGTGAGAAAGGTCTGAGAACCTTGAAAAATTAAAATCTTGTCAAGGGTTTAGTTGATTGTTCTTTGGATTTTTGACTTTTGTGAACATTGTATATATAGAAAGCAAAATCGTGTTTAGTTTTATTCGAGCTCTACTAGATCTGTGAGGATTTTGGGTTTAATTCATAGTGATATTTTTGGTCCAATAGATGTACCTTCACTTGCAAAATCTCACTAATATGTTTCATTATTGATGATTTCACTAGGAAGACACAGGTCTATTTTCTTAGGCATAAATCCAAGGTCTTCTATCGGTTCAAAGAGTTTAAGACTTATGGAGAACTAGACAGAAAAGAAGATCAAGGTGTTGAGAACAGATAATGGTGCGAAATTCTTTTTAGTAGATTATGATAGGTTTTGTAAGGACAATGGTATTGCGTGGCATAAGACAACTCCATACACCCCTCAGTAGAATGGAGTTGTAGAGAGGATGGACATGACGTTAATGGAGAGGGCTAGGAGAATGCTTAATGGAGCCGGTTTGGGTCAGAAATTTTGGGTGGAAGGGATAAGTAGGATTTGTTATTTGATTAACAAATCTCCTAAATCAACTCTTGTTGTTAAAACCTTAGAGGAGGTTTGGATGGGCAAGAAGCCCTCACTTTAGCATATCAGATTTTTTGCTTGCAAGAGATATGTTCATGTGCCTAAGGAGAAGAGGTCAAAGTTGGACTTCAAAGTAGTAAATTGTATCTTCATTGACTTTAGTGATGGTGGGAAGGATACAAACTTGAAAACCCATGATAGGTTAGATGATATACAGTTGGAATGTGATCTTTAGGGAGATTAGGTCTTTTTCTACAGTTGAGCAACCAAATAATGATGTGAAGACAATTGTGTAGCTACAACCAAAGACAAGTGAAGTTGCACTAGATGAGGAGGTTGATATAGAGAGTTTAAAGGAGGAAGAACCTCTAACTTAGCTTGTGAGGAGCCTGTTGATGATTGTTTTTAGACAGGTCAACAATAGAGTAAAAAGTATCCCACTCTCTCTTGAATAAAGTTTCTCGAATGCTAAATTGTGTGATCAATCGAGACAACTCCAAGGTTCCTTATTTATGATTCATGATGGGTTAACTCAGTGATTACATGTGATCTTGCTGATAATCACAAAGGGACTTACATTAGACTTCTTCATACTTACTTAGCTTATTCCTCCTTTAGTGTGGATGATTATATATATAAGGTTTCAATGATAAAGAAAAGGCAAAAGATAAAGGTTTGAGAAAAACTAATCTAAGGTCAATGAAGCAATGATGATGCAAGAATAGACAAACTCCTTAATTGACCTAACTCCACTTCGCCAAGGATGCCTACAACTACATGAAGTTGGTGCGATCTTCTAAGGATAGCGAAAGGTTTTCAAATCATGAAAGCTTATACAAGCACCCATTAGACGGCGTAGCTCAAACAAGCATCCACAATCGAACTTAAGCAAATAACGAGGCTCAGACTAGCTTTACACAACACTTCACCGGCGATGAATGTTAAAAGCATGAGCTAGGAGTTGATCAAATATTCAATACAACATACATAACATCAAAGAGCTACTAATCTACTTCTAATCTACTTTGAAACATCTCTCCACTTCATCGAGATACAAGAAACCATGTTACTTCACAAGACAACACTTAAACACCAAACAAGCTCCAATGTCTTTGTATTAATCTTGAGAAATATTTACAACAACTTCAAGTCCTCTGAGAAAATTTCGAGAGTCTCTTCCTACTCTACTCCTACAAAACTATTGACTACTCTACTTATCTAATAATTTTACAAATGAGGCAACAAGGCCTTTATATAGAGAGTTCAGAATACAACGAATGGTTAGGATCATTTCATGTAGCCAAGGGCTCAGATCATGCTACCTCAGTAGGTAGTTACAACAACTTGCTATTTTTAGTACATATGAGAGGCAATGAAGGCACGTTTTCCAAGAAGATAAGGATAAGATGGAATCTTTGGAGCATCTTCCACATGGACATCCTCTTGGCTTCTTGTTTGTTGTAGATACATTGAATGTAGTCATATGATGTGGCAACATTTGATTGGATGATGATAGGTACATGCCACGTAGATGCCACCTCAGCATATCTTATGGATTTCAATTGTTAATTAAATATGCTTTTGGGCATATTCCCAAATTGTATCATCTTGTGATATCTTCGGTGTGATTGCTTTTGATGATGAACACTTGAGATGTATCTTATTGATCTTGCCTTGTTCATTGTAAGTAGTATGATATATGATACTTGTCGCTCATTTATCTAACACTGTGACATTTCTTCTTGTAGGTAGGTTGATGTTGATCTTCTTCGATGCTTCTTCATGAAGAGTAGAGTAGAGATATGATGCTACTTCCTTCATGTAAGAGTAGATATCGATGATAACATGAAGTAGAGTAGATGACGATGCTTGATTGATGGAACAGGAGACCTCTTTGATACTTGAAGATTGAGTTGGAACTTGAAGCTGAATGGAGGAATGTCTTTGCTTGATGATATGATGAAGATGAAGTAGTGAGATGATCTTGAAATGTTCCTCCAAGTGTGAATAGCATGATGTTTCTTCTTACAATGACCACCCCTTTAACTTTATTCCTCGCATGAAGGTAACTTTGAGTGCTTGACTCCTTAGCTCAATCCACGCTCCATGTTCTTGCAAAACAAACAAAGAAACAACATCAATTACTTCGTAAGCATTTTATTTCATAACATAGAAGCATGTTTTAAGCATTCAAACCTTCTCTAGATCTAGGCGCTCATTCATGGTTTAATGGGAGCAAAAGTGCGCCTAAGCCAAGTTAACCTTTCAGTTGACTTGGAATAACATATAATGGCTCAACTTCTCAAGCGCTTACTCAATGATGTAAATTTAAGCTCTTTTCCTCCTAGGCACTAAATCAATGAGTTCATTGGATGCAACTTCCCCCTAGGCGCCCATTTAGGTTTGTAGATAGGTGAAAGTGCGTCTAGTGTTGGATTGGTCTTATACTTGTCCTTTTGATGACCTCAAACAATTGAACATGCCTTAGAATGTTTCCCTTTCTTAAAGCGCCCACTTCAAAATGTGAATTGATGTGATTCTTCCCAGGGCGCTCATTGAGGTTTGCATGGAGGTGAAAGAGCGCCTCACTTAGTTGATTTCTTCAATTTTAGATCAATATAACATCAAATTGCATGGTTTTAAACTTCCTCATGCCTAGGCGCAAATATTTGATTCTCTGAGTAGGAAATGGCGCCTTGTCTTGGATAGATGTTTACTTCAATTCTCATGCATCCAGGGCATTGTAAAGACTCTTGTAAACTTGTCAAGCTTCAATACCTCCAAGATTCATAATTTCAAGCATGCTTACTCTAGGAAGCCTCAATAGCCTTAAAACTTATGAACTCAAGCATTTTCGTTGTTAGGCGCTCATGATGATGATTTGAACATGTATAGGCGCCTAAGGTTTAATGTGGTGTTTACCTCCAAATTTCATGATCTTCAAACGTTGTATAAACTCTTATGAACTTGTTCAATTTCAATGCATTCATTATTAATTAATCCCAACTTGATTCCTCCTGTAGGCGCCAAAATGGACTTGAACTGGGGGAAACTAGCGCCTTAAGCTATGATACTCAATTGGATGCATTTACTCCATTAGGAAGCTCAAGATGACTCTTTCAACCCATCATACTCTTAGGCGCTCATTGAGGATGTTCATGTGATAGAATGCGCCTAACTCAAGATGAGTGAATTTTAGACTTTAGGGATATGCAAAGTGTCTTGGTATGTCAAACTCCTCAAGGCGCCACAATTAGAAGTGCTTTGAAACTTGTTTTCCTCTAGGCGCCAATGTGGATGGTGAGGACAAGAAAAGGCGCTTAGGCTTCTTTTGACGATTTTCAAAGTCTTCCTAGGTCATATTATGTTATATTGACCCTTAGGCGCAAATCCAAGGTGATATCTTTCTAGGTGCAATCTTCACTAAGTTTAGACTTTACTTTACATCAAGGCGCCAAAATGAGGTTAAAGAAAGGCAAAATGCGCCTAGAGGTATGATGCTCAGTTTGATGTGTTTGATCAATTTTGATAATCAAGATGAATTGCCTCCCTTAAGGCGCCTGTTGATGATTGTTTTTGGACAACTCAACAATTAGAGTGAGATACTAAGTATCTGACTCCCTCTTGAGCAAAGTCTCTCGAATGCTGAACTAGGTGATCAAACAAGATGACTCCAAGGTTCCTTCTGATGATTTTGAAAAGAGAAAGCTCAGCGACTAAGTATGATTTTACTGTTAACCTGCAAAGGGACTTACGCAATTGTTCAAGTTTGACTTATTGTTTCAAAGACTACGGAAGTGGACACTAGAGGATCTAGGTACTGCAACTGATGGCGTATGATTTAACAATGGATGTTCTGGATCCTAATTCTACTTGAATGAATAAACAAAAGGCAAAAGATATAAGGTTCAGAAACACTAAACTAACCCTAGATGTAAGGAGATTTACTGCTTAGGTGAAATCCTAACCAAATCCTGCTTCGCCAAGACAAACAACTACACAAGATAGGTGCAATCTTCTGGGGTATACAAGATGTTTAAATCAATTATGCTCATGAAAGATTCAACAAGCATAAGGATCAAATTGATGCTCAATTTGTTCAGGCTAACCATGCACTGCAATCTACGAGCCGCAAACTGCAAATGGTATGAACTTACAGATTTCACCAAAAAGCAATAAAGAAACCTTTCATCAACTAACATAAACTGAAAGAGAAACTTAGTCTAATTTAATATTCGCTTGAAAATTGAAACCATGCAACACTCGGAAACACAAATAGAATCACCAAGGCAATGAATCTTTTATTATCTCAGAGAGCTCTTACAACAATTTCAGAATTTCCAATCGTACAAATGAGAGCAACAAGAGCTCTTTTATAGACCTCAAAAGAATGAAGGGTCAAGATTGATCGGCGAAGTCAGCGGACCAGATCAAGCCACATCACAAGTAGTTGTAACGAACTTCTCTTTATTAAATGAAAGAGGTCAACTTTATTAAATACAGGAGGCTATCTATATTAAATGAAAGATGCTATTTTTATTAAATGACGGAGGCCATAAAGAAGGGAACAAAAGCACGCCTCGCAAGAAGATAAGAATAATATATCATTATTTGAGGAAGAATCCCCATGTGAATATCCATCACTAGAAGCTTGGCATTCAATGAACTTAGACACTATTCGCTTGACTTCTTCTACAGGTACACTTGGCGCATTTTGAATGGTTCCTTCAGCTTCAAGCACATCAACTGAATAAAGGCCAAGTGTCCTTTCCCAATCAGTTATTCTTGCTTTGTTGTCGCCAAGGTGGACAGCAAGTGAGAATATACTATCAAGTCTCTCATCTGTAATATCATTTTCCTGAAAATAGAAAACTTGAACTTGCTCTTTCAGATTCTCAAAGGTCATCTCCCCAAAAGGATTGCAAATCTCCATCAAAGAAGCATGTATTCCATCCTGAATCCTTTGAAGCACACTTCTAATTCTTGACATATCTAGTTCAATCTTATCCAGCAATTGTCCTTTGATGCGAAGATTGAAATACCAGGAGGAAAAGTTGTATGTTCTACCTTCTTCAATAACTTCAGCATGTAACAAATCATCCACTGATGTTTCCATCAAGCTCTTCAGGTGTGGTAGATGTTGATCCTTGAAGTCTTTGAATTCAACACAGGCTGTCATTAATGCAAGTACCCTGTCCTTTAGGCTAATAATCTTATCATTTACTTGCATAATATCCTTCAGATGTTTGAATGTAGTCTCCTTCGATCTTTTCATCCAATCCTTCATTCTGTGAGATGAAGATTTCAACTCTTCCAAGTGTCCAATTGTTTCAGGAGGAAGGAGAGATGGAGGTGCAGCAACCCTTTCATGCTGATGAATAGGATGTACTAAATGCTGGATGTACTGCTCCAAGGCACGACATCTTTGCTCAGCCTTGATTCTACCTTCTGTTTCTTGTCTTATGATAGCTCGAGCATTATCAATCGAATCCTGAAGCTCTTCTTCAACTTGCATTCCAGTCAAAGGACCTAGATTGATTGTATTGATGTCATAATCATCAGGTGTTACATCCTCTATGTTCTTCTCAAGCCTAGGAACAACTACATGTACTTTTCTTACCCCTGTTTCGTCCTTAGTGATTTTGGAGAGGATGTTTGCCTTCTTCTTCGGTTTCTCCTTTGACATATCCAAGAGTAACTCATCAACTGGAAGGGGAGGACAACTTTCAAGTTCACAATTTTCTCTAATTCTTTCTTGTAACCGTTCCGGAAGTGATGAAAGATCTTGCTGCTGCTGTAATTGTCTTCCTTGTGTAGGCAAGGACTCCTCTTCAGCATCATCCTTCTCCTCAGTGTTAGCTTCATCAATGATTTCAGTGTCATGTGGGCTAGAAGGTACTTCTTCCATTAGAGCTTCTGGAACTACATTCTCAGCAGGAATCACCAAGTCTTGATCCAGTGGGATATCACCTAGCTGTCTAGAAGAAGCAATCTCAATGCTTATTCTTTTCTTCTTTCTACTGGATTCTCCTTGAACAATCTCAAGCTGTTTCCTTTTCTTTCCCTGTCCTGAATCTTTCTCACTTCCTCTGCTTCGTGAATCCTTACTAAGTGCTTTATGTTGTTCTTGCTGATCCACTTCTCCCATCTTAGTATAAGTGAGTTTCTTACCCTCATCAAGCAAGGTTTGTACTTGTATATTTATTTGCTCTTCAGTGATAGCAATAACAGGCCTTATCAATCCTTCATCATCGACCTTTTCTCTGTCTGCCCAGTTGACTTCATAAGGCAAATTGCAAATCTTATCATACTCATCTCCAAGAAGAGCTCTATCACCTTCTAACTGATCAGGAATTCTTAGTACCTTTGTAGCCCTTATCAAGTCCCATTTTAATCTTGAACACTTTTGCATCCGGACGTCGTCATCATCTATAGCATCAGCCCAGTGATCTTCTAGTTGTTCTTTATGCCTGTAAGAAGAGTAAGACTGCTTGATAGCTCCATGTGGATCAAAGTTTTCTCTCCTCGAATCATGTGGATGCAGATGATAAGCCTGAAGCTCAACTTCTGAATGCTCAGCTGCTTGTAATGATGGACAAGAATAGTACCTTCCTAGCTGAAGGGGAAACTGAACTCCTGCTTTCTTCCTTGCTTTCTGCATCTTATGAAACTCAATCAATTGTCTGGAAACCTCTAGCAAGACCATCTTGTTTGAAGGATATCTAGGCAGCCTATATGGAAATGATGTGAATCCTTGAATCTTGATGTAGGTGAACTTATCATACTGAATGTAGTACCTCCCATACTGTTTGATGAAGTTCCTAGCAGCACCTGTTAGTCTCCGATGCAACTCACCTCTTAACCTCCTCACTATAAACATGGCGAAGGCATCATTGAATCTCTTGTAGTGATTGATGTTTTTCAGGTGGAGCTGAGGGTAACACTGATAGGAGAGAATCTGTCCTGGCTTTGTTCCTACCTGCCCTTTAGCTGTCAGCCCTTTATAAACTACATTTCTTGCTAAGATATATACAAGGTATGAAGTCATGAAGAAAGACTTCGTCTCATCAAAATTTTCCAACTGTTCATCTAGGCAGTGGCTTATAAGGCCGGCCCAGTCAATCATCTTGTTCTTGGTAAACATGTGATCAAAATAGGTATACATCCATCCTTCGAAAGTAGATGATTGTGGCCTACCTATTACTCGATTCAGGAACATGATCAAGTAACTTATCTCCCGCTTGAAGTCAGCTTTGTGATACTTGGGGTCTTTTGAATTGTATATCTTTATAGACGAATCGTTCATCCACTTCTTCCCGATCTCTTGCATGTAGACCTTTGAGTTGCCTTCGAACGTCATCTGAGCTGTTGTAGGGCATATGAAGACTCCTTTCGCCTTCGGGATATTGAAAATCTCTTGGATAGCCTCCCTTTGCAGGTAAGCAAGAACAGTTCCATCCTTGGCTATGATTTGTCTTTTCTCCTTGTTGTAATGCTGAACACACTCCAACACGAGCTCGGCACTTGGCAAAGCAGGTGGAAAGCAAGCCGCTTGTACAATCCCGCTCTTCGCGATGGCTTTGATATCTTCGTTCCTAGTGATCGCGAGCAAGAAGTCTTTCGCTTCATCCAAGTTGACGTGTCCCATGTTGGTGTCGCCGACATCCTTCCACTGCGTTTCTAGCTTGGACTCCAGTATGCTGGACTTGGCATCCATCTTGATGAGTACTTGCCTTTCCTTGGCCGTCATTCCCATCTATCTGCAAGAATAGACTCGAATAAGTAGATTGAAATGATAGATTTTATGAATTTTCTAGATCATTATCATCATGTTATCATGTTTTAATTCAAATACTAAGGGATTTTCTAAATCATTTTCATTGAAGCCTTATCTAATTTTCTGAATATAAATTTGCAAAATTAAACAAGTACAAGGTAATTCATAAAGTAAAAGTGATCATACATACCTCGTGTTCAATTTTCTGCCTTAGCAAACACAAATTTCTGGAATTTAGTGCAAAAAATCAGTATAAAAATGTCAAAAAAATAGAACAGAAATGTGAAATCAGCAGGTCTGCCCTAAAAATTGTACTTTTCCCCTTACAAATTCAAAAATCTGCTGCTCTTAGACAAAATTCGCTGCTCTTCTTAGCTTGCAATTTACAAATGAATGAATGAAATAGGGGAGCGCTCTCCTTTATATAAGCATTTTCCCTAGCATTTAATGAGGTCGGCCAAACTGGAGGTCGGCCTGTCTTTGAAATTTGGCAATTTTAATATTCAAAATACAATTTTAATATTCAAAATAAGGTCTTAGGTGCCAAAATGAACTGCCACCCATCTAATATGCGCCTAACCTCGTCTCACAGATAGGTTGATATTGAAATGACCTCATTCTTAAATGGAGTAGATGATGAAGTCTCGAAGTTGCATAGAAGAAACTTTGTTTGACATGGAAATTGATGGAGTGATCTATGATGATCTTCATGTTAGGTAAATGACCACACCTTCCTTTGGATGTGAAGTTGCATAGAAGAAACTTTGAAGCTTCGTGAATGATGGATAGCTTCGAACAAACTATAACTTGATAATGATCTTGAATGATAACGTCTTCTTCTTTCCATGACACATCTTGGTGATCATCTTAAAGGGATTTAAGTACGACGATGACTCTTTCTTGAAAGCTCTTCACTCAAGGATAAATCCTTAAATAAGTCCTATCCCTTTGATGTACTTTCTTCAACTTTAGGCGCTTCTTAAGACTTCAACACTTCTAGGCACTCTATGAGGTTCTTTGTCTTTCATTTCAAGGCACTCAATCAACTCATTGGAACACTCCAAAGCTCCCAATTCACTATTCAAAGTCTTTTCAAACTGGTATCTTTCAATCTAGGCGCTCTATTAGGTGATTTGTTTACCCTTCAACTAACTTCTCCTCAGTCTAGGCGCACTCTCATTTCTAGAATGCGCTATAACATCTAGGCGCTCAAATCATGTCAGAGCACTTATTCATCATTCAAGGCACTCTGGGCGCAGACCTGATCTAGGGCGCAAATCACTCATCATCAATCTATCTAAGGCGCCAGAATCTCTCTGTGAAGGTGCTATACTAGGTTGGGCGCTCCTTCACTAAGTGATATCTTCTTCCAATCACCCAAACACTTCTTCTTGAAGGCGCCAAAACACATCTAGGCGCTCAAAATCATCATCTAATCTTCTTCAAGGTTGAAGGCGCCATCCCATGCATTTAGGCGCTCAAGGCACTAAAGTCTCCTCTCACCATCAAGGTCTAGGCGCTTAATCATACCTAGGCGCTCATTCTTCTACTCTTCAATACATAAAGCGCAAACACTCAGCTTGTTCCTTCTAAGGTACTATATCTCAGGGGAGGGCGCTCATCTTGATTTGAACAACTTACCACAGGGCGCATTTGACTTCCACAGGCGAATTCACTCCTTCCTCAGAGCCCTAGGCGCCAAACTACTGGTTCTCTCCCTCCAAGGCGCTCAATACACTTATTGAGGCACTCAAACTCATCGAAGCACTCCAAGGCGCTCCTTCATCACTCGGGGCGCTCATTCCTTATGATCTAGATCAACTTCAACCCCAAGGCGCCAAAACACAAACTTCATGCTTTCCACTTAAAGCACCAAGGCGCTCCAAAACTCTCTGCCACAAGGTGCTCAATTGAACTAAGGCGCTCAAACTGACTCTAGGCGCACTTGTAAATACCTCATCACTCAAGCGCTTGATGTCACTTCTCACATGGTCATTCCTGTTTTCACTCAAGGTTCATTCATCTTCAACAAGGCACTAATGATCTTAAGGCGCAGAAGGTCCTTCAAGGCAAGTCTCCAAGGCGCAGAAACAACAACTCCAAAACTAGGCGCTCACCTTGCATTCTCCTGAAGGCGCTCCAAGGCACTAGTTGTTTGTAATAACCCTAGGCGCTAAGATTCACTATTTCAACTCAAGGCGCACCATCCTAATTTGGGCGCTCAAACATTTGCCTTTGAAGTATCCAAGGCTCTTATCACCTCTGACTTCTGCCATTCATCACAAGTTCTCTCCACCAAGGCGCTCTTCCATCACTCAGGGTGCTCCACCTTGTGATCTAGGCGCTTAAGGATGTCAAGGCACTCAAAACCTCATGTTAGGTCACTCACTGTTCCTCCTCAAGGCGCCAGACCAAGTTGGCATCAAGGGCGCAAAACCTACTAAGGTGCTCACATTCACTTACCTCCACTGGGCGCTAAAGAACTTCAAAACCCAAGGCGCACTTCTTCAGGTGTTTCAACTTCATCTTTTGAGTGCTCTGACTTAGAATACTTTCACTCATAACAAGTCTTCCCTGACAAACCAATCCTCCGCATTATTAACCTTCTTGACATCTTGGAAATAAGACCGCATAACTCAATGCAAGGGCATCTGAACTTGAAAAAGGGGGGGGGTCCCCAGTCTGATGGGGCGATGCGTGATTTGGTCACAACAGCGCCCTCTCTTATACTTCGAAATATCCCTTCTATATCAAGGCGCCAAAATGAACTTCTACCTTAGGCGCGGATTTGGATCTCAATCTAAGGTGCTAATTTGGGTTGGCAGAGGTGGGAAAATGCGCCTAAGATCCTAGAGCAAATTCGCGCCCAAAACTGAAAGTCCCCGAGGATAGGTATATTGAAAAATATATTTAAGTATACTTTAAATATTTTTCAATATACCTTTCAGGATGTTTGAGATAGGTCTCAGATCCACTAGATTTAACATGCAGATTATAAAATTTGGAGAATCCACCAGATTTCAAACTTAGCCAATTTTGAGGATTTTCAGGATACCAAACTTAGTCATTTTTCAGGATCTCAGAACATCAGGATCAGAATACCAGGACATCAGGGTACTACAAAACTATAGACTCGAATAATATTGACTTCATCATGAAAAGGACATCATCCAAGACTTAGCAAAGTATCAGAGCTCAAAAAAGGGGGTCCCCATTTGCAATGGGGCGATGTGTGATTAGGTCACAACAGAGCCCCACTTGGCAAAGCAGAGCACCCAATAGGTATAATTACAATTTGTCTAATTTCAGATGTATATTTACTTTGTCTATTAACATTGATGAGCCTAGAACTGTGAAGGAGGCAATGTAAATGAATAAGAGTGAGTCTTGAAGGACAATCGTGGATGAGGAGATGGAACGCTGAAGAAGAACAACACATGGGACCTAGTTTAGTTGTTTGAGGGGAGGAAACTTGTTGGTTGTAAATGGATCTTCATGAAGTAATTTAGTTTTGAGGGCAACGTGGAAAAGCACAAGGCAAGGTCGGTTGCTAGGGATATTCCTAAATTGAGGGAATAGATTTTGGTGAGATCTTTTCTCCAGTTTCAAAGCTTACATTTGTTAGATTTTAGTTATCTATTGCTACAACTTTTGACTTTGAGGTTGAGCAAATGGTTGTGAAGACAACTTTTTTGCATGGTGACCTCTTTCTCTACTCCAATCCTTTGCTCTGGTGTTTTTGGCTCAATTTCTTCTTCATTCAACAACTCTTTGATGCCATGAAGATTGCTTTTGTATGCTTTGCCCTTTCTATTTGTGAAGAAGTCCTTGGACTTTGTTTCAGGTGAAGACTTTCCTCCAATAGAGAAGGCTTCAGTAGTTCCTTTGATCGAACTTGATCTGCAAGATTAGCACACCCTTTTTTAGGTAATAGGAGTTGTTTGACAACCTCGACCCACTCTTCCTTTGTACATTATAGGTTGTCATTTGGAGTTGGTGGGATGTTCTGATGTCTTCTTTCTTTACTATGGCTTTGACTTATGCTTCGACTTTGACTTCTACTTCGGCTCTAACTTTGGACCAATGGATTTTGGAGTTGGCTACTTCCCACAACCCTCTTTGTTGTTGTTCCACTAGTCAGAGGGTTAGTTTGATTTCTTGGTCTTCCCCCTAACTACACTCTAATCTTCTCTTGCCTTTATTCAGGCTTAATGGCATTAATGTCATTGGTCTGTAACTTTGTAGTATAGTCATCAATAAGTTTTCACCGACATTGGTTCTTTATGAATTTGGCCCAACTTTATTTAAGGAACAACACCAATGTTTACTCTTATCTAGTGAAGTTATTATTTGCGTATAATAATGGAAAGTAACAATGCATACCAAATAGAGTAACAAAATATCACACAATAGAAGATTTATTCAATAGATTTTGTGTACATGTGCCAAAATCGGATAGTTTCCCTATCTACAATTGTTCAATATAAAGGGAGCCAATAGTTGTCTGTTAGAACAAAGCCATTGGTAATTGCTACAACTAGACATGAACAACTAACACAGCCAATAAACTACTAACAAAATAGCTTTCTTGACAATTAATCAAAACATTACAAAGTTAGTTTACGCTAATTACAATTCCTAAATGCTATGAAGACTTCAAAGAAGTGCTTCTCTCAACAGATGACATAGCTGCCACCTCACTTTGCACCATTCTGACGAAGATAAAAAAAAATTGTCTCCAACCGGCCAAAGATATTTGAAGATCAAAAGCGTTTGAACTTGTTGAAGGAGCCATATCAACATTCTTTTTGTGCCACAAGAGGAATGACCCAGGTGCTTCCACTTAATATTCTCCTTCCTTGAAGATTAAATAACTTAGGCTGCTCCTTTCCCTTGTATGCATTTAACATGAAACTTTGTCCACCGTTGACTAAACAGTACTTGTTGGCCCTTCAATAATACACAACTTTCCTGTTATACATGTAGGAGCTGCCTCACACAACTCCACATACATCCATAGGCACAACATCCAAAACCACTTCATCATAAAATTTCTATTAAACAATAGATTTCAACCTTTATCGCGTATTTATGGACAAATCAACTTCATTTTTTATCCAATCCAATGCATGAGGCTTAGGGTGTTGATATGTTTCAATACCAAGTTTTCCTAGCCAATCTTAAGATATAAGGTTAGCTTTGGAACAGTGATAGAGAAGTGCATCAATTTTAACATTTCATGACTTGAGTTTGAATTCTAAACAACTGTGAATTCACCTTTTCCTGTTGTGCCCAAAGATTAAAACTAACCCTTTTTGTAGTGCGTGATAAGTTAGAATCAACCTGTGAACTACAATCAATTTCTTTAACCATGTTATCAACCGTGGGTATAGTGGTCTTCTTACCCTTTTTACCTTTCCGAATGGGCACTTCTTTTGATGTAGCTTTCAATAGGTTTCATCCATATGACCATCCACATCACAATGGTCACAATGCTTTGCAAGCTTTGCTTTTGTGCTTGTGGAACTTGCCTTCTTTGTTTTGGCCATGATTCCTTTTGTTTTTGGAGGATGGAGGACTAACTACTTCAAGGTAGTCAGCATGTGCACATGGTTCATCAATGTCTACCAGTTTAAAGAGCAATACGAGCCTACGAAGATGGCTATAAAGGCCTCAATATATTTCATCAACATCTTCTCATCTTGCATATCCTTGTCCATTTGAACAGCCCTTCTTTGAAACTCACTAGTGTACTCTTGCACACTTTATCCTTATTTCTGTTTCAAAAATTACCACTACATACATTTATCCTCTCTATGACATTGGGTAAAAGTGCTTTTTAAACAATTTCTTAAATTGATCCCATGAATTGATAGGATCTTGTATTCTTTAAGACATAGAATACAAAGACTTTCAAACCAAGTTAAAGAATGCTTTGCCATTGTCAATCTAGCAAAGGAAATCTTTTGTTCCAAACTAATAGAATGCATATTAAAATATACCTCCATTTGTGCGAACCAATGGTCAAGCTTATTTGAATCCACAACTCCTTCGAATGGGGAATCTCAATCTTTGCCTTAGCCTTGAATTGAAGTGTTCTTGGTAGAATTGATTCATCGTGACTTTAGTCCTCTTCTTCAATGGAGTGGGACTACCTCTTGCTCTTGGCCTCTTCCAATTAGCAATTCTCCATGAGAGCATCCATGATCCCTCTCGTTGTCTCCATTGACTGAGATATGCTTGCAACATCAACTTCGAGCTTCTTAGTTTTCTTCTCCAAGTAGGGGACCCAATGCCTCTTTGCAAAGGCAACAAATCTTTCCCACTTGATCTTATTGTGTGCATGAACTTGCAAAATCATTCACAATTCCTCCGCAAAGGAAAGAACTTGCTCTGATACCAAACTGGATCTATAACCTAGAGAAAGCCGTGCCTTACAACTAGTCATCACATCTAGATCTATATGAAGGATGAACAAACTGCTTTCTAGACAAGTAAATAACAATAACTAAAAAAGAATTGAGAGTAATAAACACCACAAATTAGAAGAGTGAAGCATTTACCTTCAAGAACCCAAAATTTGGGAGAAAGCTCCAGCAACATTGGGGCAAAATACTCACATATTCACTATCTTCAATGGAGAAATACAATCTTAGGCCTCTTGGGCACACAACCAGCCTGAATTCAACTTATTTTAGCTTCAAAGATCTCTACAACAGCTCTTCGCTACACACTTTAAGTTATGTACTTTGCCTATGATACTCAATTGAACCAATGAACTTTGCTAAAATTCACTTCATTTCAATCCAAATCCTTTTAATGTGTAATGTCCCCTTTAAATTTTTCTTATTTTTCCTTAAATATAATAAAATCTGACTCACAATTATAGCAGCATAATTAATTAATAATTATACATATGGTATCAACTTCAGCAATTGCAGTTTTAACAGTTTATTTTTATTTGAATCTAATATTTAGAATATAGTTCAGAAAAGATGGGACTTATCCTTTGTATCTGCTTTTAATTTTTCCCAAATCTGGAGTTATCTATCTTCACTAAAATGCCTTTAAAATGTCTTTAAATCTGCCTGAATCAGGTTTTTTTGTCCACTAACTCAGCAATGGAAACTAAGGGGTTTTCGTCCTTTAATTTCAGACCTTGAGGGGTTTCACCCTTAGGTTGCTGAACCATAGTTCACACTCCACAAGGAGTAATAATTGGATATAAGATGTATTCACAAATTCATTGATGGTTCCTTCTACTTCCTTGGTCTTCCTTATATACCTTTTTCCTTCAATGGACATAACTTTTCACATGCCTTTGACCTTATATTAAAACTTAAACTTAAATTTTATATTTTATAATTATATTATATTTTATTTTTTATATTTTGATATTTTAATTTATTATTATTATTTTTTGCCCGGTAATACACAACCAAAGGTTGTGATAGTTATATTAATATGAAAAAGATTTACAGCTATGTTTTGGCCTTCTCCTTTGCTGGCTCAAAAAAACAGATCACAAACTGATTTGTGCACACCATGTGCTTTACAAAGATTTCAAATACAATTCCACAAGATACAAAAAACCAAAATTCTAAGTATCTGGTTCGTAGGAATCCAAAAACATAGAGACTCCCTGTTGGGACTCAGATAATAATGCTCTTCAAACAAAACAGGGGAGTCTAAAACAAAGCTGTCACGCGCTTGCCGCCCAGTAGAATTCATCTGAAAAGGCCACATTCACGAACCTTTCCAACCATGGCAAGTTGTCTTTAGGAGCCAGTCCTACTGCCAACCGGAGGAAATCTCTACCTGCTTTCGCCCAGCGCCGGTGTCTATCTAAATTCTGCACAGACAAATTCAAAATGAAAGGGTGCTTCTCCACCACGACCTCTGATTCGAAAACCTTTAGAATCTCCCTAGCCCAAGGCATACCAACCCCCAACTCAGCATGCACTACTATATCCACGTCATCCAACTAGAAGTCTTGTTTGAACAACTCCCGAAGCAGAGCCAAAGTTTGCGCCTTCGGATGCCAGGAACGAGAGGAAATGTCAGTGTTGATTTTAATTTATTATTATTCTTTATTATTATTTTAGTCCTATTTCAAAAGGGGACATTACAGTCCGCCCTTCTCAAGATTGCTTGTCCTCAAGCAATCACAGACTAGGATGGTCCAGAATTTCTTCTTCACTTGACAGAGTCTTTTTTGAAGATACCAGGATCCCAAATCAATCTTGGAAACTTGTAATTCCCAATCCTTGATCCAAAACTAAGACCTGTATGCTCAATTTTAGGAACTTGAAGATAATTTAGCATGATAAGATGTTGATCATCCTGAACATTCATCTCTTCAACTTTTTATGCACTTTGGCAATTGCATCTTCAATCTTCACACAATTTGATGCTGGAAAGCAATCTGCTGACTTCAGAATCACTAGTGTTAACAGTGGATGTACCTATTATTCCATGACTAACACTTGCAATCTGATTTGTTGATTTTGGCTTCCATTCCTTGTTAGGTCCAACTGTTTTCTGAGGACCAACAAATTGCTGAGATTTGACATTATAATGATTAGCCTGTTGATAACTGAGAGGGGGGGGGTGAATCAGTTATCCTAATTATTTTCCTTATTAAACCTTCCTTTTAATTGAAGCAGCATAAAATCAAACACAAAACATAAACCATGAAGTAAGAAACACATGACACAGTGTTTTTGACGTGGAAACCCTGTTAAGGGAGAAAACCACGGGGTGATTAACCCAAGAATTATTCTCTGTTAGAAGAATAGGAAATTACAAAAATGGCACTTGCCAATTAGGGCTCACTGCCCGAGCACACTGCTCACAAGAGGCTCACTGCCTACAAGAAGACACACTGTCTTACAAAGTGATTAGAATCACAGTCTTGAACTGATTGGAGGCATCTGCATATGCTGGAGTTCAGTTCCGGTTAGGTTCAGTATACTGATCTGCTGCACTTCATCTTTCCTCTGTTCTTTAGTCTGCTGTCCTTTCACATACCGGATCTTTCTTGTTACTTCTGCTCTACTCTGGACTTGTTCGCATATCCACACACACATTCGCACACTTTACCACTAAATCCATCCTCTATATATATCCGCACAAGTAATTTCATCATCTTTCTAGTCGGCATCCGGAACAGTCTAGTTTCTTACAAACTTAGTTCTGTCGGCTGAATCCTTGCTCACCAAGCAATGCGGATCAAGCATATACTTGTAGATATCATCAATTATGTCGGCCAAACATGATTCATGCCTCCGCAACCTTTATCATCATCTGTAACACATCCGGAAGGTAGTTTGATACTCAGTCAGTCAGTTCTTCCTCTGTTTTCACTGTCTCTCAGGAATCCGGTACTCAACTATTCATATCTTTTTCCTTGTCCATCTCCGGAGGCTAAATCCTTGGAATATACTACTCAAGATAGTCCTCTTGACTTCCCCAGATCCGCACTGTGCCAAGACACTTCCTCTGAGAGATCCGGACCAATCTGTCGGACCTTGCCACATGCTCTGTTCTTGTTCACCGGACCACAACAATCTTCAATCTGACTTCCGGTAGAGATATATCATGACTTGCGGATATGTGGAATGACCTTTGTTGCCATCAATGACAACAACCATGAATCCATATAGTGTCTCTTGCCAACAATCTCCCCCTTTGGCATTGATGGCAACACTTAGTGAAAAATGACTAAGTGTTTACACTATGCTCCCCCTTTGCTGATGCTCTGTCTTCTCTGTCTTTATATACAATTTCCGGAACTCCCCCTGAGTTGGATTCCTCATTTTTCACTGCTCCTCACTCCCCCTTTGACATCAATGGCAAAGGGTAGGGTCCGCACACCAAAATTTTCAAAAATTTTCTATATATAGCCGCATATTTACATACTCACATATACTGCAGAATGTCTGCAAAGGATGTCTGCAGTTGAACCATTTCAGTAGCCCAACTAAGCTTCATTCTGTCCAGGATTGAAATGTGACCACTCAACAAAAATGCAAAAGCTTCTGCCCGCCTGAGATCTGTCGGATCTTTTGTATGGGCGGTGGTCTGGGCATCACTGATGGCCTCATGCATCGTTTCCAACTTAGGGACTATAATCCTTCTAAGTTCTCCCATCCGGTTGGTAATGTTCTTCCTCTCCTTCTCAAGATTCTTTATTTCATTCAAGACTGCAATAGTCTGACATTCTTGATTTATTATAGAGGAAGAGAGAGGATCAAAACTTTGAGATAAGCTTTGAAGCTTGTCCTGTTCTTCTTTTATTTTCTTGTCAATTGCTGTTGTTGCCTTTGACCAAGATATACAAAATTTGTAGATGTCACCGCCATCCTTAAGAGCATTTTCTAAGCTCTTTATTCCAATGCTTACAATCTTCCTATCCTTAGAGATTAATTCTAATATTTCAGAAAATCTCTTATCCAAAAATTCCTTCCGGACCTTGTCTTCAGCTGATTTTTCTAGAGAATTAAAATGTGTATCAATACTGCTGACTAATGTTTTTAGATTACCGGAAGTGGAGGCAGTCGGATCTATTTGGATTGTTGGCATGATCTTTACAAGTACTCCGGAAGCAGCCTCTATCAACTCACAGTCTTCCATATGAGACTTCAGGAGCTTTTCATTTGCCTTGGCATTTGCAAATGAAGCTATCTTCATTGTTTGTACCGGAGAGAGAGAGTCAAAATCAAATGGACCTTTTAGAAGCTCCGGTTCATCAATCTCTAGAGTTTCTTTGCTCAAAAATTGTTGAACAGTTTGTGCAGTGTCTCTTGCCGGAGACAGATGTTTCTTTTCTTCTGCAGTCTTAGAACTGTCAACCTCTTTGTCTGTCACCACTGCTTCCTTCTCCTGCAATTGCTCTTCTTCTTTGGATCCGGAGACTGTAGGGGAAACCGGAGGAGAGATGCTTGCTTGTTCATGGGTCACTTCTTCTGGAGCAGAGGGTCCCAAGTCCTCACTTGTCTGTTCAGGGCTCACTTCTTCCGGAACAGAAGATTCCAAGTCAGCAGCTGTTTCTGCACCTAAGTCCTCTACAACAGGAAGATTGAACCTTTTGAAGGCCTTCCGGAGGATCTCTTCTGTCTCTTGTGCCACTTTGTCAGTCTCACCAAGCATGAGCTGATTCATCCTGGCTTTACTTCTGAACTCATCTTTGCAGTCCTTGAAGATCATGTTCATTGTCTTGGGATCAATTTGAGGATATAGCTGAATAGCTATCTGCTCCCGGATCTCAAGATCTTTAGCATGAGCATTATTTTTCCTCACTTCCATTTCCTTTTCTAGGCTTTTAGGAATAAGAGATATTATTTCAATGAAAGCCTTATTATATATGTTGAGATATTTCACTGTGGCCTCCTGCAGAGTCTTTTGGTCTGCCTCACTGAAGTCATCATAGGATTCAGTCATTGGTTGAAGGTTTCCATCCACCGTGACCGACTTGATTATGCTCTCTAGTGACAGAGTGGGCTTTTCAACAGTTACCTCTGCCATTTCATCCTTGTCTTGGCCTGTGGAGGGCTTACCGGATCCTTTCTTCTTCTGTTTCTTTACTTCTCTAACTTCCTTATCTGATTCTGTTTCCTCTTCATCCTTTTGGCTTTCATAAGCCCTTGATGCTTTTGTCTTGGATCTTTTACCGGATGCCTGGACTTCCGGTTTTGAGCTTTTGGTTGTGGAAGGTGCAGATCTCTTTGATGATCTGGTCCGGGTGGGGGTTTCAACCGGAACACTTTCTGTGCTTTTCTCTTCTTCCTCAGCCTTTCTCCTCTTTTCCCGGCTGGCATCAAGTGCCTCTTTTGAGATGCCTAGGCCTTGAGCAATGTGCTCTACTTCTTTTCTCACTTTTCTCTTAATCTCAGGTTCCCTGAGTTCTACATGTAATTTCACGCTCAGCTCCTCAAAGGTTCCAAACCTTTCTGCCTTAGGATCTTTGGGCTGACTTAGCATGTGTTGAACATGCAGCTCTACTATCTGTTCATCAACTTCATACCCCATGGGCATGATCCAGACAGTCCTTGGCTCCACTGCCTCCATTAGGCACTGATCAGTGTCAACCATAAAACATACTGAGTCCTTGTATTTCTCAATGAGAGACTGGGGAATTCTCTCTCTTGCTTGCATCATGCTCTGAAAGTTTTTGAAGTATCCCCATAGAGCTGTATTTCTCGCTTTTGCATCCCCAAGTCCATGCAAATAGTCTCTTATCTGGACTGCAACAGGTTTGTCATTCTGCCATATCCATCCACTTGTTCCGGGTAGCTCATTCATGAAGTAAAAGAATAGACATACAATGAGAGTACCATACTTAAAGGAGTTCTTCTTGTCTTTCTTGATTTTCTGTACATTTTCCATCAATTGGCTTAGTAGTAGTTCACAAAGATCATAATCTGCATTCTTTCTTAGCATTTCATATGCTGTGTATATTGCAGTTCCGGATACAGAATTCTCCCTGCTGGAGTGATAGATCTTGTATCCTATTATCATTGATGCATATTTGATATCCGGATCCGAAATATCTTCAATGGTCATTGCCCTCTTATCATATTTTGATCCGGTGGCCTCAGTTACAACGTTGTTCTTGACAGATTTGAGGATAGGTACCCCCCCGGAAGAGTATAGACCAGTTACTGCTCTAATTGCTTCTTTTGTGATCTTACAGGGTCTATCTAGCCAAAGGAAGTTGTCATGCATCCTGCTCAGTACATACCGGACCCATTCATCTTCTTCAAAGCTAGGGAAATGAATGAATTGCTCAAATTGTTTCTTCTGGATACCCTTATACTCTGGTTTGAGCTCAAAAGCATTGTCTATCAGTTGCTTGTGATAGAGGTCTCTTAATTTGAATTCCCCAAATTCCTCAATGTTTGCGTGTATGTAAACCCTAATATCTTCAGTATGTAAGACTCCGTGGGGAACACTAGAGAAGGCTCCTAGTGGATCTACCTCCAATGATTTGTAGGGATGTTTCTTGAATGAGGGGCGAGGTCTATCAGAGATCTTAACTATGTTTGGAGTAGCCATTCTTCAAGGATTTGCAGTGAGGCAATGAAAAACGAAGAATACCTTAAGCGCCTTCGGTTTGCACGGAGTGGTTGGATTGATTTCTTTATGCAATAGCTTCGGCAGGAGATCCTTGGTGTGCTTGATGAACCTTGTTGCAGAGCTCCACTATTCGCTTCTTCTCAAGTGTAGAATGAGCAGATAACTTTTGAGAAATCCCTTATATTGCTCCGCAAACCCTAATATCTGTCTGCAATAAATGCTTCACCTGCATTATTCCGGTTTACCATGTCTGGACAGCTTGGAGTATCCCGGATTAGTCCTGATCACTGAATATCATCCGGATCTTTAAATCATGAATAAATCTAGGTAACATATTACAAGAACATCCCAAATACTCTGTCCAATCCGCAAGACAAGATCGTGCACTTCCGGATCTCTCCGGACCTTTTGTAATCCTTTATCATACCGGAGCACCTCCCTGAACAGGTCTAACTTAATCGAACACAGATTCTTCATAACTCCATGCGGACCTCTAAAAACTTGACTGAAGCATCTCAGGAGTTATATCTACAAACCCTTTAATCCGCATCTTGTGCCACATCCGGCACAACTTGTTTGGCTGGGGGAACAGAATCTTCTTTGAGTCTTCCCCTGAGCCTGAGCTCACCTTTTAATTTCCGGAAGAAATATCAGCACCAGAATCTGGTGCGGATCCAACCTCTACATTCTCTGAGTTTTTCTTCACCCAAGTCTTGCTCATCTGATTCCTAACTTCATCCGCATTCATCTTTTGTTTACCCTTGTCTTGATTCTGATTATACACCGGACCTCTTTTGTCCTGATTCTTGTTTCTGCAGACTTTAGCATTATGACCGGACCTATTGCAGATTTGGCAAATAACATTTTTTTGCATATTTAACTGATATCCCCTTGATCTGCATTGATTAGCCATATGACCTACTCTATTGCATGTAAAGCATCTACCTTTGAATGATTTGTTTACTTGCATAATTCTGCATTCATGGGATTTGTGTCCATACCTTTTGCAGTTGAAGCATTGTCCGGAGAAGGATGAATTAATCTGATTCATTCTCATTCTGCATTGATTAGCTTTGTGACCAAAATGGTTGCAGCTGTGGCAGTATCCATTGAAGGATGGATATTTTTGAGCATTTGGCTGTCTTACCGGAGGTCTTCTAGGCCTGCTCCTTGGATTTTCTGATCCAAGATTCTTCTGACCGGATCCGGAGCTTTCTCCTTTCTCATATCCCAAGCCATACTTGTCATCTGTCCTCTTTTGACTTCCAAGAAGAACTTCAAGTTGAGCAGAACTTATCTTGAATTTCTCTTTATATTCATTTGCTGTTTGAAGGTCTCTTTTGAGAGAGGCAATTTGATCCTCAAGTTTTCCTTCATTATCTTTGGAATCTTCAAGATCAGATTCAAGGTGTCTGATAATCCTGTCCATCTGGTGGCATTCTTCTGATTTTTCCTTAAGAGATTGTTTTAGATTGTCTTCAGCCTTTCTTTTTTCTTCAATCTCTTGAGTGAACTTTATAGTTCCTGATTCCATTTCATGTCTTAACATGATGACTTCTTTTGATAACTTTTCACATAACTTGGTTTGCTCAGTCAATTCTTCATTTGTATTGCTTTCTTCACTTTGTCTTGCCAACTGTTGGAGCAGCTCCTTTCTCTTTTTCATAGAGAGACTTAATTTGTCTTTTAATTCCCTCATGAATTCATCAGCCTGTTTGAGTCTTTCTCTTAATTCACTGACTTCAGAATTTGACTGTTCAAGATCCTCAAGGGCAGTCTTGAGTTGCTCCTTTAAACCATATGCATCCATTTGAAATCCCAGATCTTCCTCAAGCTGTTAGGCTCTATTAGGAGGAACTTGGCTCTGATACCAATTGTTGATAACTGAGAGGGGGGGGGTGAATCAGTTATCCTAATTATTTTCCTTATTAAACCTTCCTTTTAATTGAAGCAGCATAAAATCAAACACAAAACATAAACCATGAAGTAAGAAACACATGACACAGTGTTTTTGACGTGGAAACCCTGTTAAGGGAGAAAACCACGGGGTGATTAACCCAAGAATTATTCTCTGTTAGAAGAATAGGAAATTACAAAAATGGCACTTGCCAATTAGGGCTCACTGCCCGAGCACACTGCTCACAAGAGGCTCACTGCCTACAAGAAGACACACTGTCTTACAAAGTGATTAGAATCACAGTCTTGAACTGATTGGAGGCATCTGCATATGCTGGAGTTCAGTTCCGGTTAGGTTCAGTATACTGATCTGCTGCACTTCATCTTTCCTCTGTTCTTTAGTCTGCTGTCCTTTCACATACCGGATCTTTCTTGTTACTTCTGCTCTACTCTGGACTTGTTCGCATATCCACACACACATTCGCACACTTTACCACTAAATCCATCCTCTATATATATCCGCACAAGTAATTTCATCATCTTTCTAGTCGGCATCCGGAACAGTCTAGTTTCTTACAAACTTAGTTCTGTCGGCTGAATCCTTGCTCACCAAGCAATGCGGATCAAGCATATACTTGTAGATATCATCAATTATGTCGGCCAAACATGATTCATGCCTCCGCAACCTTTATCATCATCTGTAACACATCCGGAAGGTAGTTTGATACTCAGTCAGTCAGTTCTTCCTCTGTTTTCACTGTCTCTCAGGAATCCGGTACTCAACTATTCATATCTTTTTCCTTGTCCATCTCCAGAGGCTAAATCCTTGGAATATACTACTCAAGATAGTCCTCTTGACTTCCCCAGATCCGCACTGTGCCAAGACACTTCCTCTGAGAGATCCGGACCAATCTGTCGGACCTTGCCACATGCTCTGTTCTTGTTCACCGGACCACAACAATCTTCAATCTGACTTCCGGTAGAGATATATCATGACTTGCGGATATGTGGAATGACCTTTGTTGCCATCAATGACAACAACCATGAATCCATATAGTGTCTCTTGCCAACATAGCCATGGTAGAAGACCTGCCATAGAAGATGTTGATATAGAATTGAACGCCTGGGTTGCCTTCTTGATAAATGATGATCCGCATCCATTGTTTGAGACTTATCGACAAGCTGATCATGAGAAAAGAGATGTACAGTTGCAGAGGGAGCACATTGCAGTTGAGTTTGAACTTCTTGTGTATTATTTGACTTCAAAACATCAGCCATAATGCTATTTCTAGTAGTACTACTCCATCTTCCTACATAAGCTTGAACTTGTGGAGTACATACACTTGATGTGTTCCCATTGGGTATATCAGGAGCCCTAGTCATGGTCATTGGCAAAGAACTTGTGCCATGAACATTTGTCTTAGATTGTGCATTTTCTGATATTGTAGGAGGAGGTTTGGCAGAGTCCAAGTTAAACCTGTTCACACCCTTAATACTCATGAAATCTGTGAAAGACACAGCCTTTTGGATTTTGATTGGAAGATTTTTATAATCCGCTTACATGGTGTGAATATCATCTTGTATTGGGCTTTGTGATTTCCTCACATGAACTTCTTTTTCCCTCTGATTTTTGGAAGCATTCATATTATTTGGCTTCATATGGAGCATTTGACCCAACATATCTATCATTGTATCAATCTTCTTTTCAAGCTTATCTGTAAGAACTTTCCCCAAAGGATTTTTTCTCTCTCTATCTGCCATATTTACTTCTTCTGTCATTTATATGAAATAAGTTCTCTGCATCATAGGATTGACTTCTCTTTCACAGGCTGGCAAGATCTAGCTTTGATACCATTTGTAATGTCCTCCTATAAATTTTTCTTATTTTTCCTTAAATATAATAAAATCTGACTCACAATTATAGCAGCATTATTAATTAATAATTATAAATATGGTATCAACTTCAGAAATTGTAGTTTTAATAGTTTATTTTAATTTGAATATAATATTTAGAATATAGTTCAGTGTAAGGACCGACTCATCCTAAATTACATAACATTAAACTTTGTTTTAAAAATACCAATGAATAAAATTTTTGATCTGGCAGATATAGGAAATGTGAAATTCGTCCAGAAGTGCTATAGAAATGCAATGAAACTTGAAATTTAATTTCCTAGAATCATCAGGATCTTAAAAGATCATCAAGTTTAAATCCAGTGAAGCTAGAGTACATTACGAGAGAAGGTACATTATGTAGCACAACGGATCAGTTCATACTTTAAGTCATGCATTACATTCTGCATTCTTTTTCGATAGCTTGCTTCTCCTCTAGTAATTGTATCCTTCTCATCTGCACAAAATTAACTTAACAATCTCCTGTTAACACAACTCAGTAATCACTAAGAGCACAATGCTAATTGTAGGACACCCTACATCCAGGGGACCTGAGTACTGGGGGCATCCTTCGCCGTCCAAACTGCCTACATACCTTGTATCCACGGGATTAAGGCCCCCTCCTTAGGATGTGACTAACGCGGGGTATGCGAACATGTAGTTCTGTTTTGCACTATGTTTGATGTAACTGTGAGCGGGTACTCAGCCCTTTCTAGGGTTATTCCCTGCCCCAGACAGTTCTTCGTCGGCTTCCACCCACTCGGTGTAACAGGGACGGAAGTTAGTCCACTACCACAAACACCTAAAGGGGTGTTTGTCAGTTAGTCCTAGTGTGGAGGAATCCCTATAAGGTATCTACCCAGGAAATCTAATTTGCTTCCCCGAGTCAAATTAGATAATTATCGTGACTAAGTCCGTTCTTGATCCCCTAGTACTTTCACCATGATCTGCAAGGGCAAGGTGAAAGCATATAATAGATAGCGTTTCTGGATTGGCCTAGATGCCCTATCTGATATTTCACATGTCCTCCCCGATCTATACTCACGTGTCACTAAGACTCGTTAGTATGTTCGGAGTGTTTTCCAAATGAGCATCATGGTAAACATTAGTTCAATAGAATCATCCTTTCTTTTTAGTTAATCTTCTTAGTGGAATATCCGAGGAGATTTTCCCTTCCTGCGGATTTAATTTCGACATGTTCCTTATTACTCTCCGACGATTTAGAGGGATGGTGCCCAGACGTCGTTGTTGCAGTTATGTTAGGCGCGAGGTACTTGGTTCAATGCGACGGCATTACCCGTAAACGTGACCCAGAGGTACCGTAAATACCGAACACTGCGATTGGGTTGAGTTTGGACGTTGATTTATAAGGTTTACCTAACTAAATTGAGAGAACTTGCATAAAGCAAAGATACTAGTTTATAGGACATTAACGGGAAAAACTAGCTTGAAAAAAAGTATTATCATATGTATACGAATCTCCTCATTTCTATATTCCAATTTACGCATAAATTCACAGCTTTCTCTGTCCTCTATGCACTCTTTACAGATCTCTAGTTGTGTTCTTAGGGTATGGATTTTACTCATCTTACACTTCTGATCATCAACATTTAAGTCCTCTGTTATTGGCACTTCCTTGCGGCTTCCATGTATAAAACAATATCCACATAATCATACAGATACAAAACTATTAGTGTTAAGACCACTCTTAAAATTAGGTTTAACTGATAACTTTGTTCTTCACATACAATATGAATAAATTCCGAATAATCCTTGGGAAACAATATGACCTTTAATGAATAGAGAAACTTAACAAGCTTGCTATTATGAAAAGAGTGTTATCGACCAAGGCAGCTCAAGCAAATTTTAGAATTTTAATCCCACATAAGAATGTTTATCTAATTCTTAGGATTCTTCTAACAATTTATAGAGTAGAAACAAGATTCAACCATGCAGCGTCTTTACATACATTCTTATACCAAATTACTCACTCATACTTTCACATTCCCGATTATTCATAGAAATAATTCACTTCAAGTTATTCGTAAACATAAACTGGAAAGGATACTTAAGCTTTCAAGCTAAGGTGATTTGATATTTAAGAAATGATTTTTAATATGGAATTTATTTGTGAGAAAGATGCTGTTAAGATTTGAATGCATCTTAGGTTCCCCTACTCATGATTATGGAAAAGGAGGTTATCCCAAATTATAGGGACGTGATTACATAGCAACATTGAAACAATAGTTTTTTCAAGGGTCAAGTCAAAGGAATCGTTTACATGGTATCATACTTCACCGATGCTATTTGTGTGACTGATAATTTGAATGACTTATCCTCTATTCACATCATTCCTTTCAGAGATTCATTAATTGTTTAAAGTTGACCTAGCTAATTGCAAAGAAAAATCGGAATAACTCGAAAGGGAACAATGAAAGGAATCAAAACATTTGAGTAATCGAGAGATGTTGTTCTCACCATAAAATTAAGCCAATTCTCACAAAATAAGGAAAATGCTAAATTAATTCCTCTATTAGAAAGTACCATATACTAGTCATGAAAATGTAAATCACAAACTTTAATTACTATGAATCCGATTGAAATGAATTTATACTAACGGATAAGTGGTCTTATTTGTTCTAAGCAACTCCTCTAATAAAAGATATTATTCCCATATATATTGTTGTTCCATGTAATATCCGTGCTAAAGATCTTTTTCAACTAAATGGACTAATGCCATACTCAACTTGATAGTATTCCTATAGCTATCTAAGGGGTTCCCAAAATTAATAAGTCATTCTAGAATCGCTATTAGTGCTAGGTATAGAATGCACTACTTTTGTTAGTCCATCTATTGAGAGATAGAGTAGACTACCAAGTAATTTATGATTATATCATTGATCCATGACACACGATGGGCACACACTTCCAAGTATAATACTCCATGACGGAGTGAACAACTAATATGGACCCCACCCATTATTAAATGATTCTCCATTCTCACAAATATAACTCACAAGTTCTCCATGAGGGAGTTGATCAATTATATTAATGGTGATGGCTATGTAACTCCTATTGCTGACCTTTTTTTTTTTTGTGTGTAATCTCCCTTATTCAATGCCATTAAACAAACAATATCCCAAGTATAATAATAAAATACTCTCAACGAATCACGTGGGTACATAAGTACCCAATTCCAAGATTGCTCAAAACATAGCTAGTACATACAAGATTGAAATGGTATGGATTATGTGCTAGTTTCCATGTGCCAACAACTAACAAGTCCTTAGTCTCCATACTCCTCTAGTTGTTGTTGTCATAAAATTGGGTTTGGATAACTCAAAAACTTCAAAAGTGAATGCTAAAGATGAGTTCCACTTGGTAATTCTTCTAATGCTTAGCTAGAAAGGATCATTTTAGGAGAAAGAATTTGACAGTGAATTGGAACTTTGCATCCCCGAGAGTTCTTGATAGCCTTAGTGACTTATATTTCAGTATTTCTTTATAGTTCCTTCTGTTACTCAGCATTAAAGTTAATAGGATAGTGTACTTGACATATTTTTATCTAATTGATTGACATGAAAAGATAAGTTGGTAGTTTACATTGATTAAATCCCCAAGAGCCACCTTCCTAGATTTTAAATGTCTCATGAGTTTAATTTCATTCGCTCACTTGGATCTAACTTGACAACGATCGACATAACTTAATTGAACCTATGATTATTGCTGATCGCTGTTTCTTTTTTTTTTTTAAACGTAGGCTTTGTCTTTAATAAGTCATACTCTTTCTTAACAAGTTGTTTGGTCTTATTCTCTTAAATCGCACCCCTTAATGATATGTCCTTGCTGCATATTATTTGTATCTTAAAAAGACTTACCTCCAATTGTAATTACAGCTTTTGACCATTTGAATACCAAGCGCTGCCCTCCCAAGACAGATAGTGCCTCCTTCTATTTAGATGTTATCTCATGAATGCATGATCGCAGGATTACATAAAATGGATTTGTTGCAAGGGCTTTAGAAACTGACAAGCAAATGCAGTGGCAAGCGTAAAGCCAAATTCCACAACTTTTAACAGCATCCTCCTGACTGTGCCAAAATAGAAGCTTAGTGCAGGGTATGGACATCCGTCACAGCATAATGGTAAGGGGGGAAGAGTTGTCAGATATTATAACTGGAAATATTCTGATAGACATATATATGCAAAATGAGGTAGCACAGACAAGGCACGTCTACTGTTTCGCAAAATCCCTCAAAGAAATGTCTCTAGCACTGCAACGATTTCAGTATATGCACAAAATGGATTTGTTGATACGGTAGTAAAAAAAAACTTTCAAGCAACTACAATTGTCAGCAGTAAATCTAATTCCACAAACTTTTCCAGCGTTCTCCCTGTCTGTCCCAATTGGGCACTGAGGAACAGGGTATGGGTTTTTGACCGAGTATAGCAGAAGGGGAAGATTATAGTTGAAATTATTCTGGCAGTGATATATCCAAAATGAAGAGGCACAGGCAAGACATATCCACTAGTTGAGAAAATGATGTAATAAAGGAAGCATAGCTAAGGCACGCGAACTGTTTGACAGAATGCCTCAAAGAGATGTCATCTCATGGAATGCAATGATTGCAGCATATGCACAAAATGGTTTCACCGTGAATGCTCTAGAAAAAGAGAGCTGTACAAACTTCATTTACAAGAGTAGTCCAAAATGAATAAGTGTAAGACAAAAAGCATCAAAGGCGTGACGCATAAAATACAAACATCCCTGTTCGAACAGAAAGCCTCAGGAAACATCGTTTTGTGGAAGGAAAAGATCGCAAGGTAGGTAAATAGAAGAAATAACAAACGTATACTCATTTCCATTTCATTGAAAATTTAAGCATCAAAATATTTTATGATCAAAATGTGCAAAATATGAAGACCTTAATGCAGTTTTCTTTGATGTAAATTAGAAAATAAGAGTACTCACAGTATAGGCGTAACTCCGACCATAGATAATAGATTCTTGCCGATTTCTCCAGTCCTCCAAACAAGAGATGATGTCCCTTCTTCATCAAATCCTTGCAAATTTATAGAAAAACCAAGCATCTTCCACTCTTGTTTTTTTAATGCTATTGCATCCTCCACTGTCTTATTTTAAATACGAATGCATCCTCCACTATCTTATTTTAATACGAATGCATCCTCCACTATCTTATTTTAAGGAAAATGCTCCCTCCACTATCTTTGTTTAAGGAAAATGCATCTTCCACTCACTTGTTATTTTAATGCTATTTTATCCTTAATTAAATGAATTTACATTTTATGTTTATTTGTTTTTTTTTTTTTATAAATTTCTAATATTCCAAATTCAAATGTAGTGACATTATTACAATAGTCTTGAAATGTGAATTCAAAACTCAAATGTGGGTTGTGACATTCAGAAAAGATGGGACTTATCCTTTGTATCTGCTTTTAATTTTTCCCAAATCTGCACTGATCTATCTTCACTAAAATGCCTTTAAAATGTCTTTAAATTTGCATGAATCAGGTTTTTTTGTCCACTAACTCAGCAATGGGAATTAAGGGGTTTTCATCCTTTAATTTTAGACCTTGAGGGGCTTCGTCCTCAGGTTGCTGAACCATAGTTCAGGCTCCACAAGGAGTAATACTTTGATATGAGATGTATTCACAAATTCATTGATGGTTTTTTCTCCTTCCTTGATCTTCCTTATATACTTTTTTCCTTCAATGGACATAACTTTTCACATACCTTTTGACCTTTATTAAAACTTAAACTTAAATTTTATATTTTATATTTTATATTTTGATATTTTGATTTATTATAATTATTTATTATTATTTTAATCCCATTTCAAAAGGGGACATTACATAATGTGTCTTTAGAGGAGCTTACACATGTTTTATAGACTTGAATAGACTCATTAGGGATCTCGGAAGTCATCAAAAACCAAAAGCAAGAGGAATTTGAAGTATTCTTGGGTGTTAATGGGTGTTTCAGAACATGTGACGAAATCACTGCTTTGTGCAGTGATGAAACTGCCACTTCTATATGAAACCACTGCGGTGGTTTTGCATTTGCTGCTTAGCGAAACCGGCAGTTTCACAGAAAGGCCTGGAATACTTTTTTTCCCCCAAATTTCCATTTTTGTTGCCTGTACCTTGCTTTATGTGCCTTTTGAGCTGTGATCAATTTGTCTAATGAAGTAAATTGATGTTTTTATTGATCAACCATTCAAGGAATGGACTAATTAGATAGAGTTCAATGTTCAATCACTACGGATTTGGATCATAGTTCAAAAACTTGGCGAGTAACTCGTTGACTCACAAGGCAAACAAAGCAAACGATTCACTCACTGAAAAAGAAGTTGTGTAGGTGAGTGACTTGCTAGAAAACTCACTAAACTCGGCAAGTCCGAGCCAAAAACTCGGCTAAGTTCAACTTTAAATTTACTAAATTACTTACACAGTTATAAATGTTGTCCGTGTAGATTTGTGGTGGGAAGATTATGGTGCAAAAACACCCAATCTTCAAACTTTTGCCATCCACATTTTGTCACAGCCTTGTAGCACTTCTAGGTGTGAGTGCAATTGGAGCACATTTGAGGCCATTCACATGATGAAGTGCAACAAGTTGACTCAAAAGTGCTTGAATGATCTTGTTTTTGTATAGTATGAGCATTTGTGTGCCAAAAAGGTGCAGTGGCAGGTGTCACATGAAGCGATTAACTTGGATGACATTGACCCATATTCTGATTGGATTGTTGAGGATGTGGAGCCCATGTTTTCTACTGATGCGATTGCTGTTTTTGGGAGGGAAGCAACAAAATGAGCAGCAGATGTAGTGGCCCAGGCAGAGGTAGAAGGCGGATTGTCAATAGGGGCTTCATTGGATGATCATGATATGTCTGAGGATGATATGGTTCCTCAGAAGGAATCATTACCATCCAATTCAAGAGCACCCACACAGCCACCACACAGCCACTTAAAATATTTAATTGGAGAAGAAATTTGTAGAATATTAATATGGATTTGTAATTTATAATCATATTGCTATGACATTGATGGGCATTGAACTTGTTTTTTGATCTGTAAATGAAGGAAAAACTACTTATGAGCTCTCTAAATTCAGTTTTATGCATATTTTAAAAAAATATTTTACATATTTATGTGTTTTTTAATGTTCATAAATTTTGCTTTGCCGAGTTTTTGTTGAGTCCCGAGTCTGAGTCAAAATATACTCCTTTCGAGCTTTTATCAAGCCTGAGTTTTTGAACTATGCTTTGGAGTATGAAACAAATCCTATTATGCTCCATTTGAGGCTGAACATACAGTAAATTTATTTGTGGGGTTTAGGGATTGTCTTGCTACAGAATTGAATGAGATTTTAGGTTTCTGAGTGGATTGGTCTGTGTTTGTATAAGAGAAAAGGGTCTCACAGCTGAATTGAAATTGAAGTGCAGGTTTCTGAATGGATTGCTAGTCGTCCAGAGTATCGATTGGCTCCGTCTGACTGTGCCATCCGTTTAGATTTAATAGCTAAAGTTCATGGAATACAAAGTGCAGAAAATTATTTTGAAAGCCTTCCTGATGTGGCAAAGAATAAACTCACATATGGTGCGCTCTTGAATGTTTATGCGAAAGAAAAATTGGATGAAAAAGCAGAGGCAGTAATGGAAAAGATACAAAGATCTGGTTATGATATAGCTGCACTTAACTATAATGCGATGATGGATCTATATATGAACACATGTCAATTTGAAAAGGTGCCATTGGTGATCCAGAAAATGAGGGAGAGTGGTGTTCTGCTAGATGCATACTCTTATAACATTTGGATAACAACTTGTGCTGCCATGTCAGATTTGGATAAAATGGAGCAAGTGATGGGTGAGGTCAAGCGTGACAACAATGTGAACAAAAACTGGACCATCTATAGCACTCTGGCAACGATGTACATGAAAGCTGGCCTTATTGACAAGGCAGAATCGGCTCTGGATGAGGTAAAGAGAAAGATGCCTCAAAAGGATCGTTCTGCGCATGAGTATCTTATTAGTCTGTATGCCAGTATTGGTAATAAAGAGGAAGTATATAGGAGCTGGCAATCTTTGAAATCTGCATTTCCTAGAGTTCTAAACCGAAGCTATATTTTCATCCTTTCTTCATTGGTGAAAATTGGGGACATTGAGGGAGCGGAGGATATTTTTAAGGAATGGGAATCTGTTTGTGCTACATATGATGTCAGAATTGCAAACATTTTTCTTGGTGTTTATGTTAGGAAAAATTTGTTGGAAAAGGCAGAATTGCTTATTCAGCGTATCTCACAGAGACGAGGCAAACCAAATTTTAACAGTTGGGAAATCTTGGCTGAGGGATACATACAGAATGGTATGTTTGAAAAGGCTGTAATAGCAATGAAGAATTCTGCATCAGTTGGAAGAGTTTTTCAATGGCAGCCAAAGCCTGCAAATGTGCTCGCCATTCTGACACATTTTGAGAAACATGGTGATGTTGAAGGTGCAAAGAATTTTTTTGAAATGTTCAGAGACATGAATTATGTTAACACTGAGATGTACAATTCTTTACTCCGAACAGCTATTGAAGCTGGTAAAACTGACCGTGAGATACTTGAGCAGATGAGAAAAACTGTCATCCTAATGAAGAAACTGAAATGCTGCTCAGACAAGTCAGCAAATCTTGAGGAGGAAAGTACTGGTTTGAATGTATATAATCTTGAGCCCATATGAGATGATGGCAGAACAAAGTACTTACACTAGATCAATTCCCTTTAACATTTGCCTTCTAATATTCCATCTTCACTTGTTAAATCCAAGTTGATTCTGAGCTCATGGCCTTCCTTGGAAAATTCATTTTCTGGATTAACGGTACATTAATTTTTGTGTGGGGTGTCTCAGAAGGCTTTGGCGCTTGTCATTTATGGTGTAGGCATACATTTATTCCCATTTTTCTCCATTCATTTAGTAGTGGCTCATTGGTTGTAATCATTATTTGACTCAGTTAAATTTTATTCAACAACTTTAATTACTTAATTCTCTAAACTTTAATTGCAATTACAATTTCTCATGGTCCCACACATAAGGCTGCCAGGTAACACAGAGTCTTTCCCGTAAGTTTGTGTTGCACCATTGAATGGTTTTAGTCCAGTTTGAAATAATTTCAAATTATGGCCATGACTGACCATCTAAGGATACTTTGATTTGCACATATTTTGAAATTGAACACATAACAATTAACATTGAGAAGATTTGATTGAATCAGTTGCTCAACCAGTGACTTGCAGCTGTTCAGAATCTCTCTGCAATTCTACCTGCAAATATTGCAGCCATTTTTGTGGTGAGTTAAACATGAGCTCATTGCTTTATATGTAATTTCGTTTCGCCTATCTTAGTGCATTATCAACCTTCTCATGACTTAAGTTTATCTGTATACTAGTATGGAAGAAACATGCATCAATGTAAAATAAAGCATTTACTGTCAGTTACTGACATCTATGATCATTTTTCTAACCAAGGCTGCACCTAGTTATGGACCGATAATACCCTGCTTTCCTCTCTAAATATTGATTTTCCTTGTTCAATTTATAACTGAACAGGCCAGCCTTGAGTAGTATGGATTTGTGACAGCTAGCAAATTTATCGGATATGACTTATAATAGACAATGCAATTAAAGATGACCTTGTATTTTGTGTAAGCTTTATTTGTTTAGCCACAGGATGGAAGGCAAAGGGGTAAATCAAGGAGTGGTCAAAGATATCAAGCGGTTTCTGGGTTGGAAACTTGGAAATTATTATGAAAAAAAAAAACTCTTTATGTGTCGGGTAGCAAATACTTGATTGATTCCATAGCTGCTTGTAGGAAAGACAGAAGCAGGACTCAAGACATACTCTATTAGAGAAGATAATTATATTTCTTTTAGGCATTGCAATGATTGTAGAAAAATAGGATTTTCACAATCAAAAGGTGTTAAATATTTATGAACTAAATTTGCCTGTTTATTCTTCAGTAATTGTGGCTTTAGGAAGTCACTTCAAAACAAGCGTGCATAGGACATTGATTGCCTGTGTAGACAAAATTACACAAAAAAGATGCTTGTGACATACTTGCACTGCAGTAAGTATAGGTAGTTGAATTTGGAATAGGAAGTAGGCTTGACCCCTTTTTGATGTTATCTTGTTGTAATGGTGACAAATTCATACTTTGCACTTTTCACATTTGTTTTAGACTCACTTTGGCTAGGTTAACCTTTATGTAATAATACAAATAATGCATTTTTCTGTTGGGTAGTTGAATTCACAATTGGAAGTAGGCTTGATTCCTTTTTGATGTTATCTTATTGTAATGGTGACAAATGCATACTTTGCACTTTTCACATTTGTTTTAGACTTACTTTGGTTCAATTAACCTTAATGTAATAACAAACTTACAAATAACACATTTTCAGTTGAGAGTGGACACACAACCCGAGCCTTATCTATTCCTATCTACACTTATTTGCAAGGACTGGTTTTGACCTTCAGTTTACCCCTTTCCTATCCCAAGGCAGATTTGTAGTTGTGGAAGTGATCTATGGCACTCGCAAAAATGATCCCTTAACTTTTAAAATTCAAGTTCAAGTTCGGGGCCAACTTTACCTCCATTTGTGACCATTGTGTGTCGATCCAAGGTGCGAAATGTGTTTCTTTTGACCCTTGGTGTTGTATTTTAAGGGCCAACCCTAGTTCATTTTAGATCATTTGATTATCATCACCAAAATCCTATTAGTACATGCTAGACCTCATTCTTCAAGTTATGATTTCTTATTTGCACACATTATCAAGGAGCATTTATCAGAGAATTTACATTGCACAAGCATCGAGGGCATCTCGCATGTTTGAGAGTGTTGTCCTTGATCTTTTATCTAGTTGTTGAATCAATATCCTTGCATGGTTTGACACAAGAGAAGCAATTATACTTGCCAAATGCAAACCAACAAACATCAAAAAGCCAATTTTTATGTGAGGGCAGATTGATCACATCAAAGCATCCTAAAAGTTTTCAGAGATTGAATTTATGGACCCAGATCAGATTTGCAAGATAGAGGTTAGACTTACACTTGCAGGATCAATTTTGTAGTTGCAAAAGTGACCTAAGGTGACAAGTATAACATCTTTTGATTCCAAAGCATTTGTTTGATCATCATTGACATCCATGCATAGTTAGCAAATCATATTTTGTCATGTTACAATATTCTGTTATTTAATTTTCTAAAGCATTTATTTTAGTACATTTATTGCTCTGCCAACTCTTTTAATCTAGGGTAAATTTTGAATGCTTATGTTATCTATTTATTTACCCTAGATTTATGTAAGAGTGATTTTATTCCCCCATTCATTTTGGTGAACCCAATCAGTCTTACACTTCCTTAGGGTTTTATATTCTAATCTTTTTTATTTTTCACTTATGAGAGTGGTTTATTTCTTTGAGATTTGTCTCTCTTTACCAAATTACATTAGTGTTTGTTTATGCCACGAGCTATTTGAAACCACAATCTTCTTTTACGAAGGATTGCTTGTCTTAACCCTAATATGGCTAGCCACTCAAATGATTAGGATTCCTTTTCTAGTATGATTGTTAATAATGCTCATATTGATAACCATATTGAGGAATATGAAGAACAAGAAGACTGATCATGATACATACGTTACTAAGAAACATCTTTCCTTTATGAGACAATTACTTATTGATGCACTTCTTCATCTTGAATCTCCTCAACAATTGGCAACTATTTTACATGGTGCATTAGTGGGCGCCCCTTATGGCACAAATATTCGTCGCATTCTCATGACTTTTGCCATGGTGTAGCCTCACACCATCCACTGGCTGTTCATATCCTCTTTTGATCCTTTCTCCTCTCATCCTATAGTTATCACTTCCACATCCTCCATCACCCATGTAGTCCTTCGTATTGTGACCCCTTCCTTTTCCATTCCTACCTCTAGTGTCACCACCACCTTTCCCTCCACTAGTGTTCCACTTCTCATCCTTCCACATTTACTCATAGCCATGTGGTTGCTAACATTATCACGTACACCTATGTTCCCCATACCATTCCTCCTCAACCTACGACCACCTTACCTTATGGTGTGGCATTCTCCTTCCAATGCAATGTCATTACCTCTTATCCCTCACCCTCTTTACACATCCTCCAATGTATCCCATGCTACTCCTACCACTACCATTTCCACCTCTACCTTGGATATGCTATTGAAGGAATTTGATCAGCTTAAGAAAATGGATACTATGCCTATTAGCTATGACTATTACATACAATCCTCCACATCACACACCTCTTGCATTTGAAGTTGTTATATATCCAATGTCTACTGACTTTGTGGCATCTAGAGTTGAATTATATTATAGAAAAAGAGATTCCAATGGTCATTTATAAGCTTCTAATGTTGTATGCCTAGATTTCACATATGAAGATAAAGTTTTATCTAAATTGTTTCTATGAACCTTAAGGGACTATGCCACTCAATGGTTCTACTCCTTAGCTCTTGGTTCTATCCATTCTTTTGATGCTTTAGCCACAACTTTCTTATGACACTTTTGTGTTATGGGCTCAAAAACAATGGTGATTGTTTTGATTAATTTTGCGCAAGGACATAATGAGCCCATCAATAACTATGTGCTTTGCTTGCAATCTTTATGTGATAAAATAAAGCATCAACAAGATGATGAGTTACAATCCATCTTCCTCGAGGGACTTATTGGTTCCCCAAAATGCACCCCATTGATCTCTGTGTACTAACTCTTAGATTAAGAACAAACCAATAGGAAATGGGCCAACAAATAGGAAAAATTGCCTACCTGACAATTTTCCTCCGCACTTCAGGCTCTGCAAAGCCTAGGTGGGTTTCCCTTTGATAGACAATAAAAACTATCGACTTATGAATAACCCAAGTGTATAAATAACAAGTCCACTTTCATCGTATGACGTCAAGAATGACAGATGTCTGATCTTGCTCTTGTTAATGCATACTCTACACACCTAGATTGTCAAAATGAAAGCACTAGAAAGTAAAGAATAATTTAAACAGTGTAAACATCATATTCTTCTGATAGATTTATGATTGGGAAACTAGTACTATGAAGACCAATGCTTATCACTGGCCGAATAGAGTCATTTACTTATGTCTTTACCTATGCATCTTTTGATCCTAGTGATTCTTCTAAACAACCAACATTTTAATATTGATGTCAACCATACAAAAGCTTTCCTATGTAATCTTGCTATATGACAAGAAACACCATTTAATTCTTGAAAAGAGATTTATCCTGTTACTTGAACATATACTAATGCAAGAAGCAGATGTACTACAACAAATGTGTAATTTAGGATAAAACATCCATTGGATGCTTTATTCAAATACTTGTTGTGATATACACTGGAGACAAAGATTACATAAAACAAAACCCTGTGGTATTAATCAAACCAGAGGATACATGTTCTTGATAAAATGACACAAGGATGTTCAGTCCTTACCCTTATGATAAAACAACTACAACAAAAGTCCCAGAATTTTCCAACAACCAAAAGCAACGAGCACCTCCCTTTTATAACACAAGGGGGGCTCTGACAAATCACTAAGATTCTCTCCCAAAGCTATAACAACATTCTGTTATCCCAGAGAACATGGATCAAATTCAAATTACTTACACTTTAAGATAATTGTTTTTTGTTTTATTCAGATCTCTCAAGCATGGGCAATTAGCTTGTTTGCATGACTTCCCATCTTTCAATTTGGGGCTGGCAAGCGTCAGAGCCCCCTAGAGTCGTTGAGGCATTCATCAATTGTTGAATTGGGAAGCAGTTGTAACTCCCATTTAGAGGAAGTAGTCGCAGACATCACCATCAACCAGGCATACAACTTCTTGGTTCTGTCAATAAACTCCCAATTCTTGATCACCAACTGGACCACCTGAATGTCATATCCACCAGCTGTCACACCGTGCCTTTGATAAGTGCCATCTAGCCTAGAAAAGGAGAGAGAGCATAATGATGTAGCTCTGTCTTCACACCTTGTTCAATCACTCAGCAACGGTCGCTAGAACTTCAACAAGTTCTCCTACTCCAGCAAGACAACTCTACGCAGTTGGAGTCTCTAAGCAGCCTAAACCCTTCCTCACCAGAATGACACTATGAGTAGGTGAACTAATGGGAGTATGTTTGCTGCTATTGCCTCATATTCGGTTTCTTCCCTAAACCATCCATTCCCTAGAAAACATTCCTCCATCTCTTTAACTTTATATTGACAAAGCTGTAACCATGAGAATAAAGGCATGTTTCCTAGAAGAATGGGAGACACACAAAACATAATAGAAGGAAAAACTCTGCATTATGCTCTTTAAAAGGCCGATGTATAGTATGCATATAAACACTTCTATTTATAGCAAAAAGGAACAGAGATCTCTACGCTTGAGTAGTATCATTTTTTAATATCTTAATCAATTAGGCTTAACTACCTGTACCATTGATGTACTCAATTCTTATTCAGATATCCCTGGATATCATACCTTGCTCCCAATAATAGAAAAAAGGAGGCACAAATGTTCAACACCAACCACAAAGTGCCTGCATTCAGAACTTTTACATACGCCACCTATCATATTAGTCCATCAACAACCTAATTGAAAACACTGAAGCAACATAAAGCAATGTACTTAAAATCACATCACTTACCTCTGTACTCAGGGTGTAAATTCTTCTTTTGATGGCCAACTGTGACCCAACACCTTTTCAACTTTGCTCATGTGGGCGGAGAATCTAGCATCCAACAAAACCTTCGTTTCCTTAACAAAATTGCTGAGGCCAACTTCCAAATTTAGTATTTTATCCAACTCCATATTACACCTCATTTGTTCAATCTTTGTGTCATATGCAATTGATTTGACAGCTCTAGGTACAATGTCCTCAAAATCCTTCTTCCATTCTGCCAATGCCTTTTCAGATCCATCGTTATTGTACATTGGCGGCAAAGAACAGTCCTCAAGGGACATTAAGTACTTCATTTTTTCTCTTAGTGTCACATCCAATTTGCTTTGGAAAGTAGACACTTCATTCAGAAGACCAATAACTTGGTAAGTACCAACTAACCCACTAGGAATGTCAGACTCCGAAACAACACGACTAGGGATACGCGTCATTAAAGCCACCTGAGGAAACCATGCACCTAAGATGTCTTTTAATGTTTAATCACTTGCCATGTATTCATTCAATGCTTTCTTCAAGCTACTGTGGCATACCCATGCATCATCTACCTTCAAAACTTTATTCATCTGATGATCAAGGAGCCCCTTAATCAATGCTATTTGATCATCATTCCTGTATTCCTCCCTTAATTGATCTTCTCTGCTACTCTCTTCCAGCTTACCCTGTGACTCAGTAGTAATTGCTAGATCACTACTCTATCCAATTGGACCCTTGAAGCCAGATGTGGAAACAAGTGACACTACCTTAATTCCCATTGGATGGATGAGAGTCTTAAGTCTATTGCATTCCTGCAACAACTTTACATTGTCCTCCTTTAGCTATTTTAATTATGCATACATCTTTCTAGCTGCAACCTCACTGAATTTTGCAGTTGCAACCACTAAAGAGGCGGCCTGAGGGGCTGTTGTATCAGTTAACCGTCTCACAATGAGTTGGCCAGTTAATTCCAGTTAATTCATTTATATCATTTGCAACTCGTGGTTTGTTATCATTAGGAGCCATGGCCCAAATAGCTAATGTTTCATGACTAGCACTGATTCAGATCCAAACATCTCTTTAGCTTGTTCCTTAGTGATAATTTCATCATCAAATTCATCCTGCCTCCTAATAGTATCCATTGTTATAGCTGAGGAAATATCCCATCTTGGTTGCAAAAGAAAACCACTCTCTTCCACCAATCTTTTGCCCTCTTCAGGGGTAATTTTACTAATATCCATGTCAACTTCCTTTAGAACCTTTTTAGCAATTTCATTTTTATCATTGTCACCCACCTTACCTTGCTCCTCATTTAACTTTGCTAAATATGCCTTCAATTTCTTCTGCACAAAGAGAGCATTGAATTCCTTAGATTTTATAAATCATCATCAGATAAGAGTTCTATGCAAGCAAGAGCTCTGACATCTTGCACCACTACACTGCTTTCCTGCATACTTAATAAAGTCCTTGTTTGAGGAGGGATGATAACCTTATTTCTTTGGGGTGACTTCAACACTTGCTTAATCTCTACTAAATCAATCTGATTTTCTCCCATTTCGTCCGTCAAAGAATAGTCAACTAACAACGACTGTGTAGCAATAGGTTCATGGACTGGACGGAATTTCCAGGCTTCCTTTGTGCTCTCCTCAATTTGTGGAGGAACTTGTTTCTCAATTTGTTCATCAGGACTCTGTTGAGGCCTAGGAGACTTTGGCTTGACAACTTTTCTTTTGGGGGCAAACTTTAACTGTTTTGCATTATCCATTAACATTTTCATGTGAAGGATAGGATCTGTAATATTTGGGAAAGCCCCTGGGTATGTAAGATTTGCTGCCTTCCTCTGTCTCTCCCCAATTAGTACAAGCCCAAATATCTCTTTTCTTCGACACACTTCCTCCAAGGAAACACAATTCCTGATAAGATCTTCCTTCTCATCATAACAATGCTCAAAACCTACCTTATGCTTTTCTCTTCTTATTTTATCAATGAAATGCTCTAGGTCATAGTTTCGGTGACTAGTGAAGGGCAACCTATACACTGACAGTATGTTGGAACAAGTTTGATATCCTTCCTTAGCATGTATTCTAAAACCAGGGAAGTCAACAAGAATATGGAGAAAAGAACCCTTCTTGTTTCCCCTCAAATGAAATTTGTCTGATTCATTTAGTTGCCATGCAATTTAAAAAAAAACAATCTTGTTAGGTACCCTAATTGGTAGTACATGGGGCTTAACATTAGCTCCATATACTCTGATCACTGTTGCGTTTGGATACAAATACCAATCACCCCAGTTGTGTCTCAAAGCCCCATCTGTTATCCTCTCAAAAGGTCTGAGGAAGTCCATAATTTCCTTAGACAGCCTAGGCATATTAACACCTAAAAGTCCTAGTATCATTTGAACAAAGTGCTCCTCAAATGCCAGATAACTTGCACTTCCACAAAATATATCCCATAGATGTACCCTTCTTTGAATGGGCATGGGATAACCATCCTTAGTGAAATGTTGAATTTGTTAACTCCTAGCCCCAAAACTTCATGCCACAATGTAACAGGATGTGGCACAACAAAGAATACCTTTTTAAAGTGGGGGCATGTCCTGAAGTCCTAAATGCCACTAAATCATCATGGATCTTTCCTCGCAAATATGAGGCAAAATCAAACCTTTTAAATTGGAATTTGTCTTGAATATCAACAATCATGACCGGTAGACTATAAGGTATCAAAGGATTAAAATCTAAACCCATTATTTAACATAGAACACAATAATTCATGACAAAGTAGTCTTTAAACATGTCAACACTGAAGGGCTCCAATTCATCATCATTGAACCTAGCATGTTTGCCCAAATACATTTTTCTATGAAGGGGTAGCTTATATGTTCTGTAAGCATACCTACTTCTCTTGTAATCCTTGTTGAACTCATCTAGGTCAATCTGCACACTGGCAGCAGGGGACAAATTGAAAACCTCTATTAGTAAATCCCTGCTCATATGGAATAATTGGTGGCCAATTTTACTGTATAGTGTTTGTGTTAGGGTCATATTTTCGATAGATAGTTGCAATTAAGTCGACATTAACAAAAACATTGGGGACCACCAATCTCCCGAGGTCAAGATCCCAAAGATGCGAAACGGGTCTCTCTTTGTCTCTACGGTAATAACCAAACTCAAACAGTTCCCATCCTCCTACTGGCAAGACGACATCTTGAATGAGTTCTTGAAAATCATACAACTTATTAGTATAATCCCCTGCACCCTGAGCCTGTTTAGACCTCGTTGAATACTCTGGGATTTGTTCATTAGTACCCTGAGTTAAGTCCCTCTTAAGTGGACGCCCTCGACCTCCCTTAGGTCGCATAATTTATTCAAGAAAGTAAGAGGTAATTGAACTATTTTTTTTAGGGTTTCACTTTCTTCAATTTGTATATATGGAAAAATTTGACCACAGAATACAATAGCCCTAAGAGATTATAGCAATTGAAGGACAATTTCAGCACATACCTGTTTTGGCATCATAATGAAGAATGTCTTTCACTTGGTGTTTGCCCATGAACTCCTTCAGCACTGAAAAACCTACGCACTTGCAATTCGTCTCTGTGTATACGAAATTTAGAAAAAACTCCTTTTAAATCTTGCAATTTCACCATTTATTGTTCTTGTGAACGAACACAGAGTTCGCATGCCACAAACAATCATCGTTCAAATTTGGGCCATTGATCTTCACAGGAAATAGATCAATGGCTATCGCGGGTTGAGAGCGCATTGCAAACCCTACTTCAATTCCTCTTCAACAAAATGCTCGATGCGCTAGCCGTCAGATCATTATTTTAAAACATAGTTGTTGATCTGACCAATGAAGGGGGACACTTGTCCATGTTGTGTAGCGTTGCGGTGCTCTTTTGTATGATGCCTTGAGGGATTGCGCAGAGCGCTGGCTGTTAGATCTGCCTTGGACCTCTTAATCAAAGCACGACCGTCGCTCTTTTCCAGCCTCCCCGAGGTGGACATGTGTCACCCTGTTGCGCCGTCACAAAAATAATCCTGGCTTGATAATTACTTGAAATGCGCTAAGCGCAACTTCCCTTTTAACTAGTTAAGAATTAGCCACGTGGTGATACCAGTACAGAGCATATGACGACGTCATCCGAATATTTCCCGCCAATCACAACATTGTCATATGTAAAACAAAAGACACGTCAAAGATGGAGCCACTTATATTGTTACTGGACAGGAATGACACCTGGCATAAGGTGATTTTCTCGAGATATTACAAAGCCAGGGCTGTGAAATGTCCGGTGCAAAATGTCTGGTCCAATGGAAACTCTTCAGATCTGGGTAAATTTGACAGCTTGCGCTGGATGGTTGAACAAGATTGGACATTTACTCGTTTGATCATGTTAGGTTGAAATGTCTTGTCCGATATGAATGTTTATGACTCGCTAGGGTAAATTTGACGGTTTCAACATGGTCTGGATATGGACATGGATATTTCGGATGCGCTAATGTCCAGTCCAGTTGAACAATGAATGGGCTATATTTAATTTTACTTTGGGATCTTGGTGTTTTCCTGAAGGATTTAGAACTTGATGTGAACACCGGACATGACATGGATGCCTTGCCAATGTCCATGTCCAGTTGACCAAAAATGTCTGGTTGACTAGAACTTCAAATGGGCATAAATTGCTTATTTCAGCAAATTTTTACATGATTCAAGAGGCAAATCCGACTAGAATTTTGTCCTCTACCCATCCATGACCTTTACAGGGGATATTTCACAACTTGAAATTTGACTCGAATTTGGCTCTAAGGTGACATGACATTTTACCATTACCGCCCAAGCGAACAATAAACAAACCAACACAACAAAAGAAGTTGGGTCCCAATTTTGCAAATCTGCAAGACTGCTAACATGACTCATTCCCCTCATCAAAGATATTGTTTATTTGAATAATTTTGCTTCTTTCATGCATTTGTCCAGCTAGGTGTTGACTCTTGAATTTAAATTGCTTGCATCTAATGGTTTGAAGCATAGGGCTCCCCCTACTTCTACCAATTCCTACCCTTTGAAATTTCAAAAGAATAATGCCTTTCAAAAAGGGAATGACGAGAGAATCTACAGCTAGTGCCAACTAGGTGCTACTACCAATGCCGTAACTTTCAAACCTCAAGGGCCTAGGAAATTTACAAATCTTAGCAGACCATTATATAATATGCTTCAAACCTTACTAATAATTTGATCACTCTTCCTCCCATTTGTCCATTAGACCCCTCTAAAGGATTATGTAAGGGATATAATGTAGGTGCGTTTCGTAATTTCTATGGATTAAATGGACACCACATTTGAAGTTTGTTCAACATCGAGCATATAATTCAAGATCTCATTGATAATAATGTGATTCTTGTTGATGGTGTGTTTGAATGATGGGGGCAATCATTCACTTGCTCCACCAAATTAAAATTTGTAAATTATACTATTTTTTTTCCATCACATACACAATCTAACAATATTGAATATCAAAAGGTGCCTAAGCATCATATTAATTCTATGGTGCATACACATATGGGTAGAGATTTTATGGATATACAACAAGTTCGTTCCTCTTCCCACATTCCTACAAATACATTTCTGGGCACAACTCAATAATTCCTCCATGTTTACCTTTAGTTATTTCATTTTATTAGGAGGTCCCCAACAATAACCATGATGGCCCACTTTATGTTCAAGGTTTCCTACATGGCCATTAATTTGAGGGTATCCTCATTGATCCAACAAATTAGTATAATATATACACATACCTTTTTATATGATTATAATTTAACCCAAGATAGCTATGCACATTTGGGCATTGCATTGAAAATGACCAACCACGTCCTCATGAACACTTATGAAGCATCATCTTGCCTATCCAAGCTGGACTTAAGGAGGTGGATGCATTGTGATACACGTGCCATAATGTGCACGTGTGCGCGCGCGCACCCACACGCACACACTATTTACATCTAAAATGTATTGTGTAGTGGTGCATGATTACATTATAACATGATTGCACTTCCTAAATTTAAAATTGAAATTACCACCCCTAAGCCTTAGATTTTTTAGCTTGATGTTTGGACTTGCATAGGGGACTCCTAAATCTGTGTTTTGCATAAAACTTAGAAAGTTCAACCTTCCCCTCATCAACTTAACATATTTTATCATGAGATTCTATAAAAAACACCAATGAACTTTGAGCTAGTTCTTATCTTTCTAACCATATTATTTATTTCTATTATATGAGTAAATTAAGGTCTTAATTTTTATTTATTTATATTAATGTCTTCATATGTAGAAAAAACATATCTATTGAATTTTTAGCACATCTTTTTATCCATTCAATCAAATTTGAAAAATATTATTTTCTTATCTCCTACACTTTGTTCTATACATATAAAAAACAAATTATTTGATTATGCATTTTGAACTTAGAGGAGAACACACATAGTGTTTTGTTTTCCAGGATGTGTCCACTTCAATAATTAATAAAAATACATTCATTAAAAAATATGGAAAAAATGTCCTACTACACGATCTTATTAGCTAATTTTTCACAAAGAGAGTTTAAAAAATACTTAATGAAATAAATAAAAAAGGGGGAGGGAGGTAGATTATGCCTAATGATATATACTTTATTGATAAAAATAGACCTTGATGTGCTCTCACTATTTGATTCACTTAAACTTCACTATTTAAAAAAGTAGTAGTTTAGAAACTAGATTTGAAATGCTATAATTCTTGTTCTTAAAACATCTTCTAATTGTGAGTGTATGTATCTTGAATCATTAGTCGAAGTTCAAGGATTGCTATTGTCAGAAAAAAAAAAAAAGAGCGGCCATGTAGGACACCTGTTTTGACCCCCATCTTTATGCACTTACCCCAATGGTACGTCAATGTTTAAAATATGTTCATGGAGATATAATTGTGAAAGTGAAGAGATGCAAATATACCTATTTTCCAAGTCAAGTCATTTGACACTTGACAATTATGTTGAAACTCTCTAGGACATTTACTATGATTACTAGGGTAAGGCATCACATAGAAGCTTCCTATGAACACAAAGATAGGCTTCATCAATTATACCAAATATAGCTACAACTAAAGAAACAAGAGAAAGTTGAAAGGCAAAATAAGGAGCAAATGAATCCCTCTTCATTGCCTACTAAGGTTACTCAAGAAAAAAAAACAACTTACAATTCTCGTCCTCCACAACAAGTGAAGCAAGAGCAAGATGTCTCTTATCCTTCACATGTACAAAAGCAAGGATGGTTCCATCCCTATCCTAGGAAGCAAAAGAAGAAAGTTTGATTTGATAATAATATTACATCTTTTAAAAGTACCACCTTCAAATGGGTTCCAAAGAACAATCAAAATATTCCAAAAGCCCAAGTGAGGCCCACTCCATAGGGACTCCAACAATGGATTGCAAAAAGTCTATCTCATATTCCACATATATCAAGCACTTTTTCTAAAAGTGCTACATCATACCATGATGAGATACAACTATTTGGAAGCAATTCCACTTCCCACAATTGGGATGATGAGGATGCTCTTTAGTGATGAAATTGTAATTGGTTGAGCTTTTTGCTATACCTATATATATATATACACTTCATTTGATGGTGTCTCCCACTTGGAAGCAAAAGAAGAAAGTTTGATTTGATAATAATATTACATCTTTTAAAAGTACCACCTTCAAATGGGTTCCAAAGAACAATCAAAATATTCCAAAAGCCCAAGTGAGGCCCACTCCATAGGGACTCCAACAATGGATTGCAAGAAGTCTATCTCATATTCCACATATATCAAGCACTTTTTCTAAAAGTGTTACATCATACCATGATGAGATACAACTATTTGGAAGCAATTCCACTTCCCACAACTGGGATGATGAGGATGCTCTTTAGTGATGAAATTGTAATTGGTTGAGCTTTTTGCTATACCTATATATATATATACTTCATTTAATGGTGTCTCCCACTTGGGGCATATCTTTATGGGATTGGTGTCATGTCCCTTTTTCAGGGTAAAATAAATAAATAATATAATTTAAGTCAGGCCTGATAATTCCTAATTTAAGGGCAACTTAATAATAATATTATTAATTAAAATAAAAGGTGTTTTTAAACATAAACTTACCAAAATGAAATGAAATTTAATTAAATTAAAGTAAAAAAATATTTTTAAATACTTGGAGGGAAATTTTTGACTCGAGGGCCCAATTCAAAAAGGTATACCAAGGAGGCACCTATCTTAATTAGAGCATTCATTCAAGTCATCTTTTTACATCCAATTTTTAGATTTGAGTAGTTTGTTCAATCTAGGGCATCTAGGGACGAAAACCCTTAGCTTGTATGCAATTCAGGAGGACGAAAACCCTCTTGGATTTCCATTCCAAAGTTTGGGACGAAAACCCTTATCTTCGTCTAGGGCATCTCCACACAGGGGTTGTATTGGAGTTGATTTTGGCGAGTTTTCTTCAATTTTCCAGATTTGGGTGATTGGTATTTGCAAGCAAATTGTTGTGTTCATGGATTGAGGAGTTGCATCACTGATTTTTGGAGTTATCTATATCAATCTATCTTCAATATCTACATGTTTGAGGCGACACTATTATTAGAAGGAATTCGTACCATTCTTGGGCATTTTGGAGTGGCCGTACAATATTAATTGCATCATTTGTGGAGCGAACAATATTTTCTAGTCAATTGGTTTGGGGCACCAACATTAAGGAAGATTTCTATAGCTACATTGAACTGGTAATGGGTTGCCTAGGCATTTTGAGCAGGATTTATAAGCATTTTATGTTGTCCAGCTGTCGTCGCAAAAGGGTAAATAGTAGCTGCCAAGTTGTGCCATACACATCTAGCAATTTACAGACCTACTCCATACATTTTATAGGCCATTGGGGCTATTTTCGGCCTGTTACTAGCCTACACCTTTTTATCAACAACAATACAATTATTCCCAGCCCTATGCTTTCCATTGTAGATCGTAGAACATTATTCAGGGCATGTTACAAGGGTTTCCTACATATTGTACAAGTTGTATAGCGATTTGTAAGTGAGAACATTAATAATCGTAAGTTGAATTTATTGTTGTTGTTCAAGGGTTTTCCTTGTGTTTTGGATCAGATTAATTCTTATGTTGTTCAAAGGGTTCGTTCAAAGTGTTTTTATAATTATTTACTGTTATTATTGATCCATATCAGATTTGAGGATTTTTCTATGTAATTTGGTATCATTGTCATGGTATTTGTTGTTTAATCCTTGATTTAATTTGATGACCGAAGGCTTGAACTAAAATTTGAAAATCATCATTGCTGATCTATAACTCATGTTGAAGTATACATAAGGACTTCATGCATTTTACCAGCGGTTACACATAAGATCTGCTAGTACATTTATGTCGTTTGAGGATCTAAAAAATCATTTCAGCTTGTGGGATGTTGGTAGTTGTCTATTTTGATCGATGAGGGTTGGTTGTGCAATTTCCAGTCATTATGATCAACATTTATTCCAATTCAGTTTGTTGTTACATTTTCATTTTGGTTTTCAAAATTAAAAAGAAAAAAATATATAAAAATGAAATATTCCATAAGCAAATCCAATTGGGGACATCACAATTAGCCACATTTATATTCTTAAGATGATACTTTTACATGATACTCCATATGATTCACATGATTATCTTTAGCATTTTGATCACATGTATTACTAATTCTTATCTTTTTCTTTTTATGGTTACAGGATCACCTATGGTTATTATGCTTATCTTCTACAAGTTTGCACTAATTCAAATTATTCATGTTATGCTTATCATGCTTTATATCTTACACTCACATGATTATAAGGCTTATGATGATATCTCACATTTGCCTGATTTTATTGGATGCCTCTATCTAGCATTTCATAACTATACATCTTGCCCTTCTGGGGACATCATTGGGGGCAAAATTGTTGCCTATCATTTATTAAGCCTTTATGAGCATATATTACTACATTTTGGTGTCATATGACACCATCTTTTCGATGGTCATGGACCTTTATTGGGTTTCTCTTGTTATATATAATCTACTCTCCCCTAATTTGTTTGCATCCCTTGTATGCAACTAATTGGAGGGGAGCATGTGAGGTCACACATGTTCCTCTTATCTAAGCATGTTTGTAGAACTACCACATGATTTAAAGTTATCCATAGATAGTATCACACCTCTTTGGGTGCCCCAAGGCGCTACTTACCCACCTTGTTGCTTGAAAGGCGATATCTCTTTCCCTACCTCTCTTTTATTTTTTATTTTTTGATTATGGACAATATGTTATTGTTTTAAATGCCTACACGTTGCTACTCATTGCTTTCATTTTTGTTTTGTAGGTTTCCAAGATGGAGCACTCATTTCTAAAGAACAAGTATTGAGGCATAATCTTCATTCTTATTAGTATCCTTTTTTGAGTGTGCATTTATTCTCTTGTTGGCTACTTGTATTTGCTTTGATATGCGTTTTGATGATAGTTTGCATACAAGTCAAAGTGGAGGAAAAATGTAAGGGTATCATCTCCTAGCTGTAAGATTTGGTTGAAAAGCCACCCAAGAATGCAAACGAATGAAGGAAAGCAAATACATAAATTAGATATGAGCCAAATAAACTATATTCAACTCAAGAGAATGCAAAGCATACAATGGAATGAGATGCTCATATGAGAGTGATGGGTGAGTACATATAAGATTTACCACCTAAGCGACTAAAAACACAACCAATATGGGATAAATGAAAAAGTCCCTAAGTAAACTTAGCCTAGTGTGAAGAGAGCTAAAGCAGAGAACTAGCTAGGAAAGAACTAGATAGCTAAAGAACCCTTTTCACACTTGTTACCCTAGATTTCAAATTAAGTGTCATGCAGATTTTAACATTCCTTTTGGGTCTTTAATTCATTGTTTAGTTCTAAGGTTTGTTTTTCCTTAGTCGCCTTTGTATTATCCTTAAAAGAGTTGCGGGTTTCTAAGTTATCATAACTAAGTCGCAGGTTTTTGAATTTTCATAACCTATGTCATGCGGTTCTAAAGTTCCATAACTCCCCGACCTCCCGACTTGGCTTTCCTTTGTTGAGTCTTCCCGCTCGCATTCTAGTCCCTTTGTTGTCGATAAGTTGGAGGTTTTCAAAACTTCATAACCCCCGACTTATGGTTCTCAAGTTTCGGTTTTCAGGGACTCCACAACATAGAGGCTTTTTCCGTTTTTCAAGACATTCTTTCCTCATTTAATGAAGTGTACGATTCGTTTGGTGGGCGCCTTTTCGGAAATTTTGGAAAGCGTGTGAAATTGCGGTGGTATTCTCTCAAGGCGGGAATTTAATGCAACATTAATTAAGCACTACAAGCACGTCGTGTCGGAATAACGGCATAGACATATTTATTTATGGTAGTGGTATTTTCTCTAAGTCATTCTGCTGTACTAGCTTCTACTCTCCGTCGTAATTCTCTAAATGCATAGTGGTTTTTCTCTATGCCTTTGCTCTTGCAGCTTGGGATGAAATTTAAATATCAAGGAGCCCCTCATTCTTCGGGCATTGAGAGCAGCTGGAGCGATCTGAAAGATATTGAGCTCGGGCATATCGACTTGGGAGAATTCTGGACTTGTTTGCAACAAAATGACAAGTCATCAATTGCAGAGAAGATTTTGCTGAGTGGGTTAGCGCACGCTGGAGGTTTCTCGACTTCTGTGCAGAGCATTGACTTGGTGATTGCATGCACGCAGAGTTACGTCCCAGAAACTCAAGAAATCAAAGCTAAAGACGACTCTGTGGTGGTAAAAGTTGACTTTGTGTTATCTCTCACGCGTTGAGGATTCCGGGAAAGGAGAACTTTGAAGATGTCTGTTGCAGAAGGGTTAAAGTTTTTCAAGGCAAACGAAGACTGGTGCATGAACTCAATTGCAAGAAACTGGTTAAAGTTTGAGAAAAGAGGTAAGTCCCAATTGCCTCCAAAACTGAAAAGATCTCATTCAAAGATGAAATTTCTAACATTATCACTTTGTTACATCGTGTGGTTTGGAGTGCAACTACAAATTCTTTTGAATATTTGATGTGTCAGTTTATTTTGTTGATATGTAGTGAAAACCAATTCATTAACTAGGTTGAGATCATTAGTTATCATTTAAATGAGCAATTGGCTAAAGTCCAACAAATTGCCACTTTCCATATGTGCTCATATTTAGTGTACATTTTAGCCAGTCAAGAGGTTGTTTGGGCCGGGTTGAGACCTCAAGGGTCATTGACACCATACACACTTGTGTATAGTTATTTTCCTTAGCTTACCATAGATGTTGAGATGAAAGATTATTGTCGTATTAATGATGCTTTTCTGATGTTTATTGTGAGAAAACTTGATGGAAACCCAGAACTCAAAATTTCTCATGAAGCCGCCGCTTTAATTATTGAGTTTGGGAGTTTTTACATTCAGTTTAACAGATTCACCTATCTGCAAATAGGGGGTTATGAAAAGGCCCCGACAAAATTGCCCCGCTATGCAAGTGATTTTCTCATTTTTCTGGAGATTTGTAAACAAATGTCTGTCGTGAATGTCAAGTATCAAAGCATGAGAAAGAAAGGATATGCTTTCCCGTTGACACTATCCTCGTACACTTGCAAAACTAATGATGTTGTGAAAGGAGCGGAGCAGGCCCTTACTGAATTTAATTTTCATTCTTTGTCCATGAGAGCAAATTTCGATAGCAAAAATTATGTACAACAGAATTTCCATGGCTCAGGCTCTTATGAACATCACCCTCATTTAGAGGATTTATAGAAACACTGTGTTGATGACAGAGAAGTGCAAAGAAGAGATTGCATGAGACTCACATTGAGTCAGATTCATGTTTTTGGCCTCCCTTTTCAAATCCTAGAAGGTATTGAGGAAAATTCGGAAGTCATTGATGCTGAGTATCAAAATTTGATTTCAAAACCCCTTCCCCAAATTAACTGGTCAGAGAAGGAGGTTGTAGATTTAAAATCTTGTTATGCTATAGTGTTAAAAAGAACAGAAAATTGGTTGCTAGGAAAATGGCGTGGACATGCAGGCTCTCCTTATGAGCAAAGAACATCTAGAACCAATGAGCAAGGGTCTGCACAAAGTTCTGGTGCTCATACTACGCCTGGGAGACAAGAGGCAACACAATCTAATACTAATTCGCAGTCTGGAGGTGATGGTGAAAGGCCAGATGAAATTGTAAAATTGAAATCAACTTGTGAACAAGATAGCTTGCCTTTGTCTACTCCAAAGAGGAAAACCGATATGGTGAAACCTGTGCTTATAGACTTTGATTCTATCTTCCAACAAATTACTGATGATAGTGCTTTCCCCCCGTTATTTGATGTTCCCTCTTCCCTTGCAGATGAAGAAGTTCATGTTTCTCTTCCTTTGGTTGATTAGAATAAAATTGTTGAGAACAACAAAAATGCTGGTATGCCAACATCTTCTCCTGGCTGGTTAAAGAAAGTAGTTGAAAAGAAAAGGAAAAGTGTTCCAACAATGGCGGTAGAAGTTGATATAGTTGCCAACTTGCTACAAAGTATGTCAAAGCCTAAAAAGACTAAGAGGATGTCCAAGATGACAACTAATACTACATTTGGTCATCAGCTATTGGAAATTGCCGATCTAGTCAAGGATATGAATGAAAATGAAATAACTAAGGCTAATTATAAAATAAGTCACATAGACATGGGCCCCTCTACTCTCGAAGGTGATGTTTATCATGCAAATTATTCTGTTGGTGCTTTGATCAAGAGTTAAAGAGGAGAGAAAAGAAAATTTGAAATTGTAGTCTCAGGTTCTTTCTTTAAGTAATTTTATTCAATCTATTGTGACCCCCACATCTCATGAGGCTTCCAGTTCTAGTATCGAAGGCATTGATTCCAATACCATGCAACAAATAAAGAAAAATCTGAGTTTTGCCAAGGTTGTTAATGAATGGATGGAAAAGCTCTCCCGTGAGGCTCTATTCTTCCTTAGCAGATATGTGTTAACTTATTCTCAGGTGTTTAACAAAAGGAAGGAGTTAGTCACTGAACTTCATTAGGTGAGAAAAGAACATGGCAGTATGTACGTGCTTTCTAAAGATGTCTCAGAATTAATAGCTATGGATTCCCTGTCACTGATCAAGGAGAAACTAATTAGTGATCCAAAATATATAGACTCATCTTGGTTTGATACATTAGAATGGAAATGATCAATGTATGATAATTTTATTGTAGAAATCAATAAGGTGTTGGGTCAAAATCTTGAGATATTAGTTGAAATAAAAAACGATTGCAACCTCCTGGAAGTAGATATTACAGATGAGTTCAGAGAAAAGCTACTGGATGTTAAAGAAATATCCCTAAAATTCAAAGAAGTTTTCCATAAGGAGATAGGTGACCCCGAAACTGTCACTGGAGAATCACTGGGAAAGCTAGGCCACATGTAGGTGTACCTCAACTCTTTCAAATCCAGAGGCAATGACATTCATGAAGCGATAGCCAAAGTAGATAAGGTGCTAGCTAAATGGAGTACTAGATTGCAGATCACTACCACACCTGGTAGTAAAAACATTACTTCTATTGTCACTAGGTACAGGGAATACAAAATGAATAAAAGAATATGAGAAGCCTTGTTGGACGAGCAAGATGGTGAAAGTGTTGAAGACCCAAAAGATGGCGAAGGAGGAGCTGCATGATTACTTTCTTTGTTTTATGTTATTTCTTTAAATTTGGCTCTAAAGACTTATTTTCAAGACTTAATATTATTATTTTAAAGTGGTTGTCTCCAAGAAACCGTTCTCTCAAAAGACAATTATTGTATGTGAACTATAAATATGGGTGCTTGGGTATGATGTAGGGATCTTTTTGGGCAACTTTGATTCCTCATTAAGATAAATTTTGTTGTGCTCTTTTTGTTCAATTACTTCAATATAGAAGATACATGTGGTGAAGTTCAGGTAGACATAAACTTTGTGTTATGGATGTTTGGATGTTATTCTTCTTATGTTGAATATATTGCCAGTGATTATTTTGTTATCTATATTGGAGTATTGGATATCTACTTCTTTTCATTGCTATGAGATGTTTATATTTTGGTGAATATTTTGTGGTGGTGATTATATTATATCTATGAAATTCTCTATTGTTTTGTTAAAGTGGTTACTTCGAAGTCTTTGAACTTCTTTTGAAATTCAGTTATTGTAAGGTGTATTATTGCCTTTCTAAGCTTTCTGGTTAAAAGCATTACCTTTCTAGCTTTCTGGTTAAAAGCAACATAGATTTAAATTCATTGCATATTATTTGAAGGTAGTTGCCACCTTGTAAAATAAGCAGAGAATCAGTTGTAAAATATTATTATAACTGGTTCAACGGTAGATACATTTGTCACTTCCTAGGCGAGAGAATATAGAGTTAAGTGACAAATCTGTATACCAACAACACTAACACCCCCCTTAAGTGCAACTTAGGTGAAATCTAAACAAAGATGTAAAGATGGGTTCTGAGAACAAGGCATGATGAGGTACCCATGTACAAAAGATCCCCTCAATAGAAAAGGAGAAAATCTAGTGGGAAAAAACTCCCCCATGAGAGGATGAAGAAGGGCTAAGTGACCCCCTCAGAAGAGATGTCCTACACCCCAAGAGAGACTACAGATGGACATATTTGCTCTTAGTGAAGGGTTTGGTGAAGATGTCTACAACGTACTCTATTGTAGAACAATACTACAAATTGATGACCTGCTCCTGAATCAACTCCATGAGAAAATGCACGTGTTTCTCAATGTGTTTGGTCCACTGATGATGAACCGGGTTCTTCGAGATTTGGATGGCGCTCTAGTTGTCACAAAGATGACTGATGGCTTCTAAAAGGTGATGCCAAGTTCAGTGAGGATGTTTTGTAGCCTCACTGGCGACATTGACAGTCCCCCAATACTCAACCTCAGTCAAAGAAAGAACAATGCCATGCTGCTTCTTGCCCTGCCAACTAATGGGACTGGAACCAAGGTGAAAACTGTAGCCATATATGGACTTGCGATCATCAAGTTCACCAACCAAATCAGAATCCGTGTATCCAACCAAGTCTGAACCTGTGTCTACTGCATAGTGAATCATGTACCTATGAGTACCCTATATGTAGTGCAAGATGCATTTGGTAGCTTTCTAGTGAAGCTCATGTGGCTTCGGCATGAAGCGTGAAACAATGTGAACTGCAAATAAAATGTTGGGGTGAGTATGAGTCAGGTAGATGAGGCTACCAACAAGCTGACGATACAAAGTGGCATCAACTAGTGGTGTGGAACACTTCGCCTCAAGCTTGACTCCAGATAGAAAGGGAGTCAGTGCAGGCTTACAATCAGCCATGTGAAAATGAGCCAGAAGATCAAGAGCATATTTGGGTTGCACAAGAGAGATCCCAGAAGAGGTCTGAGTGATCTCAATCCCAAGAAAATAGTGCAAGAGACCCAAGTCAGTTATGTCAAATCTATCGTGCAAAGGCGTCTTGACACTCACAATGGTGGACGAGGTGCTCCCAGTGACAATCAAGTCATCAACATAAAGAGCCAAGAAAAGAAGAGCATCCTCTTGTCTCAAGATGTAGACATTCAGATCTGAGTGGTATCTGGAGAACCCAACTGAGAGAAGATGTAAGACATATCTGAAACCTATTTATTAATTATGATATTTTATTGAAAATAATTAATTATTTATATTTCTTCGAAATAATTATTTAGATAAATTTTCTATGCTTTTATATTTATGTACTTTATAAAGGTTCTTTTATTTTATATCACGTGCAAGAAATGAGATTAATATTTATTTGTAGTTTCTAGATTAGTGGAGCTAATTTTTGATGGGTTAAAATATTGACTTCTTTTTATGTTGTTTTTATATGCTTTTAGAACTTTTCTATATGGTCCTCTAGACACTTTACCAACATCACCATTATTATATGCTGTCTTTTTATATACTTTGCAAGACTCTAATCTATGTTATTAATATGGAATATGGTGATGATATTATCAATTGAATGATTTAAATGAGTATGCATGCAATATAGATGGAATCCTATGGTTTAGTCATGAAGGTTATTTGTGTGCATATGTTTTGTGAATTAACCCCTGTGCAACAAGAACGTGTCATCAAAGAAATGAGCATTTGCAGCGAAGTTGCAGACAGGAGAATTAAAGGAAGTGAAGTTAGGATGCCAAAAGTGTAGGTAGCTGGAGGATGAATGTGAACCATCATGGACAAAAATAAATGCAGAAGAAGTAGACTTGTTTCAAACGCAACTTATGTGTGTTCATCATGCGAATTGCTACATAAGAATTCTTGTGTGAATAGAACTCTACTTACTCTGTTCAATTAGATTAATAAATCGATCTCAAACCTGTATCCTAGTATCTAGGGATGGATTGATGGTTGAAGTTAGTTGGTAGTTGCATAAAACTCTTCCGTTTCTTTATAAGTTAGGAGGGATGTGTTAGATGTCAAGTTAGTTACTTTTATTTTCTAGTTACTCAGTGTTACTCTGTTTTTCAATATTGGAAGATCCAGACATGTTTTATTGAGGAATGTCATTATTGAATACAATATGAAGAGATTCTGTTTATGATTTGAAATGAATGAAACTATGTGATATTAAGATGCATGAATATCTGAATTAGATTTGATTTCCAATTAAGCGAGTCAGTCCCCTGAGCTGGCCACTCAAGGTATTGATCCTCACTTCATTTATTTCCTCATTTCTTTCTGCATTCTTGTTAAATCTGTTCTTCATTTGCATATAAATACATTACGAGTCAATTATAATACTTTGACTGTTAAATTGTAGTAGTATGGTTCATGAACAAGTGCATGTTTTGTCTGCTTTGAGTCCTCCAGAGGTTAGCATTAGTTCTCTTATCATTTTGGATGTTTTGAATTAATTCTATAATTTCTTGTTGATAACAATTATCTACAACTTATGTTAAAGGTACTCGTAGCCACTAGGTTCTGTAGTTGTTTTTACTGTTCTTGCATTTCTATGAATTCCATCAGAGTAGAATAGCTTGAGTAGGTTTGGATAAGATAGTTTAGGAAGAATATGAGCCCTGAAGGCACATACAGTGCAGTGCCATCATAAGCTTACACTTCTTGGTTGATAATTTAATGTAGGAGTACAATGATAGAGTGGATTGTTCAGATAGGTTTACCCCTGAATTATGTTAAGTCTACAACACATTAGTTTTCCTCTACAATTTTAGTTTATGAAAGAGGATGTGAAAAAATGAGTATTGGGAGTAGAAGGTGAAGAGTCGTCTTTCTTGGTGTCACTCTTGTGTGGAAGATAAAGAGTCATTTTTTTTTAGTAAGACAAAGGGTCATGGGTTCGGTTTCAAAAAGAATCAAGAAAGGAATGGGGAGAGGGAAATGCAATGGGATAAGTATTGTGCAATGTGATTCAGTAAAAAAAAGTTGAGTTTCTCTTCACTTGATCTTTTGCATCTTCAATTCCTTACGTGACATGGATTGCTTATGAGAAGAGCATGCTTATTGATGCAAGATTGAAGAGACCTAGTGTCTCAAATTACTGCTTGGAACCTCATATCATTCACATGCTCTTCGGTCATCCGGTAGACTTTCATTATCGGCAGGAGTGTGGAGTCTTTGGGCAATATGCAGTATTACACCGATGAAGGGCAAGCTACATCTATCGGTATAAGGTTGGACGTTGACGAAGGTTGTGGTAGTCACTCCGATGGAAGACCATCGGAGTGAGTAGCTTTATCGACCAAGCCTTGAGAACTCGCTCTGATACTATTGTGTCTCTCCGATGAAGCATTGGTGTTGGCGTGAGAACTTCTATCGACCCATCTTTGAGGAGTCCCTCCGATGTTAACGGTCTCACCGATGGTGGTTTGTCTAGATGATCGGTGAGAGGATATTCATTGGCGCAGCGTAAAGTTTTTGGGCTGATGGCAGAGGTCACTCCGATGGAGGATGAAGAGCTTTGGGCATCGTTGGGACAAGGAACCATTGGTGTAGGAAATGAAGCGGTCTCCGATGGTTTGAGTTATCCTGATGAGGTATAGACTGGCATCGTCGGCAACAAAATTGCCGACGATAGAGTCTTACTGAGTGTTTGTGGATATAAACCGGAATATCATTTTCATACTGGTGAATGTGGGACTAATGGTCTCACAAGTATGCGAACAGTCAGACGACAGTTATGCGACGGTTGGAAGATAGCGATGCTGGGCAGTTGGAACGAACAGTTAGGGTAGAAGTTCAAAACGGTTCTGCTCTGGAAGACTGTTGTATATACAGTTTTGGTGAGGTTGTTTCAGATTGATGATGAGATTCGATTATATTGTTCATTCTGTAAATGTGCAGTGAAAGTGAATAGTTTATTTAATTTGAGAATCGATACATGAGCAAGTGAGCTGAGATCTTTATTGTAACTGTAAAGTTTACTGTAATAAAGATTGTCTCTTGTGGTGGTGGGTTTTTTACCTGAAAGGGTTTTCCCACGTACATCTGGTGTTGATCTTTGTTATCTTGAATGTTTATTTTGTATTTTCTGGTGTATTTATCTTTGTATTTGAATTAAACGTAACCTGCTTGCATTATCCCCTTTGAATTGACATTAGGGAAGCTGTATTCCGCACCTCTACTTTCCTTACAAGTGGTATCAGAGCCTGGCCAGTTGTGTTATCCTTGTTGGTAGGTTGGGGTTTTTGTGTTAGTTCTGTGAGTGGGAGTTTTGTAGAGGTCTATTTTGTTAAATAAGATGGCAAGTACATCAGGAAAAATAGACATTGAAAAGTTCAATGGCACAAACTTTGAGTTGTGGAAGCTTAAAGTTGAAGATATGTTGGTCGACAGAGATCTTTGGGTTGATGTGTCTGAAACTAAACCTTCAACCTTGAAGCAAGAAGACTGGGACTTGGCAGATAGGAAAGCCAGAGGACTGATAAGATTAAGTTTAGCGGATTTTGTTTTATTGAACGTCCATGAGGAGAAGACTGCAAACGCTTTGTGGAAGAAGTTGGGAGATATTTATCAGGGCAAGTCGTTGGTGAATAAACTTTTCCTCACAAAAGAAGTTGTACTCTCTGAAGATGGATGAAGGAGCATCTGTAGCAGACCATCTGAACTCATTTAATTTGATTGTTGCACAGTTGACGTCTGTAGGTGTAAAAATAGAAGAGGACTGTTGTATGCTTCTGTTATATTCCTTACCTGACTCATGGGATCATCATGTGATGGCTATTGGAAGTACAACAACCACGTTTACAACTGAAGTAGTTGTTGCCTCGCTGTTATATGAAGAGATGTGGAGGAAATCTTTTGAGATGGCCAAAGAGGCCCTGTCTGTTTGAGGTAGATCAAAGGAAAGAGGCAAGAAGAAAGACAAGAAGTCTAAGTCCAAATCAGAGGGGAGATTGAAATCTCCTAGCACAAAGTCCAAGGTGAAGTGTTGGAATTGTGGGCAGAAAGGACACATCAGAAGAGACTGCAAAGAGGAGAAAAAGAAAAAGAAGAAGAACTTCTCTGACAATGATTCTTCTCAGAGTGATGTTGATGCCTTCATTGCTACCTTGGCAACGCCTGCATCTGAAGATGTATGGCTGGTGGATTCAGGAGCATCTTTTCATATGACATCTCACAGAGAATGGTTCACTAAGTATGAACCGTATGCTGGTGGGAAGGTGTTCCTGGCAAGTGATTCGACACTGGAAATTGTTGGCCGAGGAAGAGTCAGAATCCAGTTCTCGGATGGCAGAATAAAGGGAATGAATGGAGTATTACACATACCAGGTCTGGCTCGAAATTTACTTTCTATTAGTTAGCTTAATGATGTTGGAGTGCAAGTTACTTTTGTGAATGGTGGTTGTAAGATGACTAGAGGTTCTATTGTACTGGCAAAAGGAGAACGCATTGGAACTTTGTATAGGTTAGATGCTAAACCAGTGTGCTGTAATAGTGTCTCTGGAAAATCTGAAAAAGCTACTATTGTAACACATGATGCAAACTCTATGGAAGTTAAACTTCCTGCAGAGAAAACAATGCTTTGGCATCATAGACTTGGTCACATAGGTGAAAAAAGTTTAAAAACCTTGTAAAACAAAACCCTGGTAGATGGGCTGATTGATTGTAATCTGGAGTTCGATTTCTGCGAACATTGTATATATGGAAAACAGAACCGTGTTTCTTTTTATTCTAGTTCTCATAAATCTTTTGGTGTTCTGGACTATGTACATTCTGATGTTTTTGGTCCAGTTGATGTTCCTTCTCTGTCTAAATCAAGATACTACATATCATTTATTGATGATTATTCAAGGAGGGTATTTGTATATTTTTTGAAAAATAAATTAGAAGTGTTCAGTCGGTTTAAAGAATTTAAAAATCTTGTGGAAAATCAGATTGGTAGAAAAATAAAATGCTTGAGAACAGATAACGGTGGTGAATATTGCAATGTGGATTTTGATAAGTATTGTGTAGACCATGGAATTAAAAGGCATAAGACTACACCTTATACTCAGCAAAATGGAGTTGCTGAAAGGTTAAATCGATCATTGATGGAGAAAGCAAGAAGTATGTTGAGTTATGCTGGTCTTGAACAAAGGTTCTGGGCTGAGGTAGTTGCTACAGCTTGTTACTTGCTGAATCGTTCTCCTACCTCAACATTGGTTGATAAGACGCCTATGGAAGCGTGGTCTAGAAAGAAGCCCTCTCTAAGACATCTTCGTGTCTTTAGCTGTGAGGCATATGCTCATATTCCTGAGGTAAAAAGATCTAAGTTGGATAACAAGGCAGTCAAATGTATCTTTATTGGCTATGGAGTCAGTGTTAAAGGGTACAAGCTTTGGAATCCTGAAACTGAAGAAGTAATTTACAACACGGATGTAATTTTTAGAGAGCTGAAACCTTTGGTTATTGATCCTCAGCTGGAAAAGACAGAAGAAAAGAAAGAAAAGAGTGTTGTTAATATTCCTTTGACCCCTGTAAAAGAGGAACAACAAGCACCAAGTGTAGATGATTCAGAAGTGAGTTCTAGTAGCTCCGAAGATTCAGATCCAGAGCAAGAACCTGAACCTGCACCTCAACCATTGAGGCAGTCTACACGTGAAAGAAGACAACCAGATAGGTATGGATTTTCATTACTTGATTCAAGTTGTGCCTATGCTTTGCTTACTGATACTGATGAACCTAGGACTGCGAAAGAAGCTATTAGTTTATCTGATTTAGATTCTTGGTTGGAAGCCATGGATAATGAAATGTCATCGTTGGAGAAAAATGGAACTTGGGATCTGGTGCCCTTGCCTGAAGGTAGAAAACCTGTGGGCTGTAAGTGGGCATTTAAAAAGAAATATGGTCCAGATGGTAGTATTGATAACTACAAGGCAAAATTGGTTGCTAAGGGGTATTCTCAAAAAGAAGGTATAGATTATGGAGAAATTTTTTCTCCTGTAGCTAAGCTGACATCCATTAGATTTCTGTTGTCACTTGCAGCAGCATATGACTTTGAAATTGAGCAGATGGATGTGAGAACAACATTTCTTCATGGGGACCTTGAAGAAGAAATTTATATGTCCCAGCCAGACCATTTTGTGGTAAAAGGTAAATAACATCTGGTATGTAAACTTAAAAAGTCTCTTTATGGTTTGAAGCAATCTCCCAGCATGTGGTATCAAAAATTCGATACGTATGTTTTATCTTTGGGATATGTGAGATCTAAATCTGATCATTGTGTCTATTATAAAACTGAAGGTGATCGGATTCTTATAATTGCACTATATGTGGATGATATGTTCATTGGCAATGGTAAGGGGATGATCTCAGATTTAAAATCTCAGTTGTCCTTGAAATTTGAAATGAAGAATCTGGGGGCAACGAAGTACATTTTGGGAATGGAAATCAAAAGGGACAGATCTAAGAGAAAGCTTTGGCTCAGCCAGAGCAAGTATATTACCAATGTTCTTGATAAGTTTAATATGTCTGATTCTAAACAGTTAGTTGTTCCAGTTTTGCAGGGAATGAAACTATCTGTTGAAGATTGTCCAGAATCTTCGAATGAAATTGATGATATAAAAAAAGTGCCTTATGCAAGTGCTATTGGCAGTTTGATGTACGCAATGGTCTGTACCAGGCTAGACATTGCCCAAGCAATGGGAGTTTTGAGCCGGTTTATGGCGAATCTAGGCAGATCACATTGGGATGCTGTGAAAAGAGTTATGAGGTATTTGAAAGGGACATCTAACCTTGCTATTTGCTATCATGGAAACTCAGTTGGATCTCAGAGATCTATAAGCATTCAGGGATATGTTGATTCTGATTGGGCAGGGGACATTGACAGTAGAAGATCCACTGGTGGATATGTATTCACGTTAAATGGTGGTGCTATTAGTTGGATGAGCAGGTAGCAGGCTGTAGTCGCTTTGTCCACAATAGAGGTAGAGTACATGGCAGCTACTCGTGCATGTCAAGAAGCTGTTTGGTTGGAAAGATTGTGTTCTGATGTTGGTTTTGATGCAGGGCAGATACAAATTCACTATGACAGTCAAAGTGCTATATGTTTGGCGAAGAACCCTACATTTCATGCTAGGACAAAACATATTGATGTCCAATATCACTTTGTTCGTGATATGGTGGAAGACAGGAAGGTGAACCTGGAAAAGATTGACACTTTGGAAAATGTTGCTGACACCTTAACTAAACCAGTGAGCACAACCAAGTTCAAATGGTGTTTAGATGCAATGGGTATTCGGGCCCATAATACTCAGTAATCGTATACGGATTAAGAGGTAGCAATAATCTCTTCGACAAGTGGGAGATTGAAGAGACCTAGTGTCTCAAATTACTGCTTGGAACCTCATATCATTCACATGCTCTTCGGTCATTGGGTAGACTTTCACTATCGGCGGGAGTGTGGAGTCTTTGGGTGATATGCAGTATTACACCGATGAAGGGCAAGCTATGTCTATCGATATAAGGTTGGATGTTGACAAAGGTTGTGGTAGTCACTCCGATGGAAGACCATCAGAGTGAGTAGCTTTATCGACCAAGCCTTGAGAACTCGTTCCGATACTCTTGTGTCTCTCCAATGAAGCATTGGCGTCGGCGTGAGAACTTCTATTGGCCCAGCTTTGAGGAGTCCCTCCGATGTTAACGGTCTCATCGATGGTGGTTTGTCCAGATGATCGGCAAGAGGATATTCATCGGCGCAGCGTAAAGTTTTTGGGCCAATGGAGGATGAAGAGCTTTGGGCATCGCTAGGACAAGGAACCATCGGTGTAGGAAATGAAGTGGTCTCCGATAGTTTGAGTTATTCTGATGATGTATAGACTGGCATCATCGGCAACAAAATTGCCGACAATAGTCTTATTGAGTGTTTGTGGATATAAACCAGAATATTATTTTCGTACTGGTGAATGTGGGACTAATGGTCTCGCAAGTATGTGAACAGTCAGACGACAGTTATGCGACGGTTGGAAGATAGCGATGCTGGGCAGTTGGAACGAACAGTTAGGGTAGAAGTTCAAAATGGTTCTGCTCTGGAAGACTATTGTATATATAGTTTTGGTGAGGTTGTTTGAGACTGATGATGAGATTCGATTATATTGTTCATTCTGTAAATGTGCAGTGAAAGTGAATAGTTTATTTAATTTGAGAATCGATACCTGAGCAAGTGAGCTGAGATCTTTATTGTAACTATAAAGTTTACTGTAATAAAGATTGTCTCTTGTGGTGGTGGGTTTTTTACCCGAAAGGGTTTTCCCACGTACATCTGGTGTTGATCTTTGTTATCTTGAATGTTTATTCTATATTTTCTGGTTTATTTATCTTTGTATTTGAATTAAACGTAACCTGTCTGCATTATCCCCTTTGAATTGACATTAGGGAAGCTGTATTCCGCACCTCTGCTTTCCTTACAAAGATACCCCTCTTGCCAACAACACTTAACCACAAAACTCACAATTCACAAGTTATTACCAACAAATCTTCTCAAACCATCAATCTAATTCTCAAATACAACAGCAAATGCATTCCAAATTTTTATTACCATTTTAAACAGAAATACATAATTTGCAATACACATTTTTTTTACATTCTCAGCCATTAATGGCCTTTCTCTGCTCACAGGAAAATTGATTCTCTTTTTATAGCTCCTCTTTACTCTAAAATCTTCCCTTTCTCTGGTGCATTCCCTCTTTTCACAATCATCTATTCTACTCTGCACTCAGTCCTGCAACTACTCTTTGTTTTGGCTGATCCCTTTTCCTATGCTTGGTAGTGACCCCTGTCAAGTTTTAGTCACAACTTTTATAGGAATTGAACAATTACCTCTCGAATTCCCTCCACAGAAGATGAAGAGACATCATAGCAAACAAATTCATATATTTAATTTTGAATTTCTTCCTTATCTCTTGGCTTATATAGTCGACTAATAATCATAAATGATAATTGGGTGAGTTGTCTTCCTTATTCGCTGATGTCAATGGTGCAAACATAGCCTTCCTATACTTCATTGGTAAGATGAGGATAATCCATTGTCGAAATCCAACAAGATTGGGCGAAATTGTGTTGTGCATGGTTTATTACTGCAAGGTTGCGAATGACAATAGTCCACACCCATTCTCCTCCATCCACAGAGCAACATATGGATTCACCGCTAGGGAGCCAGATCTGCACAATGTCTCCATGAGAGCTTCGAAGCACATTGCATACAATGATTGCACACAACAAATGTGCCACTTTCAATGATACCTCGGGCCTCCCTCTTCTATCTATTTTGATTTTATTGATTGCATCCGGGTAAGAAAGACCAGACCAGAGAGTTGATTTAAGGTCGACTTCCGCTCCATGAACTAGTTTTGAAGTCTCCAACATTTATCCACGAAAATCCTCTCTAGGAATCGGGAGTTTGCTAGACTGGGCAACTCTTGAAGCTTTGGACAATCAAATATTACAAGCTTTGCCAGATCAAATTCTCCTGACACCCTTGACAATTTCTTACAATCTTTCAATGCAAGAAAATGCAGTGTTGTTACCCCATTCAAAGACAATTTCTCTAAGATTGGTGAGTTCTCTGAGAGATAGAGATAAGTCCCCTGCTTGAATTACTAGTCCCCTCCATTCTGGATGTGATGAACAACAAAGCAACATGTGCCGTTCCATGCATTGACTCCTGAATATTGCATAACACATGTATGTAGGCCTATCAATATGCCTCTGTACTTGCCGTTGATTCAATCATCCTGTGACATTTCAGCAAACATGGTGATGAAGTTGCCACCAACTCCGAACTACAAACTGCAACAACAAATCACATCAAAAGCAAGCAAAACTGGAATCTCATTTTTTTTTGACATAGGATTGCTCGTGCGCTTGGGTGCTCTTGCATTAGACACGTCGGGTAAAAATTTTGAGTATAGGCTCACAAAGATGGAGTTGAGTAGTTGTACTACTATTCTAATTTGCCATCAACTTGCAGCGAACTCCTTCGCTATCCAAGAGCTGAAAACCAATCTTTCTTTTGCCTTTTCTAGCATCGTGCTGGAACACGCACCACCTTCCTCTAGCAACACCACTTCTTCCTCCTCTTGCCCCTTGTGGATTCATGTCCACCGATGCCCAACCTCCACCAAATTCTTTCCTCACTCCTCTCCTCCTCTATGGGTTCAAACCCACCTTTAACCATCGACCTCCACCAATATCCTGCAACATCCTTAACCATCTCTACACAACCACACAACATTCTCTTGTCCTCTATTCATCTCATTTTCTACTACTACATTTGAAAACAAAATAACATCACATAACTGATTTACCTCATTCACATTCATAGCTACAACATCGAACTTCACTGCAATGTCTTCCACGTTCTCGTTAGCTGCAACTACATCCTCTACTGCTGCAATCACTACTTCATTTTCTTTCACCTTCGTTTCGAAATTCACTGCGATGTCTTCCACGTTCTCGTCAGCTGCAACTACATCCTCTATTGTTGCAATCACTTCTTCATTTTCTTTCATCTTCATTTCTCTTACCTCTTCATATTCTTTCACCTTTGTTTCTCCTCATCCTTCACTGCAACCTCTTCACGTTCTATCGCTGCACCTTCAATCTCTTCATCCTCACTGCCCCCCACTTCATCTTCAACTGCTGCAACTTCTTCTGCTGCAATCTCTTTCTTTTCTCCATCTTTTTCTTCATTTCCTGTACACACAAATCCACTTGTGTACAAAACATCATTAGAAGAAACATGGGACTCCTCCTCACTCATTTTCTTTTCCATCTTAATCTCCACTATAGTTTCTCTCATAATATGTCGTGTCTCTTGTTGCAAATCCTGTAGTTGATTCTCTAACTCTGCCATCATCATTCTCTCTCTCCTCATAAGGAATGAAATTCCTAAAGGTGTTCTCAAGACCAACCTCATACTTTTCCTCTTTGACATTATGTCAAACACTTTCTTCACAACCTCAACTTGCAACCTGCACAAAGTTCATAACCTACTCTCTACCCAAGAAGACTTCTGGAAGATGCTTCCTCAACCCACTCTCTCTCTTAGTGGCAAAACTCAACACCTTCTACCCAGCTTTAGCCTTCGTTGGAGAATAGCTCACCTCGGTCTTGGTGCATACTCTACACTCTTGATAATCAAAGGACCTCAACTCAACGGCCAGCCCCCCCATAGATAGTTCAGGGCTCTATCTAGAGGGAAAGACACTCCCACAACGACCTACTATATACTATATAGATATATGTAGCTGAGCTGCTTGACCAACGAAGATCTATTTAGTAGGGAGCTGATGCCCTGAATTGAACAGAAGGGCAATAGTTGGTTGGTTATATCACTCGATTCGAGATCCGCTCTGAACTATCACTTGAGCTCGGAACTAAAATACTACATACATGATATGAGTTGAGTGATTGAATTAGATCCCATAGGGAAACTCGTAATCTGAACGTCCTCCCCCCCGGGGCCTATAGTTTCTTATGGCGACAAAACTCACAATTCACAAGTTATTACCAACAAATCTTCTTAAACCATCAATCTAATTCTCAAATACAACAAATGCATTCCAAATCTTTATTACCATTTTAAACAGAAATACATAATCTGCAATACACATTTTTTTACATTCTCATCCATTAATGGCCCTTCTCTGCTCACATGAATCGATTCTCTTTCTACAGCTCCTCTTTACTCTAAAATCTTCCCTTGCTTTGGTACTTTCCCTCTTTTCACAATCATTTATTCTCCTCTGCACTCGATCCTGCAACTACTCTTTGTTTTGGTCGATCCCTTTTCCTATGCTGGGCAACGACTGATGCAAAACAGGGCTTCAAATCAACACAAACTCCAAAAGAACTCACTTTACAAGTTTGAAAAACTATTCTTGTTAGTATCTCACATAAGCCTTCATACTGCTTTGTAACCCTCCAAACAACAATTTTTTTGAGCATAACTCCCTGAATACTCCTCAAACCCACAAATCAATCAGTGTTATAGATACCCTTTGGCCATTATTCAACATATCTCAAAATGGGCTAGGGTTGTTTTGTACAGAATAGGACAAAAACAAGACTGTTCCTGTGTAAACCCTAGGATTGTTACAGAATTGCTTTCACCAAAAATGGCATAACTCACCCAAAACATAATTAAATTACATACAACCAAAAGAATTGTAAACTAGAAACACATATATTTCCATCCATATATTATATGCATCAATGTGAGGCCGTACCATGAATGTTTTCAGACTGTATTTTCAGAAAATTAAACTCTGTAAACCTACCCTCAATAAAAATGTCATAACTTATTCAAATCTTAATGAAATCTGATGCAACAAAAAGAAATGGAAAGTAGACTCAATACTCTTTCTATCCATACCACATTTAGGTCATATATAGGCCATACAAATCCATACCAAACTCTGAAACAACAATTTAACATTTAGAAATGTAGAAACAAGGGTATCTTTTATTGATATCACATCAAAATGTAACAACCCACCTTCTCCAACCTTCTCCCCCCATGGGATTTGTGTTTACAACATGTATTTATGCTTTCCAAATGATTTTCCAACTACCAACTACCCACAACTAACTTCCTAATCAAGGTTGCAACTTTAATGCACTTTTTGACAACTTTCATGCACTTTTTGACAACTTTCATAATGACAACTTTTTGACAATTTGACAATTTTTACAAGTTTGATCCCTAATGACTCAAATGACTCCAATTACATCACAAATGGTCTATTATGACCTTATTACATGACAAAAGACTCAAAACAGAACATAAATCAAATGTTTACAAAATGGCCTCATGGAGGCATAATGTGTTGGCAAGAGACACTGCTTCACATGACAGGGGTTGTCATTGATGGCAATTGAGACTATTCCACTCATCCGCATAACAGAAATTGTTCATGTGACAGGGTCCGGGTAGCCAGAAACAGAGCATGTGACAGGGTCCAGTATCTTGGTCTGGATCTCTCTGGTGGCAAATCAGAGTATGCTGCGGATCTAAAGGAGTCATAAGGACTATCAGGACAATCTAAATCTAGGATTTTAACCTCCGATTCCAATGGAAGTAAAAGTTATGAGCATCTGAGTACTGGGTTTGAATATGATAGAATAGTTTAGTGAAGAACAGGCTGACTTGTGTTAGATTCTTGTGCGGATCCAATAGAAGTGTTTTGGTGAGTTGCGTATGAGATATAATGTTAGTGGCCGACATATATGATGACTTGCAAGTGTTATTTTTGGTACGCATCAATACTGGTGTATGGATTCAGCCGACAGAACAGAGTACTTGTATTGTTTATTAAGTTCTTCATAAGGCCGATAGAAAAGTGATTGAATTACTTGAAGCGGATATATATAGCCGATAGATTCGAGTGTTGAGGCCGTGCGTGTAGTGTGGTGATGAGTGAAGTGCGAAAAAGGGCGGATCAAAAAGTGAAAGAGAAGAAATTCGAGATCCGGATGATGGCAGAGTAGTAAACATGACAGAGTAAAGATGAAGTGTATCAAGTTGGTATACTGTGCTTAATTGGAACTGAATCTTTGCATTTGTAGATGCTAATTATCAGTACAACCACATTGTAATCTTCTTTCTGTAGGCAGTGAGCCTTCCTTTGAGTAGTGAGCTCTAGGCAGTGAGCCTGAATGCATGTGCATTCCCAATTGTAATACTTTTAACAGAGTATAATCTTTGTGGATTAACCCCCACCATGGTTTTTCCCTTAACTGGGTTTCCATGTTAAAAATCTTTGTGTCATGTGTGCTTATTTGTTTCTGCTCATGTGTTGATGATTCATGCTTTAAATGTTTTAATTAGTTCTAAGTGATATTGTGCAAATGATAAAGTTTTGGGACAACTGATTCACCCCCCCTCTCAGTTGTCCAACCTAATTCTAACAATTGGTATCAGAGCAAGGTTCCTTTGAAAAAGTTTAATAGCTTGAGGAAGATCTGGGAAGATAATAAATGGATGAGTACGACCTTCAGGAACAACTTAATCTTGCTTTAGAAGATCTTGTTCAATCCAAAGCAGAAGTCAATGAACTACAAGAGAACCTTAAAAATGCCGAAGACTGCATTGAGACTCTAAAAGAAAAATTGAAAAAATCTAATGAAAAAAAGAAAGAGCAATTTCTTCATCTAGGAAATCTTAATGAAGATATTAACAAGGCCCTAAAAGAGAAGACAAAGGAATGTGATAAGTTAGCTAAAGAAGTTGTTGTCCTAAAACACGAGATGGAATCCGAGGTGATGAGGCTAACCAAAGAAATTGAAGAAAGAAAGAAGACCGAAGAAGAACTGAATCAATCTTTGAAGGAAAGAACTGAAGAATGCTGCAGATTGGACGGAATAGCTGGCCTCCTAGAGTCTAATCTACAAGAAAGTAGAGAAAATGAAAGAGAACTTGAGAGGCAAATTGTCACTCTCAAACATGACCTAGATATGGCAAATGAATATAAGGAGAAATTCGAGATAAGCTCAGCTAAACTTGAAGCACTGCTTGAAGGAGAAAAAAAGGTTGATGACAAGCATGGTCTTGGATATGAGAAAGGTGAAAGCTCTGGATCTGGACAAAGAAATTTTCAACCAAGGAATGGGAGAAACAGACCTAAAAGATCTCCAGTAAGACAGCCTAATGCTCAAAGATATCCATCCTTCAATGGCAATTGTTTCAACTGCAATAAATTTGGTCATAGAGCTACTCAGTGTAGAGGTAGAGTTAATCAAAATGGTCCATCCTTCTCCAGTCAATGCTACAAGTGTAAGAGGTATGGTCATAGATCAAATGAATGCAGAAGTATGATAATGAATAATTCTAACAATAGAGGAAATGGCAACTCTTTCGATGGCTACTATTTTTCTTGCAATGGATTTGGACACATGGCTAATCAGTGCAGAGCAAGAGGAAATCAAGTATATAAGAAAAGAAATGTTGTGTGCTTTAATTGCAATAGATCTGGTCATATTGTAAGATTCTGCAGAAGCAGGAATAATGAAAGAAGAGGTCTAGTAAACAGAAAACTAGATGAGCAAAGACAAGACAAAGGCAAGGCCAAAATTGATGGGAATGAGATTCAGAATGAAATGAGCAAGACATGGGTAAAGAAAAGTGTTTTGATCAATAATAATTAGTCTGCACCGGAATCCGGTGCTGTTAATTCCTCCAAGAATTGATTTAGGAGCTTTGGCTTAGGGGGAGCTGCATTTAAAATCAAATTCCCCCAGCCAGTGAGTAAGTGCCTGAATCTAGCATGATGAGTAAAGGTAAAATGGGCTATTGCAGATCTCCTGGAAGGATTTTCGGAAGAAAAAAAGTGATTATGGCAATTTGTGGAGTAATTCATGAGAAACTGCTCAAAAATAGAGTAACTGAATGTGTTAGGGCAGAGCATTTATTACAAAGACAAATTAGGTTTTGCGAAGTTTAAAAAGGGCATTCATTCTTCATTTGAATCACTTTGCATTAGAAGAAGGCAAGAAGAAAAGAAGTGAACGAGTTCTAAGCTGAGAATTTTCAAAAGTTGAAGTGTGAGGAGGATTTCCAAGTAAAACCCTAACCTGTGAAACAAGGTATTTTCATTTTCTGAGAAAATCTCTTGAAATTTCAATTTCTGCAAATGGCTACACCTCTAGTTGTTGACATCACTGAAAGGCCACACCCAAAGTTTAAAAAGCATCCCTACAAATTTGTCGAAGTCGAACCGTTAGGTACATTTTTCAGTGTTCCATATGGAGTTCTGCATGTTGAAGATATTAGGGCATACATTCACTGCAATATAGAAGAATTTGGGAATCTAAGATTGCTTGAATTGTTTGAAAACCATCTTAAGGATGAGAATTATCAACTGAAACCAGAATTTGAAACCCTGGAAAGCAAACATTTCCTTCAAGTAATCGAATTTCCAACGTTTGATGAAAGTGAATTGGTTTGATATGTGTTGAGGCAGATGCATGATGAATTTATATGGCTGCTAAAACCATTCTAGATCACCAAAGATGTTATCAAGATTATGACTGGGTTGAATTCAACCGGTAGATTACCAATGTTAAAATCTGTGAAAAATCAAACTGTCACTGATGCAACCGGTGCGAAGTTTGACAAAAGAGCAATGACAGTCAATGAAATTATAGAATTGGATGTCAAGTTTGCTTCCATGGTGATTGGCTATAAGATTTATCACTCTAGCAGAGAAAATTCTATCTCCGGAACTGCTATATATGCAACATAAAAAATGTTGAAAGAGAATGCAGATTATGACCTAGGTGAGCTATTACAGAACCAACTGGTTGAGAATTTGAACAAAATCAAGAAGGATAAGAAAAACACCTTCAAGTATAGTTCCTTGATTATATGCTTATTCTTCTATTTCATGAATGAAGTGCCTGGAGTACAAGGTGTGCACTAGACAAATGATAGGCCAGTTGCTTGGCAGATAAGAGATCATCTACTCAGTCTTGGTGATTCCCAAGCCTAGAAGAAAGCCATCTGGGGTTATTTCAAAAACTTTCAGAGTCTGATGCATGCAAGGGAAAGAATCCCTAAGTCAGTTGTGGAGAAGTATGAAAATGAGATATGTTTTATGGTTGACATTGATCAGTGTCTGATGGAGGCAGTGGAACCCAGAACGATATGGATTATGCCAATGGGCTATGAAGTTGATGAGTAGGTTTTGGACATGTATGCTCAACATCTCCTAAGCAAACCTAAAGACACTTCTGTTGAAAGGTTTGGAACCTATAAGGAGTTAAGTCTAAAACTACATGTTGAGCTCAAGAAACCGGAGATGAAGAGAAAAGTTCAAAGGCAGGTTGAAATGTATGCTGAAAGCATAGGCATCACAAAAGAAGCAGTAAGAAAGAACAAAGAAAGAATTGTACAGATGAAGAGAAGAGCTGAGCAAGTTCCTGAAGAGAAGGTAGAAAGTGAGCCAACAATTGCTTTGGATGTCACACCTAGATTTTCAAGAAAAATAAGAAGCTTTGCAACTGTCTCTGAGCAATCCAAGTTCATTCCCACTAAGACACTAGAAGCCACACCATCCGGTGAAGGAGGAAAGAGAAAGAAAACCAAGGCCACAAGAACCTACAAGAGCACAAAAGTTGATGAAGAAGAAACATATTCAGATGTTGAGGTAAAGGAGTTGAAAGCCACATGAACAAAAGCTGCCAAGGTGACTAAGGAGAAGCCTTCCGGAAGAAAAAGGGCAAGCAAAAAGTAGAAGACAGAGACATATGTTGAGAAGCCCACACTTTCTGTGGAGGATGTAATAAAATTAGTCACTGTGGATGGAAATTTGAAACCCATGACTGAATTTTATGATGAATACAGTGATGCAGATAAGAAAGTGTTAGAGGAAGCAAATGTTAGATATCTGAATATCTATAATAAGGCCTTGATTGAAATAATTTATGAGATTCCTCAAAATCTTGCAAACATTTTGGAGTTGAGGAAAGTAAATGCAAAAAGCAAGTATATGGAACTTAGAGAACATGTGTTGATAAAACTATGTCCTTAGATCACTCAAGTTCAAATGAATATGATATTCAAGGATGTGAAGGATGAATTCAGAAGCAAGAAGAGAATGAACAAACTGATGCTTGGAGAAACAGATAAAATAGTTGAAACACAAGAAATTCTTCTAAGGGCATTGAAGAAATACAATCTTCCATTTGTTGAAGAGCAGACTGATTATGGGACTAACTCATCAATTCCAGATGTTGAAGAAGTAAACATCAGTGAGCAACAAATAGAAATTGATGACTCCTCTGTTTCAGGAGAAGAGCAAATAAACAAAGTAGATACATAGATGGTGGACAAAACTGATGATACAAAAGACACTCCAACTCCTCCTGATCAATTAGGAAAATAAGATAATAGTGCTGTCACACAAGATCCTCCGGAACAGATT